>CM053503.1:9252755-9321541 GCA_028627145.1 Eidolon dupreanum
ATATAGTAAATGGCTATGAGTTTGTGATGTCAATCTTAGAAATTAAAAAAATATTCAATGGAAGACCAAAATTATTTAATGACACTACACAAAATGTCAAAAATTAAAAAATATCATATATTCACTTACTTTCAATATAAATACACAATATATCATACTTACTTGGAGTTTCTTCTAAAATTTCCTGAAACTTGGTTCTCTCATAATCTACCAACTGGCGTTGAAGATGTGGTCTAAGACTTCTAATTGTAAAATTGACCATGTCCATTTTCATGAGGTCCAGGACATGAAATATTTGTCTAAAAATTTTAGAGTTAAAACAGAGAAATGATTAAGAAATTAAGATGAAATTCATTAACTTTTACCTATTTTTCAGGTTGGGAAAAAAATAAACATCTCCAAAATGGTTCTAAAATTCCAACTGCCATGTGGCAAGGTCACTTTTCAGAGACGACATTACACATGCATTCCAAATGTATTCCTCCACAGATCTCAAAAGAGTATTTGCTTTAGCAAATATAATGCCTCCAGCTGAGCCATTACATCCTGTCAGGAACTGATAGAAAGACACTGAGCAGTATATACAATGAGTCTTAGAAAAAAGATTCAAGAAGAAATTTTCATTTGAAAGCCCCTGAAATTTTAAGGAGTCTGAACATAGTGTATATGGTTTCTATTCCTAAGGGAATAAGAAAAAAGAAAACAAAAAAATGGACAAGGGAGTCAGGCACAGGGGAAAAATACTTCCTTTAAGAGATGGGCAGCCCTGGGCTCAAATTCGGCTTTGCAACCGACCAGCTCTGTGGCCAGGCACAAGTTATTCACTCTCTCTAAGCCTCAGTCCCCTCACCTGTCTAAGGAGAGGACAAGGTCAACCCTGGAGGGATGTTGTGAAGAGTCAATGAGATAATGAATGTAAAATGTAGGGGATTGTGGTACCCAGTAGGTGCTCAATAAAAAACCAAGGTGACACCATAGATTTGGTATCTTGCATGGGTAGTAAGACAACTAGAAGTGAGGATTCTGCAACAGAAGAGCTGCAATCTGCCACAGCTGAGCACAATTCTCGAAGGACACATAAAGCTCTTTTTACAGATGGGGAAAAGTGGCTGAGACATTATCAATGTGCCCAAGGCCATAAAGTAAGTTACCTGCTACATGCAGCCTCTTTCCCCTACCTTTCCAATACTATTACATAAAACTTAATTCTCAAAGTGACCGTATTCCCCACCCCGCCCCCCCCCCCCAAAAAAAAATAAAAGAAGAAAAGTTTCCCTCAATGGCAAAAAATGCTGCAGGCTCCTTCTTCTGGGATTGCCATGATTAGGGAAGCTGTGGCAGAGATGGTGGGCTGATGAGCAAAGGTCCACACTCCCTTTCCACTTGGCAGATTTGTGGCTGGGAAATGCATTTATAGACAGCAACCACATTTCCCAGGCCCCCTTCAATCTAGGTGAGACCATGGGACTAGTTATAATCAGGGAAATGTGTCATTTTGGGGCTGAGGTGGTTAAACACTGCGTATGCCTTCCCCATCCACCAGATGGATTTAAAGAACTGTGAGGACCTGGGCAAAGGTGGAGCTAAGGAGAGGAGCCTGAGTCCTTGAATTACATGTAGAAGGTTGTCTGACCAAGAACCCCTGACTTGAACTGTGATATGAATGAGAAGCCAACTTTTATTGGTTAAATCACTGAGAATTCGGGGTTATATGTAATAACAGCTAGCATTACCATAATAAAGAAGTCTTTCTAGATCCTTGACTAGGTCCTCCTGTTGGAGGCTCTATTCATCCCTTCTACTTCCCGCTCCACAGTACTTACCACGATTCTAATTCCTTGTTCCAGGTCTGTCTCCTCATTAGACTGTAAACTCCCTGGAGTCAGAAACTGTCTCTTTTTCATCACTGCATCCCCCATACCCAGCACATGCCAATTAACAACCCTGTTAGATTGCTCTATCTGAAAACCCTACGTGTACAGTAAATGATTGACTCCTTGCTTATTTAGTTTTCTTCTAGGGCCAAGGATTCCTTTGAGAGACCAGTTATTATGCTGTGTTCCTCAATCTCCACATTTCCCTTCTGAGTGAACTTAAGAGATATTCTAGAAAATATAAGCAGCAAAAGTGCTAACCTCAGCACCTCCACGATGTTGCCAGTGGACTTTAACTCTCTGATGTCGTCATCTCGCACGGGGGCACACAGCTTTCCCATCGTACTGATGACATAGTTGGCCAGGCCTTGGATGTCCACAGCATTGTGCTCAGCCTGCTGCCTAATGAGGTCTGTATCCAAAACTTCACAGATCTGGTTGCGAAGCCGGTTACCACCAGGAGTCAGAAAAGAGAGAAGAATCTGCACAGGGAAAGAAAGGAAAAATTAACAGCAACATTACATGAATAAAAGTTTTCATTTTTATTTCAATGTCTAGATGACCAAGCTCTCAGTTTATATTTTAATAACTTGGATGCCACAGTTTACACTGACACTGTTGGATCAGAGCACTCCAGTGTCTCAATCCTAAAAAGGAAGATCTAGCTTTTGAATTAAAGTCCCACCCTCTTCACAGAGAATTATTGATACTGTGGGAATGAATGCAATTGGCGAGGAAACGGTATTACTGAAAGAACTTCAAAAAGTTTACAGACAAACTGTGCAAAGAAAGAACAAGTTGCAGATCATGGCTTCAAAAGAAGCCTTTAAAGAAGAGCAAACAGAATCACCCCATCTGTTCCTTTAGTACAATATGTTTTACATATAAAGTATTTATTATATATTCTATAAGCAACCTATATTGAATATTCAGTAAGTAATAGACATTGTACTTATACATATAGCGTGTGGTCAGGAGCACAGGCTCTGAGCCAGAGTGCCTCAGGTCAAATCCCTCTCCATCTCTCAAAGCTGTGTGACCCTGGGTGAGTCAAGGAACTCAGTAAAATAACAGGTGTAACTACCTCCCAGCATTATGGTAAGGATAAATGAATAATCTCATGCTTGGCCCAGAGCAAGTGTCTTGTAAAGGATAGCTACAACTATAACTGTCATCTCATTTAATTCTTACAACTACCCTGTAAGTACTCAGGAAAATGAGACTTAAAGAGGGAGAGGCCATCGTCAAGCCAGGTCTATCTAATGCCAGTCTGTGCTCCTGACCTCTACAACCAGTACTCCACGCGCTAAGCATCACCCTGAGTTCCCTCCACTGCCCTAGTTTCCCAGCCTCTGCCCCACTCCAGCAGGGGCAGGAAAAATCCCTCCCTGTGACTGAACTAGCCCAGTTTTTCAAAAAGGGTCTCTAATACTCTTTGGAGGACATGAAAACAGTCTTTGGGGGGAAAATAATTACTAATTCATACAGACAAGGTCAACTCACCTCTCTGATTTCTTCAAACAGTTTGATGGCATGTTCATACTCTGGAGGCTCAGCATTCAGTTCCGATTCCAAGACATCCCAGAAGGCCTGGTGGACAATGTGTTTCACGCGGCAGGCCAAGCTATAGGAGTGAAATGGATTGTTTTTCAAAATAAACATTATTTTCTCTGTTTATAAAAGAAATATGTTCGTGGTAGAAATCTTAGAAACTACAGAAAGACAGAAAACAAATTGCCCATAATCCCATGATTTCCCTTGTTCTAACATAGAATATCCAGTACGTATAATATTATATATTTGTTTTAATATTCTGTCCTAAGCATTTCTCCTAGATTTTTAAATGATCCCTTCCTATAGCTTTCAATAAGTGCGTAAAATTCTGTCCTAAGGAGATATCATAATTTACCTAGCTACTCTTCTACACACATTCTTAGACTTGTTACAGATTTTTGAGATGAGATGGCCAAATTGCTCCTTCCTCAACAGCTGAAATTTCGTGGCACAGAACAGATTGGCCCCAAGGAGACATGTATCTGAAAGCCTGCCAAGTTCAGCTTGGATGTCCCATTTAAAGTTAGCCAGATCAAACTGCGGAAATAGAAGCCTTCCTAGGAAGAGCTCACAATAGAATAGGTGCCACCTTGCTTCACCCCTTATGTCAATGCCCTAAAATAAGTGGACATTAAAATACCCATCCCTACTGAACTCCTACACCATTTTGCAACAGCTTTGAGAAAAGCACATGTTTCTCTGCCCTGGGATTACTTACCACTCTTGGTCTCCCCACAGGGCTATCAACCTTTCCCAGGTAGAGGCCACAACTTCTGCTAGGTACCTGCCACAGCACCTGGCATATACTGAGTGTTCAACAAATGCATGGTGTGTGAATTAATAATGTGATAGTTAGGCATATCTCCTCATTTTTCTTTTTAAAGTACAAATAGCTAAATATACGATAATGCTATGAGAAATGAAAATTGGCTTTCTGAAGAATGTGTGGAAACTGTTTCTATAACTGCAAATACTATGTTCCACTCAGCAAATTTAAATGCTTAAACTTGTTCAGCATAAATGCCATTTCCAGTGTTTGAGACTCTCTTGAGCAACTACGGAACAATTAAATCACAAAGGCAAACATTGCTGGGATGGACTTTTGCTCTTGACTTTACAAGCCTCATGTACTTGGCTTGAACGGACGAATCAGGAACGAGCTAAAACAACTTTATAGTTCCCACAAGGACATCTGAATTTAAATTTAAATTTTCCTAAAGGCCAAAAGATACTTTTGAGGACTTTAATTTTCTGGGGCTAGGGTAGAGGGATGAGATCAATTAAATCATTTTTAAGCATTCCAACCAGGTCTTAGATATCTAACTTATTTTTATATAAGTTTTTCCCCAAAGAAAATATTTGGTAAAATATGAGTCATCCATATTTTAAAAAGTAACAACTTGGCCATTGTGGAAAGTCATCTAAAAATCACCAGCTCATAATATGCTATCCCATTTTCAAACATAGGTAATAACTCTGTGTATCCTAACTCTGCATGTTGCTCCCCTTGCCTACATTTTCTAGCCATGGGAGAAAATGAACAGAACAGAATCCACATTATTCATAGTATCAAAGTATTTATGTGCAAGGTACTTGCATGCCAATGTGCGTGCATCTGAAGTGAGTATTGTAGTCCCCATCCCATCGCTGGGGAATGTGAGGCTCAGATATGGTCTCAGGAGAGTCAGGATTCAAACCCCAGGGTCTGTCTGATCCTAAAGTAGTTTCATTAGGGTTTATATTTGCAACTTTTGAATTTAAAGTGCAAATATCCCCCAATTGTCTTTTGCTATACTTCATAAAACACACTAATTTTAACTTCAAACATCCATTTTTATTAGCCAGTCAATCAATGTTTATTTAACATTCAATATGTGGTAGACCCTGTCTTAGGCTCTTGGGATATTATAGTGAAAAGAAAGTCTCTGCTCTCAGAAAGCGTATATGTTAGCAGGAACAGAAAGGCCAAAAACAACAACAACAACAAAAACAAAAAAAACCCAAAACATTAAAAATGAATAAGACAGCTGAAGAGCTACGAGGAAGACAGAGTCAGACAATGTGGTAGACAGTGATGGAGAGGGTAACAATTTAGCTGAGTGGCTGAAGAACACTTCTCTGAGACAGTGACCTTTGAACTGAGCTTGAACGGGGAAAAGAAAGCAGCCAGTGAGGATCTTGGGGAAGAATACTAAAAAGAAAAAGAATGACAAAGTCCCTGGGGCAGGGTCCAGCTGGTATACCCCGAGATGAGCAAGGAAGCCAGTGTGGCTGAAGCACAACAAGAGGGAGAGAAAGAAGTATGTGACAGGTTGGCGAAGGAGGGTCTTGCAGGCCACACTAAAAAGCTTATATTTTCATTCTAAGTGTACTAAAAAACCGTTGAAGGATTTTAAGCAAAGAAATGATCTGATCTGATTTACCCTTTAGAAAGAGCTCTATGGCTACCGTGTGGACGTGGAAAAACTTAAGAATAGAGAAGGGCAACTAGTTAGGACTGGGAGACGGTGGCCTGGCCCAAGGGTGTAACAGCAGAGTTGGTATAAATGAGCATGATGAAATGCAGTTACCATAGACAACCAAACAGATACACCTACTTTGGCCAGTAAGCTCAAAAAATATCAAGGATTATTATGAATAACATCCCCAGGAGCAGAAGGATTATGATCCACATTTAAATTAAACAAATTTTTTATATTTACTATTTTCCTGTTTTCACACAAACAAAAAAGTTCTGAATGGAATCAAATATTATAAGTTCTCTTAACTGATAGAGAGAATGCCTCTGGGTTTTATTAATGGCGCTGTGAGGTTGAAGATTCAGTGCCATCATCCATGAGCCAACTTTACATCTAAAGATGATTTACCTGTAGTAATGGCCACAAGCCTTTTCTCCTCTTTGTCCCAGCCACTGAAGTAAGAGAGCACTGAGGTAGGACATAAGGCTGTTGCTGTAACTAGAGGTCTCTTGGGAATAAGGTTAACCAGGAGTGCCTATGCAGCTGATTCCTAGCTCCAGAGGCTTCTGGGTCACCTATTCTTAGCACTTTGGCAACTTAGCTGCATTTCTTTATCTTTCACAACTTGAATATTAGTCTTTAATATGTCAATGTGCAAATATTTCTTGAGTCTGTATTATATGTCAAGTACTCTGCTAGGCAATAGGATGGAGCAAACAATATAGAACTAGTTCCTCCTTTAATGGTGCTTTTGGTCAAGTGAGAAAGACAGACATTGAACATAAAATTTCAATGTGTCTTAACAAAGGAGAGGTAAGGAGTCTTTAGCAAAGGGATATAATGTAGTGTAGTGGGCTCAGGAGTGTCAGGAAAAGCTTCCCTCAGGGAGTGACAGATAAGCCGACTTCTAAAGATCATGAGTAACATGTACCCTAGAGGAATTATTTTAAGAACAAGTATAAGACTTCTTAGGGAACCAAAGATGTTTATTTCTAGTGGCTATTACATGAAAACTTCAAGGAATTGGTATGAATATGTATGTGTATATACACACATGTGTGCACACACACACAACCTGCAGCACAGTTTATGTACAACGAATACCTCTAGGTTACCTATTCTCAGGGAGGGCATCTTGTTTCAACTGGAAGTTCTCGTTTACAGCAATTTCATGAGCGAGAGTCATGTCTGCTAAGTTCCTTGCCGCAGCCATCACTTCATCGAATGTTACGATCCTGGGAGGACTAGTTGCTGAAAGAAAAACAAAGCAGTTAATGCAGAAGGAAACTGTCATTCAGCGAAGCCTCCTGATGCAGACTGAATGTAAGTTATTTCAACATATATTTTCAGGGTTTTATAAGTAAGAAGAATATATATGAAAATAGGTGAATTCTTCTGTCTTAATACTTAAGGCTTCAAAACTTTTAAGAACTCTTTTGATAGCTTTAGTTACTGTATTGACAATAAATTTTCAAATGTTTTTGAGGTAATCTTATTCGTATAGGCTATCACAAATTAATTTTTAAAAATTAAATGACCTCAATTTTTTTTAGTGCTTATTATATTTGTATTTATTACATGTCATATACTGAAAATTAGTAAGACTTTTTATTCTGTAATTTATAACTCATTAATTTGAGCAGATTCGATATGAAATAACGGATTTTTTTAAACTATAATTTCTAAAAGCATAGGCAGTATAGTATAATGCTTAAGTGAGGTCCTAAGTTTTTCCAGTCTGTAGTTATCATTTGACTTGACTGAGGCAAAACTGACCTTCTCACAAGGCTGTCCTGAGGTGATTAAATAAGATAATTTAGGAAAGAACACAGGAAGACTCAATAAATGTAGATAATTAAAATAAAATAAGCTATAATCTACTTTTCAGTAAGTAGTAAATAATTATTCTGCTTCTTTCTAAAGATTATTCTAAAAAACTATTCAAATAAATCATGCCCTTTTGAAATCACTGTTGGAACTCTTAGCTTCTATTAATTAAAAATCATTACCTTAATCAACAGTACTCACTAGCAATAATTTGCTATCTAAAATAATTTTAAGGCGGAGGAGGTGGTGGTAGAGGGAATGATGTGATACACAGAATCAGTAAAACCCTTCTTCAGGACTCCTAGGTACCCTTTTAGGGCATCAGCCCTGTATATAATATAAAGAGTAAGAAAAAGCAACAGAAAGCTAGGGGTCTGCTAGTAAATTATTTTGTCATTCCCTATCCCATTAAGAACCTCCTTTAAAAAAAAAAAAAAAAGAAAGAAAGAAAGAAGAAAGAACCTCCTTAAAAATGTCCATACCCTTTGGTTCAATAATCCAATTTCATCTAAGGAATTCCTGGTAAGGCTTTATGCAACAATATGTTCATAAAGCACTATTTGTAAGAGCAAAAAAAATGGAAACAAAGTAAATGTCCAATGACAAATAAATGGTTAAACAGATTTATGGTGTTGTCACTTGAAGTAGTTAGTAGTCATAAAAACAATATTTTAAAAATACATTATCACAAGTAAATGTTTTAGTTATAATACTAAGTGAAAAGAGTCCACACACATATACACACATATGTCTATGCGAAGAATGAAGATATGACAAAGTGCTGCCATCTGTTATCTTTGGGTGATATCATAGGCAATATTGTCTTTTCTCTATACTTACCAACTTTTCAATTTTTAAAAATGAGAACATACAAATTTAAAATAAATACAAATAAACTTTTCTGAAGTTAGCATCTGATCATACTAAACATTAGTTATTTTTTTCTGCATTTGCTTTGCCAGTTTAAGTGTTATATTTCCTATACAACATGCCAATTACAAAGCTTGAAAAAAAAAGCCAAACACACCTGCTAGACACATCTCTAGTTCCACAAACAAAAAAAGGGAAAAGGTGTCTCCCTTCACTGGGGCCACTCTTTTAACTCTTTCTCATATCCTGAATGTAGTAATTCTTATGGGAACTTTTCTGGGGTGATTTGCACAACAGTTTTTGAAATCGGCAGGAAACTCTTAAGATTATTTCATTTTCCGCCTGACCCTTGAATTGAGGCAAGTTTCCTTTCGTGTAAATCAGAAATAATCAGAACAGACCAATTTGAATTTATTCTTGAATGTGGCCCAAGAAATGATCTCAAGAAGGAGTGGCTTTCCACTACTTGAGAGAGACAGGTAGGGTTGATTTATAGTCAAACCAAAGCAGATCAGAGACAGTGATAAAAATAAAAATGGGCAGGCTGTAAACGTTAGTGGCTATTTACTCCTGAGAGTGTGTATAGGACAGTGGCAGTGACTCTTCAGTGCTATTCCGGTTCATCTAGAGAGAAGGGGAAGTTTGTACTCTAATCTCAGTCATTTCTGAGTTGTAAAATCCAAAACACATATCTAGAACCACGCGTAGCCCCCCACCCCCCAGCTCTGCTCCCCTGTCAGCTTACAAGCAGGAGAGCTGGATTTGCTGGAGGAGTCGCTTGTAAAGCTCTGCCTGGAGCACTCGTAGTCACTGAGCGAAGCCATGCTTTCAGAAAACCGGGAAGAGTCTGAATCACTTGGCTGGTCCTCACCCACACACTGCTTCTCACCGTTGAAGGGCATTTTCTGTCACTTGAGTGTGGGTAAAGAGATAGTACCTGCACAGACAAACAGACCCTGCATCAACATTCTGTGGTACTTCCATCAGAGGGGCTGATGCTTCCTCCAGTGTAGACAGCCATGCTGCATGTGTCACAGCACTGGAGAGGTCCCCAGACTACCTCATGCTTCCCATAGCATCCAAGCCAGGTTATCACTAGGCCCTCAAGATTGCCTTCCAGAAAAGAGATTCCACAGCCATAGGTGTGAGCTTACTTGGGACATACTCAGTGTGAATGTGGACTCTGGGAAATAACAGATCCTAAAAAAACAATGTGTAGGACACACTGTCCTCCTCCTGGGTTGCTGAAACATGGGAAGGTAAGAGCGTGGGGCTCTGTGGTCAGACTGCCTAGGTTAGAAGCTCATTTGGTCTTTTGTCATGTGACCTGAGGAAGTCACTGAACTACCTATCTCATCGGTAAAGCTGGGGGGAAAGACTAACCTCATAGTGTTGCTTGAAGATGAAATAGAATTTATCTTATTAAAGTGCTTAGTACAGTACTCAAATGTTAGCTATTATTATTATTGTTCCTACATCTTTTTTAAATAAAATATTTTTGAAATTAGCCTCACTAGTTGTCTGTGAGCCTCTTGGGAAAAGGAGAAGGCCAATTAAAATCTCTGGCTGGCAAATCTGTAGGTTCTCCATTTTCCAGTGAACTGCCATGATATGAAGATTCTGATATTTGCTTTGTACTTGACAATTTACAATGTACCCACTACCACCAATGAACAAACAGGCACAAAAGATCCCAATTCACAGGTGGTGAAGGAAACAGTCTCCAAGGGATGAGGGGACTTACTATGCCATAAAACTAGTCCTTTGACTCTACATTCACTGTTGTTTCTGGGACACCAGATTGCTTCCCAGGGCGGGGCGGGCAGCTGGAACCAATCACCCCCTAGAAAGGCTATCCTGCACACAGGTGGCCCAAGCCTGATGAGCCCAGGAGTCTCAGCCAGGCCCGTGAGAAAGCTGGCCTTGATAGGAGTATGGTGTTAGTTGACAGGGGAAACCTGGGACCAAGGAGAAAGGCATCTCAAATGCTGAATGGAGAATAATGATAGCAAGAGTTCACTGAGTCTCTTTGAACCTGAACCAGCCCATGCAATGAGGTACTCGGAGCTTTGAAAGCTGCCAGAATGAGAAACCACAACAGAATGCCTGGAAAGACCTGCAGTTTCTTCAATGATTCCTTTCATATTTATTGAGTGCCTACTGTGTATCAGGCACTGGGAAGAGTAACAGTGAACAAAACAAACAGGGCCCTAATCTCACAGCTCTCAACTACAGTTACTAAAAACGGTGTGTGCCAGATGCCAGAAGACAAGAAGAGGGAAAACAAGGCATTGCTGAGGAAGTATGAGAAAACAGAGGCAGGCAGGATTGGGACTAAGGGGGAATCCAGCCTTCTGAGAGTTACAGTGCCACTTTTTATCCCTTGGGTAGTAGAGAAAAGGATGGCCCTGGAAGGGACTTATAAACAGTTGAAAATCCAAGGGCACCTGTACCTGTCCTTATCTAAACAAACTTCTTCGGTCCTGCCACTCATAAAATGCACCCTTGCTTGGCCCACCACTTTCTCAAACAGAAAACCACTAACTTGAAGGCTGCCTCTACAGACTGAAGGACAAGAAGTTGAGTGTAGCTGCCAGGTAGGGACATTCACATTATCCTAGAGTTCAAAGGCCAACCACCATGAACACAGGCTATAAAATAGCCCTGAACCCTTTGCATCTTCAGTGGTGAAATAACCTCCTTTACCCCATACAAACTAGATTCTATTTGAGCTTTAACTCCCATCTACTGGGGGACAATGGTGGGGGGATGTAGAGGACCAAAGAAAAGGGTCTGTTCTAATCCTTTCACTTCCATCAAACCCCAAATCCTAAATAGAATGCTTGCCCTTCCCTCTCACTCTCTCTCTTTGCCAACATTTTACTTCCCACTGACGGCATTTCATGCAAATGTGATCTTCTCCAGGAAGCCCTCCCTCTACCCTCTTGCCAGAGTTAAGGACACTCTTCTTTGTACATCCATGGCGCATCTCCTGTGTCTCCATGACACTGCTTAGTCCCTTGTACAGCGATTTTCCTCCCATGGCTACTTCCAACTCTCCTTAATAAGGCAGGGACTGTGTCTCGTCCACCGCTAGTGTCAAGAATGTGACAAGTATTCATTCGGTGTCAGCTGAATTGGAATCATTGACTCTCATTTAGTACAGCTTCAACCAGAACATTTGCAAACTGATATCACTACACATTTACAGGTCCAAAGTTCAAACGCTGGAGCAGAGAACCTACCACCTAAACCTACCTTATTAGGTTTAAGACTCACTATTCCCTGGTCTTTATCACACTCTTATTTGACTATCTAAATTTTGTTTCCACTCTTTTTCAGTTACTCCACTGTAACAACTGTACTATGTATGTTCTGCTCTTAATTTCCCTTCACTTGGCTGTTTTTCCAAGTAAAGCTGAATAAAGGCTTTCCACCCATTGAAATTTATGAACTAGATTAATTCATACATTAATCCATTGGATTTATTTAACCATAAATTCATCCATTAGAATTTATGAATTGTCCATTTAGTTTCCTACTCCAGCTGAACAGCATACCTCATAGGTTTTTAAATTGTTTAACAAGGCAGTAAAGTACAATGATTTAAAAAATAAAAGATCTAGGTTAAAAGTTAGAAGTCCAGAGTCTCAAGCCTGGGTCTGTCATTAATGTACTGTGTGACTTTGTGCACATCACATCTGTTCTCTTCACCTCATTTTTCTGAGCAGGTGGGACCAGTTATAAGGTCCCTTTCTGCTAGGAATTGCCAAAATGCTATAAACTCAGAGTTCATGAGGCATCACTAGATGTTCTGAAAAATTAAATGGCAGGAATGGTTAATAATGTGCAACTACATTTTTTTTCCCCAACAATTCACTGAAGGTAGAGTTTCTTGCCCAGGGATGCTACAGAAAACTTAAAAGCTTAATACAGTTTAGAAGTTCTTGTTTAGTTGGCAGAAGCCTCCATAGCAAACTGGGCTTTAGTGAGCAGAAACTTTTCTTTGAAGCCAAAATGCCCATTATTACTTTATTTGGAAATTGCTTGTTTCTTTATGTAGGCATACAAATAATACTTAATCCATAGTGTCGGAGTGAGATTTCATTTAGTCAATGTACGTAGTCTTGGAACAGTGTCTGACACAGAATAAACAGGACACAGATGTTCGCTAGTATTAGTATTATTTGCTTTTCTTGTTATTATCATTTCAGACATTAAAAACTAGAGAGAAGAACAGTTTTATCCTGTGATGATAAAAGCATGTTTCCCTACAGATAAACAAGGCTGGCAGTTAACCTAGGACAGAACTCTTGTATTTGTTTGAAATACAAAAGCTGAAAACAAATGGCCCATCCTGGTGTAAATGGTCTTCTGCAAGTTCCTTCACATCTGTTCTTACTTTTCTTGGTCTTGAGTCATTTGGGGACAGAGCTACTTGACTCAAAAGACACTGAATGCAATTAAACTGCTTTTAAAACTATTTTGGATTCTCTCTTAGAACAATGATAATGAAACCAGGCTGATTCTTTAAGAAACGTAATGCTTCTCAAACCGACAAACTTAGATCTACTTAACCTTTACTGCTGTGACTCGCAAGCAAACGATACAACTTTTCAGGAAGACCATAGCTCATCCTACCTGGAGGATTTACTCACTGGCCAAAGGTAAAATAAAAGGTGAAGACAGAAGATAACACCAAGCAAAGCCTCCAACACAACAGTGGGTCACTACTCAAAGAGAGTAATCACATTTTCATTGCAGTGTTCCATATTTAATAATAATAAATGCGATATTATATGATTACTTCCAAGACCAATGATGGGGATACAACAGACACTTAAATACTTATTGTTGAATGAATAAGTGGATGAATGAATGGCAGTATGACCACTGACATTTTAGAGAGGAGAGAATGGATACAGGGACCTGTAGGGGCTAGTCCTCCGTCCCACCGCAGATGGAGGAGAGAGAGGTTTTTAATTTGCTAGTTGATTCTTCAATCTGTGTTCAGACTGCCAATTTTATATCCTTCCTACAGCAAACTCTTATCTGCAAATGATCCTACACTGGTTCAGGATCGCAAAGATCCACCATTGACAATGCACACGTCACTGGAGCAGTAAGAACACTGGCTCTGGAGCCAGCTGGACTGGGTTCCTGATCCTGATTCTTGCTATGTACTGACTGGAGACAGGGAATTTATCATTTTAAAATGGAGATAATAATAGTTTCTACCTAGTAGAATTCTCATGAAGATTAATTAAAATAGTCTATGTCAAGTATTAAACTCCTAATAAGTGCTTGACAGATTGTCAACTATTATTTTATTCTCACTAAAAGAAGTTATGAATTCCAAAAATGTCAATATCATAAAAACGAAGAAAGGTTAGGATATGTTCCAGATGACAAGAGACTTGACAACTAAGTGCAATATATGATCCTAGACTGGATCCTGTGCTGGAGGGGAAAACGGACATTATTGGGTCAATTGAGAACACTGTAACAATATTTGAATCTACTTCTGTATTACATATTCAATTTCCTGAAGTTGATAAGTATACTGCGATTATGTATTTAGGAATAAAGGGCCATGATGTATGCAACTTTCTCTCAAATGATTCAAATAAAAGAGAAAACAATAAAGCATACTGAACGAACTGTTAATAGGAGACTAAGAGTAAAAGGTAGACAATAGGGAGTTTTTTGTACTGTGCTTGCAACTTTTTCCGTAGGTTTGAAATTATTTCTGAGCCAAACGTTAAAAGAGATTAAGTACTGAACTGAAACTTTAAGTCTAATTTGGAGTAGGGCGGTCTCCTGCAGTTTTTAGATTTTGATTGTTCCCATCACTGTGATAGCTTAGATGCCACTCTATTAAAAAAGTTCTTCTAGACAGTCAAATTTGTCTCAATGTCTTTGAACAGTGCCTAGAAAATAAAGGAGGAAATAGTCCAGAGCCCTTCTGAAGAGGAAAAATCATCCCTATTAAGAGTTCTTCTCCAGGTGGTTTCCCTTGTTCTAAGAAGTCTCCTGGCAGTGGTTGACAGTCTCTCTGATCTGGACTCTGCCCACCTCATCCTGTACCACTCTCCTCTTAACCCTTCCTGCTCCAGACATACCGGCCTTCTTTGGGTTCCTCAGACATGCAAAACTGCCTACTTTGGAGTACTTGTACCTTGTTATTCTCTCCACTTAGGATGTTCTCCCTGATCACATGATTGGCTCCTTGTTCAGATTTGAAATGTTACAACTTCAAAGTCACCTTCCCTGATATCCCCCACTCACTCCACCTAAATTAGCCATCTAGAGCTTAGAATCCTTCCTGGAATAGAGCTCAATGATTACGACTGATGAACAAAATAAGCCACACACCTATTCATAAGACAACTTAGGTTTTCCTTCTCTTCCGCCTCATTCATATTACTCATATACTCATTATGCAGTCACTCAAAGTACTATGATTGTTTCTGCATATCTGTCTCCCCATTAAATTTTAAGGTGCTTGCAGGAAGGAGTTCTGTCTCCACTCTTTAATTCTCTGTGCCTACCTCAATCTATTTCTAAGGCACCAATAATTCAGTCTAGCAAAGATTCACAGTTCTGGGGCTTAAAGAAACATTTACATTGTGTCTTTCCACCCTCTTAAAGCCCACTGATAGCAAATAACTAAAGCTAATGGTTATTAAGTGCTCATTATGAACCAGGCCCCATGATAAGTGCTTTAAATGTTTTATCTCCTTGAATCTTCATTATAACCTTGCTAGCTAAGGTATCATTATTATCCCCATTTTATAGATAAGAACTTGAGGCTCAGAGAAGTTAAATTACTTGTCCAAGGATTCAGAGCTGCAGCAGCAGCAGCAGAGGCACGACTCAAATTCAGGTAGTGGATCCCTAAAGCCCATGCCTTCTACCACTCTAGGATGGCTGGAGAAAATGTGGTGCTCATTCTTTCCATTCCCACCCTGACAAATAGATCAATCCATCGCCACCATGTGAACATTTGCACATGTGGTAGCAAGCTGACCTTACCTCGGGGTGGCTGCTACTCAAGTGCTATACCGTGAAGGGCATCACTTAAAGAGCCTATTGTCCAAAATAACTCCCAATCGCTCCACAAGAGTGACTGAAAATCCTCTATCAGGAAGCATTGCAAAATCCCTAGTTAAAACTCAAATATCAAAAGAGTTAACTGCTTATAACTAGTGCAAGTCAAAAAAATGTTGAAGTGAATTGTTCATATTATCTGGCAGTGCCCTGAGGGATGGAACCCATCCAGCTAAGGTTATGTCATGGAAAATAGAAATTTCAAAAAACATGTAGGTATCATCTTTGAAGACCCAATCAAGATCAGGTGCAAGGACAAGCATTCACATATGCGTAGTAAGGGGAAAGGAGTCATATGAGTAAGACTGGGGCTCTGAAGAAAAATGCAGTGGTGTGGAAAATCCACCTTTTTCAAAATGCTGCTTTATAACCAGTTCCAAAAGGCAGCGCTAAAAAGTTATTTATCTGCTACAAAGCAAAAACCACAGAGCAGAGAGATAGGTGCCTGCTCCATTCAGCTAGAGAATACTGGTTTTCATCAAATTAGAGCCAACAAAGAGCTAGATAAAAGTCAACAAACCAGTCATTGTTTTAAAAAGCAGATGTTCGCACTACACATGACAGCATCAAGGAGAAGCATTTCAAGGCACTTTTCACACTTGAAAACACATCTCCTCCACCCCTAACTGGCCTGTTTTAGTATCTGTGCTTCCCCCTCTGGAGTCGTCAACCCCTTGCAAAATGGCACTGAAGCTGCTTCCACACATGACTGGGTATCTTTAGCTCTGGGCCACTTAAAGTCAGGCCACCTCTCGAGGGTGCCAGGGTGATGTATGAAATCCCTGGAGGCAAGAGGGAAAGGCAAAGCAGGGAGCTTCCTAAAGCGAGAACCACTGTCCTAACCTCATTATGGCTGGTAGGTAGCAAAGAGCAATGTCTCTTGGCGGGACAAGATCATGAGACCACGGGATCTTGGGGACTGATGAGCCCACTGGGGGCAAGGACAATTTTTCTAGTTTCTTCAAGGTTAAAGTAACATGACAATCATCCTAGACGTTTCCCAAACTTGTCATTTGAGTACCACTCTTCACATCTCTTTCCATATTGTCATCCTGAGCCATACACTAGTTTATCAATCACTTCTCCTTATCTTTACCAGATTTTTGCATTTAAATACATTTATTTTTTAAAGGAAACTTTGTATCATTGTGAAATCTCTTGTTTAATGGAAGCTTTTCCTAACACTAACGAAAACACATAACCATGTTCGTCCACGTGCCACCTCAAATCAGCGCTGTTAACCCCAGTGGTGCCACCCAGAGGGGCAGCTTTGGAAAACACAAGCCATCCCTGAGAGGCCAAGGGCTGGATCCCGGCCTGACTGGCACTTCCCGCCTCTTTCCCCTGAGGGTAACGTCGAGGGGACGCACCCGGAGTCTGCACCCCCCACTCCGCCCACGTCCTCTCGCAGCCTCTCCCCTCCAGCAGCACGTTTCCTGTCAAAACAAACCCTTGGGGGAGGGGACGGCGGAGGTCCAGCCGAGTGCCGAGGAAACCCAGGCAACAAACCCAAACAGACGCTTCGGGCCCCGCCCGGCCCTCACCACGGTTCGCTTCGCCCACTCCAGCGGGGCCGGGGGTCGCAGGCGAGGAGATGACCCTCCCGGAGCCCAGATGGTGGGAAGCCGCTCGTAGAGCGGTCGCTGGCACGGGCCCAGCGGGATGTAAACAGCGGCCCAGCGGCCGCGACCCCGCCGCCTCCGGGGCCCCAAGCCCGCGGCCACCCCGACACCCGCCGTGGCAACTCGGCGCCCGCGCCCTGCTCCCACGCGGGACGGCGGTTCGAGGTCAAGCAAGGGGATTGGGGGAGCAGGAAACGGGGCCCTCTCGTCGCTGGCCCCGGCGTCCCAGTGCGGAGTTTCGCGGTGAAGCAGGGGAGGGAGGCCCTTGGGCTGCCCAGAGGCGACGTGTCCCCGTCCGTCGACCCTGGCCCATCACCTCAGAGCTGGCGACCCCCTCCCCCGGGATGGATACGCACCGGACCCGGCGCGGAGACGACCGGAGGAGAAAGGCGACTGAGTGAGCCTGGGTCAAGGGTCCCTGGGTGTCCCCTCACCCAGCACAGCACAAGAACCTCCAAAACTCCCCAGTCCAACCACCCCCAGCCTCCCCGGCTCCCCACGCGGTATTTAAAGGGCCGGGGAGGGACTCAAAGGTAGCAGCCACGACGTGACCATCGCGTAACCAGCGAGTGGGGGGAAGACAGCACGGGGCAGAGGGAAATCCAAGGCGCTTCAGGCTTCCCTAGCAGAACTGACAGATTTGACCTACTACAGAATGTGTTTCCTCATATTAGGATGAAAGAAGCCGGAGAGAGCTTGGATCGAAGGTGTTTTGAGTGCGAGAGGGAAAGCTCCCCCCCGCGGGCTGGGAGTGGTGCGGCCCGAGGACTGCTAGGGGAGGGGAGAGAAGTGTTTACGGAACTGGGGCAGCCTTGCGGCCAGGAGCGCCCAGCGTTGGAGGCGGGGCCGTCGGGGCGCTGGGGGCGGGGCACAGTGGGGGCGGAGCCAGTGGGGAGGAGCTGGAGGGGCGGAGCTGTGGCGCTGGGGACCCGACCCAGCGGCCCTTGGATCTGCTTGTGAAGCGCTGGACTCACCCCCAATGGGCTGCCCCGGGCGCACTAGGGTGGACATTGTTGCAAGCTCCCCGGCCGTGGGTGGAACTTTTACTACCCGAACACCCCTCATCTAGACGGGGCGATTCATATTGGACGGGTGCTCACCATCACACCATCCACACACATAGAGAGACATCCCAACCGACAACGTGGCAAGTGCGTTCCCATGCACGTCAGCAACCAACCGTGTCAACCACGTTTCGGTCTGCACTTCCATATCAACAAGGGTCCAGATTTGCATATGGCTGGACCAGAAGATTAACTCCTGCGAGTCACACCCATCCAGGCTCTCTGACAACTAACCTCCTGTGCATGCGAAAGATAAAACATCTTACTTCCTCTAGGGTTCTTGGCAGCACCTAACTTTATGTCGGGGAGAAGTTTCGACATTGGTTAATGTAAATAAGCAGTGCAAGGATGGGCTCTGTGCGGTCAGGCCTCCTGCTCAGCTCTTGCTGTGGGCGTGCTTCAGGGTATGCAGAAATACCCTGGCCAACTCTCGCACATGAAAACCACTCTATATCATTGGTGTTATTTAGGAGATAATTTGATGCAGGGATGTAAGTGAATTTTTTATAAGCTGAAATATTTCTATTCAGCGCTGAAATGACGTCTAGATTGTGGTGGCAAAATTGCTTCTGGAAATGAAACCAGACAAACAACATTTTAAAGGAGGGTAGAAAGCTAATTGTCCTACATGGAATAATTCAGTGTTGCAATATGGACTCCTCTTGGGTTCAAACCCTGGCTCTGACATTTACTACTCGTGATATCTTGAGATAACAGTGATAACTCTCTCGGATTATCGTGAGGATGAAATGAGATAAAGCATGTGAAGTGTTTAGAGCTGCACACAGTAAGCACTCAATTAGTGTTAGTTATTGAAACAATTTGGCAAACTACTCTGAACAACTTAGCTGGCGATCTGTATAAATTTGTATTTATGTCTCCTTATGCTGCTCTCTTCTCCCTTCTCCCAAAATTTACAGCTTGATACAAATCAAGAGATTAAAAAGAAAATGCTGTTGCCACCAGGTTCTTTCCAGGTACTTTCATGCCCTTGTTTATACAGTATGTTGGAATAAGCAGTCAGGATGACAGATGCCTCCAACTTCAATTCTTGCCAAATAACAACCACCTCACAACTGCCATCAACACCCTAAAATCTCCATACTAGAAAGATTAACCAAAAATATCCCTCAAACTTCTGGACACTGTGACAATGACACATGTAGCTTTGTTTCCTTTGTTAGCTTTGTAGGAGCTTGTTAAGTGTTATTTTGCTCTATTACATAACCTGGTGCTCAGGTGAGTGTGAGTCAAGAGAGTTGTCCAGTCTGCCCAGGTGACCAGCTCCTTGACCCTGGGCATGGCACTTATTTTAAAAGCTCAAATATGCAACTCTCAAAGCCACAAGGAAGCAATTTTTGTCAAAGCAGGTGAGTCAAGTTTCAACGTGTGCCAGTTTGAGAACCTGGAGGAGGAAGAGGTAGGGTAACATCAGAGACCCAAGCCAGGGACAGAAAATATCCTGGAAACACAATCTTCTGTCACTTTGACGTTAAATAACTTGCTATCTGGAAACCTTTTGGTCAGTTACCTGACGAACTGCTTTCAGCCTGGCTTGGATATAAAAGCACTTTGAAGAAATATAGTGCTGTATAATATTAGGCAGTTCTCTTAAAAAAATGAGCTTTGTATCATATTCTTGCTCAGAGAGCTCAGGCAGTCATAGAATAAAATCCTCCTTCCTCCTCGGATTATGTTCATGACCTTCCAAAAAAAAAAAAGGTCTGAAAAGGTAACCTCTTTAGTAAGTAAACTAATTAGATTTTTATTATCATACCTTTTTCCTAATTTTTTTTTTTTGGAAACAGAATTCATGGTAATGCAGTTTGTTTTCCCCACATAAATTACACAACAAACTAAATCCGACCTATTGCTTTTGACAAATAACTAAGCGCAGATCAAAATTTTAACTCAGTAAAGAAATATAAATACTAATTTTCTTTTTACATATGAATTTTAGATTACAATGAATCCTTGAAAAAAAATCAGAAATTCCAAACTGTGATTTTAATGTGGGTTTGCAGCCTCTTAACCATTTAACTGTGTAGTGGAGATGCATCTTGAGCATAATGCAAATTCAGCTGTAGTACTCAGATGGGACAGGGTGTGGGGAACACAAAGAATAATGTAAACTCTGGCAGTGATTTTGCCCCCCATCATCTCTATGAGACCTGTGAGGCTTCTCTTCTTAAGCTGAGTTTAGTTTCCAAGTTTCTAATAATGTTCTAAGCTTCTTACCCAGGACTGGCGTCACACACGTGCAACCTGTGCAGTTGCACAAGATCCTAACCTTGGAAGAGCCCCACACTTGGTTTAATGCTCTGCTGCTGCCATTTTGAAATTCTTAATAATTTTTAACAAAGAGCCCTGCACTTTTATTTTGCACTGGACCTCACCAATTATGTAGCTGGTCCTGAGCTCACCACAGATTATGACTCTAGTGTTTAAAGGTACTTATTTTCCCTTAACTTGTTCCTCAAATGCAAAACAATTATTTTATCTAGTGTTCAGTTGAAGAAATGTATATCTGTTTCAATGCAGTAAGCAAAAACAAATGAAAAAATAAAAAGTGAAAACAAACAAATAAAAACACTAGGTGTATCCCAGGTCTTGTGGCCTATTGAAAGAACTTTGAAGGATAATTTTGATTGCACATGATTTTGGCCTTATGCCCTCCCATTAGAACCTAACCCCTCACATAAGATATGACGCTACTATAAGTAGAAAAATTGATTAAATGGAATCCCATATGTTTTTCTCTACCCTGTCCATCTTAAGGTGCTAGAAAGGGTTAAAATTCAGTAAGGGGAGAAAAGACAATAGAAAATAGAAGGAAGAAAAATAATTTGGATAATACACAAACCAAATAATTAGTCACTGAATGTTCAAAATTGAACCACACCTTCTTGGAAGATTTTGCCATTTTTTTTTCTTTTTCCTTTTGGTCTTATGTAGAAGACAGATTTAGATTATTGACCAGTTTTGACAGTTAAATCAATATGTTGAAGCTTGATCAAGCACCCAAGCACCAAAACCATTTTTTCCCTTGACTCCACTGAACTGAATTAGTATAAAATCGGTTCTTTTTCATTCCAATTGCTTGTACCCTCACAATAGGACACATTCCCAGACCTTGACCCTTCACACACTAAGAGGAAAAGCATTCTTAGTGCCTTCCCTTCAGCCTCCATGGGCCCCCTTCACTTACCTGGAAACTACTGTTGTCTTCTGGAAAGCAAAATAGAGTGAAGAAAGCAAAATAGAGTGAAGACAACTCTGGGCAGGAAGTGGGAGGAGCCAAGGAGAATTGACACTCAAAGGGGAGCACCTAGGAGAAGCCAAAGAGGTGACAGCTCAGAGCCCTGGCCAAGACAGTCATGCTCTTTACTTCACCTCTGGGCCATCAGGTAGTCTTTTGCTAAATGCTTTCAGAGTCCTTTTCAACCATAGTTGAACATTTAGACTTTTCACTTTAAGACTCAGTTAGAATAATCAGTGGGGAAAGAGCTTCTAAAATAAGAGGTGAAATTTGAAAGACATAAAGAAAAAGCAAAAAATTAAACGTGAGTCTTCAGATAGCATGTTCAACATAAAAACATGAGTTGTAGAACAATGATTATGTGGTGATACTATCTATATTTGAGAGAGAATTTGCACTTGAGAGCACATATATGCATTCTGTATATACAAAATGCATAGAAAAGGATTAAAAAGTTACCCTCCAAATTGTTTAGGAGGCAAGTTGGAAGATGTTTCACAGTGAGAATTTTCCATTCAGATGTATTATCATTGTGTGTCCTCCTAATACACCTTAGTGATGGTGGGCTGTTAAACTGCACAACAAATAATTTTCCCATCTCTCTTTTATTCGTCTTTTTGAAAGTCATGATAACAAATAGAGCTCTTCATATAAATTATAGAAAGAAATAGATTCGCAAAGGCTCTTATTCTTTTAAAAATATAATTTAAAGTTCTATGGTATGTCAAAGTTATTTATCCTGGGTAAGGGTGATGCAGAACAGGGCAAATTTCCCCGAGTGGGGGGTGGACTCAGGCCCTGCACTGAGAGAGAAGAGGGCTCTTGGCAAGGCATAAGAAAGCATTCAAATATACACCAAAGTTAGAGTCAGAGGAAAGTTTATTAGAGGAGGGGTCACAGACAGAGAACAGTCTCCTTTCAAAGGCAGAAAATGAGAAGGTCTTAGAGGGACTCAGAGGGACAGAGACAACAGAGAGATGAGGACAGTGAGAGAGACAGAGTAAAGACACTGAGAGGGACCCTGAGTGTTAGGGGAATCCAGTTTATACATCATTCTTTAATTACTGCGAGTTATAGTTTAAAGACTTTGTTTACCCATTTTCCTTTGATATGGACTTACAGTGATTAAGGATAAGAGTATGCTGCATGAAAAGGTAAGAATATGTAGCATGAAAGGCCTGCTGGCAATTCCCAGCTTGTGATCCTTAGGTTCCCCACGGTTTTAGCCATAGAGAGTGAACAACTTTATTTTGTGTAGGGTGCCACTTAAAGACTGTTTTGTTTGTTTGTTTGTTTTTGCTTCACAGTGTAGGGAAATGGGTTGTTGGAAATCTTTCTTTGTTCTGCAGGTGTCCCAAGGTCTAGCTGCCAGGGCCGATCAGCATATTGCAGTCTCTGAATATAGCTTGACTTAACATTTAGTTCTTTTGCCTCCTCCCTACGTTAGGGAAATAACAATCTTTACCTTTTGCATAGTTCCCTTCAAGCCCAATTCTTAGTTGAAGTGCATGGCATTTGCTTTCATTTAAAAAAACATGCTTTGCCCCAGCCTGTGGCTTCTAAGGGTTTCTTTCCTTCGGTGATAAACTGAACAGGCACTTTCCCAAAATGGTGTGGGACTTAAATCAGTATAATACCTTTTGAGGATAAAAAATTGAGAGCCCTGAGCATTCAGTTGCCCACACAGTAACTGTCAGCCGAGTTTCTGAGAGTTCTAATGGAAGGCATTGAAGGGAACCAAAGTTTTGTCACCCTGCAGCTGCCTTTTTGAGATATTGATTTTAAGCTGTTATATTAAGAAACAAGACTCAGAAAAAAACTTTGACCCTTCACCTTTCCTGCCCAAGAGATTCAGACAAAAATACCTACTTCAGGAAAGAAATCTTAGGATGCTCACCTTAGCCTAATTTGAATTAAGTGTGGTAAATAGGAGGACTTGTGGGCAAGGGGCCTGTTGGCTAGATGCCCACTGTGTCCCATTGTTTCTGAGTTGCCTAGCAAAATTTGCCTGCTCTGTGTGTGTGTGTGTGTGTGTGTGTGTGTGTGTGTGTGTGTGTTTTCCACTCTTCCTCAATTACCTGCAAATCTATTAGCTTGTTCCCATCCTCCTTTTCTTCTTTGTCCAAAGTGTCATGAATACTCAACGTTTACTTGGTTGTCTTTGGAATTTTCATGCTTATGTGAAATTCCCATGCGCATGTATTAAAATTTTGATTTTCTCCTGTTAATCTGTCTCTGTTAATTTGATTATAAGCCCAGCTAGAAGAACTTAGAAGGTGGAAGGAAAAGTATTACTATTTTTTTAGCCCCTACAGTTTATTAGGGCACTGAGAGTTTATGAGTGACCAAAGGGGTATTGAGTGACTCAGTGAATTGGCAGGTTAAAAATAGATACCAGCATTTATTTTATGGCTTCTACAAACACACACACACACACACACACACACACACACACACACACACAGAGTCACATGCAAAGTATTACCTATTGGCATAATTATCTAATTTCCATAACAACATGTCAACAAGCATACCAGCACTATATCAACTAAGTGCCTAAAGTATTTATAATCACATTCCATTACTCTGGATGGGTGCTTAGATCAGGCACGGGGGTGGCTGTGCCTTCCAGAAAGTAAGGAGAATGAAATGCTGCCAACTAAGCTATGAAGCTGTTGATGTTTTCCTCATGTATATATGAAGCAGTCAGAGAAAAGGAAAAGAAGGAAATTCTGCTACGAGAAAATCTGGAGTAAAAAGCAACAACGAAGAATTTGTGGTCGACTTCCTGAGAGGGATTCCTGGCCATGACCATGGCACTGTTCATGCCACAAGCACACCTGCATGTGTGCGTGCTCAGAAAATCCTGAAAAGCTGGGTAAAGCATAATTGTGTACAAGTGAATTGTAATGCTTAAGCCGAATTCCTTATTTAAAGGATGGCAACCTTGATTATACTTGCAAATTTATAAAATCGTTTTTTTTTAAATTTATAAGTTTATGTAGATCAAAGTTTTTAAAGAACAAATCAATGAAGGTACAAACTAACTGTATATAAGAAGCAAATGTGGTATGGTGGAAAGACGGTGTTTCTTTGGATTCAATCAGACCAGAGGGCTCATAGCCAGGCTCTACCACTCATTATACATAAGCCCTTATCTTTACAGGTGTAAAATGGAGATAATGATGTTGTAGAGGCCATTCGTCATTTTGGTGGTCCAGCTTCTCAAATGGTAGTTTCATTGTTACCATTTAACATACAAGCCAAAGTCAGGGATGACATGATAATCCCATCAATGCTTTACTATCGAAGCTGAAAATGGGGCGGACATACTTTCTTCCCAGATCCTGATAGCTGGGCCATGGACGTGGGACCTAAGCATGTCCTAGTAGAGGCTGCTCACCAGCAGCACGTAGAGATGATTCACAGACCTGCGATGGTGGTATTCAGTACGTGGTATCCTTAGCGGATCATCCTTATGGCGTGGTCTTAGCTATGCCTGGCTTCCTGTAGTTCTTTCTGGAACCTGGTTCTTCAGCCTTCCTCTCAATTCTGTGAACTATACCCAGGAATATTCTAGTATGTCTATTTAAAGTAGGTGTCTATTATTTGCCACTAAGAATCTTGACTAGAACAAATACCCCACAATTTGTTGGTGAATTAAAGGAGATAATATACATAAGGAGTTGAGCAGAGTGCCAGAAACATTGTATAGACCAATAAACTATAGCTACTAGTATTATACTTTTCTTATGTATTGATTTAATATTTACAGTTTCAACTGATCCTGAGCAACTTAAAGGTCTGCAACATGTGAAAATTTAAAATTCTGTCAAGGAACAAGTTTTAATCCAACGAGTCGGTGGTACAGGAGCCACTTACTTAGCTAATGATTGAGCCCCACAGACCATCCAGTACTGACATACCGATATGAATATTACCGTTTTCTACTCATTAGGCTGCTAAATCTGGATCCATTCAGAAAAACAAGATTTTGTTCCACATAGTTCAATAGAGGGAATTCAACAAGGAGAAGAAATTATACACAGGTAGGAAGAGCTAGAAGTCCTATTACAGGATGGTGAAGCAACCCAGATAATAGAATCAGTGGGAAGCTACTCCCATCCCTAGAGATAAAGGAACAAAAGGACAAAGCAAGACTGCCCAGCGGGCTCTGAGACCACAGAAGGAGGGACTGGTAAGTGAGAAAGAAATAAGCCACCACTGGAGAGGTTTTCTCAAGGATAAAGGATGGGAGGAGAAGGAGGGATGGGAGAGTGGGGCTTCTCTCTTCTTCTCACCCTCCTGTCTACCTCCGGGGCCACCCATTAACTAAACCATAAAGCCAGCTAGCAAGAAAGGCTGGGAGATGTAGCATCAGATACAAGCCCCTAAGATGCATAGCAGGACAGGGGAAAGGAAGAGAAAGGAAAATTAACTCTGATAATGTTAAGTATAACTTTTTTTTTTTTGGCTTTGCTTGAAAACCAGGAAATATACAAGGTAGTCAGAGGGATCAGAGAACTATTTAATGGAAATTAAGGAAATATATTCCCTTATCTCTGTTTAAACTAGAAACAGATCACATTGTCCCTTTAAAGAAGATCAAAAGCTACATGGCAGCTGACAGCAGAGGTTCTTGAGGAAAATCAAGACAGATTTTATGGGGCTAGGATAGCTGAAATAAACCCCAGCAAACCAAGAAAGATGAAGGATTAGTCAGGACTACCCAGAACTTTGTGAAAACCAGTTGTTAATTAGGCAGTGTTTCAAACAATTATAACTATTTATGAAGACACATTAAAATCTAAGTATTTCCTTTATGATATGGTAGCAGGGGTGGTAGAAATCAACCTAAATTGTGTAAAAGAGGGTGGATTTATTAAAATAAATCTTGATTTGAATTACATGCTTAGCACCTATCAGCTATACGATTTTAGGCAAGCTGCTTAACCTTTCAAAGTCTGAGTTATCTTATCTATAAAATAAGAATAATAATGCCTAATTACTTGAAGCCCTACAAAAATACAATGGAATATGTACCAGAGACCGAACAGTCACTTACATCCATTTCCTTTTCCACCTGGTGCACTGTCTCCCTTATGGTTAGTTATTAAGACATGACTGGACTCTAGTCAGCAGAGTGAGAGGGGAGTGATGTGTGCCACCTTCCAGACTGGCCCTTAAATACCACTTCCCCATCCATGGACTATGTGCAGGCCCGAGAAGATGCAAGTCACAAGATGAAAGGAACCAGGTCCCTGGCTGACTGCTGGGCAGGAATACCCATTTGAACTTTATGAGAGTGAGAAGGAAGCTGTTATTTAGATTTGAGGCAGTTGTCTTTACCTTTATTTATTATATATAAAAAATAATAATACATATCTTTATTGGTTATATATAATATATAACATTCGTATGTAATATATTCACTTACTATGTAATATATTCATTTACTATGTAATATATAGTCGTATGCCACTTGACAGGGATACATTTTGAGAAATGCACCTTTAGGTGATTGTGTTGTTGTGTGACTATCATAGAGTGAAGTTACACAAATAGATGGTATAGCCTACTACACACGTAGGCTGTATATTATGCCACCATCATACATGTAGTCTGTTGTTGACCAAAATGTTGTTATACAGCACATGACTGTGTAATAACCATAAATAAATATAAAATAATATAAATTTTTGTATACCTTCATTTATTATATATAATGCATAATTATACATGATATAATTATAACATATGACATATATCATGTATAATATATAATAAATATGTGACATACATTTTTGAGCAATTACCACGCATCAAGTGCTATCCTAGGCACTAGAGATACAAGAAGGTCAAGGGCCCAGGCCTCAGGGAACCTACGATTTAGGAGGGAAGACATGGGTACACGATTCACAAATATATATCATGATTTTAGGTAGCAATAACTGCTATGGAAAAAATAATGCTCAGGAAGGGGACCAAACATGACAGGGAAGGTAGATGGGAGAATGGGTTGTGGAAGGCTTCACAGGGTCAGCCGGTTGCTCCGTTTCATGATGCATAAAAAAGCTGAGGCTGAGACTGTGGTCTGTGTTCTCCCTTGCCAGGGTCTCTCCATTGAGGCTCTCTAGTTGGGGTTGGGGGTGTGCACTAGAGGGGGCCTATGAGGCTGGAGAGGAAGGAGGACCCAGCTCCTGAATAATGGCCCATTTCCTAGGCAGGCTCCAGCCTTTTGCCCTTGGCATTCCCACACCCAGTCTCATAGTGGCCTCAAACAACCTTTCATTATGCTCGCAGATTCTAGGGTATCAGAAATTTGAACAGGACGCAGTAGGGAAGGCTTATCTCTCTCCACGATGTCTGGGACCTCAGCTAGGAGACTTGAAGGCAGAGGGTAAGCATCACTGGCAAGTTCACACACTCGCCTGGGTCTGGTGGTTGATGCTGGGAAGACTCAAATAGCCAAGCTCCTGGGGTGTCTCCTTATCTCTCTGTGTGCCCTTCCCAGGTGGTCTCTACAGACTGGTGGCTTTAGGGTAGCTGCACTTCCCACATGTGGGCTTCCAAAGCACACATGCTGCATTACTCTGTCACCTTTTCTAACCTGGCTTGAGAAGTCACAGTGTCATTTCCACCGCATTCTATTAGTTAGAAGCTGTGCTATTCAAAGGGAGGGGAACTAGACTCCACCCTTCGTGGCAGGGGCTTCAAAAAATCTGTAGACATGTTTTAAAACTACCACAAACCCTACTTAAGCTTTAGAGACACTAAACCACCCATTGGTCCCTGAATTTGTGGCCATGCTTTTACTTATACACTACCCTTTTTTTTGCATTCCCATTGTTACCTCCCAAATTTCTGCTCACCATTTAAGATTCATCTTCAATGTCATTTGCATTATAACCTCCTATAGCTCCACATTTGGAAGTAATTAACCTTCTCTGTTCTATCTTTGGTCCTCTTTCAATCTCCCTTAGGTGACCTGAATACATATTTGTTGAATAAATAAATAGAATAATAAAATCTCAGGTGTGAAAGTGACCTCAAGTGTTACTTAGAGCATCTTTTTTGAATCTGTTTCTATTCATGTTCATTTTCTCCTCTGGATTTTTAGTGTCTTGAAGGTCTGATTCAAGTTCAACTTACTTTTGTTACCATCCCTGTTCCCCTCCCCTCCCCCCCCCACCATCATTCCACTTGTAGCTCTTCTAGCAGTGTTTTGGTCATAGCAGACTTTCAAATAATTTTAGTTAAATGAACAAGACACACACACACACACACATGCACGCACACACACACATCTGTGCATATATTTTGCTAATTTACTATTTCTATTAAGTGGGTAATATTTCATTTGAGGTTGGTTGGAGCAATTGGAAGAGATAATCTCCAAATGCTGAAAAAGCACAAAATGCTCTTAATCCCTCAGACATCATAGGTCAGAAGTAATGGTCTTTGTCATGGCTACCCTCCAACAAGCACTTTCCTGGAGAAGATTGATGCTGTTGTCCCAAACACACAAGGGTCACCCTTCAGCCCATTCTTTTGAGCCCCTTCCTTCCCTGACTTTCTCTTCTCCAAAAGCAGAAATTTCTGGGCCACAGAAAATAGTTTAACCAAGATTATTCTATTCACAGTAAATATCAGTGCTTAAGCGAACAAACAAACAAACACAAAGCAACTAACTGTTGAACAGTTTCTGTTTATAAACAAATGCATTCCAAAAATTTTCAGGGAATGCTTTGCAAGAATACCCAGTTGCACACAAGGAACTTAAAGTTCCTTAGGTGGCTCACAAAACACTACTCAAACGATGATATCTTTGAAATACCAATTAGTTACAATGAAAAAAACGAGGGAAAAACTAATTTAAGGAAAGGAAAATGAGAAAGTAGATGCAAAATGTTGGGGGTACATTTACTAAAGACTCTACCCTCTCCATGACTTTGAAGGTTGATTTACCTGGTTCATTTTTATATCTAACTCTGATTCCCAACTCATGCCTACCCCCCCACCCCCGGCCCCCGTACTCCTTGGTATAACCCAAATTCCCAGCCCTCACAAGTTTATGAGTGGAAAATGAGATCGCATTTCCTTTTTGCACTGAAATTATGATAGCACGGGTGTCTATCAGCTGTATTGCTGGAAATGTGTCTTTAAAGCATCCCCCAGTTCTTCCTGAGCAGTCACATATGCCTCTGAGCTTATCAACACTGCATAGCATTAGCCCTGTTTCACCTCTCCTACTCAGATTCCTGTGTCTCCAGATCCACTGTTCACAGAGATGCTTGAACACTTCTGCTACTGTAAGCCATGAGACAGCCAAGGTCCATGCTGAACACACAATCTCTGGATGCTTCCAAAGCTTCTGAGCCTTGTGCTGGGCTCAGTGCAGAGGCGGGATCTGAGCTCCGTCCCCCTGACCCTGTACACACTCTCAGTTGCTCATGATTAGAGCCTCACGCGATCTTTTATCAGTTTCTCCTGGACACAGTTCTGTCAGCGCACAGCTCAAGAACTTTGGCACTAATCAGATTACTAATAGACATGCCTTTTTTTTTTTTTTTTTAAAAAGCTATATATTTTTTTTTCTTCAAGGGACTGAAAAGAGGAAATGGAAACTGAGCTTTCTGAAAGATATTATAAGAATCAGAAGAAGAGTGGGGAAGAAGAAGAGGCTTTAAAAGGATGTATGTCTTTGTGTGAATGAGGTGGGAACATGCCTGTATACTTAAGGAAATGTCAGGGAGCCGGGGTGGCTGGCGTGCATTGGGGAAGGGGAATAGGGTGGCATGTAAGCTTGGAGCTAATTTGGGCCAGATTACACTGGGCCTGTAAGTGATGAGAAGTGGCTGGAGAGAAGTGGCAGGATGTGACAGATGTTTTAAAAGAATCACCCTGGTTGCTGTGAGGATAACATAGTAGGGCAAGAAGGAAGCAGGGAGACCAGTTGGGAGGCAGAGGCAGGAATTCAGTCTAGAGATGCTGCTGGTTGTCCTGGGGTTGTGTTGGTGGCCTCTCCCTGTGGATAGAGCCTACGCATAGCAGTTGGGTGTGTTCCTCCTGAATCCTGTCTTGGGGATGTATTGTGAGCTGCAGCTTTCTTACCGCCATGTCTGAGAGTAAGAGGATGACTGCCTGGGGTGGATGTAACAGAATGATACACGAGTAAGAACATAGAGTCGTAAAGACCCTCGGGAAAACCCCAGTCGGAACCTGGACTCTGCTATCTCCTCGTAATTAATTTTTCCTTGCCAAGGGAACAGATGGGACTACAGGATGACAATCATTGTTCTTAATGAAAGCATGCCAAGGTGACTGCTTTGGTGTCATTTACATGATTTCAGCTTTGAGGGACAAAAATCCGATTCACACTGGCTTAAATATTGAGGACATCATCTCCCATGACAGGAAGCCTAGCGATATCTGTTTGCTTCCACATTTTGATATGCATATCATTGTAGATAGAATGCCCTAAGCTGCTTGACTCTTTTTTCCCTTCTCATATACTATGGAATGTACTTATTTATCATGTTTATTAGTATTGTCTTTCTTCCTCCATTAATATTAAGCTCTCTGAGGCAGAGATTATTGTTTTATTCACTTATGTATCCTAAGTGCCTAGAATGGTGCCTGAAACAGTGTAGGCACTTAATAAAAATTTGTAGATTGAATGAGGAATGAAATATTTTCCTTTGGATCCCAAATGAAATAAAGGGAAGGTTGTGATAGCCTCACGATATCTCTCCAGGGGAAATAAGAAAAAAGTCAGGAAATGCCATTCGCTGGAACAGTTTCCTCGTGACCTCCAAAGGGACAAGACTGTAAACTGCAAACCAAACCCAAAAATTCATTCAGCAAAAAAAATGCTGTTTGCTTCCCAACCATTGAATGAGGAAAGCCACGTTCAAGATAGTTCAAATGATCTTCAAGTTTGACCAAGTGGTGGATATCACTTGACAATGTATTTGGTAAAGATTAAAAAGCGTAAGGTCCCTCTGACTGGTCTCAGCCTCTGGACTTTGTGTCCTGACCAACAGCACCCTAACTTCGGCAGGCCCTGCAAGTATGAGAAAAATAACTACCTGGCACCATATCCTTCAGGCTGCAGATGTGGTCAGTTCAATTTATTTCGGGTCTGCTTACTAAGTCTCACGTTCCTGTGTTCAGGGCACTGTGGAAGATGCAGGGGGTACAACAATGACCAAGATTCTTGACAGGCTCTCAAGTTTAATGAAGAAGTTTAGTGTAGGAGTTTAGCGGGGGAGCCAGCGTGATGAAAGAGTCATACATATAAACAGGTAATTATAATCAACTGTTCTAGGTGTGGTATTGGATGTTTATGCAAGGCATGGCAGGAAGGAGTAATAAATTCCATGTGGGGGGAATAGATAAGACTGCAGAGAGGAGATTCTTACATAGGGTTTTGAAGGCTGAATAGGAGTTTACCAGACAAACATGGAATAGGAGAGGACAGAATGACACTCCAGGGAGAGCAAATGGAAGGTACAAAGATATAGATTAATGAAATGTCACTGTGTGTTTAGAGGGCTGTGACTGGTTATGTATTTCTGGAATACAAAGTAACCGGTAGGGGAATTACCAAAACGAAGGTTGGAAAGCAGGGCACAGGACAGAGAATTAATACTTTATGTATTTTGATAAGGGGCTCAGGGTTTATTTTAGGTGATGAGTTTTCATGAGGAAAGTGAAGAAATCATATCTGTATTTGGAAAGATCACTCTGGCATCCAGGAGCAAGATGGATTTGAGAAGGGCAAACTGGAGTCAAGGGGTCCCACTCACCTAGGAAAAATAATAAAGCGTGGCAGTTTCCTGCACAGCCCAGTAGGTGGAGCAAGTAGGCCAGAACAGCTTGGTTGCTGGCTGGAGGGATGGAGAAAGAATAGACTAGGAGAAAGAACCAGCAAAAGACTGTTTTCTTGAGCAGAAGATTCTAAGTCAGGTGCTCTTAACTCTGGAAATAACTGTATTGGTGTAAAAAATTCTCTAGCGAAAACTAGAAGGCACCGAATGTTTACAAATAGAGGACCTATTAAATATCACAAAACATTCACATAACTGGAGTACTAGGAAGCCATTTAAAAGAATGAGGTAGTTTTTTGTGTGTGCTCACATAAAAAAAAAGTCCAAATGAAAAAAGCGAGTTGTAGAATAGTGTATCATATGATCCTCGTTGTGCAAATGTGAGAAGATCATAAAAGTGATATGAGTGGTAATTTCAAAAGAGGGTTTTGGGCTATTGACTTTGTGTATTTAATAGTTTTATTGAGGTAAAATTGTCATACAATAAGCTGCACATATTCATAGTGTACAGTTTAATAAGTTTTGACATATATATGCACCTATGAAACCATCACCACAATCACAAGTGAATAAATCCATCATCACAAGTCTCCTCACATTTCTTCGTAACCCCTCTCTATCTTCCTTCTCTGTCCTCCGGCCCCAGCCAACCACTGATTTGCTTTCTGTCACTAAAAGTTTGTATCTTCCAGAATTTTACATAAATGGAATCATACAATGTATTTTATTTTTGGTCTTGCTTCTTTTGTTTAGAAAAATTAATTTGAGATTCATGTTAAGTATATCAATTGTTAATTCCTTTCAATTGCTGAATATCATTATGCTGTATGGATGTATCACTATTTACTTTTCACTCATCTCTTGAAGGACATTTGAATTGTTATTAGTTTTGGGCTATTACAAATTAAGCTAGGAACATTTAGGTACCAGTCTTGTATTTGCATATGCTTTTATTTCTCTTTTGTAAATACCTATGAGTAGAATGGCTGGATCACATGGTAGGTGTATGTTTAATTTTTTAAGAAACCGCAAAAATTGGTTTCCAAAGTTATTGTATGACCCACAAGCACTGTACGAGTGTTCCAATTTCTCTATATCCTTGCCAGTATCTGGCATGATTGGACTTTTTCACTTTAGCTCTTCTAATGGGTGGCTTTAAATTTTTCATTTCTTTAGTAATTAATGATGTACATTTTTCATGTACTTCTTTGCCATATGTAGATCTCCTTTCGTGAAGTGTCTATTTAAATTTTTATAGGCTGTTGACACATATTTCACTTTCCACTTCATAAAGTTTTAAATTTTATGATGACCATATCTCTTTTATAATCAAAAAGACTAATTTAAGGTATCTCTACCCAGAATACAACAATAATTGCAATTCGAACTTTAAACTTATTAGTAGTATATTATGCTAGGGTGAAAGCAAATCCCAATTGTATTCTTAAAAGATAAAATATTTGGTTTCCAGTCTCAAGTTACTAGGAAAAGATCTCAAAACCATTTTGATATTTTATTTCCAGAGATTATTAATACAAGTTTACACTCAAATGAACCTGGTGCAAACTCCAGCTCTTCTGCTTACCAGCTGCGGGATCTGGAGCAAATTCTCAAAGCTTTAATTTTCTTTCTTATTTAACAAAAAAAATCTGACATATCATTTACCTTGTAGGTTCATTTTGAGGATAAAATTTGATGTTATATTATATTTAACACAATGACTAGCATGTAACATGTTGTTCCACAAATATTGGAACTTCTATGACAAGCAGTTTGAGTGTCTTGATAACCAATTGTTCCAAGCTCAAAATTCAAGCTACGGCTAAATAAAGCATAGTCACAGTATTTTGTAAAGGAACTGTTGAAACTAGTGTCAAGACTGGCAACATCCTTTGTGATAACAGAGATCACCAGCTTTCTCCCTGCCCCCGTATATTTTTAAAGAATCTGAAAGAAGAGCTCTGGTTTGCATTTGGTTTTGAAAGGGGGATGGGACAGAAAACAGGAAGCTTAGGTTAAAAATGAACTTTATTGAGCATCTTAGCACATGTTGAGTTTCTTTGGAGAACCCTCAATATCCTCTGTTGCTCAAACCACCGAATGGTCTTGCAGTGCTCATGGTCCCCTGCAGAGTGGTGCAGAGCTAATGCAGAGCTAATCTCCTGCACGTTTCACATTGAGGTTACTGTAAAGTTCAGGTTATTGGGGTTAGTGTCAGTCAGAAATGCTGTGTATCGTGTAATGCAATGGTAAGAATCCTAGCAGCCACAGCCAAAGAGAAGCTTTCGGAAGGGAAATGTGGGGGCACCAGCTGAACTCATGGCTAGAGAAAGGAACTCAGAACTCAAGATTCCTGCATGTCTGGTGGCCCTTGAATCTTAAAGGGCCCCAAATCTACAGCCTGCTTCATCCCCTCTAGTCCCATGGCCCTTTGCCCCCACCTCTATTGTAGCACCAATGACCTGGTATGGGGCTTACTTGTTCCATAAGCTGTGAGTTCTTAAAGGACTTAATGATTAAGTTCTTAAGGATTGTTGCTCGTGTATTTTTCCAGTTTTTGTGTATCTTCAGCATCTGGCTCAAAGCAGGGTCTCAATTAAATTCATAGATTGAAGTGTAATAGAGGAGCATAAAACCTTAGCTATCCACTGGCACACTGCCTTGTAAGAAGAGTGGATTAGGTTTGGATGAAAGGTCCTTTTGTTCAGCTCAGCACCTGCAAGGGTCAGGAGCTGAGTCGGGAGGTTTGAGGCTTGAGTGAACTGAATAACTGTGCATAACAGAGAGAAGAGCTTGGAGCTGGTGTGGGATGAAGGTAGGGTAAGAAGGTAAAGGGGAGGAAGGAAGAGAGAGAGAGGATCTGGTAAGATATTCAGAGCAAAACAGCCAATAAATAATACATCTTCAAGGCCTGGTAGCTAAAGGCTTTTGTTTTGTTTGCACAGTGTTGTTTAACAGTCACATGAAGTTGTTTGAGTTTCAACAGCATAAATCTCTCCTTGCCTTTCGGTATCTCTGATAGAGTCTACACTTTAAGAGTGCTTTGTAGTGTGGGTTTTCTGTAGAAACCTAGGAAGAGGCTGGGCTTCCATCTTGGTCAAAGACAGAAAGGTGAGACCATATTCTGAACGAACTAGTTCGGTGCAGGCAGGAGTTGGAGGCAGAAGCAGCCATAAGAAAGTAAGAAACTTAAGAAAGTAAGCAGAAATCATGGGTAAGGCTTTTCAATTTCCCTTACGACATGAATTTGGGAGTTTCTAGCTCTTGTTATCTTGTGGTGCAGAGAGATTGCAGCTGACATCTTGGATGGAAAAGGAAGGAGAGGAAGAGAAAGAGGAAAGAACCAGAATAAGGAGAAGATGGCCTTTCTGCCCCAGGCTTTCTATTTTTCTCCATTTGAGTATAAATCCTGTATATATGAAAAGATAGCTTTTAAAAGATTAATGTAGGACAGCGAAAGAGTCAATGAAGGGAGCGAACAGCACAAGAGTTTAGGGACAAGAGGCAGAAATTTTCATGAAAGAGGTAAGCCTAGAACTAGCCTTGAAGAATGGATCTAATGCTTAAAAGAAGTTTATATATATGTAGTTATATAGTTTGATACATATATGTAAATTATGTATACATGTAAATTATTTGTCTATTTTCTTCTCTTATTGGGGAGGGTGGGTTGGATAATGTGCTTTGGCTCTGAAATCAAACAGACCAGGCTGTAAATCCTGGCTATCAGCTGTGTGACTTTGGATAAGTTACTGAAGTTCTCTGAGCCTCAGTTTCTTTATTTGTAAGCCGGAGATAATAAAAGAACCCACCTCATAGGGTTGCTGGGAGAGTTAAATAAAATAATCTATGAAATGTGCTTAGCATAGGACCTGATAAATATTAAGTAATATTCAATAAGTGGTATCTATTCTCATGTAAGATTATTGAACATGATTTGGAAAATACGAAGAAAAGCAGAACTAAAAACCATCAGTAGTTTCGCCACCTAAAGAAGAAAACCACAGTTAATATTTTGGAGTATACCTTTCCAGTTTTCAGTCAATGCCTAGTTTCGTTCACCATTTTTTCTTTTTGTATTGCCAGTTATTCTGAATATAAAACTTAAATCTTAATTTTTTATCTAGTTAACATAGGATTTTTTCCCCCATCTTAGTATAATCCTTCAAAACATTTTTTAATGACTAGGATAAATTAAATTGAATTCATGTATGTAATTTACTTAATCATTCCCCTATTGTTAGACATTTGTGTGGATTCCAGGTTTTTTTTCCTATTCTAAATAACTCAGTACTAAACAAGTCTGTGCATAAACCTCTTCTTTTGTTTCTTTAGAAACCATTCCCAGAAATGAAGTCACTGATGTAGAAGGTATCGACAGTTTTAATGCTCCTACTTATTGTCAAAAGAATTCTAAGGGCATCTGGACAAGGGTTCCTATCTCCACACTTTCCCCTTACATCCTACTTTTTTTTGCCTCTTTTCTAAGAGGAGGAGGAAGAAGAAAAATATGAGTAACCAGAGGCCCAGGTACTTGGTGGGTCCTCTTGGCCAGTGGACAGAGTCCCTGGGCAGAAAGAAGTCTGGAGATGGGTACAGTCTCCTTTTTTCTGTCAGTCTGTTTGTTGAATGCAGTGTGAAGAGAAAGCTGACCCAGAGCATGAACTCCTGAAGATGCCGAGACATTCCCTTGGCTTCCTTTTCTCCCATGCGGCAAGTAGGCCTGGGACCCTCCCTTGCCCCTGCCAGGGCTCCTTGCTAGGTTTGGAGGAAAATGCACTTTCTCTTGAGATCTTTCTGTGGCTCCACCTCATCGAGCACTGATGGATATGCATGCACACATTTCCTTGCAAACTGACCCAATATGCAGGTCGGAGGAGAAGGCTGCCCCCTTAAGTGTCTAGCGGGCAACCCCGGAAAACAGTTTCATGCATCCTAGTTCTGTTTTAAGGTGCAGTCTAAAGCTCAGCTAGAAATAAAGCGCACCCCCCCCCCCTTGGAGTTTGCCTTCCTTGGGGTCTGTCCGTGGAGGTTTCATTTGTAAACCAGAGATAATAAAAGTGTCAAGTAGGATTTAGGTGCTCTCAGCATCTCTGGCTGCATTGTCCAAAATCCTTTAGATAGCTGGTGACGGAAATCCAGCCCAGGGACCTTAAGGAAAGTGGTGTGCTGGTAAATGCTTTACCACAGGGGGAAACAAAAGCCCTGATTTGTGGTGTACACAAAAATTTCCTTGGGCTAGACACTCCCCTATGGCCACAGAGTCAGGGCTTCTACCAAGGCTAATTACAAGCTCCAACTATTTAACAACCAGTTTCTAAAGTTCCTGAAAATTTAACAATAGGCTCCTGCAAGCCAGAAGGAGTCCACTCTGGTTTCCACTCGGGGAAGGGGATGAGTGACTCACGTCATCAATGTGTGCGCAGAGTAGGGACACAGAAAATAACTTCAGGAATGATGGGAAGCAGGGAATCTAGTGCCAACAGGATTCTCTTGGCAAACCAAGCTATTTTTTTTTTTTCTATCTCCAGATTTCCAGAGATATGGCTGATGGCATTTTCCAGAATCACATTCTTGCTGATTCATAACCAAAGAAAAAGGAGGGCTTCGCCTCCACCCAGCTCTGGTTTGGAAAATCCCAATGCAGGCGCGACCAGCTTTTACTCCTGTACTTTCCTTTTGGATCAGAGTGGACACACTGCCTGAGAATTGCGGGTTCTGCCAGAAGTGGGGAGGGGGAGTTGCTGGTGAGACAAACCCAATAATTCCCATTATAGTAACCATCTCAATACTATCAGAACCCGGTTCCCATTTCTGCTAGTCTCCAAACTGGCTGAGTCTATGACAGCATGAAGGAGCTGTTTTATCCTACCTACGTGGCATTATATGTTATATAAATATTTGTAATCTCAACTGATTTCATAGACAAAATGACCCATTGGCATTTAAAATATTTCTATTTTGTATATCAAAAGTGAGGTTAGCAATATGTTTCTATGAATTAAATAACCATATTTTCTCTTTTGTGAGTTATTTTCATGTCTTTTGATTCTGTATCTTCTGGAGTTTCAAGGCTTTTAAAAATATCACTTTGTTTAACAAACATTAACTAATTTGCTATTATAGGCCCAAGCATCTATCGGCACAGAAAATATAATAGCAAACAAGATAGGGTTCCAATCTTCAGAGCATTTACCCTTACCCATATGGCCTTTTAAGATATTAATACACTAACATTTGCTTCTCATATTTATAACAAATTTTTCCTATATTCTTTTCTTATTCTTCAAAAGAGTAACTTTACATTTTCATGTAGTTAAATCTAATATACTTTCTTTTTAATAAATACTTTTTCTTCCATGCTTTTCCCCTTTCATTTAAAACATTTATTTCCTATTTGCCTAGGCTTGAAACTTTTGTATTCAATGGTTTAATTCCTTTGGAATTTGTCATAGTACGTGGGTGAGCTGAGCATCTAAACTGGTCATTTTTTCCAAATATTTAACACTTATTGAAGTCTTCCCTTCTCTACTGATTTATAAAGATGACCGAGAGAATTTTGATTGATGGAGAGGTGAGGTAGGAGGTTGTTGAAGGGCAACTGGAATTGCTCAGTTTAGGGAAATGGTATGGGAAATGATGAGGAAGCGGGGAAATGCAAGGCACTAAAGGGAGGTGGAGTCTGTCTAGGGTAAAGGGTCCATGTATTGTAGTGATTCTTAACCAGGGATGAACATATCTGTTGACTGGGAGCTTTAAAGAAGTACCCAGGGCTGCATCCTGCCGTTAGTAGGTTTGATATGGTGCCAGTGATCATCCTTTTGTTAAAAGTTCCCTGGGCACTGTTGGATGTAGGAAAGTGTAGGGAACAAAGCTAGTCAGAGAAGTAGGGAGCAGACTGAGAGAGGTGTCAATGCCAAGATGAATTTAGTTGTGGGTCCAGGAAGCCTCTGAGGGCGGAGTAGAAAGAACATGGTCTTTGGACTCAGGCTGATATAGGTTTCAGTTCCATTTTACCACTTGCAGGCTGTGGTACTGGGGCAGATCACTGGTCCTTTCTCAGTCTTATTTTTCTATCCTAAACAGACTTAATACTATTTACCTAATAGAGCTGTGATGATTCAACAGGAAATCAAGGATAAAATACCTGGCTCAGCCCCTGACACCTTAATTAATTCTCCTTTCGTCCTCTTGAATGAGCCTTTGGCTCATGCCAGGCCTGCCTCATGGCCGCCTTTGGGATGAAAGAGACATTTCTACAGCAAACATGCAAACATGTCAGGATGAGAAACAGAAAGAAGTCTACATTATCCTTCAAGCCCAGAAGTTTCAGACACCTTCAAAGAGGCTGTACCTTTTTCGAAAGGATTCCTTTTTCCTTAGAGAAATGGAGAGAAGCTTTGAACTTCACAAAGCCCTGGACTTCATACGCTTGGCAAAGGCAAAATCTGGCTTCACTACAGGCTGCCTCGGCTCAGTAGAAAAGATAATCCCAGCCCCTGGGCAGCTTAGCCTGTAAACCAAGGACAGCTGTTGTGAAAATAACACAGGCGGAGTCATTTTTAAAAAAAATTCTCATGTAAATCTGTTTACTTTCTCAGGATGGAAAATGCCATTACTTCTCAGAAGATGCACCTGCCTTAATTTCGTATCATTGATATTCATTTAGTGAACTCACAAATATTTATTGATATCAGTTTTGTTTGACAACTACTTTGGAACTGGCCTCTGCATAGTAAATACTCATGTAGAATGAATTTTCTATGCTGCTCTGCATTAAAAGTTGGCGCTAAAATTTATTTTAGAATTGGGTGCTAATTGGTGTTTCTTGGAGGTCACCCATCCAAGAAGCAGGAAGGTGGAAAGGGAAAGGGGTTTGGAATCAGACACATGTGGTCTTAAACCCTCAGTCTTGATATGGATGAGCCGTGTGACTTTAGGCCAACTGCTAATTCTCCGGGCCCCAGCCTTATTTTTCTGTAAAGTGAGAATGTCTTTTTTACTCCAAAGCCAGTGCTCTCTTCCTGGAAGAGCAGCATTTGGTTGGGTAGAGGAGAGAGCTCATTTATTCTGGAAGACAGAACTTGCATGGTACTAGAGAGGAAAGAGAGAGAGAGAGGGGCCAGCCTGCTCCCAGGGGAGGGTATGTTCGGAAACAATGAAAGAGAACATTAGGACAGTCAAAGGGCCCTTCTGCTTTGTACACTGTTCAGAGCCCAAAAGCCCAGGCTTTAGGGCGGGTGTCTTGGAAGCCTGGATGAGGGATGGACAAGCTTGAGCTGCAAGGGGGATGAATGCACATAGTCACGTGGCAACTGGATTGAAAGCTTCCTGAGTGGTTCTTGCCTGCTTTGCCTTCGTTAGACATCAGAGAAATAAATCAAGGGAGGGACGGTATTTTTTTCACTTGAAGAAAGAACAAGGGGACCTAGGTTTATTGAAACAAGAGGGGCTTAAATTAGATGGTAATAACATGACCTCCGTACTCTGAGAAAAGTACGAGAATCCTTTGTCATTAAGGCGCCTCCTTTCTAAGAGACTTTAAATCTCCTGGTTGGCAGAGGCTCTTATTGGATCATTAGTTACTTCAGTCTCTTCTACATACTGGATAAGTTTCCTGAATTACTGTGATGCTCACTGTGTTTGAAAGTTTCCTGGTGAGTTACTAAATTCCCTCGCTCTCATCCACCCCCTTCCAAGCAGAAACCTTTTGAGAGGATAATGAGTTGCAAAGAGCAGGCTTTTAGTTCTGGTGCTGGGTCTCTAAAGCCCATGAAGATGCTGGGCTGAAGTCTAGGCCATGCCATCCTGAACAAGCCGGATCTCATCTGATCTCAAAAGCTAAGCAGGGTCAGGCCTGATTAGTACTTGAATGGGAGACCACCTAGGAAGACCAGGTGCTGTAGGTGTAAAAAAAAAAGGGACTGTAAGCTGACAAGGTCCTTGCAATCTGTGAGGTTAACCAAGGGTTGCCTCGCCTAAAAAATAAAATAAAATAAATAAGTAAATAAATAAAAAGATGCTGGGCCCAGAGCCCGGGCACCTGCCCTTCCTCTAAGGGGTCCCTATAAGTGAAGGGCCCCAGAACCGATCAGAAGTCACAGAATCTGAACTGATGGACTCAGCCTCTTTTTGGTTTTGAAAGCTGAGGAATCCCACCAAAGTGACGTAATACGACATTTACATACAATTCTGGTATCACTTAAAGACTTAAGGATTTTCAGAACAAAGGCCAAAGGGAACGATAAGTCTCCAGTGCAGCTAAACTTTGAGGGATGACCAGGTGTTAATGGTTAGGGGCACCAGTCCGTACAGGACAGTGAATTCACCAAGCTGCTACTGAGCTCTTACTGGGTGCCAGGTCTTGGTTTGGGTACTGGGTGGTGGTGGTGGGAGAAATCCAGAGATAACAGTGATAGTAACGATGATGATAACAGCAACATGTACTGGGAATTGACTATGTGCCTGGCACTGTATTGATTTACTCATTTATTCAATAAATAGTGGGGGCTTCATAAATACTTGGCTGAATTGCTCACTCATCCCAGCTACATTGGCCTCCTCTCTGCTCCTCAGTTGGACCTGGGGCCTTTATATCCTCTCTTTTCTCTACCCGGAAGATGCTTCTTCCAGATATTTGACCGGCTGGCTCCCTCATTTCCTTCAAGTCTTTATGCAAATGTCACTTTCTTTGTGAGGTCTCCTTGATCACCTAATCTAAAATTGCAACCTTCCTTCCCCTTCTACAGCCTTCCTGTTTCCCGTTCCCCACTTTACTTTTCCTCCTTAGCTCGTCTAGCACACTGTATTAACTAATGTGCTATTGCCTGGTCTCCCCTGCTGGTGTGAGAGCTCCATAAGGGTAGGGATTTTGGACTCTTTGTTCACTGTTCTAGTCCCCTTGCCTAGGTTGGATGATCAATTTTGTTCAATGCATGGATAGAAGGAAATATTTTCTCAGTGTCAATTATCCACCCCAAATAAGCACTGAGGACAGTGCAGTGAACAAGGCAGACAGGTTTTTGCCCTCCAGAGGTCCATGGCCTAGTGAGGATAAGATATTAAACGAATTACATAATAATCTCCATCCTGTAGAAACAGAGCTTGCAGGGTGCTTTACTGATATTGTTTCACTGAAACCTCGCAACAACCCTGGGCCATTGGTACTATAAGCCATAGTTTAAGTTTATAAATACTATTTTAGTGTTTTCTATAGCTGAAAATATCCAGATAGACTCTGAATTATAGAGAGGCTGTGTTTATTTAATTGACACATATTAATAATAATTATGTATATGTAACTTTCGGTTATAATGGTCTTTTTCATATTCATTACTTTCTATGAACCTTACAAAGTATTCATGCTACTCTATAAATGCGAAGACTGAGGACTAGAGAATTTAGGTAACTTTCAAGAACCACACAACCTACTTAGTTTTCTGGAAAGGATTGAACCCAGTCTGTATCCTTACCGTTTTCCCTCATTTTGAGGAACCAAAATGATGGAGGGGACAGGTGCTCAGGAAACAGATTTTCTTAGAGAAAGAGGAGGTTAGGACTTCCAGGTTGGACAGCTGGGGAGAAGAGCTTGAATAAAGAACAAAGGCTCGCTGTCGGGCAGGGAGAGGTAGATTGAATAGAATCCTAGGTGGGAAAGGAGGCGTAGTTCCCACACCCTCTTCCCACACACACTCCTCTCATTGTGGTTTGATTCTAACAAGGAGATATGGGAGATTCTTGAACAAGGCTGGGACAGGATGAAAATGATCTCTAGGGAGTAGGGTTTTTAAAGCAACTTCTCCATCCCGATTGCTTAGGAACCCATCATATCCACACACCTTTTTGGTTAAATTAGCAACATACATTTATAGATGCTACCCGAACCTATCATAACACATTGCATTTTGATATAATGCCTACTTCTGCTAAACTTTCAAAACTTTGATATTTTCCCAACACCCCACCCCCCCCTGAAGAGTATACCCTGACAGTGTGGGATGCTGAGAATCAGAAGCCTAGCATTGTAAGTTATATACTGCCATATCTATCCAATTATCCATCCATCAATGTATTGATTGCTTCCTACAGTCCAGGCAATCTGTCTGGCACTGGGGATAAGAAAAGGAGCGGGTTTCAGTCTCTGCCCTGAAAGCTCTCATACGGATGACAGTTAAGTAAATAGGCAATTACAATACCTCATGGTAAGTGTATGACCCATCTGGGAGCTGCGGGGATCACTCAGCCAGGAAGAAGGTGGGTGCAGGAAAAGAGTCAAGGAAGCTGAGTTCCTTAGAGAATACGGCAAATTAGGGCACCTGTAAGAAAGCTTAATCTGGTTATAGAGTAGGAAGGAATTTGAAGGAAAAATGAGGCTAGAGAGAGAAGCAGGGGCCAGGTTACGAAGAGTTTTTAAATTTTATGGGATGTGGTTCCATAGTGTAGTGGTTAGCACATCTGCTTTACATGCAGAAGATCCTGGGTTTATGCCCCAGTGGAGCCACAGTCCATGGTCTATGGCCATGCTACCCTGAGCAAGCCTGATGTCTGACCTCGGAAGCTAAGCAGGGTCAGGCCTGGTTGGTACTTGGATGGGAGACCACCTAGAAAGACCAGGTGCTATAGGCATAAATAATAATAATAATAAAAAAGGGAAGAAATTTTATGCTAATGCAGTGGTTCTCATTATCTATGTCTATACCTATCTACATCCATATCTATCTATTGCTCATTTGATTGATCTACAACACCCCTAAGGGGTGAAACACATGTCCATCAGCAGCACGGTGAGAGGGAGCAGTTGTGGAGTTGAAATACTAGTGTCAAGTTGCGATATAGCCATGCCCAACCTCCCCAGTTTGAGATTTGTGATGTTTACTAAGAGTCCTGATTTTATCAGAAGGCAGACTGGCCTTAGATAAGCAAGTTCAGCACATTAAGCTTTGTCTTCTCATCTGTTTGTACATTCGTGTGCTAGCTGAGAGTGTGAGTTCCAGGTTCAACTGCCTGGACTCTAGCCTGATTCCTCCCATTCTCAAGTTGTCCACCCTCATTGGTAAACTGGATCAGTTTTACTGTGGTGCCTACATCAAAGGCTCACTGACGATGGGAGGTGGTAATCCACGTTAGGCTCCTGGCATAGTGCCTGGCACACTGTAAGTGATCAGTAAATGTCAACTTACTGTGATATTATAGCTCCCCTGTAGCTTAACAGGGTTAACAATAGTCCTTTGTCATCCCCATCCCCATCGTCATTGCCATCTTCATCACCATTGCCATCACCATCAGTCCCATCATCATGATAGTGAAGTTCTAGGAGGTCATTCATTCCTCACTGGGCTCCTCCCCTCCACTCTCCTTCGTTGTGGTCGTCTTACGAAAGAGAAGGGTCTACGTAGAGAGATTTTAATAATGTGAAATTCATAACATTTATTGAGCTTCTTACTTTGTGCCAGACATTGTTCTAGGTACCAGGGGATACAAGCGTGAGCTAAATAAATTCCTCACTCATGCAACTTATAGTCTAATGAGAAGAGACAGGCAATAATAAACAAGCAAGTCTGTAGTTATGTCAGAGAAAAATGAATATTATAGAGAAAAATAAAGCAGGGAAAGAGGATACAGTCTCCGGTTGGGCAGTTCTTATTTATAGAAGATGGTCAAGGAAGGGCACACTTAGAGGTGACATTTGAATTGAGTGAGTGCAGGACACTTCAATGTGGATACCTGGGGGTAAAGTTCATCAGGCACAGAGAACAAAATTATAAAGGGTCCAAGGTAGAAACATATCTGGCATATTGAGGAGAGTAAGGAGGCCTCTGTGGCTGGACAACAGTGATCAGGGGATGAGTAAGGGGGGATGAGATCAGAGAGGGCAGCAGGCGGTTAGAACATGGGGGCTGTGGAGGTCATAATAAAAACTTTGCCTTTTACTTTCACTGACTTGAAAAGTCATTGGAGGGTTTCAGAAAAAGGTATGACATGATCTGACACATTTCCAGGGGTTGCTCTGGCTAGTGTGTTGAAAACAGACCACAAGGCAGTGAGTGCTTAAGCAGGGAGGCCGGTATGATGTTATTTCAATAACCCAAGTGCAATTTGGTGGTGACTTGGATCAGTGGGGTAGTGGTGCAGGTCACAAGAAGAGGGAGACGCTGGATACATTATGAAGGTAAAGACAATAAGAGTTGCTAATATATTGCTCTGGGTATGGTGGGTGGTGAGAGAAAGAGAGGAGTGAAGGGTAATTCCTGAGCAACTAAATGGATGTTATCATCATGTGCTGGGATGAGGAAGACTATGCATGAGCAGATGTAATGGAGAACATCCATCTAACCTTCATATTGCCTCTAGAAAGTAGGACTATAGTTATCTTCCATAAAAACTGGGACTCAGTGGGGTGAAGCCTGTGGTCTAAAAGCTACATATGGTGCTAAGAGCTCTAAGTAATGATTCCTCTGCTGCATGGAGCTACAGGATTTGGAGCTGGGGAACTCCTGGGAGGTTGAACCGCTGAGGTTGGGAGGGGTGGCCCTAGCTCTCGAGAGCCAAGCTATAAAGGAGGCACGCATCTCTAACACACACTCTGTTTGCAGTGCGTTTAGGCTCATGCCTTGGCCCCCACGGGTCTTGTCAACCTGGAACAGAAAAGAGGCAATTAGCTGTACTAGGGGCTTCCTATTTAGGCATTCTAATGGAAATGCAGAAAACCAAGAAGGCTGCAGGCTTTCAGAGTTTTACCTTGTAATTTATGATCCATGTAGTCCACTAATGTTCAGAAGCAGCTTTGCACATGGTGGGGGAAGGGAAGATGTCTTCAGCTCCTCCTCTCTACACATAGTCCTGACCATCCAACACACTCTAGGGAGAATGAACAGGAAAAGAGACAAGATAAATCAGTAGGAAAAGAAGGGAAATTTCCTCTAACTACAGGCTGTGCTGACTCAGAAAACGGGGTAGAAGAATGGAAACCTCCATGAAGACCTACTGGTGCCTTCCTGCTCTAGAAGATGCACTTTCACGACTTACCAACCTCCTCAGCCAAACACCACAGTGGAACGAGGCTTCAGAGGAAAACACTGCCTGCTTTTTCAAAGTTAAACACATCAGAGCCTGTGGTCTATAAGCCACATATGGTGCTGGGAGCTCCAAGAAATAATGATGAAAGAAAATCGTTGAAATCTAGACATAGAAGGTCTGTGTGGCTATACTTTCACTTAGTTGACTCTGCAAATTGTGTTAGCTACCCGTTATTCACTGAACGCTGCTACATGCCCAGTATCATGATGTCCCTCATTAAATCCTCGCAACAACCTGGTGAAGAAGTTCTTATTACTCCCATCTCACAGAGAAAGACACGGGTTTAGAGGAATCACACTCCCCAGTCAGTCATGGAGCTGAATGTGAAGCCAAGTCAGTCTATTCCAGGCCCTCTGTCTTAACCAACATACTTCACTACCTCCCAGAGGAAAAGGAAGAGGGGGAAATACTGAAAATAGTAACGGTCCCCTCCCCGTCCCCTCTATTCTCCCAGGGCTCAGAAGCCTACAGTCTAAATCAACTTAAACATTTTTAATATTTATTTCTGATAACAATCAGATGACTTTTTTCTCTAAGGAATAGATTAGTAATAAGAAAGGTCTTCAGAGATGTGACCTTGAAAGGAGGTTAAGTACATTTTTCATAGTTCAATGGCAGAACTAAGGCTAAAAATGCAGGGCACTTGCCTCCCAGGCCAGAGATTGGCTAGGCCCCCAAAGGTGCTTTGCAAGTTATCACGCCTCTGCCCTAACACAGATGACTGGTTGTGGGTAGCTTTGTGTGTGTGTGTGTGTGTGTGTGTGTGTGTGTGCGCGCACGCGCGCGCACTAGAGCTTTTAAACACAATCTGAACTTAGCTGAAGTTTTTAAACAAGGTTTTTCTAGCACCTTCTGATGGGTTAGTGTTCTTTTTTCCTCTGCCATCTCCTCTCCCCATACACTCCCTTGCCTGGGTCAGAGTTGTGTGCCCTGTTGAACTAGGAGGTTCCTACTACAGCTCCTAGTATTTAGCTGCAGTGGGGATGCTCCTGCCTGTGTGTGGGGCAAATAATTATACTTCTAGAACTTGGTATAATTTACTCTGGCGTCCTACACTAATAGCGACTTGCTGGCTGGCTTCTACACACCTCTGCAATCTGGACCTATTTCAGCAAGCTCATCTCTTTCTTTCCCATACTGAAGCATAGACAGGTGTCCTGGGTGCACCCCATTTCTGCCACAGAAATATCCTCCCTGCTCTCCTCCTATGCAAATACAGTCTATCGAGGCTATGCTTAATAATTTTTTGCCCTAGACTTCCCCATGTACAGCCCAGTGGTTTGCTTTCTAAGTTCCCTTTATAGTTATATTTTCAACCACGTAATTTAGCCCTCAAAATGTTTCTGCATATTTCTCCAAATGTACCGCAGCCTCTCGAGGGCAGGCACACATGTGTTTATTCACTAGAGATTTTTAGAAGTAACTTATATGGTGAGATACATATAAATATAAGTAATGGTTGCTTCCTGTCCTCAAGGATGGGAGACTAATAGTTTGCAGACATCTATCTGGCACACAGTAGGCCATAAACAAAGGTTCTCTATATTAAACGTGTGTGTGTGTGTGTGTGTGTGTGTGTGTGTGTGTGTGTGTGTGTGTAGTGATTCTCATTGTAATTATTTGCTGTCTCTAAGTCCCATGAAAGGTATCAGGTGGTGTTATACGGAAGGCATATGAAAGAGGTGACATTTGAGCTAGGCCTTAATGGCAAGGGGATGTTTTTTAAAAACAGAATTGGGAGAACAGGCAGAAGAAAATATTTCTACAGTGCATTGCCAGACACCAGGTTCAGGGGGAAAGCAGTGGAGTGAGTTCCGCCCCTGCCTCAGCATCAACTAGCCTTAGTGAGAATGGGCAAGTTGCTTAATTTCCTCTGGGTCCCCATTTCCTTCCCACTCTGAATTGATTAAGGGGCACAGGCTCTGGAAGCAGCAGCAGGAGGTTCAAGTCATGGCTGTGTTTGACTTTGAGCCAATCATTTGGGGTGGTGGCTCAGCCTCAGTTTCCTTCCTATAAAATAGGTAAAATAATTCCTACCTTACGAGGTTTTTGTGAGGTTTTAAGAACACAGGTCAGCACAGTGGCATTATATGTTTTTTTCTACCAAAGTAAGGGCGACAATCCCATCCGCCTCCGAGTCAGTGCGCAGCTGCTGGTTTCCCAGCTCACAGCACAGAGCCTGTCCTTAGAAGGGGCTGTGGACAGACTGTGGGACCCCCAAAGACAGAATGGAGTCGAAAGGGCTTCGGAGAAAAAGTAACCAGCGTCGACAGTGGAGTGACTGGGCTAAGTGGGGCTCTCAGTAAATGTGTTTCCATGAGCAGACTTCACACAGTCCAAGAATCTTTGCTAACTGTCCCAAACATGCCTCTGGGGTTGACTGGATTTCACACAGCTCTTTCGGCCTCCGCCTTCAAACCCAAGCAAAGAGCCGAGGCCCAACCCCGTGGCGGGCTTGGAAGGTGGGTTGGGGAGGCGGGGATTCCCCAACTCCCAGTTAGAAGAAATCCGGGATCTGTTCCCGCCCCCTTACTCCCACTCCCAGGGGCAGGGCTCCTGGGGTGCTCCATCCTCATTTCCTCTTTCCGCACGGGTCAAGAAAGGAAGGGGGCTCGCACTTGGTCCACTGCACCGGTTCATCCCTGCTCTCTTCCCTCCCACCGGCCTGGCCACCCCCACCTCGGCCGCCTATCCCCGGGGCCCCCGTGGCCCCTGCTCAGTCGCCAGTCTCGGCCCGGGTCGACCCACCCTTTGGCCACCTCGGCCGCAGGACCCCGCCTCTGTGGACCCGCCCAGCCACCCTCTCCACCTCTGCCACTTCTGCCGCTCGCCCAAGCCCCCGTGGTCTCCGTTCTGCCACCCTTCACCGCCCCCTCCCCAGCCCCCGCTTGGTCACCACTCCCCGCCACGCGGCCCGCGTGGATCCCGCCGGCCCCCCGCCCGCCCCGAACACCCCGCAGCGCCACCCCCGCCCCTCGGCCCGCCCTCCTCGGGGTCGTGGCGGCAGGGGGAGGGGCTGCCCGCCGGCCCCCGCGTGCGTGGCAGGCTCTCCCGGCTCGGCTCGCCCGGCCGCCCTTCCCGGGAGGCGGGGTCGGCGCCGCGGCGGCGGGAGCGGCGGCGGCGGCGGCAGCGGAGGCAGGCCCCCTCCTCCTTCCTCCCTCGCCCGGCCTCCTTCCTCGCCGCCCGCCCACCCGCTCGCTCTCGGCCGCTCCGACGCCAGCAGCGCCCCGCGTGCCGCTCACCCAGCCCCGGGGGGACCCCGAGGAAGTTTTCCGGCCGCGCGCCCCGCTCGCTCGCCTCGCAGCCCGCGGCCTCCCCCGCCGCCGCGCCCGCCATGCCCTCGGCCAAACAAAGGGGCTCCAAGGGCGGCCACGGCGCCGCGAGCCCCTCGGAGAAGGGCGCCCACCCGTCGGGCGGCGCGGATGACGTGGCGAAGAAGCCGCCGCCTGCGCCGCAGCAGCAGCAGCAGCCGCCGCCGCCGCCGCCGCCCGCGCCGCACCCGCACCAGCACCCGCCACAGCATCCGCAGAACCAGGCGCACGGCAAGGGCGGCCACCGCGGCGGCAAGTCCGCCGCCGCCGCCGCCGCCGCCTCGTCCTCGGCGTCCTGCTCGCGCAGGCTCGGCCGGGCGCTCAACTTTCTCTTCTACCTCGCCCTGGTGGCGGCGGCCGCCTTCTCGGGCTGGTGTGTCCACCACGTCCTGGAGGAGGTCCAGCAGGTCCGGCGCGGCCACCAGGACTTCTCTCGGCAGCGGGAGGAGCTGGGTCAGGGCTTGCAGGGCGTGGAGCAGAAGGTGGGTACCCCCGGCCCCTCCTCACCCCCCTTCCCCCGCATCCACCCGGCGACCGCTCCCGCACCCACAGCCGGGCCGCCTCGTGCCCCCTCGTGCCCTCCGGGCCGGGCCCCTCCTCTGGCCCAAGCCCTCCACGGCCAGTTCCCCGGACGCCCCCACCCGGCCCCCTAGTTGTGAGGCGGTCCCCAGACCCTCTTTGTTAATGGCCGCGGAGGAATCGGCCCCGAGGGACGGATGGACCGCCGCGAGGGTGGGCCAAGGGCCTGTCACAGGACATTAGCGGTGACCTGTAAGGAAGCCGGCGGGCTCTGGGGAGCCCATTCTTCTTGGATTAGGAACCGCTGAATGGACAGAGTTGTGTGAAAGGAGGTTGGAAGGGAGGCCGGCGCATCCCTGGAAGCCTCTGGCAAGGCCGCACGCACCTCGGCTGTCCCAGTGGGAGACATCTGAGCCAGTTTTTAATAGACCCGCGGCCCGGGGAAGGAAAAGCTAGTCGTCTTATTCATTTGCGAAATTCAAATGAAATATTACATATCTCTAGGCCCCCTTGTCTTTTGGACCAGTGTACCCATGCGGGCCTTTGAATAAGCACTCTTCAGCTTTAGAGGACAGGCCCCCAATACTAGGTCATATTGGTGAATAAGACCACTAGGCACATTTATGTGGTGTTTAGAGGGTTTACTTATTATCTAATTCCCATAGCAACCCTGGGAGGGAAGTGGGACTGGCAATTTTGACTCCATCTTCCAGACCAGAAAATCTGAGAGTTGGAGAGATTAAGTGAATTGATAAAGACCCCAGCTGGCGAGTGGCACACTGTATGAGAATGTCTAGGCCACTGGCCAGTTTGTGGTCCACAGGGTCCTATTTCAGGTGTGGACGAACCCAACTTTCAGCACAGTTGCTTAAATTCCACCTTTCTGCGTTTTTTTTTCAACACCAAGTGCAACTCCCTTAAATCTTATTTCTCCTCCTCCATCCTCCACTAATGTCATTGCTCAATGAAAGTTCGTTGCCTGATTGAAACAAAAAATCCCGCCACCACTTAGGAGCCCGGAACTGCTGCCTCCTTTCTCAGCATGCTGCTGGTACTGCCAAGTTTCTCTGGAGTATGTAGGACTAGGAATTTCCTCTTAAGACTGGTGGAGCAACTGGAATGAGTCAGCCTGCTCATTGTGGCAGGCCATGGGAGGTGACTTTTGCAAGAGAATTAAGTAGGCAGCGCTGCTTTGCCTATCTTGAATGTTAAATCATCCTTAAAAAATAGACATACTGCTGGAGTTTAATCACTAGGTTCCCATTTTCCTCCCAATGATCTACCCACTTACTAATCAATCATAATATTTATTGAAGTCTGATAGTCATACGGCTCTGTGTAGGCCTTGCGGAGGGTATGAAGGTGGAAAAGACACAAATTGTATTTGTGAAGCTGCACGTAAGTAGGTTTCGTCAGGGGATACTGGGGAACTGTCCAGAAGAGAGGGTGCGGTGTTGGCCTAGGCTTGTATCCTGGTGGCTAGGGTAGAGCCAGTTGAGATCTAGTTGAGATGGATAACTGTTGAGAGAAGGAATGAAGAACACACAGGCAGGGGACTATCTTAAGCATGTTTAAGGGAAGGCAAGTGGCTATCCTGCCTGTGATAGAGTAGCATTCAGGAAGTTGTGAGAGGGGCCGTTGAGATTGAGGCCCAAATGTGGGTGGTCCTGAATCCAGGTTGAAGAAATTGGGCTTTATTCTTTTTGCTTCCTCCCTTCCTCTTATTTCCTCCTTTCTGGCCCCCCACTCCTCCATCACAGCTATGCACAGAGTATGTTCCTCTTTGGGGCTCAATTTTCTCTACACAGAGGGGAGGGCCCTGTTTAGATTTTTCAGAATCCACCCAGCTGTAAACTATTGAAATAACGAGCACTATTTCACTAGTGACCTTTTAATTTACTAGTGTAATCAAGCTATTATTCAGTGCCTTATATTTATTGTGCCTTCATCTCTTTCACAGCAACCCCAAGAGCTAAGTGCAGTTGACCCTTGAACGACATGGGTTTGACTGTGGGCCCACTTATATGTAGGTTTTATTTCAGTAAATACATACAGTACTGTAAGTGTATTTACCTTACGATTTTCTTAACAATTTCTTTTTTCTTTTCTAGCTTACTTTACTGTGTGAATACAAGTATGTAATATGTATAACATAGAAAACACGTGATAATTGACCATGTTGTCAGTAAGGCTTCCACTCAACAGTAGGCTCTTAGTATTTAAATTTTTGGGGAGTCAGAAGTTCAGTGGATTTTTGACTGTGTGGGGTCTGGTTCCCCTAACTTTGCACAGTTACACAATTAGTAGGTGGCAGGGCTAGTATTTAAACCGCAGTTAACTCTTAGAACACTTCTGACCGCTTATCTGTTCATTTTGTTCTTTCCCATGCCTTGCCTGGTATGTAGTAGGTGTTCAATTAATGCTTATTCATTGACTTGGAACTCACAACATGCCCCAAACAGTATTAGGATTTGCCACAGTGTGTGGCCACTTCTGTCTGTACCTCTGGATAGACAGTAAATAAGTTATTTTGTATTGAGGAGTGAGTAGTGATGAGTCCTCTTACAACCTAAGTTTGAACCCCTTTCTCGATGTGAGGCTTGGTCTGGGGGTGGGGTTTGGTTCTTAGCAGAGACAAATGTTAACAGCATTATTATTCATAATTAGTATTCATTATTATTCATAGTATCATGCTTACAGTGTTATTCATATTTAGTATTCACATATCAATGTCAGACATTCTATTAAGTGCTTTCCGCCACCCTCAGAGGCAGGTACCATTTATTAGTACCATTTCACAGATGGGCCAGCTGATCCTGGAGCAGTTGTGTTACTCGTTCATGGTCACATACAGATCCTAAGTGGCAGAGCTGAAGGGCCCAGTTGCCCTGGCAGATCCAGGGTGGCCTAAAGTGATTGTAGGAGTAAGCTTAGGCCTAGTGGGGACAGTTTAATGAAGCTAGTTGCTATTTGTAGAAGAGTGAGTTCTCTGGTCATATTTCTTTGTTTTCCCGTCTTCACTCTGGACCAGGAGTCAGGGCTTTGGGTTTAGGCAGCATCTCTTCCAGTTACTCAGTGCACTTTGAATATGCCTCTGCCTGAGAATTTCACATAGAAGTTAAGAGCTCAGGTTCTGAAATCACATATTCTAGGATTTTGATGCTCGGCTCCAACACTTCTCAGTCTACTTATCTGTAAAATGGAGATAAATAGAAGCCACCAACTCATGAGAGTATTTACGAGGATGTAATGGGATGATGTCTCAAGTACTTTGCATAATTATTGGTATACAATAAGTGCCCTATTGAATGTTGTCACCACTACCCCCCACCTCCCCAAGGCTGTAAGCTCTTGAAGGCAGGGATTCCATCCTAGCTGTTATTCTACCTCTGGTATCTTGCCTAACACCCACAACGTAGTGGGCATCCCACATTTATTGGGGGAACAGAAGCATCCATTGCCTATTATAAAGAAGGTCTTTGCACATAAAGATGAACAACTCATAACAGCACCAGTGTGGGGACAATTTTTGTGTTCTTTTCATACTGTTGGAGGTTGGTTGGTTTACCTTCATCCATAATTTCTGATCTAGTCCCCTTCCTAGCCATTTGTTAAGAGTCAGCCTCAGTTAGGGGTGACAGTCAGGGATCAGAGGAGAAACGGACCACTTGGTCTTCATCGGGCTTTGCTCTGTTAATTCTTTTTTCTTTGATTCATTCAGAAAACACTGATGAATGCCTGCCATGTTGCAGGTACTGTGCTTACCTGGTCACACCCCTGTTCTGAGTGCTATGCTTAGAATAGGCAAGCAGTGTGATTACATAACCTAGTTTCAGAAGTGAATTCTTTCCAGTGTCCTTTATGACTCAGATTATATTTGGTTGGGCAGGGAAATTGTCTAATATTCTGGAGTACCTGAGAAACAGTCTAATTTGTCTTAAAATCAGACTGGTGGAAGCCAGAAGGGACTTTAGAAACCTGTTTGTTTCTAAACCTATAGACAAGGAGTTTGGGACTTGGAAAGTGAGTGTGACTTATTTGTGCTCACAGAGCTGATTATCGACGGGGCTGGAACCAGAGCCCACATGTCTTGTAGTGTTTTTCCTTTGGCACTGGGCCGAGGATGGTCTAGGAATCTGCAGACTTCTGAGCTACTTAAGAAGAAAGATTAAACAGTGATGAAGATGATAGTTAGAATTTATTGATCATTTACTATGTGTTAGGCACAGTTTCAGCACTTTACATATATTAACTCACTTAATCCTCAAAAGACAATTCCTTGAGTCAGGTACTATTTTTGTTCCCATCCTGCAGCTAAGGAAACCAAGGCACAGTTAGGTTAAGTAACTTGCCCACAATCACACAGCTAGGAAATGTCTAAGCTAGGATATGAACATAGGCAATCTGGTTTTAGAGCCCACACTATTTTATTTTTTAACTTTTTATCATGGAAATGTTGAAGTATAAACAAAAGAAGAGATCAATATAAGGAATCCCAATTTCAATAATTATCAACTTTTTCTATTCTTATTTCAACACATCACCACCCATCCTGTTTTTTGGGTGTCTGGAGTCAGAGCAGTTTGACCCTGAAGCACTCTACTCCACTACCCCGTTGGGTGCCAGGCTGGTTTCTCTTGTTCTCTAGAATTCTCGGTATTGGAAAATGGCCTAGGACCTCTGAATGGCTATACTATGGGCAGAGAGGCTGGCTTGTCCTTAATTGGAAGATTCAGCAAGCACAAGTGGGGGCAAGGGCTTGAGGAAATGTTGACAGTTCAGTTTTAGGCCGTCTGAAGGGCCCGTGTTGCCTGGCAGACCCAGTGGATAGTGAACTAGGAACTAATTTCAGAATTCATCCTGACACATTAGTTCACCCAAAGGATTTTAGGATTAATTTAGGTAAGAGTTCCTTTCTTTCCTCTTCTTGCTTCTTTTCACAAAACACAGTATATCAACGAAGTTAGCAGTAATTCTTGATTATCTTCTAATACCCAGTCCATAATCAGATTTTCCTGATTCTCTCAAAAATATGTCTCTTTTACAGTTGGTTTATTTGAATCAGGATCCATTTAAGTCCATACATTACATGTGATTGATAAATCACCTTAATTTCCTCTAATCTGTAATAGTTCTTATCTTTCCTTTTTTTAAAATGCCATTTAATTGTTGAAGATCCTGGTTATTTGTCCTGTAGAATTTTCCACATTGTGGATTTGGCTGATCGCCTTCTCGTGCTGTTTCTCTCGTTTGTTTTCTGTGAATTGGTAATGAGAGAGACTTGATAGATTCAAATTAATCATTTCTTTTCTTTCTGCAAGAAAGCGTTCTAGGAGACACCATGTGTCACATCAGGATAAAGCTCAGGTCATTAGTCGTTATACTGTTAGCCTCTCAGTACATTAACCCAGCTCCCTGGGGTGGTTCCCAGGACAGACTTGTTTTGGGTAGAATTTATTTAGAATGAATGTGTAATGGCCAACAGGATCACAATGTATTCACAAAGCCAGAGAATTCAAAGGAATCATATGGTCCACTGCTCCCATTTTGCAGGTGAGGACAGTGACTTGCTCAGGGCCACCTGAACGAACCCTTGTTTCTTGCCTCTTGGTCCAGTGTCTCTCATGTGCCTCAGCTTTTTACCTATGAAAACTTGTGAGACTCTTTCAATTGCAAAAGCTAGAAACTCAGCTCAGAGTGGCTTAGAGAGAGAAAGGGAGGGAGAGAGAACTCATTGGCTCAAACCAGAAAGTTGAAAAGCAGATTGTTTCAGGTATAGCTGTATCCAGGGATCAAATTGTGTCTTCAGAGTTTGATCGTGCTATCTCTCAGTTCTGCTTCCCTCTGTGCTGGGTAGACTGGTGTTCATTCACTGGTCTGAGCAGCTCCGTGCTTCCCTTACCCTGTAGCTAGCAATCCCAGAAGAAAGAGAGGTTTCCTTTCCCAGTAGATGTAACAGAAGTTCTGGAATTGACTTTTTTGGCCTGCCTTAGGTCATATGCCCATCTCTGGGCTAAGCACTCTGTCTCTAGGTTGGGGGGCAAGGTGGATGGAAGGTGCTGATTGGTCAGGCTTGGGTTATAGACCATCCCTGGAGCACTTGGAGAGGCCCTCAAGTTAGTCTCCCAGACCACGTGGATTGTGGAAAGATGGTTCTCCCAAGGAAAATTGTGGTGCCATTCTAGAAGAGGAGGGATCTGGAGGCTGGGCAGACAAAAAAAAAAAAAAAAAAGTTTTGCGTATGTGTATATAACTCATCAGCTCTCCTCAGCAATAACATCTGGATTTTGGTTGCAGGTACAGTCTCTGCAAGCCACATTTGGGACTTTTGAGTCCATCTTGAGAAGCTCCCAACATAAACAAGATCTCACAGAGAAAGTTGTGAAACAAGGGGAAACCGAGATCAACCGGATCAGTGAAGTTCTGCAAAAACTCCAGAATGAGATTCTCAAAGACCTGTCTGACGGCATCCATGTGGTGAAGGACGCCCGGGAGCGGGACTTCACGTCCCTGGAGAACACGGTGGAGGAAAGGCTGACGGAGCTCACCAAGTCCATCAACGACAACATTGCCATCTTCACTGAGGTCCAGAAGAGGAGTCAGAAGGAGATAAATGACGTGAAGGCGAAGGTCGCCTCTCTGGAAGGCTCCGAGGGGTACAAGCAGGATTTGAAAGCCTTGAAGGAAGCTGTGAAGGAGATACAAACGTCTGTGAAGTCCAAAGAAAAGGACATAGAGGCCCTGAGAAGCACTCTGCAGACCATGGAGTCTGATGTCTACACCGAGGTCAAAGAGCTGGTGAGCCTCAAACAGGAGCAGCAGAAGTTCAAGGAGGCGGCCGAGTCGGAGCGCCTCACGCTGCAGGCGCTCACGGAGAAGGTGCTCGGCGCCGAGGAGGCCGCGGCCCGCCTGCCCGAGGAGCTGCACAGGCTCGAGGCGGAGCTGCGCCAGCTGAAGGCCCAGCCCCTCCGGCCGGACGAAGACGGGGTTCTCAGAAACGCCGACGCCTTGGACGAGCTGCAGAGGAAGAGCCAGGCCTGGGACTCCCGGCTGCAAGCTGTGGAAGGTGGCGTCCAGGCCGTGCAGGCGGCCTCTGCGCGGCACAGCGAGAGCCTGGAGGCCCTGCTGGCGAAGGGCGACGAGTGCGAGCAGCGCCTGGCCGCCGTGCACGAGCGCCTGGAGGGCCTGGGCGCGGCGGCGGAGGACCAGGGCGGCCTGGCCAGCACCGTGCGGAGCCTGGGGGAGGCGCAGCTCGCGCTCTTCGGCGACGTGGAGGAGCTGAAGAGGAGCGTGGGCGAGCTCCCCGGCGCCGTGGACGCGCTCCAGAAGGTTCAGGAGCAGGTGCACACGCTGCTGGGCCAGGACCCAGCCCAGGCGGCCCGCCTGCCTCCTCAGGACGTCCTGGACAGACTCTCTTCTCTAGACCACCTCAAATCCTCAGTCAGCCAAGTGGAGTCGGACTTGAAAATGCTCAGGACTGCCGTGGACAGCTTGGTGGCCTACTCAGTGAAAATTGAAACCAACGAGAACAACCTGGAATCAGCCAAGGGTTTGCTTGATGACCTGAGAAATGACCTGGATAGGTTGTTTGTGAAAGTTGAGAAAATTCATGAAAAAGTCTAAATGAATTGTGTGTGCAGGATGCGGATTGAAAGTTCAATTTCTCATGACCAAAAAATGTGTTGTTTTCTCCCTCGCGGTCCCCCGTCCCCCACGTCCTCGTTCCTCGTAAAGAGCAGTGGACACCACTTGGAACACCAAGGTATTTTGTATTTTCATGCCCGGTTAATTTATTTACGATTGTTACCACACACCACTGGTTTCTCAAGTTTTCTGCTTTTCCTTTCGGTCGGTTTCCTGAAGGCCCAGCCCCTGTGAATCAGAGGTGCCTTTTAGCAGGAAGTCTCTAGTGTCAGAAGAACCATAATGGCTTCAACCGAGGATTAACAGAAGCAGATTAACCTCAAAAAAGCCTGGCTGGCTGGCGGATTTCAAGTCAAAAAAAACCGGGGTGGGGGGAGGAGGCATTTTTCTTTCTAATTGTCTTTGAGAAAAATTAATTTTATTCTTATTTTTTATACTTCTGGCTGCAGTTTTCATGAGATGTCACTCCTTGTCTTCCACTTTAAACTGGTTAAAACTCAAAAATATCAGCTCTGAATAGGGACAGGGACAAGCCCCTTGTTTTTTTAGTTGAAAAGAAGCAGCTGCCTGACAGTCGCCTCCCTGGTGTGGGTGTCTTTTTCTTTCCTGAGTCATCCCAGTGATCTCAAAGATAACTAACTATGCAAAGAATCCAGAGGGTTCTGAATGTGAAGGCATGACACCCCACAGAGTCCCCCGTGGCTGATGTGTGTCACCTCTTGGTAGGGTCCCTAAATAATGTGTAGGTTTAGAATCCCTGAAAGGGGTGTCCTCGGATTCTTTCAGGAATTGTATTATGGGGGCTGTCCACAAAGGCAACTGTCTCCCTGAGGAATGGAGGCTGAGTTTTTCTATTTAACCGTGACGTCCATGAAGAGGTCTGCTGTCAGAGCCGACCCCCATCTGTGAGGGACGTGTGCATTTTCTGTAGTTGTTTGCTGTTTCCCTTTGAGCTGTACTGTTCTTTAATGGCTGTCTTGCCCTTCAAAAAAGAAAACAACAAAAAAATGAAAAGATTAAAAAAGGTTGTTTAGTTTACTGTGAAATGAACTGTATGGCTTATTTACAGTATTTTTAATTCTTAATAAACACTTGAGCTTTGTTATGACTTTTCCACAGTGTGTACTTCCTGAGAATTTAGTAATTATGATATGTTTTATTAACGTGAAGTATTCCGGATTAGCAAGATAGGTAAATTTTCAATTTTCAGACTGTTTTTTTTCAGTTCTAAAACCAAGATGGCCTCACTCTTGGTCCTGGGGACATACTTTTGACTGTTAGCAGGTTTATTTATAGGTCATCACTTGACTTCAACTCTTGTTAGCTCCAGCAGAGGGCCTCAACCTTGAGTACCTATTAGAATCTTTGGGGGAGCTTTAACTAAGTGCTTGGGCCTACCTGCATGGATTTGGATCCACTGGGTATAAGGAGGGCTGGCACCCTGACTGTTGCTAATGTGCAGCCAGGTTTGAGAATCACTGTCTCAGACCTTCTTAGTGACTGTTCCAGTACAGACTTGGGCATGTTTCCTTTACTTCCCAGGTTACCCTCCACCTATAAAGTGGTGTTTATTGAGCACCTTGCTAAGTAGTTCATAGGCTTCTGTTCCTCCTGACATTCCTGGGAGGTAGTCATTCTCATTTTCCATTTTACAGAAAGGCATCAGGCTGAGAAGCATCATATAAGATCATTAGCTAGGAAGTGGCAGGGCCGAGATTTGAACCCAGTCCCTCTCTGTAACTGGGATGTCCTCCTTCCCCTTCCACCAGCACCACTGCAGGGCCACACTGACCTCTGCAGCCCTTGCTGTCCCCTGTTTCAGAGCCTGAGGCTACAGAAGCTTTTTCTCTCCTACTCAAGGAGCAGAGAGGGGCCAGGACCTGAGTGCATATGTAGTTTCATGCTCTCCTTTCTGGCCGGAGGGCCCCTCATCTCTGAACTTCCTGTCAGTCATTCTAGGTCCCTGAGGCATCATCTTCAAGGCTGCATAACTGTGAGCATGATGTTTTTCCAAAATCAGGATGAGCCCTTTAATAAGTGTTAGAAATCATTTATATTTTTATTCTAAAGTTTAAGAGTTGATATATATGTTTTAATAACTAATTTTGCTCTCCTTTGGGGAGGGGGTCGAGCAGCATAAACTCCCAAGCACGAAGAAAGTTAAATTCTCTTGGTTCCTTCTCAGGTTGGTTGGTTGTGTCAGGCATATTCTTGCTCTTCCTCTTCCCATAGTTTCTGCGGTCTGTAATCTCAGACTGTGGAGAGGTTTAATAGATTCTCAATACTAAAACAGAAAACATCTACAAGGGCCAGAGACATAATCAGATATAAATTTTAAGTGGTGAAAATAAAAGGAATGCATTATAAACACACATTCCTGATGCTGGGGCAGTTGGAGCTAGATCTTACCCCAAATAATCACAATTCAATCTTGTTCATGTGTATACTCATTCATTCAATAAACATTTTTTGAGCCCATAGGTGTTTTGCTAAGCATCAGTGAACTCAAAATGTACATGACAGGATACTTGTCCTACAGCCAGGTGTAATGGGGCACAGAGGAGGGAGTGGCCAGTTCTGCCAGGGTTGGGTGGGGGTGGTTAGAACAGGTTTGCAAAGGTCTACAAGAAGTCCCTTGGAATGCTTCCATGAGTGATGGGAACCTTCAGGAAATGAGGTTGCCATGCCCTTTGAATGGGGAATATGCACAAGTTATTGAAGGTGTTGATTCAGTTTCAGATGATTTAGCACCGTGATCAGAGGCCGCAGTGAAATTTTCCAGGCGAAACTATCAGCACACTGGTGAGAAGACTGCCCTACCACTTCCTGTGTTACTTAGAATGGATTAGAATGGAATAATGTGAGGGTGGTGATGATGGTGGTGGAGGTGGTGGGGGTGGTGATATGATGATGCCTCACAGGGTGGTTGTAAGGGTTGAATGAGATCATGGGTGGAGAGGGTTTAGTTTAGCACAGCATCTAGCACATAGTATGAGCTTCAGGGCTTGCTCATGTGCAGCCAGAGGTTAAAAGATTGAAATACTTGATGTGCCACTTGGTAAATAGCTGTAGCCTTGAGCCCGCTGAGTGCTTCTCTGGGGACCTCTAGATCACCTCATAGTCCCGCAACTAATAGGTTAACATCCCGGCACAACAAAGACCTCCAGCACCCAGCTCCAGCCTCATGGCCAACATCAGTTCTAATGGGTGGTCACCCATGCTTTGCCTGTAGTTAAATATTTTGAAATAACCCTATGTCTTTCTTGAAGCATGACTCTGAGCTACCGATCTGTTTCTCCATTAACATCTGGACACACACACACACCCCCACCAGACATTTCACAGGGTTCCAAACTGAAGTCATCATTTTCCCCAGACTAAGTGGAACCCTTGCTCCCCTCATCCTTGAGCCAGAAGCTCAGGAGTCACTCCCTGCCTCCCTGCCTCTCCCTTTTCCTGCCTCTGCACATTCATTGGGATTGAAGCCCTGACACAACCACCGCATCCCACTTCTAGCCTTCTCTCCACTTCATCACTAGATGGTGCTTGAGTTCAAGCAGCAGCCCCCTCTCTGTATCCCCTGCCTGTTAACTGAGTACAGAAACATGGTTGATGCACCCAGTAGTCATTTCATAATATTCAGAGAAAGACACTCTGCCTGACATCTGAGAGATGAATAAGAACAAGGCAGGTATAGTTCCCGCCTTCATGATGCTCCTGGTCCAGGTGGGAGGAGACCAGCAGTAAATATCGAAAGAAACAGAGCTAAATGTACAAATTGCAGTATGTGTCTTGAGGGAGAGGACCAGCCCCTAACTGGCCTCCCTGTCTCTAGCCTCCTCGGCTCCCCTTCAGGGAATTCCACACCGGTGACCAGCATGATCTTTCTCAAAAGAGATCTGCCTGTGTCCCTTCCCTATTAAGCCCTGAAGTGTCTCCCCTTCGGCTTCAGGAGAAAATCCCAGATCCATGGTGTGATTGAGAAGGAACATTCTGGCTACTCTGTCTCCCTCCCATCCAGCCTCATCTTCTGTGGATTCTGCTCGTAGCTGCACTGACCAGCTGAACCATTCCACGTGTACCTCTTGCTCAGTCACGTCAGTGCCTTCGCACACTCGTCTTTCTCCTACTCAGAGTTCCCTGCCTTCCCGCACCTGAACCATAGGCTGAATTGGGAAGCTCTTCCTAGTTTCCATCCTCCAGGCTTCTTGGTAGGACAACGCTCCTCCCTCTGTATTATGGCTGCTTGCTTGTCTGTCTTCCCACGGGAGGGTGCACTCTGTGGGTGATAGGGCTACGTCTTTTATCTCTTTTTCCATAGAGATCTCACTGTGTTTGGCCCACATCAGTAGCAATAGAAACAACATTTATTGAGCAGTTACTGTGTGCCAACCACCGTTCCAAAGGTTTTGCAAGGATAAACTCATTCACATGACTATAGGAGTGAAAGTACCATTATTATTATCATCTTTATTTTACAGATAGAGAAACTGAGGCAGCAAATTTAAATAACTTGTTCCCAGTACTCACTAGTCACAAGTAGGAAGTGGTACAGCAAGATTCAGAGTCTGACTGTCTAAGTTAAAAACCTGTGCTCTGAAGTTCTCTAGGGCTGGTTTCTCTTCTTCACTTAAAAACACCTAGCACTTTGGGGATTTACTTTTTATTGAAATATATCTTGTGTGCTTTAAAAGCATACATGTCTGAAGTGTACAGCTGAATAAATTTCTACACACGTTATACCATGTACTAACTACCAGATTAAGATATAGGCAACATTTTCAACCTTCCAGAGGCTTCCTGCGCCCTGCAGACAATAGCCCCTCAAGGTCACCACTCTCCTGACTGCTGTCACCACAGGCCACTTTTGCCCATTTTTGAATTTCAAATAAATGGAATCACGCCATATAAGGCCTGGTAGTCCTTTAAGACAAACAACGGCTTTATTAACATATAAGTCATATACCATCCAATCCACCCTATTAAAATGCGCAGCTGTTCCTAGTATAGTCACAGAAGGCTGGACACATTTCCTAAACCTTGCCCCATCATATATAAAAATTAGGCAGCGTCCAGATGTGCAAAAAGAGCAGCTGTTTGAGTACATACAGTCTTTCGAATTGGACAATGCCTTTTGGGGTCTCCATCTTGCTGAGAGAAAGGAGGGCGAGGTGTGCTGGAAAAGTCTGTCCTCTTGCCTCTCAGGCTGGGTCCACGGCAAGTGGGCGGAGGTGAAAACCACTGAGGTGGAGGGTTGTCTGCCCTACTCCCTACCCCCTTGGGCTATGTTCGGTCAGGGGGTTGATCCCACAGCAGCTGTCTATTAAGAACTGGGCACTGAGGTGCATCTGCTCTGAAGGATGAAAGGTGAGGACTCCTTTCCTTGGAGACACAGATGCGTAAGCAGCACTGAGATCGGGTGCAGTGTGCGCTGTGCAATGGTAAAGAGGTACATATAGGTGGGACTGATGAGGTCCTGGACCTTTGTTGCTGTTGGCTGCCCAGTATCCAGTCCTTTATTTTTCTTTAGAGAATCACCCCTTCCCCACTCTTGATCTGGCTCTGATGAGACTGACTGGGATGAGCACACGACCCCCGATTGGCTAGTGAGAAACCCCATCTCCCCGTTCGACTTGTTCAAGATGAACACATACCCTAACCTGGTCCATTGACTGCTGCCGGAACTTTCTAAAAAGGGATGCTCTTAGTCTCCTGGGGCTGCCAAGCTGGTATGATATAAGCCCAGAGCCACTAAGGGCCACCACCTGTGGAGAGACCACTGAGAATAAAGCCAGCATAGAAGAAAGCAGAGCCAGGAGATGGCATGAGACAGGTTCCTGATGACATAGTATAAGTATCTGGACCCAGCTATGCCTGAAGCTCCAGAGGCCACACAGAATTTTACACCACTGTACCACCTTTCATATGTAATAAGGTGACATGAAGCTATATAAAGAATGGGCATGGCAGCACTGCTTATGATAAAAAAAAAAATTTAAATACCTAAAAAATCTGACAACCTGATCAATAACTACATTGTCACTTGTTCATACCATGGTCCTCAAAGCAACAATGAAAATAAATAAATCAAAATCCTACGTATTAGCGCAGAGTAAAAAGAAACAAGCTGCTGAAGAAAATGGTATGAAAATGTGCACATAAAATTAAGAAACCATGCAAAATAATATATATGGTAGTAAAAGTATCAAGAAATTACTAGGAGACAGACTATCCAAATTCAGGTTGTTTGATTTCTTAGGCTAAGTGGGGACACCTGGGTGTTCATGATATTATTCTTAATACTTTTTTCTCCTCTAGACATTTAATTATGAAAATTTAAACAGAAAAATTGAAAGAATTGTCCAACGAGCTCTTATCTCTACTACTTAGATAGCACAATAAATATTTCTATATTTACTTATCGCATATATATCCATTCTATATTCTTGAAAACTTTTTATATGTCAGAAATATTTTCTAATTAATTTTTATAAAGGGGGAAGTAACACATAGAGAAAAACTCACACTTTTATCATTTAAAATAGCATCAATCAGAAAACAAAATATGACTTCCATATACTTCATGAAGTGCTATATATTTAAACATGATTAGTTTTCATAATCAAGTTAGCTAAATAGCCATGTGGTGTTCCCGCAGAGAGCTGAGGCCAAAAGGGATTCCAATCGAACTCCCTTATTTTATAGGACTGGGTCTCAGAGAGAGGAAGTTGCTCCCCCAAGCTCACAAACTAACTGTTAAGGAGACGGCCTTATTCCTTCTCCTCTGCCCCACTATTTGTTTTGGCTCCACCCTAGACCTAAGCAAAGGTCTGAAATGCCCAGGAGGGAGAAAAGGATCAGGGCAGCTGAGTTCCTGCAGGTAGTGAACTGCATCCTGGGTGGGAAGGGTGTGGTACTTTGGCCAAACAGAGCATGTTGGTCTTGAACACCCATGGGCAACACCTGTTGGGCAATAGCCCATCTGTGTTTAAATACCTGGAAATGTTCTGTTGAAATGCCTGTTGCCAATCGTGTGTAGCTGCCCTGGCATTGGTGTTAAGATGCTTACTGTCGCATGGAGTCACTCTGAGAAACTCAAGAGCGTAGGTCTTTCTTTCTCATTCACGGGTGGGGTCTTGGTGTGCTCTCCTGCGGGGTGCCCCCACTGTGGAATTGTAAGGACAGTAGGCAGGCAGGGAAGGACCTGGGATCAGGATGCTTGTCCTGGTCCTAGTCAGCTTGCCTGTGTTGCCTTGGATGATTCACCTTATCCTTCTGGACCTCTTTTCTCCTTTTATCTGTAAAGTGAGATGAGGTAGGTGATAAAATAATCTCCAAGTTCTCCTCCAGCTCCACATTTCTTTGCCTTTATCATCATATACGATTCTTTGGGAGCTTCCTGTGGGCAGCAGGAGGCCTGAGAAAAAAAGGATGAGCAGGTGGGCAAATCCCTGGGGGGTAAGGATGACTTCTGTTTCCTATCCGTGTCTGATCATATATTTTCTTTCTTATTGGGGCTGGGCCAGTGGTTTGTTAGATTTGTTATTGGGGATAGTTGCCAGTCTGGGCCGACATCTAGTTTAACCTCATGTGAAGGCTGTTTACTTTCAGAAGATGCCTGGATGCACCAGTAACAAATCTAAAGTAGTTCAAACTTTTGAACTTTCAACTGGGGAGTAGCCGATCCTCAGTAGGGTTAGTGGCTATGGGAACTAGAGATGCCACTTGAAGTGAGAATTTAGCACCATCTAGTGTCTGATTTGGGGCTCACAGGCATGATTTCTTCGAATTTTAGTTTGCGCCATTAAAATATATCAAGAAAACCAGCATTTAAGAGACCTATGGGTGTATTTTTATGTGACATGAACACTTTGTAATTTGTGTACTCTTTCCTTAATTAACTCCCCTAAAAACGTATAATGATAAAGGGTTTTTTCAATAGGAATCTTTTGTTAGTAGAAGTTTAGAGTCCTATGGGCCTTTATCCTTCCCATGTCCAGCCATTTCAGCAGGGAAGGCACTGACCCTCAGAGCAGCTCAGTCCAGTGTTACATGCTTAGTCATTAACGTATATAGTAGCAGCCACCCATAACTGTGTGTCTTGTGTTTTATGTCATGTGACAGGTTGAACACATTTATTTTTCAGTCGTGGAGATTATCCTGGGGCGTAAGAAAAGCTGTCTCTGATTTGCTGACCAGTCACTTCAGCTAAGAAAACTTCCTTAATTTTCCCTGAGATCACACAGTAAGTGGTAGGACCACGAATCAGACTCACTTGTGTTTGCTTCTAACAAATGTTCTCTGTCCATGAAAAAAAATCACACTCCCTTTTCTATAGTGACAAAATTAGCATCCCATAATGTCTAAGGATGCAACTCACTCTATATACTTGTACTGTGTGTATAATACTGGTGGTTAAGAAATGGGGTTCTGAAGCCAGACCATCTGCATTCAAGTCCCAGCCATACCACTTTCCACTGTCTGACGCAGAGAAAGCTACTGAAGTGCTCTGTGCCTCGGTTTCCCATTATAAATGGGGTTGATGCTAGTGAACGATAACACCTACTTCAGAGGGTTGTGTGATGTTTAAAATAGTTACTACACCTAAGGTGCTTAGAACAGTGTCTATCATCAGATAGTAAGGTGCTCAGTAAATATTATTTAAAAATTGACAATAAGGCAGAGAGTTGGAAATGTGAGACTTGTGAAATGAGACTTCCTATAGTTGGCCAGCAATATATAGAGAGGTGCAAGAGAATGCAAGTGGGATTTGCTGAGAGAGACACAGTCTAGAGCCTCAATCCCTGGAGCCACTCTGCAGAGAAAGTCTGCCTTGAGGAGGTGTCAGAGCCTCGACACCGTCTTGAAAACTAGGTGCAAACCTGAAAAGCAAGTTTCCTCCACTGCCAGCAGAGGGCAGTGTAGTGCAGAGGCCGGAGAAGGGACTAGGCCCAGGAGCTGCAGGGTCTGGTCCAGACTGCTCCGGAGTAGCTGTGATCTGCACCATAAGCTTGGCCCAGTTTTTCCTGATGGCCGTTTCCAGCTCTAAGTTCTGTGATCCAGTTAGGAGAGAATTGGAATGAATTAGCCAAGAACTCCAAATAGGCTTACATAAGGAAGAAACCAGAAGCAGAGGAGCAGGGGTGGGAAATGAGGAGAAGAGGGGATAGGGGATGTGTGCACAGCTGGAAAGTTTCTTTTGTGGGGACTCAAATCTCTCTAAGTGAATCCAGCATGGGGAAAACGCCTTAAAACAGCTCTCTTATGGCCGCATGTCAAACGATCTCAAGGAGTTAGGAATCTAGCATTACATTCTCCTTCTGACCTTTTCAGGGTGAATACTTTAATCCCAAAGAAACAATTAAAGTTATGAACACCACACATTCATGATTTGCCCGTCTCTGCATTTCGTAATAGCAGACAGAGCCTCTTTTTTTTCTCTTGGTGGAAATTCCTTCCAGAAATGACTTGGTGCAGTCTGCGGCAGCCTCATGGTGCCCCTTGGCAGAGGTAGAAAGTGAAATCAGCAGGCAAAACCATTTTTGGCTCAGCTCAGCTCCCCTGAACATGACTCGTTATTCTTAAGAAACCCCATGGGAGTCCTGAGGTTCCCCCGCCGACTTCGGGAAGAGTCTTTTTCCTTTGGAGTCATCTGAATAGGTGCCCTGAAAGTCAAGGGCAGTGAGAGTGTGTCTTAAGAGACCATTAAGAGTTTAACTTATCATTAAGAGATGAACAGTATTTCTGGTGGTTCGGTGTATACGCATCTCCACTGGCCTCTAATTCTATCAGCTCACCCAAAAGCCAGCCACAGAAGTATAAATTCCGGGCAGGTGAGCCCTGTTTAGAAGCCAGCTACCATGCTTCCCATTTTCCAGCCTGTTCCTGCATCTGTTGGCTGTGGACCTCTTACCTTACTTCCTGTTATTATCCTTGGATTTTTTGGAGCTTGTGGGGACAAGATTGCCTAGTGGCATGAAACACAGGCTCTGGAGCTGGATTGCCTGAGTGTGTGACTCAGAGCAAGTTACTTTTTATTGCTTCAGTTCCTCATTTGTAAATAGAGATGACTATAACAGTACCTACCTCACAGAGTTAGTTATTTGTCAGGATTAAAGCACTTAGGGCATTATAAGTAGACACTTAATAAAGATTTGTTAAAAATCGACATTCACATCTACATTATAGGGACTAATGTATGCAGAAAAAAAAATCCTAGAAGAAAATACAGTGAAAAATTATTATCTCTACTTCTGTGTCTGGCTAAGGCAGAGTGCAGGGACTTGATTTGCCCACCTGTTTGAAACAAGTAAATATTAAGCACATGACAAGGGCTCATTAAATGCTGATATTGTTGTTTTTGTGCTTAACTTATTTATTCCCTGCAATGAGTGTGTAAAGTATGTTATTAGTCACATTTTACAGCTGAGGGAATTGAGGCTTGGAAAGTTTACGTGACTTGACCAAGATCACTTAGTCAGGGGCAGAATCAAGAACCGAACATTCTAGAGGCTGTGTTCTGTACCACGGTGTCATCATGCCTGAGCACGTAGCTAAGTGCCCAATAATGTTTGTTGAATGAATAACCCAACCACCCAGAATGAGACACTCCCCGTCCTCGCCCTCATCTCCTGTATCGTCAGTCTCTTCACTCCTGGCTCTATCCAGTCCAATCTTGAACGTGTCCTTCTCTTGGTTTAGGGAAAACCAACATCGATCTGACAGTGTTTTACCCATTCTCCGTAATTACCGTGTGTTATTGTTG
>CM053503.1:9322041-9337646 GCA_028627145.1 Eidolon dupreanum
TTTTTTTTTTTTTTTTGCACTTTCTCCGAGGAAGTCTTTTAAAAGCAATGGCAAATTACATTGTTTATGGAGGAAAAAAGAAAAATGCATGAACCCAACAATAACACAGAGTAATTACGGAGAATGGGCGAAACGCTGTCAAATGGCTGTTGTTTTTTCCCTGAGTACTTTTCATGCAAAATATCCATGGCTGTGCTAAATTCCTGCGGACGGTCTGGTTTTGCCGAGATGGATCTGGTCGGGACGACATCTTTTGGTTCTGAGTAAGGGTGGAAAGCGTAATGAGTGTTTGTTGGAAAGATCATAACTCCTTGACCTTCTCCAGGCTCTGGGCGTCCTGGGGAGCTGTGACTCTGAAGCTCCCGGTTCAGTTTCTGTGACATCTGGCTCTAGTCTAATGAAGGCGCAGTGACCCTTGGCCCCTGGGTAGTAAAGCCCTGTGTTTATACTTCTCCTCTCTGCCAGAGCTTGAACTACCTGCTGACCTGCCCGGTCGTGCACCTTAAATGTTAGTTGCGGCCGTGAAAACAAGCTGCTTAAGGAACTTGCACTGAGAGGTTTGTATCCTTTCTCTACAGCTGCTATACCAAATGACCACAGACTTAGTGCCTTAAAACAACACAGTTTTATTCTCTTACAGTTCTGGAAGTCGCAGTCTGAAATTGGTTTTCCTGGGCTAAAGTCAGGGTATTGGCAGAGCTGTGTTCCTTCTGGAGGAGAATCTGTTTCCCTGTCTTTTCCAGCTTCTGGAGGCCACTCACATGCCTTGGCTCACGCCCCATCCCCCTGCCTCCATCTTCAAAGCCAGTAGTGTCGCATCTTCAGATATACGGAGCATCACTCTGGTACTCTGCTTTCATCCTTGCTTTTCTTCTCTGACTCTTTTAAGAACCCCTATGGTTATATTGGACTCCCCTAGACAATCCAGAATAATGTCTCCATGTCAAAATATTTAAGTTTATCACATTTGCAAAGTCCCTTTTGCCATATAAGGTAACATAGTCACAGGCTTCAGGGATTAGGATGTGGACATCTTTGGGGGACCATTATTCTGCCTACCACAGGCTTCTCTGAAAAGCAGTTGCCTTAAAGTCATGTGGTGAGACCCAGAGGACAGAGGGGACTTGCTTGAAGTTGGAAAGCTGGTCAATGGCTGAGATTGGATTCGAATCCTAGTTTAGGACCCCCTGTCTTTTCATGGCATTGGGATTGGAGAATAAACTTTTGAGGGTGTCTGGGAATTCTTGCAATGCAAATCTCAATCTTCTTAGAGAGGAAGCAATGAGGTAGCTAAGCTTAGACAGTATTGGAAGGATTGCTACAAAAATTATAGAGACTATGTATTGAGCCTCAATTTGTATGAAGACTATGGTAAGTGATTAAAGGCCTTACTCCATGAAATCATTCCCAAAACACTACGCAATAGGGACAATTATTAACACCATTCTACAACTAAGAGACTAAGGCTAAGGGAGAGTAAATAATTTGCTCAAGAAAGCAATGAAAACAGGATGCAACATCAGGTCTGTCTGACTTCAAAACCCATGTTCTTAATGACTGTGGTACACAGGAGGATTCATAGAACACTTTGCTGGTAGGAGAAAATTCTGTTAGTCTTCCTATTTTACCTGCAAGGCTGAGTTAGTTCAATACCACTCAGGGAATGGAACACAAATTTCAGGAGAAAATTCTAGCAACAGAGAGGTTGAATAACTCCTCCGATGTCACACAACCAGGCAGGAAGGCCAAAGAATAGATGCCTGAAGTAATCCAACTGCTGGGACCTCTGTGTCGAGGATTATTGATGGTATGAAACAGAGGCTAGTAGAAGTGGCCGCTTCATCCCTTCATCCCCATTCTCTAGAGGATAGAGAAGAACACACAGAGAGGTGTCACTCAAACTAAAGGTCGTAGGCTAGAGTCCAGCACCCGCCCTATGGCCAGCAAGACCCTCCGTGATGACCTGACCGCTGCCCTCCAAGCTCTCCTCCCTTTTCCCCGACTTGCTGTGTCCCAACACGCTGACCTTATTTCAGTTATGCCATCACTCCAAATTCCTTCCTACCTCAGGGTCTTTGCACTTGTCATCCTTCTTCCTCAGTTTATACGTGTCTGACAATCTCTTGTCATTCAGACCGGTTGCCTCAAATGCCGCTTCCTCAGGAGGCCCTCCCTGACCACCCAATCAACATTGTCACAACACTTTGCACCTGTCATCATCATTCTGTCATGTAACAGTGTTATTTTTTTCTTCACTGCATTTACTACTATTTGATTTTCTTATTCATTTTTTTTTTATTATTAATTTCTCCCCTTCTCCACCTAATAATCTTCATTGTTCATTGAGTGCAAGGGGGCCTGGTCTGATAATTTATAGCTGTGTTCCCTGGCGCATGGTATGCCCTGGAAAATATTTGTTGAGTGAATAAGCGTTGACTAGGTGAATGAAGATGGAGGAGAGACATAGGAGGACTCTAGGTGGAGGGAGCGGCATTTGCAGAGGCATAGAGCTTTGAGAGGACAAGGGGCAGTGGGGGGTGGTCAGCCATCTGGTGTAGCTGGAGCATCAATGTTGAGATGGAGAGTGGAGGAAATGAGTTGTCTAGATGGGAAGGGTCTTGTCTGCCAACCAAAGAGCTTACAGTTTATCCTGACAGAGATAGAAAACCACTGAAGGATTTTGGGCAGGGATGTGTCATTATCAGATTCTCATGTTTTGTAGACCACTTTGGTTGAGAGCGAAGAATGGATTAGATCCAGGTGGGCTGGAGGCAGGATAACAGGTAGGAGGGGGTTGCATAGTCCTGATGAAGGGGTAAGCTTGGCTAATTTGTTTAGTCTGGAGATCTTGCCAATGGTTTTTAGGTAGTTTCTGTAATTTAGACTTTTATGCATGTGTACGTTGGTTCTTCAGCCACACTGGCCTCCTTTGCTGTTTGTAGCAGATGCTGTCAGTGCCCTGCCCACAGCCTCTATCCCTCCCCACGCCACTTCATGCCTGAGGCACCTTGGCAGGAACAGGCACCTACAACTCTACCTTCTGGCTTGCCTGAGAGTTAACACCTGGGGAGCAGCCTCAGCCAATAGCCAGTGTTGGCAGATAAACACCTCATCTTCCTCACACTCCCAGGGGAACAGCTCGGAGGCATAGTCTGTGCCATCTCCCAGATGTCCCCAGTGGCGGTGAACCCCAGCGATAATTGCTCTTGAAAGAGCCCTTTCTATAAGGACTTCTCTCCCTTCCCTGTCCCACTTCCTCACTCCCTTCTAAGTGTTTCTGAGATTGACTGCCAAAAAAAAAAAAATTCCTTACATTCAAACCATTGTCTCAGGGCCTGCTTCTGGGGGATTCCATCCTAAGACACTGTTTCTCACACTTGATACACACTCCTGTTTTAGGGTCTTGGAATTTGCTGTCTCTGGCTTGTTCTTCCCTGAGGTTTCCAGAAGATTCTCTCCTTTATCTCCTCAGATCTCTCCTGAGACATCACCTTCATTAGCAGTCAGGATGGATTAGTTAATGCTGAGGTAACGAACAAGTCCCTACTCTCAGTGGCTTACCCCACAAAGATTTATTTGTCCTCATGCTATATACCCACTGGGGGTTAGCTCTGCTCATCAGATTTCCTTGGGACCCAGACTGATGGAGGCTCCACGGCAAGGCAGATCCCATAACCAGCATAACATCATGGGGGCCCTGGAGGAGGGATGCTTATCACTTCTGCTCACATGTCGTAGGCCAGAGCAAATGAAGGGCTGCTCTGAACAGGGAGCGGAGAAGTGCAATCTTACCTCACATCCAGGAGGCAGCGATCGGGAAACGATTTGGTCGACAGCCCTGGTGACTCCCACATCTCAAGGAAGTTGACTGTGACAACTGGAATCCCACAGATGCCAACTGTGCTCCGTGTCTTGAGCTGGGTGTTGGTTACACAGGCTTGTTCACTTTGGGAAAATCTGTTGGGCTGAACACTTACGATTGGCTCACTTTTCCTTGTGTGTGTTACTTCAATGAAAAGTCCAACATTGCACTCCTGCATTGGCTGCGCCTTTCCTACCTTTTCTCCATAGCATTTATCTCCTTCTAACCAAACTACCTTTTATGCTACTTGATTTTATTTGTCTCTCCCATTGGAATGTAAGCTCCATAGGGAGAGAGGGCATCTCCAACCTTTTTTCACCCAGTCTTTCACTGCTGTTTGACCAGGTTCTGGCATGTAGTAGGCGCTCAGTGTACACGTATTAAATAAATATTTGGAACCAGATGTAACATTCAAAACATGTCATAACTAGAAGGCAGAGGGATGACCCAATTGGAAGGGATACTTATAAACAACCAGTATAGTCTTACTGGGCATACTGGCTGAATATTAGCCCTGACTGGGACACTAAATGAAGCATTTCCAAATCTCATACACTCCTATTAACAGTGTATTAGGCACATTCTCAGCACAGGGCTAATGTCTCTGTAATTAGCAGATGGAAGGGGAACTCACACCTACTCAGCATTTAATCTTATGCCAGGTGTTGGGCTGGGCCTTTTACAGTTATTAGTTAATTTAACTTCATGGCCTATATTGTTTTATTTCAAAATAACCTTGAATTGCATACCCTAACATTTTTTTTCCCGCTGGGCCTCTCCTTTCCTCCGCCTATGCCCACTTGAGCAGTGCACCTGGCAAGTGAAAGGTGCTCCTGGGACCTCGGTTGGGTGATTAAAACCAGGTTAGGAAGAATGGGCTGCCATGTTGGTCTGGCTGGGACCAACACCTCCAGCAAACCAGAAAACACCAACACCAGGAGAACTAAATGGGCCTTCTTTTCTCTCTATATTCACACCTCATCTTTCCCCGTCACACGTGACACCTAGCAGCTTTTATACTGAAGCTGCCCAGCTGAGCCAGGGTTCATAAATAATGGCATAGAAGTAGTTATTCTTTCAACTCATTATTGTTTTACTGAAGTAGTGGCCCAAGGGTACAATGTCTGCTTTTTTTTAATGAATTTTGGCTTGCTTCAAGACCAGGCCTCTGAGTCTGGCTTGGGAAATAACTCTAGCCTGACACTTCACAGACTACATACTCAGTTCCTCCTTGATTCACTCACTGGACTCCCTAATATACCGGGGAGTCAGTCCAAGAACTTGGCAAGGTTTGGGTTCTGTTAGGCTATTAAAAGTGATTGTTGGTGATGATGGCCTCAGAAAAGGGCTGATACTTCAGAATCAAGAGTTGTGACAACTCTTACCTGGGAGGAAGATTTCATTTCTGTATTCCTGCCTCACCTTCTCAGGGCATCAGAGCTGAAAATAAACTTAGTCAGTCAGTCAGTCAACCAACAAATATTAGTGGGCATCTGCCCAGGCTCCAGACACAGGAACTGGAGCAGGGGGTGCAGCAGTGTACAAATAGAGATGATGCGTTTAGCCCATCATTCACTGAATGATTATTTACTGAGTACACACTGAGGGCTAGACCTTGTGTTGGGTCCAGAGAATGAATGATAAGGCATGATCTCTTATGACAGATTCAGACAGATGTAGGTTCAAACCCCAGATCTTCCCTCTAGTAGTTGGGTATCCTTGGGCAAGTCGAACCAACTCTCTGTGTTTTAGTTTCCATGTCTGTAATATAGGGATAATAGTACTACCTATCTTATAATTAAATGATCTAAATGCTATAGTATCTACTAACTGTTCAGTGAGTAGTCGTACTATTATTAATAATAATTCTGTTATTAATATAGTCAGGGAGATTAAACAGGTCAAATCTCACAATGTGATAAAATCTATGATGAATGAGGGGTCGTGTGTCAAGGGTTATTTTTGGTATGAAAGGGATGCTGGGAGAAGTTATTCCTTCATTCTTCAGCCTTTACCGGAGGATAGAGAACAATAAATTCTTCTGATGGAGCAAGAAAAAGCTTCACGTGAAGGGGATTTTTAGGAGTGGGAGTGGGAGCTAAGAAGAACTAGGGAAGGAAAATCAGCACAGGTAACAACATGAGCAAAGACACAGACGTTTGGGAACTCAAGATGCATTAAGAAGACCAAGAAGCCTTGAGAAGGAGAGACAGGTGGTGAGACTGTACCAACTTCATGGAAATGCCATGGACTCTGGAGTCAGGCAGATGTGAGTTTGAATACTGGTTCTGCCACTTACCATCTTAATGTCATCTGCTCAGTTATTGAACCTCTTTGGGTCCTGGCAAAGGGGTGATTATTTGGCCTATGTCACACAACCTGTGTTTTCCAAGACATTCTAACATGGGAGGAAAATGTTTTCACCAAGTTGTCCAAAAGAATATTTCTCCACTCTTTTCCCCCTTGTACTGTGTGGTACTACACACCAGTTCAGAGTTATCCCCAACTATTTCTGAATAGCTCCTCCCTGCCCCCCCAAAAATCAAGCATGTGTTCAGAGTCCTTTCAGCTGCTTGGAGATGTTTGCCACGTTCTCCTGTTCTCTCTGGCTTTTGTTCAGTTGTCTGCTCCTGTTTGAGCTGCTGTATCAATGTTACTTTGGACTCTCAAGGTCTCACAGTTATTTTAGTAAAATAGATCCTTTGACCATTGTTCATGCAGCCCCCTTGTTTCTGGCACTCAGGCATGAGTCAGAGACAGTTTAGGACCAGAATCTCATGCTCAGAATTATCCTCCCCCACCCACACTGATGCCACTGACCCACTGCCTTTGGCCCTCTCCTGTGTGCTACACTCTCTCTTTCAGCTTTCTTTTCTTAAGCTGTGTGTGTGTGTGTGTGTGTGTGTGTGTGTGTGTGTAGCGCATGCACATACACAGTTTGTAAAAGCCTATAAATCCCTTCTCAGTGTTAAAGTCATAGATGCAGCTAATAGTACTGTGGTTTGCTGCCTATAACCTAAATTTAAAAAAAAAAAAGTGCTGTATTTCAGCTATAGGTTAGTAAAAATAAAGATGTAAATCTTCCCCTACATATTTATAGGCTCCGTGAATTCTATTCATAGGTACTCTGGGAATCCCCATATGTGCCAGATATATCTTCTGCTGCATAATAAACTGCCTCAGAATTCAGTGGCTTACAACAACATTTTATTATATCTTACAAATTTGCACCCAGGAATCCAGGCAGGACTCTTCTGGACAGTTCTGATGCAGGTCTTAACCAGAATGACTTGGTAGCATTTGTCTGATGGATAGTCTGATTTGGCATCCCCAAGAGACTAAAGAAGAAGTCATGAGTCTTCTTCAAAGGCTAGACCCAGAATTGGCATAGTGTCACTTTCACCATATTCTGTTTGTCAAAACAGCTACAGTCCAGCTGAGATCCAGGGAAGGTGAAATAGATCCCACCTCCCCGTGTATGGAGTGTCAAAGAATTTATGGTCAGCTTTAATCGGCCAACCCATGTTAAAGATCTTTGCTCCCTTGAGATGGCATATTTCCTAGGGGGCTTCTGGGTCCTTCATACAAATAGCTTTCTGGCAGGCCAGGCCCATCAACGCTGGACAAGACACAAATGTCAAAATATTAGGTTCAACATGACTTAAATATCTAAGCAGCAACTTCATTACACTCATAGGACTGTACAAAGGTCAGATGTGATAATACATGTTAAGTCCCAGTATAGTGACTCCTGCTCAGATAATGTCAACTCCATTCTCATTCCCTTTCTGTTTTTGGAAACAAGAGCAAAGTACTCTCAGAATTTAGAGTAGAAAGGGCTCATCTTATGTGGGACATCGGGAAAGCTTTTGAGGGGCTTAATACAAACTCATGTTTGTTTGGTGCCTTGTCTATGCCAGACCCTGTGCTTAGCGCCCTATGGAACATCTCATTTAATTTAATCTTCTCACAAGAGTATGAAGCAAGTATTGTTGTTTCCTCATTTTTCAGATGAAGAAACTGAGGCTCAGAGACATTAAGTAATTCGTCCACACATAGTACTAAGTGATACAGATGAGATTTGAACGTAGGCAACTATAATTCCAGAGCCCATCCGTTTAACCATCATATTAGCTATCTATTGCCATATCGCAAACTACCCCAACAACTTGGTATAAAGCAACAAAGAACATTTATTACCTCACACAGTTTCTATAAGTAAGGAATTTAGGAGCTACTTGCCTTGGGTGCTAAGGGACTTTCATTTTGGCTCAGGGTCTCTCATGAGGTTACCTGAAGACTGACTTGAAGCTGGAGGATTCAGTTCTCAGATGGCTCCTGCACACACCTGACAAGTCAGCAGGAGGTCTCAGCTCCTCACCACATGGACCTCTCCGGAAGGCTGTGTGAATGTCCTCATGACACCGCAGCTGGCTTTCTACTGAGTGAATGTTTGAAGAGAGAGCAAGGTGGAAATTGCAGTTTTTATGTTTAAATGACCTTGCCTCAGAAGTCACACACCATCTGGCCCTATCTGGTGTGGAAGTGGACTGTGCAAAGGTACGAGCACTGGAAAGGGAGGCTCGCTGGGGCTGCCTCGGAGGCTGGCGACTGCCATGTACTCTTTACCCATAGAAGGTAATAACATATTTCATGTCTTTGGAATGGTATTGATGGAGTGCTAGATTTTTGAGTCAGATCTAGAAGGCTGGACAGTATTAATAGTTAGAAAAGATGGGGAGGTATGGGCCAATCATTTTTCTTTGCTCCTTTACCCCTAATCACTGTCATCCTTGATAACTGACATCATCACTGTTGTCCATCATCATCACTGTTGTCCGTCATCATCATCGTCGTCGTCATCATCATCGTCGTCATCATTCTAGAGATATCTAAGACTACCTTCATGAGAGTTTATAATATATGATTTTAAATGTAGTTACAAAAGCAATATAAAGTTAAATATATACTATACAATGCAAAGTAACAGCTGTTTGGGAAGAGAGGGATGGGTCAGTCGTGAGCTATAGCAAAGAGCTACTCATTTGCCCTGTGAAAAGCTGGTCACCACTGAGGCCTAGAGAAGGAGGGGCTTGGTAACTTACCAGAGGGCTGTGAGGGAAAGATCTTAGTAAACTAAAGTGGGCTAGTCCCAAACACCCTTGCTATATGTTCCCTTGGCACTCTGAGCTTGTAATTTCTTGTGCAACAGGATGTTACATTGGACTTTTGGTGTCCTGGCAAAGTACCCAAGGGTTGAGACCATCTGTGTGGTACATGCTAAGAGATTGAGAAATCAGTTTTTATTAACAAAAAATTCTTAGCTCATCACCCACATGGAGGACATACAGTGGGGTAGGGGGAGAATCAACTGAGAGAGATTGGAGAGTGAGTAGTCAGAGTGAGGAAAGGGAAGGGCGTGCTTCTCTCCCTTTCCTCCAAGCCAAATGAAGAGGACTTCTGAGAATCATCCGGAAAATTCCCTGGCACTGAAGGAAGGGCCTTAGTGACTGGTGCACAATTCATGCCTGGAGGGTCTGAAGAGAGAGGTCACTTGGAGCTGCCTTAATGAAAAAGAGAAGAAGAAGGATTATGCTGGTATGAGAGGGGAGCCAGACTTGAGTCATTTTGAGAGGGGTCTCCATCCAAGAGATGCCCCATGAGGCACAAAGTGACCGTAACAGAGAATGTCTGAATAGGATAGATGGCTGGAAGTGAGGGCTTGAGGAATCAGCTGGGAGAGGCATGGCCCACGTCAAGGAACTCAGGAAGCCAGTTCCATCCCTAGCAGAGTGGAGAGAGGAAGCCCTCATGGGAGAGAGGACCAACATTTGGGCATCTGCCACGACTGAGGACATTTGAGTAGTACAGATGACCCTAGCTCCGTAAGACCTTCTTGCCTTCTTTACCTCTTTCATCTCTGCTTCCTGCTATCTGCACCCCCAACCCTGGCCCCAGAGAAGCCTAAAGAAGCATAGTGAGTTGGAGAGAAGGGCAAGAATTAGCAAAAAAGCCCACATAATCCCTGTCTCCACTGCAGCTCCTGGACCTGAGCCAGTCCCAAGCTGAGGGTGGGAAGAAATTTTAACTTGGTGAATGAAGGATTGTAGTTTTGCTGTTGAACCAAATGGGGCTTTACAAATTACCCCAAACATAAGGCTATTCTTTAAAACCTGAGTAGCCAGAACAGCTATAGGATCCATCTAAGATACCTAATATTTCCAGGAAGTAGGAAAATGGGGCAGGTTTGAAGGGACAGTGATGAAAAAAAATAAAATTGCTTTCTGATGGTTCTAGTTCATTGGGTAAGCTGGTTACATTTTCAAAGGTGTTCTTCTCAGTGCACTGTCAGCTCTCCGAGGGCAAGGTCCCATGAGAGTCTTGCTCATCATGGGGTTCCTAGCACCAAGGACAGTTTGTACCTCATAGTAGGTGCTCAGCCAAACTATTTAATTGCACTGAGCTCATTTGGAGGGTTTGGACAAGAGTTGGGTGAATGCGATGACAAATCTAGTGATTTTGTGGGAGAGGAAGAAACCATCTATTTTCCCCATTTAGGATTCCAGTGAGGAATGAATGAAACAATGGCAAGATCACCATATTACAAGCTGTGGGTTCTAGGTTTGGTTCTGCTGCCAGCAGGCGGGTTACATTGGGCACGTTACTGGAACTCTCTGGGCTTCTGTTTTTGGGTCTGGACCACAAAGGGGTCAGTTGGATTGGCAAGTGGATTCCAAACAAGGCTGTATGTGAGACTCATTTGGGTGCTCGGTAAGCACAGATTCTTGGACCCACTCCAGTCTCCATTCTGATCGGGGGGAGGGGTGTTGTGGTCTCCAGAAGAATGTCCCAGATTCTGCAGGATTTCCTAGATAATTCTGTTGTACAAGTCAGCTCAGGTGAAGCTAATTGTTTAAATCTGTTCAAGCTTTAAAATCACTTTCCTTATCTGAAAAATGGGAATAATCTTAGTATCTGCCCCACAGACTGGTGTGCGGATTAGATGAAGCAACACATGTAAAGGGCTGAGAGTAGCTTCTGGCATATGCTACCTACTCAGTAAGTAATATCTCAACAATTATAAAAATAGTTGCCAGCAGAGTAGAACTGTCAACTTTAAATTTGGTTTAAAACCCACAAATATACTGCCAAATCTTTTCTTGTTTTCATTTTATTTTCTTACACATTTCTAGCCTGGGCCATGCCCTTTCTCCCTCTCATGTGTTTGTAATTATTTTCTCTTTAAAATGTTTTCTTATCCCATTCCACTCACATCCCACACTTGCAGTTGTGTTTCCCCTTAAACTGAAATCATGGACATTTTTCACTCATTTTCTAGTTCTCAGGGCAAACTTCCACATGTTCCTCTGCCTCAGTGTCCCTGAAATGAAATATCTCAGAAAGTCCCTGGCATGCAAGGCAAGTTTTCTGTAAGTTGCAGAGCAAGTCGAACCAGGACGCAGGGCGGTGGGTAATTTAGCTTCATGGTCAAGGTCTGATGGACGGAGGGGTTGTCCTGGTGAATGTTGATCTTGGTCATGCTTAGCTTCCCGGCTGGTTTTCATTGCATCCTGGCTTGGCCAAAGCCAGGCATTTTGTGCTGGGCCAGCAGTTGTGAAATCCACAGCAGATTCAGTGTTATTGTGTGTCTATTTTTAGATGCTTCGTCCTCCGGGCCATAGAGTATGGGGGATCTGTGGTATTTCGCTGCCTCTCTCGGGCCTTGCTGTCAGGGAGCTGACCTCATTTTTCACTCACCATCAGTAATTGACTGCAGAGCCATCTCTGGACTTCTCCAGAACCATCTCAGACTTTCTCCCCACGCCCTCCCATTACTGAGCTCCAAGTACACTGCCTGGCTTCTTGGACGGAAATTGATTCTGGCCTAAGGCACTGCTCCAATACATTTTTCTATAACTGCAAAGAATAGGCCAAAGGCCAGTATATCCTAAATCCCAGCAGGTCTCTGTTTTTGATGAGCTGCTAAGTAAGGGAATGATTAGAATTGGAGAGAGAGGCTGGGTAGGCTCATTCTAAGGTTTTCCAACCCTATTACAAGTGGTAGAAAATGTGGCTTTCACTCTCCCTGTTCTCAACAACCCCTTTATTTACCACTATTGTAGACTTAGCATAGTGCACTGTTAGTTGCATGTGAGTCTGTCTGCATTTGCTAGTAGTTTATAAACTACTATGTCCCAGGCACACAATGGGAGTTCAGACAATATTTGTTGAGTAAATTTTTGATAAGCTGCATGAGGACGGGGTTGTTTCTACCATTTATTTCTCGTTTCACACAGGACTTGGCGATGGTAGGTGTTTTTACCATATTTGTGAATGAATGAATTTCAGCATCTATGGCTTTGGAGTCTGGCAGATGTGGTTTCAAATGCTGGCTCCACAATTGTTCGGCTAAGATTGACCAGTTTTCTTTCTGAGTCTCACATTTCTCATCTGCATAATGGAGGTAATAATATCACAGAGCTTTTCTTGAGGGTTGGATGAGAGCTAATGAACTAGGTAATGAAGAAATTCAGTAAAGAGAGACGCTCAGAGAATTGACTCTGGGAGAAAGGAAAATGGGGACAGTAGAGCCAGAGGGGAGAGGGTAGGAAGAGAGGCAGGATGCTGTGGTGAGGGCTAGTGAAGGGTGTAGAATTCATCCATTTCCCTCAGCTAGTAGCCATTACTGGCTGCCTAGTCCACCCTTTCTTTCTGGACCAGTGACTTAGAGGTTCAGCTAGAAAGACTGGAGAAGATTCCTGCCTGGCTGTAATGTTCAGCCTGGGGTACATAGGGCCCCTCATTCCACTGAGGGAGTCTCTGTTAGAAGTGATTCTGGGATGGGATGGAGGTCACTGGGTCCAGTAGGATCCCAGGACACTGGGGGCAGGGATGGGGGTGCTGAACACAAACTCAAATGCCCGGATCTGGGAGATCAGTCCAGGACGTACCCATGGGAATGGGTTTTTCAGACTGTGACTTCTCCGAAATTCTTAGTGTCTATAATCAGTTTATGCACTTAGTGCTCTAAATACATTATAGAGAACGTTTGGCTGATCAAAAGTCTAGATTGTAGTGCCATATGATAACAGGGCTTCTATATTTTGTGTATTCTCAGGAGTGCTATAAAAAGGGGAGGGGGAAGCATGCCACTTGAGAAATATGTTTAAAAATTCCTAATTACCCAGGAAAACTCATGTAATAAAGGTTATTTACACATATGTCAAATCTCTGAGTGTCTGACACCTTCTAGGTATTTCATAGCCATTACTTTTTGTTCTCCTCGGCCAAATTAAAAGCTGGTAAAAATATCAGAATAAAAGGAAGGCACCCCAATCCTCCCGATTCCAAATCTAAGTCTATAAGTCCTCAAAATGTTGCAGAATCCTAATTTCTTGTGCTTATTTCCAAGGCTCTACTTGATCACCCCAAGCCAACATTCTGTTTTCACTGAATGCCTAGGAGAAACAAGCTCCGATAATAATTCCGGAGAATTTTCTCTTCTGCCCTATTGCCCAGCTCTCTGTGCTGGGAAACGTCCTGTGCGAGTGAATGAACCAGGACACACTGAGGACCATGAACGATCTCTCTTCACCTGCCAAGGTGGAACTGCAGAGAAGAGCTCTGGACTGGGAACCAGGATTCTCAGGTACTCGCCCTTGCTTTGCCACTGGAGACTCGTGTGACTGTGAGCAAGTTACTTCACTAATCCTGGTCTCAGTTTCCCCATCCGTCTAACAAGGCACTTGAACCAAATCACCTCCAAAGCCTTGGCAGTGGATCCCATTATTGTTTGAATTAGTCACCGCTTTTCTTGTAAGAGGACGATATGTCCTCGTGTGTTGCCACACAGCTCTCAGTGCATTCATTTATGTCGGGCTTGGCCATAGACTAGCTTTGGCCAATGGAATGTTGGCAAATGTGACAGAACCACCATTGAGAAGCTCTAAGAACCGTCACGTGGCTCTGTTACTGTTCTATTGCTTTCTGCCATGAGACTGAGATGGGAGCTGCTCTCCAGCTTGGATCCTGGAATGAAGAAGACAAGACCCAGTCCTCATGTAGCTTATTCAAAATTCACTTAGCGAGAGCCAGATTCAGCCTGCAGCCAACAGGCAATGTGAGTGAGAAACAGGTCTTTGTTGTCCTAGGCGCTCAACAGCGTAAGGTTGTCTGTTATTGCAGCTTTACCTCGGGAAAGTGAACCAGCTCAGTCTCTGACTTAGAAGTTCTGGGTCTTTCTGTCTCCACTGTAGGATCCTCTTAATCTTTCTTCTGTCAGCAGACAGCATGCCCATTTAAAAACCAAATCTGACTGTATCCATTAGGGTTCTTTGATGGCAAGTTCCAGAAAACCCAATTCAACAGGCACAAACATTTATTAGTTTATTTAACTGAAAAGTCAAGGATCGATTTAGCCCGACTTTATCCAGAGATGCAGTATTATCTCCAGGACTATATGTTTCTCCATTTCTTGACTTCACTTTCCTGTTTTTGGCTTCATTCTGAGGCTTTGTATGGTAGCAAGACAACTACTTTATACACTTTCTCTAAGCTTAAACCTTCCAGGTCCAATCCAGCCTAAAAAAGATATACTTTCACCAATAGTGTTTACACAAATCTCAAGATTCATTCACTCTGATTGGACCAACTTGGGAGGATATCCATCCCTGAAATGATCCCTATGAAGTTACAAGGATGAGATTAGTGTGATAGGCTTACCTCTATATCAATCACTATGACTTGGGGAAGTCTCTTTTGTGATTGGCCAGATCTGGGAGTTATAGAGAGGTGATTTGAAATCTGAGCTACTGATGCCAGGAGAAAGGGTGTGAATGTTGTCAGGGAAATCAACAAATGAGCATTATACTGATTCTGTCACTTGCATGACATTAAAAATCTTTCAAAAAAAAAAAAAAAAGCCCTATAATTTCAGGATCAAATCTCAACTCTTTGATCTGGCCCTTGTTTATTTTGCTGACCTCATCTTTTTTCCCACTTCCAGTAAATCCTTCCCTTTTGGTGAACTTCACTCCTTCAGAAGTTGAGAGAGGTGCCTCGAAGAAAAAAATAAAGCCATGTCAAAATAGGGTTGGGAAAACGGCGGTGTACTTTAAATGTCTTGGTCAGCAGATTGAACACATGCATGAAAAGTTCAATGGTCATACAATCTCATTTGATGATTGGGAAACAACAATTTAGGATGTTTCCTAAATTTAGAAGCCTGAATTTGGGGCCCTATTATGATGGCGAGGCCCAGGCTGAATGGGCTTCTAGCCACACTCTCAACATCTCAATTCCCTCAACTCTCCCCAGGTTAAGAGGCCTTGGCCGTTACAGTTTCTGAAAAGCATATGCTTTTCCAAGTGCTGTTCCCTAGATAAAAATGCCTTTCCTCTACTTCATTCCTTTGCCTGCTTTAATTCATGCCTTTTAAACTCAAGCAATCAATCCTTCAACCATGCCTGCATCCCTTACTCCAGCGGTCATTAATCTTTTTATGCCTTGAATACCATTAAAAAGTGAATTAGTGATATAGTAATATCATTACTTTTTAATTAATGCATTAAATAATATCAAGCAGCAAGTCTAATAACTACCATGGTTTTGAAGTACTGATGAACATAAATGTTCTTTCAAGGTTTCTGCCACAAATGAAATGAGATATGAGAATGTCTGTGGTTACAATCTGTGGCAAAGTCACAGGTACTGCTTACTACCATTGTGGTTTGTTGTCTCCACT
>CM053503.1:9338146-9391517 GCA_028627145.1 Eidolon dupreanum
TCTAAACCCCCAGAGTTCACAGTTTTGGTTCCTATCCTCTTGAGAAAAGCTCTCTAAATAGAAGATTCGGTGATGACAGAAGAAACGTTTTATCTTTGTGCTGAGCAGCACACGGTAGGCATGACCACATTGGTAGTTGGGCACTTGGCTCATGTGACTGAAGAACTCAATTATTCATTTTGTTTAATTTTAATTTATCCAAAGTTGAATTAAAATAGTCACATGGCCAGTGACTACCATATTGCATGGAACAAGCTTTAGAGCATTTGTCTCACATTGGACTTGGACTCCATTGTGCCTGTTAATTTGATCTGTGTGTCTCAGTCACAGACCATAAGCTCCACAAGGGCAGACATGGTGTCTTCTGCTTCCCACTATATCTCTGACCCTGTAGTCAGTGCCTGGTACATCCTAGATACCAACTGAGCAGGCAAACTTTATAGCTTTGTCTCCACTAGAGGAAGTCATGTTAGAGAGGGGCAGTCTGAAACCCCAGGGTAGGGGGTGACTATAACGGTGTGGATGTTGGGGGGTAGAGCTGCATTTGAATCCAGCTCCAAGAACTTATAAGCTCTGTAAACCTCAGTTTTCTCATTAGGAAAATGCAAGTGGTAGTAATTTCTATCTCAGAGGAATAAACAAATAATTGTTGATAGTAATAGTTAAGATGTATTGTGAGTTTATCATATCTTCTAAGGGTTTTCCATGTTTCATTTCATTTGATCCATTCAGTGAGCCAAGGCATGGAGGGGCTAGGTGACATGGGGACAGGTAGGGTGGCATAGTGTGCAGCCATGTTTGAGCTCACCCATTTCCCTTCTCAGTGCTTGCTCTTCATCACTGTGTAACACTATAATGAGTCTGGCTCATGGTAGAAATCCTAGTGTGTTAACCATTGGCCCCGTCCCTAATTTTGACCCTTCTTCCCCCTGCCAGCTCCTCCAGGGTCCAGATGCAGCATTGAAATTCCCTATTGGTGTGAGCCCCTTCTGGGCACAGCTCTGGGCAGCCAGGGCCTTTGCAGGGCATCTCCCTCACAGTGGCCCCAGAGGCCCCGAGGCTTGGAGACAGGCAGTGCTCCAGGGGTCAGTGAATAAGCTGGTGATCTGTCCAGTTTCTTGAGTGACTCTGTTGCTGCTCCCGACCTTGTATGGCTTCACTGGTCACTCTGAGTCTGGTTCAGCTCTGAGAGGTTGGCCTCACTACCCTCAGGCAGGCAGCTTCCATTTAGGCTCCTTGGAGATTCCTCTTTGAGGGGTTCAGAATATGAGGCTGAGAAGGTGGCAGGTGGATGGGGTCAGAGAGAAGGGAGTAGAGAGGAGAAAGGGAGAGAGAAGGGGAGGAGAGAATGAGCTTTGTGGGTGAGGGGTCAGCTCTGTCCAGGAACCAGGGCATTTTGGGATTTGTAAGTTCTTGGGCAACACTTTGCAACAAGGCTATTGCTAATGATAATGATAACTAACATTTCTCAAGTACTTGAAAGGCACCGGGCAGTTCTAATCACTTTACCCTTCAAATTAGGTTCTCTGATTTATCACCATTTGACAGATGAAGAAACAGAGGAACCGAGAGGTTAAGTAACTAGCCCGAGGTCACACAGCAAGTGGTAGAGCCAGGATTCCAACTTAAGCAGTTGGACTTTAGAACCTAAGTCTCTCTGAAATAATAAACCCAGGTTATCTCATTGCCTAAGTGCTTGTTGGGAACCCCAAAGATTAGCTATCTAGTATATTCTGCTCATTTCATAGTTGGCACATCAGAAGTCTAGAGAGGAGTCTTGAGGATTTGTTCAGGGACCTACCTGTGACTAGAAATAGAGCTGGATGGGAACCTAGTCCCTGACTTCCACTGTCGTCACGTATTCATGAAAATCAGGACGTGACTATGCTAAAACAACCAGAATTCCACCTCCACTGTGACTTCTAACAGAGACTCCGATGAAGCATTTCTGGAAGCACGTCCTCTGAGATGCTCTGTGAAGGAAGGGTTCAGAGGTGGGTGAAGTTGGGACAGTGTCCTGTGGAGCTTCACAGTGTGCATTGGCCTACTAAAGGCAAACTGTCTGCATAAGCTCAGTTATGGAGTTTTGGTAAAATGTTTGATTCAGTGGAACTTTGAGAAGAAGATTAGTGGCAGATCAGGTTGGGATGAGGGAGACAGAAATATGATAAAATTGAGAGGGTGTATGGTGTGGGGGAAAGGACATGGACTTCAGAGTTGGGGAGACTTGGGTAGAGATTTTGCCTGTGTGATGTTGGGCAACTCCTCAGAGACTGTTGCCTCATAGAGCCAACAATGGCTCTCATGTGCGACCCTGGATGAAGCCATAAAAACACCTAACACATCGGGGTCAGCTTGACCAGCCATAGCTATTAATACTCTTAAAATAATTAACAGTTTCAAAAGTGTATTAAGAGAATGTAGGTTGATTGGGAATAAATAAATATTATTTGACAAAAGTTTCTGTGACTAAATAATTAAAAAAAAATGCTTAGTTAAGCAAGGGACACAGCTTTCTTTCGGCAGGACTTCTCAGTGTCTTTAGTTGATTTCTTATCCAACTCCATCTCCAGTCATGTTTCTTAGGATTACCAATTCTAATTTTCTTAAAGGAAAAATTATTTTTCCATTTATTTTTTCATAACTATTTCTCCTTTGTGTCCTCTAAGGCAGGGGTCCCCAACCCCCAGGCCGCAGACTGGTATGGGTCCATGGCCTCTTAGGAACGGGGCCACACAGCAGGAGGTGAGCAGTGGGTGAGCAAGTGAAGCTTCATCTGTATTTGCAGACGCTCCCCAGCGCTAGCTCCACCTCAAATCATCAGACATTAGATTTTCAGAGGAGCACTGGTCCCTGGTGCCAAAAAGGTTGGGGACCACTGTTCTAAATACTAAAGTACCTGGAATCTTTTGTGGTATTTTGAATGTTTACTATGAAGTATCCTAAAACGAAAGGATGATTGACATGTATGATGTGCAAGGTGAGGGGAGATAAAGCCAGCATTTATTGAATGAATGCTTACTATGTGCTGGTTATTCTAGGCGTATAATCTTGTTCATTTTTCACAGAAGTCATATGTAATTTTATTATTCTTTTATTGACTGGGAAACTGAGGCTCAGAGAGCTCAAATATATAAGGCTATCTGGGTTGTTGATGGCCCTGCTGGGCTTAAAACTCAGCTTTAGGCTGACTCCAAAGTCCTGGAGTGGTGGGATGAGCGTGGAGTTTAAAGATGCCAGAAAATGAAAAGGAACCACATAGAGAAACGAGCAGCTCCTTGGGCAGTGAAATGAAAACAGAGGCGCCCCAGTGGGGAAAGTGAGTTAGCTGGACCACATGCTTGCCTCCGGCTGGCGCGCTGGGGCTGGGAGATAATTGAAACAATGAAGAATGGGGTTAAGTTTCCTAAAGATTGACAAGCCAATAAAATGACAGTCTTCATCTAGATTAGAGGATGGAAAATGGGAGTAATTGGAAGAAATTGGCTATTTCTGCCTCCTTTGGCTGAGCCCTGGACCTTACATGTGTTCTGTTTGGATCAATTGTGGTTTTCCTGCCCTGCTTCTAGTCTTTGTTTTATTATTTTTTTTCCTAATTTCTGAAAAATGACTTCGAAGTCAGTTTCTGAGAAATAGATTTATATTTTATTTTATTTTATTTTATTTTATATGGGGTTGCTTTAATAACTTAATGTTACTTATTGTCGTTAGCAATAATCCCTTGAATATTGGAAATAAAATCTTTAGGTGACAAAAAAGAGCTTGTTTCTCTCCCATTTGGGACTAATGATTCTTTTTCTTAGAAGAATAAAATGGAACTTGGGAGAATTAAGCATAGAGAGGGAAAAATGGAAAGTGGGCTTGAAGCCAAAGCATTTAGGTTCTAGTCCTAGTAGAGTTAAGACTAGAGGCACCACCCTAGCTGTGTGACCTTGGGCAAGTTTTTAATTTCTCTGGTGTCAATTTCCTCATCTGTCAAAGAGGGGGTTGAACCAGTTCATCTCTAAGATGTATTCCAACTCTAATATTCCATAACTATGAACCTATTGTGTGGGCATGGGATAAATAATTATACAATAAAAACTCTAGACAGCTGGTGAGATCAGTCTTGGGGTGCTTAATTTGGGGAGGATTGGGTTGGGGGTCTGTGGGCAGGCAAGATCTCCTTTATGACATCAACCTAGAGGATTAGGGATGTCCCCCAAACTCTGAGCCCTATGCTATAGCTCTTAGAGATCATGTGTCACAGTGGTTACAAGAAGGTTTGCATCTTAGCCCAGTCACTTTGCTAACTAAGGGACTTGGCCAAGTGATGTTATCGTACTTTTAAAAAGTGTCCCAGAGTCTGTGATACACTGTTAGTTTTGGGAATCTCTGGTGCCAGTCAACTTGCATGTGTTTTCACCTCTAAAATGGTTTGAAATCAGTTATTTTCTTAACCTCTAGAACTGAAGTAATTAAACGTACACACTCGTAACGAGGGTTAAGTGAGATAAGTAAACTCTTGTCTATTGACTCCGTGTGTGTTATTGTGGCTGCCTGCTCCTGTCTACCTCCAGGACCTTTCTACACCTCCCGTGCCCCCAAAAACATCCTTCTCCCTTACAGATGTCCCTGTTGTCCACTCTGCTTTCTTCTTTGAGCCTTTGTCCCAAAGCAGCTGTCTCTTTTTTCTGGCACCTGCTTGTTGGGCTGGCCATTTGGCAGGGCTAGTTTTTCCTTTTCCCTAGTATGTTCCAGTTTTATGTCCTCCTTGTCTGAGACTAGGATACTGAAAGTCAGGATTTTTTTTTAAAAAAATAAAATGTTTTCTCTTTATTATAAAAGTGATTCATACTTACAGCTGAAAATCTAGAAGAAAAAGTTAAATCCTCATGAGTCTAAAACTAACAGTCAGATATAATCACTGTAAGCCCTTATGTGATATTCTCTTACATTCTTTTTGTCTATGTAAAATGTTTTTGAACATAATTGCAATCATATAATATGTATAATTGTGTACCTGAATTTTTCCTATAACATTATAACAACCACTCAAGATATTATCACAAACTCTTCTTAAGTGCACTTAGTAAAGGGAGTCTAATACTCCATCAAGGCAGGTGGCCCATCATTTCTTTAATGATTTCTTTTCATTCATCTGAAAGATGTCTGTTGAGGGCCCAGGCTGGGTCAGGCACTATGTGGACTATTAGACACTTAGGCTGTGTCTGTTTTTCTAATAGTTTACACAGTCCTGGGGCAAATAATTTTGTATATAATGAACTTTTTTCTAAGTTTGAAATTATCTTCTTAGGCTAGGTTCCCAGAAGTTGCAGGCAGATGACTACGGTTAGTGGAAAAACCATAGGTCTTGGAGTCAGACAACCAGCTTCACCTGGTTGCATGCAGCTGCATGACCCTGGACAAGTCATATACCCTCTCATAGCTTTGCTTTCTCACCTCTAAAATATGAGTTAGAAAGCCTCCCTCCCAGTACTAATATAAGGATTCAGTGGTAAGTGCTAGAATGAGGTCTGGTACATAGTTAGCACTGAACAATAACCACTGCAAAAAATATATCATACTGTTGAGTTTGAGTGTATGAACATTTCAGACATTCTGCAGGCTTTTTTTTTTTTTTTTTTTTTTTTTTAATCAATAATAGATCAAGGCATGTCTTGATTACCTTTCTCAGCTGTCATCTCATTTCAGCTCACTCTGGGCCCATGAACATCTCAACTAGCCTCTTCTCTCTCTTCATTTACACAGGAACACCTCTCTGTGAGGCCACAGGGAAGGAAGTGGGCTAGGAGGTATAATCTAAAGAGAACCAGATTATCTGCCCTCCTAAACTGTTTCCCTACCGTTCTTCCTTGGTGCCTGATATCTTCCTCCCTTGGGGGAATTCTCTTGTCTAGAGAGGGGATCTGGACTTGTTCTTGGAGGGTGCAGTTTGAAATCCGTCTCCATCCTAGAAGATCCTGGGCTGAAACCTTTCTAAATCCAGGCTCTTCTGCCTGGAGGAGCCAGGGCACCCTTCCCTGCAAGGGTCCAGCCCACATGGTGTCAGGTGAATGTGATGAAGATTGGCTGCAGCACCCCTTCGCTTTATGTTCTCCTCAGCTCGGGCACATAGCCCTCCGCTCAGGTCTGGCCGATTTTCGCCTGGTGAGACTCTTCCCCAGTACTGTCAGATCTTCAGATTTTTGAAAGAGAAGCCAAACTAACTAGATTTAATAACATAAAATAATCTCCTAAATTTTGAATGTTAGCAAACTCTTACTTTTCCTTCAAGACTTTTTCCAGCCGTCACCTTTTCTGAGGAGTGGTCCATTTCCCCCAGCCTCCTCGGTGGCCCCCACAACCTCTGCTTCTCTCCATCATCGCACCTCATTCACCTGGCATAGCCTGGCAGGGCCACTTACCTGCTCCTCTCTCACATTTGTCTCTGAGATATTTGCGGGTGGCCACCTGACCTGAGTCATGTACCTAGCACAGGGCTGGGTATAAAGGGGTGCTCAAAAGACATCCGGAAAAAATGGATGAATCAATGACTGATGAAAAGCCGAAGCAGGTAAATGGTTATGTTATGATACAGAACCTGCAAACTCAAAGACCAGGCTGTTTAAAAACAATTCCTGAAGTTGGCCACATTTGACATAATAGGTGCCAGACTGCTTGTAATGTGAACAATCTAGTTTCTACCCTATTATGTGGGTTAAGCAAACTGCCCAACAAAACATCCCCTGGGGCTGGTATACTGCCTTCCTTGGATATCCCTAAGTGGGAATGGATTGCACATTATACTTTGTAAAATAACTGTGCCCATGTTTAAATGCAAGAAAATGAAACAGGATGTAAATGACATCAATTGTTAGGTTAGCCAGGATATGGCGAAGTTCTTTCCATTAAAAATTTTATTATGGTTATAATGAATAACTTGTTCAGTTGGAAATAATTCTGATGGTGAAAAAATGCAGAAAAGTACAAAGAATATAACAAACATCCTTGTACCCACCATTCCGAATTGCCACTAACGTTTTATTTTCCTCAAATGTTTTTATGTGAATGAAACTTTAAAATTACAGATAAAGTTGAAATTCTCTTTTTCCATTGCTCCCAGTCTACTTCCCCCTACCTCCTCCTTCTCCCCACTTTACCCACCTTGCACGTCACAAGCACTGGTATTCTATGGTTAGTGGGATTCCTTCTCATCTTTCTTTTACATTTGGCATTGTCTTTTGAACAATAAATAAAAATGAGAAAACAAAATAATTTTACCTTTCTTTATCCAATCCCTGTCCTGTTAGATCCCAGGATGAGAGGCCTAACGTCTCAGTTTTGGGGACTGAAATATTTTAGTAGGCATCATTAGCAAGAGAGTGGTTCTTAGACCAAGATGATGCTTTACGGGACAGCCTAATGTGTTGGTAGGATTACACATGTCCAGCACAACCAGACAAATGATGATTTATTCAAAGTTTACAACATGGTGGGTGCTTTAAATACATAACCTCATTTACGCTTCCCAGAAGCCTGTGAGGAAAATATCTTATCCCTATTTGACAGATGAGGAAACAGAGGCTTAGAGGGGGGTGGGATATCCCAGGCTACTCAGCTAACAGTCACAGCTGGATCTGAACCCAAGTCTGCCCAACTCTGGTGCCGAGCTGATGACAGACAGCTGAGTGACACCGGCTGCAGATGGATCCAGGCCGGCTGGCCGAGGCTCTTGTTCTCATTAAATGGGGTTTCTATTTGGAGCTCTGTTTTTTTTCACTCACTCATAATTTTTCTGAAACTTTCTCTCCTTAGGGCAACATTTTCCATCACCAAAGGTGACTTGTTTTGAAAAAGTTTGAGTAAAAACAGCGCTATATTTCTTGCTTTCCAGAGGATGGAAAAACACATGCTATTCAGTCGTGTTTTTCACAGCTCCTTTAAGAAGCAACACACAGACACTCACATAAATTATTTCTTATTTGTTAATTGCCCTAAATGCCATCCACAGTTTTTCAAAAAAACAATTGGAAACGGGAGTTAAGGAATTGAGTAATTGTTTTGAATGTATTTATTTTCCTTATAAAATCTATATCCTCTGCTTTAGAGAAATAAATGTGTTTGCTCTCTCTCAACTTAAAGTTATTTAACATTTTCCAGGGGTCAGCAGACTTCCAGGTGCTTTTCGGGTATTCAAGTAGACATAGTCGCTATCTATGGGATTTTTGCCTTGAAAATCTCATAAGATGAGCAAAGGTATACAAAGATATATAAATGAATAACGGCAAGTAATTGTACAGTGCTTTGCAGTTTAAAATGTGGATTCACATATAGTCTTTCATCGATGACCCCGGATGGCAGGGGAATAGACAATTTATTAAAATAACTTATTCTCATTTCAAAACTATTCATTCATGTAACACAGGGCCACAAACTGGGCAGCTTCAACAACAGAAATTTCTGTCTCACAGTTCTGGAGGCCAGAAGTCTAAAATCGAGGTGTTGGCAGAGTTTGTTCCTCAGTGAGAGACACTCTGTTCCATGCTTCTCCCCAGCTCCTGGTGGTTTGCTGGCATTCCTTGGCATCCCTTGGCCTGTAGCAGCGGCACCTTTTGCCTTCATGGTATTCTTCCTACGCGTGTTTCTATGTCAGATTTTTCCTTTGTGTGAGGCACCAGTCAGATTAGGGACCCACTCTACTCTAGTATGACCTCATCTAAACTTAACTAATTACATCTGCAATGACTCTGTTTTCAAATGAGGTCCCATTCTGAAATACTGGGGGTTAGGATTTTGATATTGGATTTTTTTTTTGGTGGGCGGAAGACACAGCCTCATAGTGGATGCTATGCTGTCCTGGTCAGATTACCTTTCAGGAACATAGCTGCTATCAGCCCTTGCTGAGAATTGCTTTCAACTGAAGAGAGTCTTCTGGTCCAAGGTCACACTCCTTCCTGGAGGTAGCCAGTATCCAATGACCAGTCTCTCTCTCTGCATGTGTATAAAACCCTCACCTCAACTTGGACAACTCTAAGAGGACATTGCGGCTTCAGGACTCCCCAAGGGGTTGACCAAGGCTTTGGCCGTGACCACGTTGCAACCCAACTCCTCCCTCTGCTCAATCCAGCAGGTACTCTTTCTGCAGGTGTGCACCCTGTGTGCTAACCTCCATCTTGAAGTCTGCCTACTTGGGTAGGGGTGGGGGGGGTGGAGAACTGCAACACACCCTAAAAAACCCAGAGCAGAAAAGAGTCCTGTGTCCCTGACTCCAAGGAGCTGCCCTATCAGCCCTGTAATGTTTATGTCTGAATTGTGGTGTGAGGCAGAATTAATCGCTCCTTCATTTATGCTATTACTATTTGTGGTCTCTGCCACTACGGCAGCATCTATATGCTAAGCACCTAGTGGGGCTGCAGGGTGGCAATTTGCACTGAGTAGGTGATCATGTTCGCTGAGCTCAGATGGTCCTTTTAGCTTGGAGATTCCAGGATACCCAGATTCTGTGAACACAGCATGCTGGGCAGTGGTCCCCAAACCTGTGCATCACTAGGGAAACTAACAGATACTTGTTCGGAGTTACATCCAAGACCTCTAACAGCACTGTGCTTGTCCCCATGGTTGATGGTTGTGGGTGGTCAGCTGGGCAGCATCTGCAGATGGCAGTTGGGATGCACTGGTGTGGGGGAAACTCACTGAACTTTGCTTAGAGGACTTAGTTCCAGCTTCAGATGTCTCTCTTCCCACCTCTGTTATTTTTTGGGCTTCAATTGCCTCATCTCTAACACAGGACCAACTAATTTAAAAGTCCCTTGCTCCGCATACTTCAGAAAGTTGCACAAGACCAAATTGAGCCCAGATGAAGGGCTTTGAAAGGTCAGCGGCACTGTCTAAATACACGAGGTGCGATTATCATGATTGGTATTGACATTAAAAGGCTGTTTTGGTCACAGGTTGTGCGAAGCAATGCTTGACAGATGGTGTTCCCATAATGCTCCCAGGGGCCTTGTTACTGGGGGATTTTCCACTGAATGCAGTTCCCTTTCAAAGTTTTGTTTTGAAACCAGAGAGCCAGGGAGGAGCCTTGGTTAATCCTGGATGTGGGCTGAGCAGCTCAGCTAGCTGTGCAGGGAGCAGGCCTTTTATCTAGGCCTGGACCTTTTGCTGACCTGGGAAGAGAAGCTCTTTCAGTCCCTAAGACAGCTGACCACGGTTGACCAAATGTGAGTTGCAAGCTTACTGCAGTTCCCAGAAGCCTCTGGACTGAGCTGAGCCAAACTCTCTGCCTTTGTCTTGATGATATACATTCTTTGGGGCAGGGGTGTATGTGTATGTGTGAGGGAGGGGGAGGAAGAGAGAAGGGAGGAGAGGGATCATAGCATATTGGAGCTGGAGGTGTCCTTAGAACCATCTAATCCAGCCTCTTCATATTAGCAGCCACGACACAAGGCTCAGAGAGGTTTAGTATCTTGCTTAACATCACACAGCAAGTGAAGAGACAGCTAGGTGCAGAGCACAGGATTTTTTAAACTCTAGGCTAGGGACGTTTACCCTCCTCCTTCCCCCTTCCCCCTACAGAGGCTCAGCAGAGCTGGGGAATGGGGAGGAAGGAGTGGACTAATTTGCTTGGACCCAATTTCACATTTCAATAACTGGTTCTTCCCTCTGGTGTTGCTAGATCCTTGTTAGATTAGCTGCTGCTCAAAAGCAGCCAGGGGCAGTGACCCAGCTAACCCTGGCTGACCCTACTTTGAAATGCAATAGAAAGTTGATTATGGTCTGGTGCAAGGGTAGCATGACACCCTCTGCTTCTCTACAGACTGTGCCCACAGTGTCCTGAAATTCCTCCATTAAAGGCTCTCTTTGGGGCTGCTTTTCCACAATTCCTTTATTTAAGATGTAAATACCCCTGGGAGCAGCAACACTTTTCCGTCTGACCTGCTATTGTTGCCTGAGAATGTCTGGGACCTCAGAGCGGGTCCTGAGAGAGAATTGAGCTGAGCACATGTGGAGTGGGGTGGGGTGATGGTGAGAGTAAGGAAGTGAGGACCCGGGTCATGGGAAATGCATTTTTCTTATGCACAACTCCAGTGAGGGCTGGAGGGCTCTGTGGGCCCGGCCCCTGCCTGGGTAAGGGGCGTTCGCCCTTCTTGCCTGGTGATCTTGTCCTGACTCCTGTTTTCATCCAGGCTGCCTGAGAAGTCAGGATTGTCCTCATATATGGCTCCTCCCACAGATAGGGGAAGGGGACTAGGAGGTGTGGTCCACAGGCAGCAGAAGTTACTTGGGGACAAGGGCCCAGGCAGAGGGCTAGCTGCCACTTCTGGCCATTTTGGGAGCACGGAAGGGCTCTGAGGGCCTTTCCTATGCTTAAGGCCTCAAGGTGGCCTTGTTGCAAGAGCCTGGCTTGGTGCTCTGTGATGGCCATGGGAGGGTTTGGGAAGGCGTCTTTGCAAAGGCAGGGAGGCCTCCCTTCTTTCTACTGTGATTTCAGGGGAAACAAGAACCTTCTGACCCCTAAATATGTACATCCCATACACCCTCATTGACTCTCTCTTCTCACCAATAGATCAACATTTTTGGGGGGAAAAAATTACAAAAATAAAGTCATAGAAAACAGAAATGCATAAAGTAAAAACAGAAACAATCACCTGTTGCCCAGAAAAAAATACTGTGAGCACTTTGGTCTGTGTTCTCGCAGTATCTAGTGTGTATGTGTGTGTATGTGCATGTATATAAGCCTGTGTGTATATATGTATGTGTATACGTATATGTGTGTATATTTGTGCATGTGTATATGTGTGTGCATGTGTATATAAGTGTATGTGCATGTATGTGTGTATATGAATAGGTATGTGTGCATGCGTGTGTATGTCTATGTGTATATATGTGTGTATGTGTGTGTATGTGCAGGTGCATGTATATATGTGTATGTGTATGTATATATCTGTGTGTGTTTATGTATACATGTACATGTGCATGTATATGCATATAAATGTCTCGGTGTGTGTAGGGTCCAACAAAAGCAGCCCTGTTCACAGGCTGATGTCTGAACCTCCTGAGAGAGTCTGAAGAGCCAGAAGGGAAGATCTAAATAAATAGAAGGGAGCAGCATTACAGAGGTGCGGGCAGAGTTAAGGAACAAACATGCAATGGGTGGCACACTAAGGCTAGCAAACTGGAAGCACTAACCTCCCCTAAGCATACCAGGAAGTTTTCAGGTTGGAGAAGCTGTAGCCATGGAGGGGGTGATAAGGCAGGATCCATGGCCATGGATGGATGCAGAAACTTCTAACATATAGGGCACTTCTCATCCTTGGACACTTTCTGGTGCCTTCCATTGGCTGTTCCCAATGGAAAGCCAGAGATCAAGGGGACCCTGGTCAAGAGGTCAGCCTCTCTGGGTCACAGAAAGAACAGAATGAATTGGTATTGGTAGGAAGGGGCAAACAAATAGACAACAGAAACTTCCTCCCTTGACAGGACTGAGTGAGGAGGCAGAGAGAGGCTGATCTTGATGGTAAAGCTACAGCACAAGTATGTAAAATCAGGCAGGAATGGAGAAAAAGCCCCTTCCCCTGCCTTCTGCTGTCCATCTATCATCCATCCATTCATCCATCCATCCATATCTATCTGCCTATCTATCATCTATCGATCATTTATCTCTGTCTTTAAATTCTTCTAGGATAGAACTGAAGACAGTATGAAGTAGGAGCTAAGTGCAGGCTTTGGAACAGACCACTTGAATGCTGGCTGGACCATTTACCAGCTGTGGGAATTTGAGCCTATTATTACTTTACTTCTCTGAGGGTCAGTTTCCTCATCTCTCAGTGGGATGAGTGGTGGTTGGGAGGATTAGATGAGTGAATACATATGTGTAAGGTGTTTAGAACAGTGCCTGGCACATAGTGGGTGCTCAGTTACTTTGTAGCTATGCCAAGAATTCATTGTATTAAGAACTGGTGAATAGTTGGGTAGAACTTCCTGGCTATGGGGGGTGGGATTGGAGCCAGCTTATGCCCCCACCCACTCCTGCCTTCTCCGGTCTGCTTGCCCAGGTTAGATTTAGCTTTCCCAGTCAGAGCCCCAGGAGGGACACTCCAGACAGTCTTTCTGGGTACTTCTCTTCTAGTTCATGCCTTTGAAGAAGAAAATCCTCCTGGGGAGGTGCCATACTCACTGAGGTGCTAAGAATTTATCAGATTTTGGCAGGAAGGGAGAAGACATTTAGAAAGAGGAGAAGAAAGGAGCTGCAAAAGGCACAAAGAGAATGTGTGAGACACCGAGACTAGCTCTCCCGGGGCAGGTAGGTACTCAGTTTCCCCTCCTAGATGCCTTCTCTCAGGTCCCCACTGCCTGAGATTCAGTGAGGCTAAGGGGGTCAGCCAGGCCCACCTCAGATCCCTCTCTGTCCCTTCCTAGGTTGCAGGGATGAGAAAAGCCTTTGTTTCCTCACCTGTAAAATGGGGATAATAACCCCTTATTCCCTTGTGGTGAGGTTAAATGCAATAATGCATCTGTGGAGCTTGCTAGAGTGCCTGGAACAAAATATGAAAGCAGCATATGGTCATGAAAAACAAATCAAATCAAATCAAAACAAAACAAAACAAGAGACCTGAAGAAATATTTCTCCGAAGAAAACATACGAATGGCCAATAAGCACACGAGAAGATGATCAACGTCACTAATCATTAGGAAAATGCAAATCAAAACCACGATGAGATGTCACCTCACACCCAATAAAATGGATATTATTTTAAGGAAAAAAAAAAACCAAAATACATTGATGAGGATATGGAGAAAATGTATCCATTGTGCGCTGCTAGTGGAAATGTAAAATGGTGCAGCCACGGAGAACAGTACGGCGGTCCCTCGAAAAATTAAACAGAATCGCCATGTGATCCAGCAATTTTATATCTGGGTACAGACCCAAAAGGAATGAAGGCAGGAACATGAAGAGATATCTTCACACTCATGCTCATGGTCGCATTAATCACAGCAGCCAAAAGGTAGAAGCAACCGAGCGTTCATTGATGGATGAATGGACAAACACAATGTGGTCTATGCATATCATAGAACATTATTCAGCCTTACAAAGGAATGCTATTGTGACAAAAGCTATAACACAGATGAACCTTGAAGACATTATGCTAAGTAAAATAAGCCAGAAAAAAATCATAGAGACAAAAAGTAGGATGGAGGTTGCCAGGGACTTGGGGGAGAATTGGGTGGGGAGTTAGTGTTTACTGGGTGCAGAGTTTTGGCAGAGGAAGATGAAAAAATTCTGGAGATTGTTGTAGGACAATGTGAATGTCCTTAATGTCACTGAACTGAACACTTCAAAATGATTAAAATGGTAGATTTTATATTATGAATATTTTGCCACAAAAAAGTAACAAAACAAAACAAAACTAAAGAAGTTACAATAACAACATTACTATTAACAATAATTACTATTATCTTTCTGAAAATGCATCCTGTTTATTTTCTTAACACTCTTTTCTTCTTGAGCCCAGCACAGTGCCAGGCTCTCAATACATAAAAGCTTCAAACAAAACAAACCAAAAAATACTAACTGAAGAAACAAAATCCATGCTGGTTATAAGATCTCTTCTTCTTTGCCTTCCTTTTCACCATTTTATTTCTAGGGGCTAGCACGGTGCCAGCTTACTAGAATTTTTTACAATGACTAAATCAAAAAGGCTGTTCCTAGGAGAGGGCTTGTTGTCTCTATCCTCCTACTTACACACCTAGAAATGCATCTTGAGGCTATTGACTTGAGTTATATAAATGCAGTAGCGCAATTAAGAAGCTAATAAAAAAAGCTCCTTGCTTGTCGGGGGATCAGAGCCATCTGGGTCTTTTGAAGTAGAGCCCAGTTTTGGGGCACAGGAGCCAGGAACTGGTGAGAGAGCAGCAAGATTCTCATCTCTTTCTAGAAACGCTGAGTCCCTCATCACTAACCAGAAAAATAGACAAGTATCCTCTCCAAGATCCAAGTCACTCACTTCCAAAGGGACTGAATTCATTTCATTTGAGTTACATAAGAGGTCTTCCTGGCACTTTGTTTTATTCGCTGATCATTCCTCTGAAATGTTTTAATTCTGGGATACACAATAGTCACTTCTCAGTAGAGCAAGATTTATGTCAGGGTTTGGGAATTGGTGTGTTAAAACCCTTGTAGACTGGAATGAAAAATCCATTTGCCTGTTTGGCTTATTTTCACAGAGTATTTGGAACCACTGGGGTCCTTTCTCATCTTGCAGACTATGTGACTTGTCTTTGGAGTGAGAGCAAAAAGGAAGAAGCAGAATGGGGTCTTTGACCTAAGTGACCAGAGCAGCAGGTGGGCTGGTTATTGCCTCACTTCATCCTTAAGAGAGTCTTCGCAGTGACTGCATCTCTCACTACCACCCCATGCACACGGGATTGCCAATTGTATTAGTTAGCTTTTGCTGTGTAACAAATGACTTCAAAAATTAGTGGCTTAAAACAACAGCCTTAGTTTAGCTCATGAGACTGTTTGTGACTTGTTTCTCTTATCTGGGCCAGGTGGGACTTTTGCTGTTGGGTTTATGCATCTGTGGACAGCTGCGAGATGGCCTGGGGGCTGGCTGGTCGAGAATGGCTTCACCTGAGTTGGCTCATCTCTGCTCCATGTGGCCTCATATTCTTCAACAGGCTGGGCCAGCCCAGGCTTTTTCCTGTCCCAAGGCAGAGAGAGAGAGAGAGAGAGAGAGAGAGAGAGAGAGAGAGACAGAGAGAGAGAGAGAGAGAGAGAGAGAGAGAGAGAGAGAGAGAGAGAGAGAGAGAAAGAGAGAAGTGAACAAGGCCCCTTGAGGTCCAGTCTCAGAACTGGCTGAATATCACTTCCACTGAATTGTATTGGCCAAGAAAATAAGTCACAAAGCCAGCCCAGATTCAAGGAGTGCGGAAGTTGATTCAAGAAGGGGAATAACTGTGGGACTCATATTGCTCAAATAATGCAGTAGCAAACTCTTCTGGACTTTATCAGACAGAATGAAGCATGCTGCTCTTACACTTGTCAGTTCATCCATGCACTCATTCATTCACATTTAGCAAGTGATTCTTTGTAATCCTGATCTGCGCGGCAAAGGGCTACCAAAACGCCTATGAAGAAATTGTTGCTCCGATAGTAAAAAATAGCAATGCCCCCTTTTAACTGAGCCCGTATATGAGCTGGACATAAAGCTACTTTAATATAATCCTCCCCAAATTCTATTTGTTAGGTATTGCTTCCATTGTGTAGATGTAGAAACTGAGGCCCAGAGAACTTAAGCCATTTGCCTGAAGTCACACAGTTAGCAATGGAGGGAGTGAGATTCGACCCAGATCTGACTTCAGAGCTTCCATTCTCAATACTTGAGGCCTCTTCTACCCTGGACTTTTTCTGTGCTTTATGCCCTTCAACTTTGGCTGAGCTGGTTTGTGACAGATGCAGCTGAATGCTAATGAGCCACACAATTAATTGGAGATCTGAGCCCGCAGGTAGGATCATGACCCAGACAATTTTGTGAGAGCTGCTGGGACATTTTAGGTAAAGGTATTGGGGGCCCAAACTCACTGGGTAATTGCTGTGTCTTGCTGTGGCCGGATGTGGGCAGAGTGGGCTGCTCACTATCTCATGCCTCAGAAGCTGATCCTTGCCTCTCTTCATCAACTGCCTGGGTGGGTGACCATCCACCATTCATTCTTTGTCAGCGTGGGATCTAGTCCCTTGGGCCAGAGTCTACTCATCACCTGCCATCTGCCCGATACAGAGAAAGCTGATGGTAACCTGAGAAGGCCAGAGGTGAGGTTTAAACAGAATGCAAGGCTGGAAGGGGACTGCTGGGTGGAAATACCCCAAGGACACATTGATTTCCCTAAATGCCCTCTGGCATAATGAAGGTGCCCAGAATCCAATCAGCCGCCCTTTTGAAAGAACACGAGGCAGCTGCTCTTTTTGAAAGAGCAGGAGACCAAGCCGAAGCCAGGCTGGGGTTCTTTGTCCTGTCCCTTCTCTGGCTCTTCACTTTGGCTTACAGTATTCTAATCTGGAGGCTGAAAACTGTGCGCATTCCATTTTATTCCAAAAAATAGATCGAGACCCTGTAGCTAAGCACATACAACGTGTTTTACAAGTGGCTTTTGCAAACATGTGCATTTTCCCCCCATTTGGACACAGTCCCTGTGATGAAGGATGTCATTATCCCCATTTTATAGATGGGGAAACTGAGTCCCAGAGAGACTACATGATGTGGGGGAAAGTGTGCGAAATGAGGAGCTGGGGAGCTGGGAGATCAAGACTCTGAACTTAGTTTTCCCATCTATAAAAAGGCAAGGGTTGGCTCCTTGCAGCCCTAATAACTTTTGCCAAATTGCTTCTTGATAAACATCTTTGACTGCTTGCCTTCTGCCTGTCCCAAGACATCCACACCTCCTAAATCTCCCCGGAATTTCTCCACCCCACCACTATTTTGCCAAATTCTTTTTCTCCATATTTTGTGCCTTTGGCATGCCCTGAAGCAAACTAGATTTCTTCAGCCTCTGCTTCGCGGCATCAGCCACTTGGTGGTGCTGTGGGAAGATGTTTGTTCTCAAAGTCACCTGAATGTTGCTCCCAGGGAACTTCAAGTTTAAAGGCAGGGACACCAGAAATAGTGCTTAGCGGGGAAAGAGGTGTGGTTCATACCTGTGCGTGTGTTTCCAGCATTTGTCCGCATCCTGTTATTTGGGTAGTGGGGCTCTGAGTTCAGAGGTTTCGGGAATCCCTAGTGAGGTGCTTGTGTTGGAGGGGCCAGGGAAAGACAGATCTGTAAAGTCTCCCCATTCACCCAAATTCCTGGAAGTTTCTGTCAAGCTGGGGAGGGCGTCGGCTTATCTCCTCCTGTGTATAACATGTGATTTCTTTTTGGAACCATTAGATATGTGGTCAAATGGCCTTTATCTTTCAGTGAGCTGATTTTTTTGTGACTCTTCATATAACTGCTGTGCTTGAGATGGGGTGTTGCTTGCGTGCAAGATGTAGTGTAGCCAAAATACCTGAGTTTGAGTCCTGACTCCCCATTTGTGAGCTGTGAGACCTCAGGTAAGGCACTCCGTCTCTCGGCACATCAACTGAAATGGGGGGAACAGAAAACTATCTAATCCCAAGTGAGATATTATGAGAATTAAAAGAGACCACTGAGGTGAAAGCATTTTGTAAACTGCAAAGCATGATAACGATAGAAGGAATTAGAAAGCTCCCGAGGGCAGAGGACCCTTATATTACTCTTTATCCATCCCCAGTCCTGGCACAATGACTACATCTCATAGATGCCCAAGAAACATTTGTTGGATGAATGAATGAACAGGTGGAGGCAGAGATTGTGAAGGGAAGGGCAGATCGAAAATGTGCCTATTCAGTTAAGGGTTTCGAAGGATGAAGCTGGAGAGAGAGCAGGAGAAGCAGGCCCTTGAGAGGAATTTGGGGCACGCGCCTCATCTGTCAGGAAGGCAGCTCATGATCCCTCACCAGCTGGCTGGATGGGCAGCCCGGCTCCACTTGGGCACAGCTGCCAGGCCCTGGGCCATCTAAGGCCTATGTGACTGCTCCAGAGCTTCTGCCGTCAAGGACAGGCTGGTGACACTCCTGGAATGCTCTCCCTCTCGTGCCTGCTTTTACAGCCTAAGTCCCTGGTGACAGTAAACATAACTGATGCAGGGCCTGACACTGAGCTGCCCTGGGTCTTGGCAGGGCAGGACTGAGAGATGCGTATCCCAGGGTTAGGAAAACAAATAAGAACAGGACAGGTAAATATAGACAACTATATAGGAAATCTAGATCTCAAGACTATTTTTCCTTGACCTAGTTTTTTTCTTTTGTTTGGGGTCGAATTACTTGGGAAATTATAATTGTTTTACATGGTTAAATAGACCTGATGTTGTTTATGTGTTATAGACCCGATAGATTAAATCTAATAATATTATTATTTAAACAGTGATAATAGCACCTACCATTTTATTGTGCTTGCCACATGCCTATGTAGATACCATGCTAAACACGTCATAGACATTATCTCGTTTACTCCTTAAGGTAAGCATTAACTCTGTAGGGTCATGTCACTCAACTCTATACAATAATTATTACTATGATACCCATCTTACAGATGAGGGAATTGAGGTTTAATCTTTAATTATTTACTGGGGTTTTAGAGCCAGCAGGAGAAAGAGCTGGAACTCAAGCTAGTCATTCATCCATTTATTCATTCCACAAATAGTTGTTGAGCACCTATTATATACCAGGTACTGAGGATTCATAAGCAAATAATGTAGATAAAAATTCCTGCTTTGTCCAGATAAACACAACAAGTAAGTGGATAATATATTACAGGCTAGTACATGCAATGGTAAAGAATAAAGCAGGGAAAGTGAATAAGAAGAACCAGTGGCTGGGGGGAGGGAAGAAAGGGTGGGCTGCAATTTTGAATAGGATGGTCAGGAAAGACCCCACTGGCAGGGTGACATCGCAGCAGGCAGTTGCAGGTGCTGGGCTACTGAGCTGTGTGGGTCGGAGAGTAGAACTTTGATGCATCTGAACTTTGTCCAAGGGGGCAAATTGAAAAATTGGAGTTCAAGGAAGATTTCTATGGATTCACCTATACCTTAAGTTTATTCTCTCTTTCCTGGACTATGCATTTCCAGATAAATAAATAGAAAAGTAAACTAGGGAGGAAGTAAAGGTAGTAGAATTCATCTGTCCATCCATCTACCCATTTATTCATCCATTCAATGTTTCTATGGCACCTGTTACAAACCAGATCTATAATTTCATTAGGAAGAATAAGATCTAGATTTGCACTGTTGGATACAGTAGCCACTAGCCACATATGGCTCTGTGACTAGGGAAATAAAATTTTAATTTTATGCAGTTCACTAAATTTTAGATCAAGAAACCTTGGAGCAATGTAAAATATTTTTCTGTCATGTATAATCTTATCGTTTTACTAGGATTACATTCAGTTTAACCACTAAAGTCTTAGCTCTAACTTGAGATTTAAGGGTAAAATAAAGGATTTTGAAGACAGTACAAAAAGAATGTAAACCGTGTCATCAATGGATTTTCATATCGATTACATGTTGATTGCATATTGAAGTGATAATAATTTGGACATACTAGGTTAAATAAAATACATTATTAAAGTTAATTTCTTTTTTTTTTAGACCTGTTTTAATGCGGCTGCTAGGAAAGTTAAAGTGATATATGTAGCTCACGTTATATTTTTATTGGACAGCCCTGAGTATCCTGGGCTCCCAGGCAACTGGGTGGAACAGGGCACAGAGTCGAATAATTGTAATGCCGTGAAGTAAGTACTATTATAGACCCAGGAACTGAGTGCGCTGGGGACAGAGAACTGAGCCTTCTGTTTTGCCTAACGCAGGATCAGCGGAGGAGTGACGTCTTAAGCTAGGTCTCCACAATGGGTAGGAGTTTGTCATCTGGAGGATAGGAAAGGGAGCATCCCAGGCATTGGGCACAGTGTGTGCAAAGGCAGAGAGGCACGAAACTGTGAAAAGTGCCCCGGGAACGTAGGGTGCTCGGTGGGAGGAGGTGGTGTGGATACAAATGAGGAGTCCAGCAGGCGTCAGGCTGTGCAGGAAAAGAGGACGAACATTACTCAGCAAGAGAAAGGCACATCTTCTGGGCACCTGTGCGCCAGCCACCATGCCCAATACTTTCTTTTCCATTAGCTCATTCATTGATTCCACACATATTTGTTGAGTGCCTACTATGTGCTAGGCATTGTTCCAGGTGTTGAATATATGGCAGGGAACATGACAAAGTCCATGCCCTCATGGAGCTGACATGCAGGTCAGGACAAGGAGGAAAGAGAACAAATCCAGATCAGAGAGGTCCAGTGACTTGGCCAGAGTCACACAGCTGGTGAACCATGAGGGCAGGATTCTGATCTGGGTCTTTCTGATACTAATGCCAATGTTCTTGTTCCCCTGTCTTGCTGCCCTGTGTGTCAGGCTAAAGAGTTTGTACCTTGTCCTGAAGACCACAGGAGATCAGTATAGTCTTAGGAGAAGAAGACACAGGGTCAGATGTGTGTTGTAGGAACAAATTATGGTGACCACATGGAGGGAGGATGGCACTGAGGAGATTGACTAAAGTGCTGTAATTCTTGCTCTATAGTTCTCGTAGGCACTGCGTTTGTCATAGTGCTTACTACCTCGAAATCACATCCTTTTCTCCCCAAGTCTGTTTTCAATATGGTAACTAGAGGGGTACTTTTCAAACCCCAGTTTGATTATGTCACAGCTCTAATTAGAGTTGGCCAATGGCTTCCTGCCTACCTCAGAATAGAACTCAAGTTCTTATGTCATTTTACAAAGTCTTGCAAAATTTGGTCCTTTGCTAACTCTCTGGCCTCAACTCCTACTACACTCTCTTTCTGTTTCATTCTACTCACAATGACCTCCTGTTTCAGGAACATGACCAGGATATTCCTGCCTCAGGGCCTTTGCACTTTCTATGCTCTATGCCTGGGAGGTTCTTCTACCAGGTATCCACACTGTCCCCCAGATACCCAGATTGTACACTCCCTTGCTTCCTTGGGGCTTTTGCTCAAATGTCACCTTATCAGAAAGTCTTCTTCTTACCACCCTCATCATTCTCTACCTCCTTAATCTGCTTTATTCTTCCTGCCAGCCTTTATCTTTACCTCTACCTGGCACGTAATACATTTATTTGTCCATGGCCCATTGTCTCTCTGTAAACCTAATGAAGACAGCGACTTCATTTTTTTTTTTTTTTTTTACTTCTATATCCCAAGTATCTGGACTCATGATGGGTCCATGGTAAGCACTTAGCTAATATGGTTGAATGCATCTGCCCATTCAGGGAACAAAATGTCAAGAAGAGTTCTTTCTACCTCCGCCCAGCCCTCCAAGACCCCACTAACCTCCATGAAATCCAAAGACTCTTTCACTGCAGCCAATCAGACACTTGTTCCCACACAACCCTATTCCTGTATGTGACATATTTACTCTCTGGACTTTCTGCTGGTCACTCTTTTCAGGGTGGCACAGTGTTGTTTTCTGCTTCTGGAGTCCTGCCAGTGCTTTCCCTGTTGATGGGGAATTTATCACATTTCGGTTTCTTTTTGCGATAACAGAACCTTCCAATGAGTCCCCGCTGTTTTTTCTCCCCTCAGGAAGAAGCTGTCTTATTTTTCAGTATAAAGTTTAGGACAGAGAAAACAAGGCAGATGGAACTGTTGCTAAATGTCCTCTTGCCCCATCCTCATCACAAGTACATGAAGAAAAAGGGAGAAAAAGAAAGAATGTGCCAGGAATGTAAAACTGAAATCTACAAAAAGAGTAGAGAACTGTCAGTCGTGGAGGGTCATCATAGGTCATCTTTCCCGATGACATCACTCCACAGAGAGGCAAAGGCGCTTGCCTGAAGGTAGCACCACCAGGTACAGCAGGGGCTAGAAGCCCTGTCCTTGTCCCCATGCTACAGTGAGTACTTAAACTAATGCTCTTACTGAACAGGGGTTTTCTGCTCTCTTAATCACTAAGTCGATGAGAAAAATTGAAAGTAAGATCTCAATCTGGGTTATTTCAGTCGAATCTTTGTAATGTCCACTGACTCTATTTATAGTTCTGTTTCCTGATGTCATCTATCAACCCCATGAAAAGGCCTTCTGTGTTCTTTTATACACAATTATAATACCAGTGGGAATGGTATACAATATTAAGAGCCAACATTTGTTGGGTTCCAATACCCAGCTCGTGCTGTTCGTCATGCCTTTTCTTTTTCTTTTTCTTTTTTTTTTCCCTTCCCATTAACTCGATTGATCCTCAACAAAAAAAACTTTGAGCTAGGTGTTATTAATATCCCCATTTTAAAGACGAGGAAACTGAGAAACAAAGAGGAAGTTGCCCGAGATCACATGGCTTGAGAGTGGTAAAGCTGGGTTTTAAACTCAGCCAGTTTTGATATTGGAGTCTGCGCTCTGAACCATGGTTGTTATTGTTTCTCTAGCCACTTAGCAGAGGGAAAAACACAGCTTTCTATTTTAATTTGAGTAAATTTTAGTTTTTATTTTAGGTACCAATTTCACATTCAAGTAGCTTGGGTGTTCCCAAGAAGTTTGTGTCCAGTTGTATGCTGTAGATTGTGTTTATTGCCCACAGAATGGAAGCTTCAAGAAAATGAGACCATTTCTGTCTTGTCCCAGTGCATCCTCAGCCCCAGGCATGTAGTGGGAAAATAAGAAATACTGTTGAACGAATATATTTGTTTCTTACTGTTTTATGATTGTCGAATATTCTTCTTTGGTCTCTGATACATGTAATCCAAGAAAAAAGTTAAAAAAAAAAACCCAACCTTGGCTCCAAATAACTTGATTTCTCCTTAAATAAGTAATATAAAATATAAATATTTTTTATATTTGTTAAAAAGAATATAAAAGTGTCAGTTTTGGTTTCAATTATTCAAATAGTTGTTATCATCTTCCATTTTGCTTTTAGTATGTAAATATAGACTTTGTATAAGCCATGTGTATTAGTTAGGGCAGTACTAGCTGCTGTAACAAAAAAACCCTCTAATTTCAGGGGCTTAACACAACAGAAGTTTATTTCTCACTCATGTACTAGTCCACTACCCCAGCCAGAGGGTAGCTTTATTCCTCAAGGTGATGCAGGGACTCAGGCTTCTTTTATCTATTGAGTCTACCATCTTCTGTGGCATTAGAGTTGTCTGCTTCCAGCTGGACAAAGTGGGGAAGGCACACCCAATTTTTTGAAAACCTTGGCTTGGAAGTAGCGAACATTACTTTTGCTCATATTCCATTAGAGACAACTAGTCATCTGGCTAAGCTTGGATGCAAGGGAGCCTGGGAAATATACCCACAGCTGAGCAGCTGTCTATCAGCTCCCCTATGGAAGGAGAAGCATGAACAGTGAGCAGCTACCAATCTTCTGTTGCAGTGAAGGATAAGCACCTTCTTAGGCTGCTCTTTAATGTAAGATGTCTATCAGACAACATACTTAAGTTAGAAGTGTCAGTCTTAGGTACCTTTCCAAAACCTCATCTAGAAAAATGGAAGGCTGGTGTCAACCAAAGCACAGGCATTCATTGATGTAAGCTATGATGTCAGGAAGCTTCGAATAGGGGTCAGAGTGAAAACTTAGAGTCAGAGATTTGGGTTCAAATCCTGATTTAGACAGTTCCTAGCAGCCTGATCACAAGCAACTTCTTTTACACTCAGTGTTAGCAGCCAAATGGGGATCACAACATCCATCCTGCAGTTTCATGATGATTAGAGGTAATACATATAAATGTTCTGGCAGAAAATCGTAGATAAATGATAACTGGTATTACTTTGTTTCCTAAACCAAGATTTGTCAAGAAAGCAAACATACATTTTTTTTTTAAATATATAGCTCTGAAATAGAAGGTATAATAAAGAATAAGTAATGAGCCTTATGTAAATATAAGTTGTAAGGCAGTGTCCATATCATGTTTGCAATTGTAGATGTTACAACATCTGTTCCGTATCCTGACCAAAGCCAGAAATCAAAGTCTAATCAAGCTGTCTGATTAAACTGCTTGTAATCATCTGAATGCTAGCAGGAGCCAGGGAAGATAAAAATTAAATAAATGTTAATAATTGGTTTATTGAGTGTATATTTTTTATCCCTTAATTCTTACACCAGCCTCATGAGACATATTATGGTCACCACCACCAATACCACCTATGTTATTACCATTACCATGTTGTAGGTGTGAGAACTGAAACACAGAGAAGAAAAGGAATTGTCCAAGATGGCCAATTACTAATGGTGGAACATGGATTTGAATCCAGGCAGTCTGACTCCAGAATGCAAGTTCTAAATCAAGGAGTCTGGGATCTTGTTGGAGGAAATGCTTTATCTATAAAAAACACTTGAATATGATGTATGATAACATTGTGCTGAAGTGTGGTTCAAATTATAAATGCTATAGGAATTCGGTCTGGAGAGGAACTCGCAGTGCTTGGGCATGGCTGCGTGCCAGGCATTGTACTGGGTGTTCCCATCCTTCCCATTTAAGGAGAGGCAGCACAGTATATGTGGAAGACTTAGAGTACCAGCTTTGGAACTGGACAGGTAGGGTTTAAATCCAGGTACTGCTATTTACAACCTGCGTAATCTCAAGCAAATTACTTAATCTTTCTAATATGGTCTCAGTTGAAAATAGGGATTATAGCAACCACCTTACGGTAGAGGGTTTACTGTCCTAAAAGGCTACCAGCCTATGGTAGGTGCTAGTCATTCAACAAATACTGATTAAAACCCTGGCACTTGGGAGCAACACTATTAGCCAGAATAAGCTAAGTTATGTTGCTGTGACAAACAATCCCCCAAATGTCACTGGTTTAACACCACACAAGTTTAATATTTGCTCACACTACTTTTCCAATGCAGGCTAGCGGTGAGTGCTCTGCCATATTTACAGAGACCCAGGCTGGCTGGAGGAGACTCTATTTCTGTACTTCCATGGTCGTCAAGATAAGACTGCCAAGACTATTTTTTCAGAATCGTCAGAGCATGGAATCTACCCATTAGTTCTTAAGTTTCTAAAAAGCAATGAATATCACTTTTGCTCTTATTCCATTGGTCTAAGCAAGTCATATGGCACATCTAATTTCAAGAGGATGATGTAGTGAATTCCTATGACATCTCTGGGGAGGGAAAGAACCAGAAAATATCCGGTGAGCAATTTTAATTACCACTGCAGACACAATTTGTGTACCTGTAAAACAGATCCGCTAATCCGTATTTTAAGAAGAGTAAACTGAAGCTCTGAGAGGTTGTCATTTGACCAAGGTCATACAGCCTGTCCACCGGGAGCCAGGCTCAACTCGCATTATCACTCACTCTCTTTACATGCACCATGTCTACAAACTTTGTATAAAAGCAGAATACAGTTTCAGGATGGGAGGAGGGAGGCACTGCAAGTGTGGAGGACAGGAGTTGAATAAACATGGCCTCTGTGTCTCTATTATGCAATAACCAGTGTGTTCCTGGGGAAGGCAGGAAGGGGCAGGGGGTTTATGTCAAGTCGCAGTAGAAGAGAAGTTTGGACAGATAAGAATACCAAGCACTGGAGTGTGGCAGAGGGACAGGCATGGAAGATGTGATGATTGCAGTGTTTATTAGGCCATTACTGTGGCAGCAGGGAGGGGGCTTACTGGGAGGACATGCCCTTGCAGGAGTCCAGGGTAAGGTGATAGGGATAGACAGGAGTGAAGACAGCAGGAATGCAGAAGGGGTGAACCTGAGAGCTGCAGAGGAAGGTGGAGCTGGGTTCACTAGTGAAAAAGTAAAGAACCATCAGGCAATGTGCAGAAAGCACCAGACAGTCTTCATACCTCACCCTTCCTATTCCCGTAGGCTGCACCATTTATAAAAGACAACAACAACAACAACAACAAAATCATTTCCCTAAGACCTCTTTTTCTCTTCCCCTTTTCCTCATTTTTCCTCGCTGCTTCTTAGGAAAAGGGGTGGGGGACAGCCTGACATCGGTCCAAGGCCCTCGCTACCTGACCCTCAGCTTGTGGAGTACAGTCTCTGTTACCATCCCCAGCGTCTAGCTCTTTTAAAGGACCTCCCCCCCCCATCCCCAAGGCCCAAGGGGCCAAGAGGCCTGCAAATTGCCTCCTGCTGAGCAGGCCCAAGGCCCCGGGCCTTGCTCCGTCCGAAGTCCCTGGCATGCCCACCTCCTACGGCAGACTTGGCAAGCAGGGTGGGCGCCCAGCTCCGTCAGAGGCGCCCCATCTCTTCCACACCCCGTTCTCCTCCTCTCCCAGACGGCTGCCCTGGCCAGAGCCCTGGATAGTGACGGAGGGCCGGTAGTCTGGCGGCGGGCCCCAGATTCAGCCTCCAGTCCTCCCTTCGTTCTTACACGCGGGGCCCGGGTGTAAGCGCCCCTCTTGGGGTTCTCCGCTGCGCGCAGCTGCCCCAGGCTGGTAGCCCTCCCCAGCTGGAGGCGGGGGTGCTGGCCCTGGCGGGGCGGGAGGGGTGCGCATGCGGCGCGAGGGGGCCGTGACTCACCGCCTGTAACCCAACACCCGCACTGCCTCCCCTCCCCCAGCTCCGGCCTGGCGGCCGCGGCGACACCTAAAAGAATGAAGGGGCGTCCGGGCCCGTGGCGCCCCTGGCCGGATCGCGAGAGGGCCTCGGCGGCCCCCGGCTCGGACCGCTCTCGCTTGCTCGGCCCCGGGGCTCCGCGCGCCACCGCCGCCGCCGCCGCCGCCGCCCGGGCGCGAGCAGAAAGCGGGGCCCAGCGGCCGGAGCAGGCGGCGGCGGCGGCGGCGGCGGCGGCGGCAAAGGGCCCGGGGTAGCTGCGGTGGGCGAGCCCGGGGAGGAGGCGCCGGGGCTTGGAAACCCCGGTCGCCGTCCCAGCCCAGCGAGGACAAAGCCTCCTGGCCGGCGCTGCGGCCTACACCGCGCGGGACAAAGGGCGAGTCGCGACACGCACCCATCCCCCTCCCAGCTCCAGGTGGCCCCGGGCCCCGGGTGGCGGCCAGGAGGTGGGGGAAGCCCCGAGCGCGCCGCCCCTCGCTCCCCCTCCCCCGGGGCCCGGCGAGCGCGCCGCCCCGCCTCGACCAGTCTGCCCGTCCTCCCGGGGAGGGGTCGGGGGGCGCGGCGCCCACATAACACTCCCCTTCTTGCGCTCGGAGCCACCCCTCTCCCCTCCCTCTTGCAAACACCATCGCCTCCCCTGCCACCGCCGCCACCTCGCCCGACACTCCGCAGCGCGCCGCGGTTGGTGGGCGGTGCGCGGACCGTGCGCGCCGGGGGCGCCAGATGTGCAGTCCCCGCCGCCGCCAGTGACCCAGCCGCAGCCCGAGAGGGATCCGGCAGCTTCCCCAATGCTGCGGGGGCGACCTTGAGCGCACCCCGGCTTCCCTCGGCGGGGACCCCGACACCCCGAGCACTGTGCCCGGTCCTGCCCTCTCCAGCTCGGCTCGCCCCGCTTTTGGACATGGAGGGGGCCGCTGCGCCCGCGCCCCGGGATGGCCCCAACTTGGGGCCAGGGGCGCCGGGCTCTCCCTCGGAGGCGGTGGCGGGGGCGACTGCAGCCCCCGCGGCGGCGACGGCGGCTGCGGCAGCGGCGGCCCCGGAGCCCAGGAAGCCGCACGGGGTGAAGCGGCATCACCATAAGCACAACTTGAAGCACCGCTATGAGCTGCAGGAGACCCTGGGCAAAGGCACCTATGGCAAAGTCAAGAGGGCCACCGAGAGGTTTTCGGGCCGAGTGGTGAGTGCGGAAAACTCCTGGGTGAGTGGGTGGGAGGGAGGGCGCCGGTTTGGCTGGACTCTGCTGGGGCCGAGCGCGCGTGGGACGGGGGTCTTGGGCGGTGAGGCTCTCTCGTCCGAGAGAACCCCCAGACAGACTCCTCACTCTCCCGCTAGCTCCCCGTGACTCAGGCGTGTTTCTCTCCCGAAACACTTGTTACATCCTGTCTGCGCATATTTTAGGGGTTTTTTATCCCAGCAGCAAAGTAGTGTTTATGATTTGCAAACACTTTGCAACGTTGGGACCGCCGGGGTCTCCCTGGCGGGCACGCATTCAGACCATGCCCTGGAATGCCTTATGGCTCTAACTCCAAACAGACCCACATCTTCAGATCAGAGCTGGTCCCCCAAGTCCCATGTCCTGTAAATGAATGCGATCCCCCCTCCTCCCCTTCCCACTCTCTCTGCATCCTCCCACTCTTACTCTCCATCACCCTGATGCTGCTTTCGTTGTAAGGGAGGTCGGACTCTTGCCTGTTTTTCAGAGAGAAAGTTAGGGAGCAAAAGTAAAGGCTGCTGCATGCCTAAGTGTTGTGACAGTTTGCGTCTGGCTTCTGGGAGGACTGAAATGCCCAGGGCATGGGTAGCCACACAGATGCTGAATTGCAACAGACTCAATTAATTTAGGGTCCTGGCTGCAGGACTTCTAAATTGCTTTAGGGATCTGGCCCAGCCATCCCACTCTTTGTGACAGCTGAAACCCTGCCAGGATCCCTGGACCATTTGCAAAGCCCCAAGAAGTGCCCCGAGTGCCTTTGGGTCTCTGGGTTGTCCCCAACTTGGTTCGTTGTCATTTTCCTTTCTGCAGAACAGGCCCCTGAAATCCACACTGCTTGTGGCTAGAGGGCTGGGTTCAAAGTGACTGACTATTGCAGAAAGATTTTGTGTGGTGCATGGCAGAAAATTAACACGGTTCTTTGATTTGAAGCATATCAGATGTATTTTAATAGATTTTGGGCCAAAGGCAGGGACTAACTGTGGGGCATTTTGTGTGCACTTTTGGGGATGTTGCTTATAAACTTAACAAATGGCCATAGGGAAAAAGCAAAATGAATTGTTGAATGAAGTGGTAGGTTGACATTAGTGTTTTTCTTTCATATTTGTACAGACAGTCCTGTGGAAAAAATGGGGCACAAATCAAAAAGTTCAGCTCTCCCCTCAATTCTCAAATCTTTGGATACCTGGATAACTCCTTTATTCTAAGCTTCACTGTTTGAGTTGATACAACTTTATTCTATAGCCTTTTAAAAAAGTGTTATACATTAGTTAAAAATTAGAGACGTGCATTATATATTTAAGCTGGCTCCAGTAAGCACATTCTATACAGCAAGCAAGTAGTTGAGAATTTGCTCTGGGCAGGTGCCATTTTTTGTAGGTTGAAAAATTTAAAGATGGGGTGGTTGTAAAAATGTCCTTTGAGGAACACACTTTCAGGTTTGTGGAAGAAGAGGCTGAGAAACGTGCACTTCATTCATGCTTTTCTTCTGAGGTGATATTCCCCAGGCTGGATGTTGAATAAGCAGAAACTAAGCTTAGCTCCTTGCTCATGTTGTCTTAATAACTGTTGAAGAATCGCGCTGGGAAGTTGGAAAGTGGAATAATGAAAAACAGACGCGGCTGGAGCTGCAGGTTGAGGATGTGAGCTTGTGAGGGGTTGAGTGGTAAGGGCGTGTCTGGGATCTGTGAGGGGACACAGAAGTCTGAATGCTGGGGAGCTGCCACAAACTGAAAGAATGAAACCTTGTCTTATGGCAGACACCTTTCCGAGCTTCACGGGGGCTTCCGGTCAGGCATTCGTCTTGCTGTCTGATCCACGGAGTACGTTAGAGTGAAAGGAATTGCATCAGTAAGCGGAGCCTGCCTTTCTCTTTCAGTGGGTGTCTCCCTTTATTTGCAGAAACCCCGAACATTCCGTCGGGATTTAGTCGAATGGCCACTAGGGGGCACCCTGAGAACGGAAGAGGCTCATTTCTCAGCGGTTGAGATTTGAGTCCTGTTATTGTCCAGCCCTAGTTCAGTTTCCCATTGTGCTATTAATTTCAGCTCAATCTCTTGTTTTACTCAAAATTATGCAACGATTTTTGAATCTGGTAGCATATCCAGGCCCCCAAATTGGCAAGCCCCAAACTGCTTTCTACTAGATAGATAAGCTTAGAACGTTAGCAAAATCATCTGGTGAAAACCTTGCATTAAATAGATGGGAAAACTGAACTTTGGTAAAGGGAAGGCCTCCTTGGCCTTGAGTCCTTCCCCTGCTGAGCACACTGCTCACAGATGGTGTAAGAACGTAAGTGAGAAACAGGAATTGTCAGGTGGAAAATTCTCTCTGCCTGGCTGAACAAAAAGGAAACAAAAATTTTAAAAAATTGGTCAGCAAGTTGTTCTTGCCCATACAGTGCTTGGTGACTCAATCTGTCGAGAGCAGCAAGAAATTTTCATCCGAAGAATGAATTGGGAGTTTTCTTCCAAGGATGCACTAAACAGTCACAATGTGCTTTTGAAGTGCTGTTGAGAATTGAGAGAGCACTGTCTCAATTTTGCCTTTTCGAGCTTCAAGGAGAATTCTGCAGTGATGTTTTATTTTCATCTGTAGCCAGACCATTTAGAGCACGTCACAAGGAGAGCAGTATCTTTAAGCTTCTGTGCTGACGCAAGTGGCTGAAGTCGGGTGCTGGATGTCAGGCTAGACGAGATGCTGTGACAGCCGCGCTCCTGAGACAGAGCAGTGTTTAAAAACAAGAATATTATGGCCTTTAATTGCACGTCCTGAAGGGCCTTCTGAATCAAACAAAACTCCACACAGCATCATATTCTGTTTTCTATGAAAGGCAGTTGCAAAGAGTTGCAGCCTGAGGAAGTTGGAGTCAGCTGGTCCAAACCTCCTCATCGTCAGGCAAGGATCTTCCTCTCTCCAGTCCCAAATGTAGTCTTGTGACCACCGCCTGAGCATGTCCATGAGACAAAGACTCAAAGTGGCTTCTTCCAGAGAGGAACAATCCCAACAATAAGGCACTCTTGCAGAAGGTTTAAGAGCCCTGACTTAACATTCAAAACCCCTAGCTTTTGTGGCCCAGCGTGAGCTATGTAACCTTTTGAAACCTCAGCTTTCTCATCTGTAAGATGGGCTACTAATAGTACCAACTTTATAGACTTGTGAGAGTTGAATCAAATAATACATAGAAAGCCTCAAAAGGGGAAATTAGACAACTTTAGTTCTCAATTTTAGATTTTTTTTTCACATCTCACTTGGACTTTCATTTAGATTTTAAGAATATGATGCATTGGACAGTCAGCCTTGTATCATTCAGAGAGAGGCAGGAGAAATAATCGACTTTTCAGGTTAATTAGGGAAGTGCTCCCATAGGAAGCCAAGACAGCCAAATTCCAATAGGCTCCGAATGTATCTCTACAGCCTTGAATTTAGGCTTTGTTTATTGTACAACTCTTGTTTTGCTACAATTTTGGGCAAGGCTGTTGAGTGAGCCCCTTTGTCATAACACAGCATGCATTTTCTTGGAGCCAAACTCCCTGGACCTTCAGGCTGCACAAAGTATTGCCAGAAAAAAACAAAACCCAAAACAAACAACATTTTGGGGAGAGGGGTCATGTGATCACCTCACTACTAAGGGCCAAGTTCAACTCTCCTTCTACACCAGGTTATCTTTGTGAGCGGTATGTGGTGTGGCCTGGTATGAGCAGGAAGCAAGGTCTCTGAGTAGAAATGGCAGGACAGGTGGGTAAAGTATGCCCCCAGGTACAGAGCTCTCGTCTGAGTGATGGGGCATCCTCACCTAGCAAAGGAACCGATTTGACTCAAAATGGTGTTTGAAGCACTGGCTCAATTATTCATAACCTGGTGCTGGAAAAGTGCAGATAAGGAGGGCAAATTAGTACACTGGTCTGCCGAGCCAGGTGGCTGTCTTATGTATGGTGGCTGAGGTGCCATGTTGCAGGTAAGACCCAAACCCAGTTCAGGGAGTAAGGGACCTTGGCAGACTTGTAGTCCAAACTTTGCATCCTTCAGGTGGGAAAAGTAAGGCACAGAAGTGTTAAGTGACATTTGAGAGGTTGCACAGCTGGTAAATGACTGAGCTGGGTCTAAGGAACAATTCTTGGTTTGGTATCTTTCCATCACTCATTTAATCTTTACTAGAGCAATACACGATCCTCACTCTTAAAGAGTTTATAATCTAAGAGCAAAGATGAAATGTACTTACAAATATTGAACTAATTCTGCTCAGTTCAACAAAGATTTATTACTGTCTGCCATATGCTTCTCACCACGTGAAGTGCTGGGACATAAACAAGGAACTTACTGTCTGGCGGAAGAGACAGAGTGAGCAGTTGCTAGGCCATGGGTTCCTCTTCTATAGAGGACTCGATGATTTCAGGTGGCTTCTGAGTTGGACTGTAGCTCATTGAAGCTGAGCTCATTACATTGAGTTTGATCCTGGACCAGGAACACATCCTCTCCTTGTATTAGCACTGCTGCTATTATTACTACCAGCTGATATTTTTGAGAGCCTGGGATGTGTCACGCTGTGCTAAGTGCTTTACACTTTCTTTAATCCTTTCAACATACCTAAGAGGTGTGCACTCTAGTTAGACCCACTTAATGGATGGAGAAAGTACTGCTTAGGGAGGTTGAGTAACTCGCCCAGGGTCATATAGCTAGATAGTATCAAAAGAGTCTATTCCGTTGCTGTTAGAGGAATGGAGAACCTTCCTAAGGTTGCCCAGCTGGCCACCTCTCGATTTGGGTATGGCATTCCCTCATGGTGCCGGAAGACCAGTCGTAGTAGGATTTGTTTTTTAGGGGGTTCCTCATTGTTGTTCAGGAAGGGGCTGTAGAGAATGGCCACAGCCCACTGAGGGATTAGGGCGGCAAGTGCTGTTGAAGATGACCTTCAATTGAGTTTCGGAAGACTGAAATACGGGACATTTCAGCCCCAGGGCAGGTTCTGGGGTGAGTAAGCAGACTGCTCGTAATGCAGGGTTTGTGCTGGGAGGCCAGATGGGTGAGATAGGATGGGGGTAATATAATAACATGTAATAATAATAACAACGACAACAGCAAATACTTCTCGAATGCTTATAACATGCCAATTTAATCCTTCTAACAATTCTCTAATCATCTCGTTTTCCAGATGAAGAAACTGAGTCGCAGAGAGGTTCACTAGTCTCCCCAAGGTGGCCCGTAGAAGCAGAGCCAGGGTTTGGACCCAGGCAATGCGATTGCAGAAACCTTGACCATCTCCCTTGCTCTAGGGGGCGGGGCTGGGATCTGATCACAGTGGGTCCCTGAGCCCAACAGCCTGGCGGGCTGGCCTGGAGCAGGGAGGCCAGCCCAGAGGTTTTCGCAAGAGCAAGAGTCGAGGTATGAGAAGATATGAGAAGATAAGAGTCAAAACTGTGCTGGGAGAGAGAGAGAGACCTGTCTTCTTCTGGCAAACTGTCTGCTTGCTGGACCATGAGTTAGTTTAATGAGGCAGGTCAGAGATCTCTGCACACACTGAGTTCTTTGTTGCTTGGGCAGCATCAGATTCTGGAATCCCTAGGGGGCCTTGGGAAGTCAGCCAGTTCACTTCTTTGCTCCTAGATAGAAAATGCACCCATACCACATGCTAGGTCCTTGTGGTGTCGCTTCCCCTTGGGAAGCAGCGAGAGATCGGGGTGCCGTGTCTGTTCTGTTGTTAAGCTCTGTCTAATCATCTTAAACTTACTGTTCTTGTCTAGCATAAGGCCAAGCACATAGTAGGTGCTCAACCAAGGCTTGTAGGATGGACCAGAAGTGAATATTTTCAGCGAGGGAATGTTTTAGGAGGTGTAAAGGCTGTAGGCCATTGTCTCTGACCTCAAGGAGCTTTTTGATTTGTTGGGAAGAAAAGACAAGGACTGAAAATGAATGGAAGGTTACGTAGCAAAGCCTGCAGAGCCCGTCAGGAACTTCCCCTGCACAAATTTCCTTTCTGTTCCATGTGCTCATGCACTCATTAGGGAGAGAGAGAGAGAGAGAGAGAGAGAGAGACGTCTATCCAGGGCTTGTCAGCTTCCTGGCCGTGGCTTTCTGTCCTCAGTGGCTCCGGAGTCAGACAGCATCAGTCTCATTTGTCTTTCCCACATGAAAGTCCTGCAGCATCTGTAAGTTATGATTTGTGAAGTATCTGCTTTAAAGCAGAATGCATTTATCATCGCGCTGGCCCAGACGACCCTGTACAGTGCAGGAATGAGAAGATCCCAGGCCCCAGCAGAGGGAGGGGCTGGGCCAGATGACCCACCCATGAGTGGAGTCTGGCTGTATTGATAAAATTCTCTGGAAACAGCCCAGGAGCAGCCAGATGTTGACTTCACAGCGAGGCTCTTTGGTAAACTTTAAACCGGGGCTGGGCGATTTCACTCCTGGGTCTGCCTGGCAGAAACACAAGCACGAGTCCACTCAGAAACTTGCACACAAATGTTCGTAGCACTATTCTTCATAAGAGTCCCAAAGGAGAAGTTAACCCAAATGTCCATCAGCTGATGAATGGATAAAATATGGTATGTTCATTTTATTTAGAGGATATTATTTATGACCAATTCCATTATTTTATTGCTGGAATATTTCTAGAACATTATTCAGGAATAAAAAAGAAATGGAGTATTGGTCCAATGCTACAATATGGATGAACCTTGAAAACGTGCTAAGTGGAAGAAGGCAGTCACGAAGCTCATATTTATTTAATGCACGATTCCAGTTCTATGAAATATCCCAAATATGCAAATCCATAGGGCTGGGTAAATGGCAGAATGGCTGCTAATAGGTATGGGGTTTCTTTTAGGGGATTAAAGTGTTGGGAAATTGGTCACGATGAAGATTGCAGAACTCTGTCGAATATACTAACAACTGATTTATGCATTTTATTTTTTTTATTTTCCCCCTCTTGAATTCCTCCCCTGATCCCCACCCCTGACCTATGGATGTTGCCGTCTCCCCTTAAGAACTGGATCTCTGAAAGTGGGGCATCTCCTCCCACATGCTGAGGACGTTCACCCGGGGCCTGGCGCACGCAGGGTATGGTCCATGGCTCCACCTGGGGCGCGAACCCAGGACCTTCTGCGTGTAAAGCAGACGTGCTAACCACTACACTATGGAGCCACCCGTGACTTACATGTTTTAAACGGGTGAATTGATATGTGAGTCAGATCTCAAAAAAGCTGCTATAAAAACAACTGTGGCTCAGGGAGGTGGGGGTGGGGATAGACGCCCCTCTCTGTCCAGACCCCAAGATCCAACCTGCAGGTTCACAGACGCTGGCACTCATTTTGTGTAAGAAGTGGAAGGCATTGTCCTGTGTGCCCTAGAGCCAGACGGCCTGCGTCCACGTTCCATCCCACTCTGACAGCTGTGTGACCTTGAACTAGTCACCAATCTCCTTCAAACCTGTTTTCTCATCGGGAGCTCATGCTAGTTCTTATTTTATGAATTGTTGAGAGGATTCAAGTGCTATAGCTGAGTGTGCCTGGCACAGTAGTAGGTGTGTGATAAATGCAGCCAGGGCCATTGCTGGTCTGAAAGGCACATTTGTATGAAGTAGAAAAATGCCTCTCTAGGTAGATGAATTTGAAAAAATCTCCTCTCCTGGCCTGAACCACCACCCCCCGCCACTCCGCCTCCCACCCCCAGACTCCAGACTGGTGGCCCTATGAGAGTAGTGTGGGCTGGATGCCGTTCACTTGTCCCCTCTCCTGGGTGCCTGGTGTGTGTGTGTGTGACGTGCATATCCCCATTTTGCAGTCCTGGTACTGGATTTCATCGCTGTTCCTTTTAGCCACCACTAGTCACTACTTTGTAACCGAAGTTTCCCCATAATGACACCGCACACCTTGGGGATTGGTAACCTTTTCTTTTCAGTCTAGCCGTACACCAGATGTGTTTAATGAGTGCCCCAGACTGTGAGAAATTTCAGAGAATATGATGAGTCCTGTCATCAAGATATTGAGAATTTAGTCGGGGTGTGTAATTAACACATAATCTGAGAACAGTGCAAGGTAGTATATAAGCGAGGTACAGAGGAAGAAATCGCGGTTGTGGGATCAGACAGACTTGGGTTTAGATTCCTCTCTGCTACTCAGCAGCTAGATGATCTGGGCTGCTGAACTTCTGTTTGCTCACCTAGAAAAGGCAGCTTCCAAGTGGGATCGCGATGAGAAGCAGGGCTTGGAAGCTTCCCTCACAGAGCCTGGTGCATCGTGGGCTCTTGAAAACCAGAGCTGGCATTTGTATTTTGGTGAGAAGTACCAACACTGAGTACCTGGCGACCTTCTCACCTTGGATCATGGCTCTCCCTGCTTAAAACCCTCTCATGGATTGCAAGGGGACTAAACTCTGAACTTGCCATATCCTTCAAAGTTCCTGCCTGCTTGTCTGAACTCTCATTCCCTTATGCCTCTGTCCTGGCCCTGTCCGTTCCCTTCAGAGCATGTAAACCATGTGGGTTTGATGATTTGTCTGCAGACATCCTCCCCTCCATCCCCCATGAGAAGGGAAGCAGGGGCACCGTCTACCTTACTCAGCCCTGCATCTTGGCCTATAGCCTGGTGCCAGGCATACAGTAGACACTCAATAAGTGTGAACGAATTAGTGAACTAATGAATGAACAAGTACATAAAGAATGCACCAGCAGTCCTGAGAAGGGGAAGCTCTGTGAGGATGGGAGGCAGCAGGGAAGGCCCCTTGAGAGCCCCGTCCTCCTTCTTTCCTGGGTCACCCCTGTCCTCACCACTGTGGGGACATCTTTGGAGAGGCCGGCATTGCCAGGTGCCTCGTCATTGCACCGTGGGCCCGGAGAGGAGGCAGGAACCTGTTCCCCACGTTTGGAGGCTGCTCCCCGCAGCTCTGTGGCCCCCTTGGGTTGCTCTCCCATTTCCTCAAGCCTCCAGCCGCCCCCCCCCCCCCGCCCCGCCATCTGAGAAAATCCGAGAAAGCCTGGTGATCAGCTCCACAGAGTAGGCAAGCCTTTCGATGCCAAATGCATTTGCTTTGCGAGGCTTTCAAAGCATTTTAACCCTGGGTTGTAAATCAAGTACTTAAAGAATTGTAAACTGGCTGCAGTGCAGGAGGTAATGTATGTCTGGAAGAAACACCACCAAGATTTGCCCTTTAAACTTGAGAAAAGAATTCCACTTGTTTACTTTCATTAGAGATTTTGAGAGGCAGCTTGGGTTTCCTGGGGAAGGTGTGAAGAGGCCTCTGGGGCGGGTTCGCCTCCTCCCCTGGGAGGGGAGGGGACTGGTGGTGTTCAGGTGGCTCAGGCTCCACCTGAATCAATTTGGCTCAAGGGCAATTTCCCAGTTTTAATTTTTTAAATTTTTTATTTTTTTATTTTTAAAATGAGAGCTGCTTCTCTTAGTATTTCCTAAAGGCCCATTCCCTCCCCCATTTCCTCCAGCTGTTTGTCAAGCTCCTCATATGCCTGTGGCTCAAAAGCCACTAAGGCAGCTGATTACAGCAGATTAGACAGAATCCTTGCTGGCCGGAGTCACTTCACAGATGGAGGACACTTAGCCCATGATCTTCTACACGGTGGTGGGAAGGGAAGTGGGCCATCCAGTCCAGGAATGTAAGAGGAGGCTGCGGGGGAAAAGGGGAGGGTTCTGAGTGCAGCCCCTGGACAGGCCATCTGGGTGTGAGAGCCCCGTTCAACCTCCTATGTGACCTCCAGCCAGGCAGCTCGCCTCAGTCTCCTCATCTGTGAAATGGCAGTGGCTGCGAGGATAAACGAGCTGTATGTAGAGTTCCCAACAAGCCTGTGGCCTGTCCGTGTTATTCTTGGAAGGGGCTGTCTGGGGAAGGCAGGACTGGGTCTCGGCCGTCTGTCTCTCAGCAGCCTGGGCACAGGGCATCACCCATAGTAGGTGCCCTGATGTGGAACCTCCTTTCTTTACCTGTAAATTGAGGGGCTGAGACAAAATGATATCCAGAATCCTTGCCAGCTCATGGGAAGAGAATCCTGGGATTCACTGAAAGTTTCAGAATTGGTGAGGTGGTGACTTCATTTCCTGTGGCCGGTTTTTGGCAGAAGGGCTCCTTTGTTGGGGGGAAGGGGAAGTGTGTTCAGCTCTCAAAACCCTTTTGAGATTGTGAGGTGCAGACTTTGTCAGGTGTAAGGAGAGTCTCCCCATGCGGAGCGTCAGCCTGTCTTGGGGAGGCCTTCTCACCTTCCCTGCTGTCTGGTTCTGGGGTGCTGGTGCATCCTGCCCAGCCCAAGGCAGGCACTGGTTTTTGAAGCACGTTTATGGGTATAGATTTGAAACCAGGCTCTGTGTGAATTAGAAAATTCTCACTTTTAAAGAACCTGTCAGTTTTCTCATCTGTAAAATTGGTGATAATAGTAGAACCCGCCTTCTAGGTTTTTGTAAGGATTCAGCTAGGTGCTGAGGACAATGCCTGACTTATAGCCAGTTCTCAATAAGTGGTAGCTGTTGATTGGGAGTTAGAGGAGGGCAATCTTGTGTCCTGCCGGGTTGCCTGGAAGGATCTTTGCTCATTCCTTAGATGCTCAGCATTTAGGAGGCTTTGATTCTGGTCTCAGTGAGTCCATAGCCCTGTGGCTGCTTCTGCTGTCTGTTGTGTATTTGGGTCTTCCTGTAGACACCGATAATGGGGACATTCAGCATGCATTTAACCTGGTGTCAGGCAGGGGTGGAGGCAAGTCTATAAGAATTAAGAAAATACTAACAGGGGGTGTGTTTTCCCCAGGATAATGGATGTTTTTGGCAGCCTTATTTAAAAGGAAGACTTAACTAATATGTTTACTGCTGTTTGATCGTTAAAGGTGAAATCAATTCATCAATCATCAGTCAGTCAAGCTCACCTTTAGGGAGCATTTTGTATCTGCCGGGCCGGAGTATAGGTGTGTTGCCTGCATTATCCCACTGACTTCCTTGTTGGCCTTAGACCCAGCCTATGAGAGATGCTGTCACCTTCCCCACGTTATGGCAGAGGGCCCCACACTATTTGTAACCTGGGGCGGGGGGGTGATGGTAGGAATGAAACTCACGTCTGTCTGAGCACTCAGACAACCCTAGACAGCTTCCTAAGAAGGAGTAGAAATATCTGTCATTTTTTCTTGTAGCAGATGTTCCTTTTGCCTCCCCCAGGTAACACATTTAAAAATGTTTATTCATGTATTTGTTGAGCTCCTCCTCTGTGCCAGGCACTGTGTAGACAGTGGGGGGGACACCAAGGAACAAGATATGACCTCCGTCCCAAAGGAGCTCACCCACTTCCTGTTGTTCCTAGATCCCCATCTGTGTGGTCCACACTTACCTCTCCCTGCTGGTCCACTTAAGGAGACTGATTCCCTGGTGTGTGTGTGTGTGGGGGGGGGGTGCGCGTGCGCGCGTGGGCGCTCAGAATTTCATCCCTTTGCATAGGGCACATCCATTATGCGGCCTTGACTTTCTCAGTATCAGTTTAAAAAGATGCCAACAAACTTTGAAAAGCTCTCAGTAGTCCTTGATGCAACATAATTACTTTGTATGTTCTTAGTAGATTTGAAAGCGAACTTTTTCTCCAACTAGGCAGAAACAGTGGGAGGGAAGAGGCTGACACTCACTCCCTTTATCTGCTGAGCTCAGAGCCCAGCCGGAGAAAGCGTTTGGATGGAAAGGCAGGGCAGCGATGGGCTCACTCCAGGGAGAACCTTACTTTGTATCTTCCTCATGGTTAATTGATATCTGTTTCCCAGGCAGAATCAAATGGAATGCTCAGGGAGGGAACCGTTGCGTGAGTGGGCGTGCAAGCAGCTGGTAGCTGAAATCCTGGAGAGGGGAGGAATGAAGTGGAAATCTCCACTAATCACATCCACCTTCTCGAATGTGTAGGAAGGTCCAGAGCAGGTGGAGGATCCTTTCCTTAACAGTTCTAACAGCAGGAGACATTTAGTGAGTGGCCAGTGTGTGCCAGGCACTGTTGTAACTACTTTGCATGCCTTCTATCCTTTGAGCCTGTATTATTATTGCATTCATTTTGCTGTTGAGGAATGAGAAGCTTAGAGAGGTCCAGTGACTGGCCCAAAGTCACGGAGCTGGGATTTAGAGCTGGGCTGTCCGACTTCAGGGTCATGGTCATGACCACTGGACTCCATGACCTCTCATGGGTACGGAGCCTTGTAAGCGTCTGCAGCTTCCTGCTTTGGTTCTTCACCCACACAGTGGATGGTAGACACCCACAGAACCCAGATGTGTAAAGCTCAGAGAAAGTTGTCTCCAGGCTTGTTAAAATAGCCATTTGAGGAACTTTGTTCGTGATCCAGATTTTTCTGTGCCTTGGTTATTTATGTCCTCTCAGTGCTAGTTTAGTGCCTGGCACACAATAAAAATGCAATAAATATTTGTTGAATGGCTGTGGAGTGTTATGAGTCTAGGGATATTGTCAGGAGACTTGGGGGCTTGTCTCACCATTGCTACAACTTGAGGTATGTGACTTTGGGCAAGATATGTCCCTTTTGTGGCTACCGCTACGTGATCGGTAAGATGAGTGCTCCGGGCCTGATTTTTGTTTTACGATTCATTATTCATTCAACAAATATTTGTTGAGTGCCTGCTATGTGTGTCAGACACCACCCTGCTCTGGGCGGTAGAGAGAGAGTGATGATGAGACGAGACGAGATGAGGTTCCTGCTCTCTTAGGACTCACATTCCAGCCCCTTCCATTTTTGCATTTGGTGAGTCCTCACGTCTCATTCCCAGATCGCTTCAAAGCTGCAGACGCTGAATCCTGCCCTGTTTGTCTTCCTTCGTTAGAAGGCGTGTTCCAATGGGGCAGGGATTTCCATCGGTTGCTTGCTGGTGTATACCAAGCGCTTAGCACAGCGCCTGGCAAGTAGATCCTGGTGACACACAGGCACGTATGCCTGAATGAATGATCGCTACCGAAATCTCAGGATAGAACAATTCTGGGACTGAAGCCCAAGAAGGAAAATTAAGGTGCCGAAGTGCCATTTTCCAGGGAAAACACCGTCTATACAAAGGCAAGATGCAACTGAGACTGGGTTTATTATCTCTGCTAGGTGAGAGGTTAGGAAGTCAGGCAGGTAGGTACCGCCTACTGGGCTCCTGGCTTTGCTGCTGGGAGTGGGTGTGGGGATAGTTCCTTCCCCACAGGACGTCAGTGCAAGCCTGGATGAGAAGAAACAGTTTCTTCCTCCCAAGCCATGGGATATCAGTTATTATACAGAAACTCCACTTCGGGAAATAATCTTTAGGGAAGTCTCGATGAGCTCATACGGTCTCAACAGATCGCCCTCCAACTTGGCCTTCAAGGTCTACTTCAGTTTGATACGGCTATAAATTCAGCATTAGCTCAGAAGGTCAGGAACAAAGTCAGTTTCAGGGGCTCTCTAAGTATGTGCAGATTCTGTGATGATGTGTGGATTTTTTGTTGAATGATGTTGAATTCAGAGAGGTGACAGAACTTATTAAAGTGGATAAAGTGAAAATTGTAGCCTGTGATGGTGAAATACTGGCTCCGGTACTACAGAATGAATAGAAATATGGCTTTTCTGTGCTATTTTCTATTATTAGTCATCACTTTTTAAAGAGAAGCATGGAAGAGAATTTTTAAATTCATTCTAGCATTGGAGAAATGACTGCACTGCTATACTATCAGAGAATGCAGTAGAAAGAAGCTTATAACTCTATAGCCTCTTACATGACCTTTCTTGTATAGCATGAAGAAATAGAACTTGTTTTTAAATGTCAAATCAAACATCGTTGCCTTCCTAAAAGCTTTCTTTAATTAAAAATAAAGGAAGTCAGGCAGGATTCTTCGACTTTTCATCTGGTGATGCTTTTTGCAAACCACAGAGAAAAAACAAAAACAAAAACTCTCCCATTCCCCCCCCCCTTTGCTTCAAGCAGCAAAAACACTTCTTAAAACAGCTCATGAAAGAAAAAATTATAACAAATATTTTGCATTTCTCTGGTGGCGGCACAGTCTGAATTCCTTTCAGCCCCACAATGGGTTCTAATTTTATGAAATGTTTGGATTAGCCACCAATTTTCTGGTGGAATTTAGGAGGCTTGTATTTGTACTTGTGCTTGAAGCAAAGCAATCTCATAAAATCCACGCAGTGTCTTGGGCCCAGTGGGACCTCCTAGCCAAGGACAAAATGATCATCAACAGAATGATGGTGAAGAAAGAGATCTATCTCTCTCTGGCAGCTGTGGGCAGGCTTTTTGGTCTGGGGTTTGGCTAGGCTGCATACCACTTCCAGCTGATCATGGACTATAAAAATTCCAGCCCAAGTACAAGCCTTGTACCTGACCTTGGTCCTTTAATTTCCAGAGCCAGAGAACATTAGGGCATCTGGTAATTGGGTGAGAGGCATTTGATAACACATGGTGCTCTATCCCCACCCCATAGCATATGTTGCCTTGTGTTATAATTTTTAGTTTATATATCTCTTTATACCACTAGACCTGCACTGTCTAACACGGACACACATGACTATTAAAAGTAAAATTAGCTATAATTAAATAAAATTAAAACTTAAATTCCTTGGTGCTGCTATCCATATTTTAACTACTTAATAACCCTCTGTGGCTAGTGGCTACATTTGGACAGTGCAGAAAAGATCATTTCCATCATTCTGTAGGACAGCACTGCTCTAAGATGCTGAGTATAATGACTGCAGTGACACACCCCACGCCTTACGTGGTGTTATTAGCTTCATATGTAGTGTTTGTCACTAATAGTAACTATCTCTTACCAACCTCATTCATCTTTTCTGTATCTCCAATGGCTAGGACAGTGCCTGGTATATAGAAAGCACCCAGTAAAGATTTTTAGAATGAATGAAGTTGTCTTTCTGATTCGGCATTGTGTTGCATGTGCTGGACACAGAGTGGGTCTTCAAAAAACAATTGGATGAGTAGTTCTAAATGTGTAACCATTGAATAGCTTTACCTGATATTTATTGAGCACATATTATATGTCAGGCATTGTTTGAGGTTCTGGAGATATAGTGATGAGCAGACAGACACAATCCTCTAGAGTAAGAGTATATCTAATCCAGTGTGTATCTGCTTGGGGAGGGGTGTACCTGTTAAATGTACCATCCTTGGCACCCACCCCAGAGGGTCTGATCCACTAGGCCTGGGGTGGGATTCAGGGATACCTGGGAATCTACAGTGTTTTAACCAAGCATCTCAAGTGAATATGATGAGGTTGGTCCATGGTCTGTACTTTGAGACACAGCGATGGGAAGCTAGCTGTTGTATGTATCTGGGGATACACCACCCTGCTTTCTTTAGTCCACACCTTCTCTTGTGATAACTGGAGGGCCCTAAGACCCTGGGTTCTTACAGTAGACCTGAAGCTTGAGGTCTCTTTGCCTTTTATCTTCCCATGGAATAATAATACTAGCAAACAGCTGTAATTGTGCCAGTTGAGAGATTAAGCATGTTAAATCACTGACCTAAACTCATCCGCATGGTAACACTAAAAGGCGCACACCTTTATTATCCCCATTTTACAGTGAATACACTGAGGCACAGGAAATTAAGTCACTTGCCCATGTTTGCACTAGTCAGACCCTGAAGCGCTGTGACACTGCTGTTTATGGTCCCTGGACTTTGAGCGTCTGCCTCCCAAACGCTGAATGGGCTTTGATTTCCTTTTCTGCCAGTTGCTCAGAATCAAAAGTTCGGGTTATATTTATGAAATGCCTGTTCATGGGATTAACACGTGTGGGCATTATGGGCTCTGTTGATCTACAAATTCCCACCCCTGGTCTCATGGAGCATAATTCATTCATTAGGCAGACATTCCCTTGGGTCTACTATGCACCAGCCCTGTGTGGTGCTCCCAGGTGTAAGAGCCTTGCACTTGGCCTAGTAGGGGGACAAAGGCACAGGCAGAGACTTACTGAGAAAGTTGTCACACCCAAGATACATTTTCCTCTAGACGGGAAAAGGAAAACAAATCTTAAAAACTAGGAGTTTCCTCATTTTGCTGTGTGCGACTCAGTTTTTATAGTTTTGCTCTAGAATATGCCTGTTTTGCCCCATAGGGCTGTGTGTGTGTGTGTGTGTGTGTGTGTGTGTGTGTGTGTGTGTGTTTTGTATATGTGGTGGGGGTTCAACACAAGGAAGGATGTACCTCCCTTCCACCCTTTTTTAACCATTTAGCAAGGCAGGAAGCCCCTTAGAGTTGAGAGTGCCCAACATTCCTGACCCACTTGGGAGAACTTTGAAAGAAGGAGAATGAAAAGAAGAGGAGAGAACATTTCTAGAATACTTAGCATGTGCCTCCCGCAAGACACGCTAAATGACAGTTTACACGCGTCATCCCATTTCACAGCAGCTCTGTGATGTGCAGTAACTATTATCCTCACTTTGTCGTTAAAGTGAATGATTCGCTCAAGTAATCAAGGTAGCACCTGAGTTCAAAACTCAGGTAGGTGCATTTGGCCCCATGGCGGCTCTTCCCACCACCCCACTGGTTCTCAGACCTGGCTGAGCATTAGGATAACCTGGGGACCTTTGCAAAGCTCTCTGGGGATGGGACCTAGGGGTCAGTATTTTTCATTGTCCCTTAGGTTACTTTGGTTCACTGCTGGAGTTGAGAGCCGCTGGCTACAAAGCATGCTGACTGCCAAGGTCCAAGGGTCTGCACTGAAGGTATCCTTATCGGTGACTGGTCAGGCTGAGACCTTGCCCACCTTTGCCCCCAGCATGCTTTCTCCAGGGGGACTGGTGTGTCCAAAGCCACCCGCTGGACCTGGGCCGGGACCTTTTGCTCTGTTGCGTCAGAGGCTGCCCGTAAATCGGCAGCCGGCTTGTTTTCTTTTTAGGCCCCAGTTGTAGCGACCTTTGTATGTCTGTTTATTTCAGAGAAATAATTCCATCCGACAAAATTGATTCCCTGGGGGCTACAGAAGTACACTTGGAAGGACTTCTTTTAGTGGGGTGACCTGAAATGTCCTCTTAAAAGAGGCTACAGCTGTTCCCTCTCTCTCAAGCCTTGTCTCGCTTTGCCCTCTGATGTCTTCCTCTCAGCATCATATTTTGAAGGTCTCTCTGTAGTGGTCTTACTTGCACACGTGTCTGCATAAGGCCCATTTGTTAATCACGATAGTCACAAAAAGTGGTTTTGGAGCACATATCATCTGTTGGGCACACTGGGCATTTTCTATATGTTATCTGATTGCGTTTTGCATTTTCTTGGCAGTAATGCAAGTAAACACAAGTCTGGAATCTGGGGATTTTTATTTTAGAATGGGGGAAGTTACAATTGTGCCATGATTTGCAGGCCTTGTTGGAGAGTGAGGTGTTCCATGGACATAGAGGCCACCATATTAGAGCAGTTGGCTTGGCTGGGATGGCCGTGGGTAGTTGGCTCATTGAATAGAAGGGTGTGGGGAAAATCAGAGAGTGGCCCAACAGCCCCTACTCTTATTAGTCTCAGTCAAGGGAACAGAGAATACTGGTTAATCTGATGAGTTAAGTGGAAATATGAATATAACTTAATCTAATATAATTTAATAGAGAGCTTGAACTATAGTTTTCCAGGTAATTGAAGCTCACCCATTCAAGAGCAAATCTTATAAAAAGTGGTAGCCATTTATTATGGAGATCTTTCTCAAGTGGTTGCACGTTTTCTTGCCTCCTTCAAGTACTTTCAGAGTGGGTAAACTTTGTCTTGATGTCTTTGGAGGAACTTCTAAATGGTCCTCAGTACTGTGTTTTGGAATTCCCACATCTGCCATGTCGAATTTGTCTATCTTCTTCATCATCGACTTTCATTCCCTTTCGGTGACCTTTTTAAATGATAAAATGCTTCTTTCCCCTAAAGTGAAAATAAACATTCTCAATCCCGAAAACCTACAAGATCAAAGGTAAAGTTAGTCGTCCTTGTCTTGATTCTGTCGGTGAGGCTGTCTCTGGCCGCTTTCTAGTTCTGTTTTTTCTGCTTCCCCACGGATTTGCTATGGCCAAGCTTCTTAGACTTGTTAGTAGCAAAACTATGGGTGACCGTTTGAGGGGGCTCAATGCATGGATTTGATGACATTTCTTGAGGTGGCTTCTCTAAGGGTTTACTCCCCCTATTCATACAGTCTTCACAGCTGAATGGGCCCTAACGGTGAATCTAGTGACATTCCATCTTCCTGTGTAACAGGATGAGTCGCTTATGGGGAGTAGGGCTGGCCAGGGTCACCCAGTTAGTACATGGCCAAGCTGGGTCTCTTTACTCTAGTGCCTTTTCCATTTCGCCACCTCTTACCTGTGTTCTAGATTGTGGGTGTAGAGATAAGTGGCTTTGGAATAAAGGAGTTATTGCTATATTTGAATAATGAAATCCAGGAAAATCCTACCTTTACCTTAATCATCTATGTTGCTCAAATGACAGATTTTTTTTAACTTCTTTTCTGAGGGCGTGAGAAGCAGAATGTAGCCTCCCCTTCAGCATGCCAGACCCCCTCTCAGTTTGAACATCAGCCTTGGATGAATACGGAGATGGGTACAGAAACACACTGGAAAGCAACGTGCATTACTCTCTGTACATAGCTTATGTTTTATGACCTGCTTAAAGATGCAGGGAGCCTAAATCTTGGGGAGGTTCGTCCTATTTACTTGTTTGTCTTTTCTGCAGATGGGATGCTTGCATCAGAGCTGAGCTGGCTTCAGATGTTTGCTCCGGGATATTTTAGCTGAACTGTATGAGTCCATTAAACACATGTAAGAGTTTTTGGGAAAAGAAAGGCTGTGTCTCAAACCAAATGTTTTACATGGAGAACATCTGGGGAATATTGGTATTGGTGTGTACAGTACATCAGAACGCAGCTTGGCGGGGTTCAGCTGGGATGTCTCCGGCCTGTGGTTGCTGGTTTTGACAGTTTTGTTGTAAGGGAAGGGTTCTTATGAAGTGCTGCCATCAAGGCAGTGCTCGCTCCAGGGAGGGGTGTCCTCGTTTAGCCGCACTCTCAAATTGTTCTGATTAGCTCCCCGGCCCGCTCGCCCACGACATTTGAACAGTCTGACATCTGAGCTAGTTTCCTTCAAGGCTGAAGCTGCAGAGGAAGCCTCACAGTGCCGAGACTCAGGGTGTCTCTCCTTTACCCCACGTTTCCGGAGATTTGGTGAAATGTGGCAACAGGTGTGGCCTAGCGGAAGCAGCATCGTCCACAGATCCAAGTGCCTGGGTTGACCCTTGGGTGTTGAATTTATGGCCTGAGGGAACTTGGGGAGTTCTTTTTCAGCTTCAGTTTTCCTCTTCTGTCTGACACACGGGGTAATGGGGGAGTGAAATAAAGCGGGGTGGCACCGAATACCTAGGAGGCGGTCATTTACTTTACGGTATCGCACCCATGGGTTTGTGGCCCTCCCCACAAGTACAGAAGCCATGCGGAATCCAGGATATCATCTGGGTAGCTTGTCTGACTTTAGCAACTTGTATGGACTGGGCCAGGTTGGTGGTATGCAGCGATGGGTGAGAAAGGGACCGTTCTCATGAAAATTAAGACTTAATGATATTCATCGTGTTTGAGTCAGTTCAACTCGACACCTATTTGTTGAACGTGCTGTGGTGCCAGATTCTTTCCTAGGTATTGGGGACATGGGGCGGGGGAGGGGGGAACAAAGCATTAGGGTTCCTATCCTGTATTCTCTGCTCCCTGTGCCTGGTATGGACCGCGAACGTTGTAAGTTTTAGGTTATCTGTTGGCTGTCATGTAAGTGGCATGAACAGTGAACAGAGAGACCAACTACAGACTGATTGGCTTAAACAACAGATGTTTATGTTTTTATAGTTCTGCAGGCTGGATGTCCAACTAAGATCAAGGTGCCAGCAAGATTGGTTTCTGGTGAGACCTCTTTTCCTGGCTTGCAGATGGCCGCCTTCTTGCTGTGTCCTCACATGGCCTTTCCGTGGTGTGTCCATGTTCTGGTGTCTCTTCCTCTTCTTATAAGGACATCAGCTTATTGGATCAGGGCCCCACCCTTACGAACTCATTTAACCTTAATTACCTCTTTAAAGGGCCTGTCTCCAAATATAGTCACACCAGGGGTCAGGGCTTCCACATAGGAATTCGGGAGAGGAGACACAAGTCTATAGCAGCTGGTAAATATTTTATAGGTATGAATGTTATTTGGCAGAGAATATGGCTAGACTTCTTACGCCTTTGGTTAAGATTGATCAGAATTGATCCTTACTGAACCCCCAATCGTCCAGATTTAAAAAAAAAGACAAAATACCACCATAATTTAATATGGCTTTATTGTGGTATGAGAAGAAATGATTGTAAACATTATATCTGGATGGGTCCTGAAGAAGGCATTTGGACTAGTACCAGTCAAGTGGAATAGTCATAGGCCCATTTTATGAAAGAGATGACTGAATATAAAGCATGGAATATGGGTGAGCAAAAGGGACAGCGAAGATATTTTCCTGGCTCTTTTTACGGATGAAAAATGAATAACTGAGCAAAGTGAGACTTAATTTTGGTCTTATTTAGGAGTGTGAGTGAGACACAGGGGTGGAAACGAGGGAGCAATGGGTGGAAGGATTTCTTAGGAGGCCTCACCGCTTCACACGTACATCAGTTCACCTGTGATCTCACAAAAGAACACTTGCTGGGAAGCATCTTAGATTCCTACAAAGAGCATCTCTTTCTTTGGCCAAACTCTAGGGTCCTGAGTCTACCCATCGGTACAAGAAGGACGAAGTATCTTAACTGATGGTCTCTCTGTGGCAAAGCCTGTGCATCTTCTGGTTCCATCCCAGGTCCCACCTGCTCCCTGACAGGAAGGAGCCCTCCCTGGTACAGCTGGTGACTTATTCTTAGTAACCCGCTTAGGAACCTTGTTCTCTCTTCCTTGCTGACTCTTCGACATCTCCCAGTGGAATTTAAGGGTCTTGGTTGCAAGTGCCAGAAACGGACTCTGTGACTCGCTTAAGGAGAAGATGAATTCGTAAGGTGTGGTATATCCCACAGAAAAAGACAAGAACGAAGGAAACCTGAGGAACTAGGTAGGAAGAACTACTATTAGATGGTCTTTGCAGGAGTTGTTGTTGAAATGTGTGCCTCTGCCATTTTCAGACCACTCAAAATTCAATTCTGGGGAGAGCAGCTCCTTAGCCAAACTCTAGGGTCATGGGTCCACCCACAAGCACAGGGAGAGTGGGTTATCTTGACCAATGAGCATCCGATGGGGTAGGGCTACCGCCAGAGCAAAGGCAGTGTGTTCCTGCTAGCAGAAGGCTGAATGGGTAGAGAGAGGGTAGCGAGGACCCGATGCCCCCATATCTGCCGCCCTTTCCATTTGAATTGTGAGCATCTCAAAGGGTAGTTCTGGCTCCTCTTTTGCAGCACCTGGGTTGATGCCTCATTTGGAGTCGATTTCCTAAAACTGCTTGCTGGAGAATTGACTCATTATCGCATCATGTTAGGGTCACGCTTCCTGTCCGATTCTGCCTTTCGCACAAATGCATCGGCGGCCTCGCAGCAAGCAGGGAGGAACACCAGGAGAGACGTTTTTGAAGATGGAAGCGATTTAAATTGTAGCTTGACAGAAGACTCAGGGTGGGGGCAAGTGTGTGTGGCTTGGTGGGCCCTTCATCTCCAGAGACTCCGATTGAGCTCATCATAGTCATCAGACACCGACCAGCTGCCAGGCACCGTGCAGCTCGCTTAGTCAGTGTGGTTTCAGAGTATGCTCTTTGGGTTTAGCAAGACCCAGCTCTCCACTTTGTTCGTTGTGTGCCCCAGGGCAAGTTACTTAACCTCCCTCAGACTCAGTGTATGTTCGTTGAGAAGGCAGAAACAAATGTGTTTTTGCAAGAATTTAATGAGAGGTTGAGACGTTTAAGGCGAAGGTGCGCTGTGCCTGGCATGTACTAAGGGCTCGATGACTGGTGATTACTATGATTGCTGCTAGCTGTTGTGAATGATCTCCCACCCCTTCTGGAGCGGGCACTGTTATCATCAATCTCCATTTCAAAGACCAGCAAGTTCAGGCTCAATGGCAGGTGGCTGTGGGATGATACGACGTCTTGCTGTGGTTTTATGTTTTGTTAAGCGTCCTTTTCCATCCAACTTTATCGACCTAGTGTTGTCATATAACATATGTAAGTTTAAGGTGTACAAGGTGATAATTTAGCACACATATATAATGTGAAATGATCATCACAGCAAGGTTAGTCAATACCTCCATCCCCTCACATAACTATCATTTTTTGTGTGTGGTGATAACATTTAAGATCTACTCCCATTAAACTTTCAAGTACATAATACAACATCGTTCACTCTACTCACCATGCTGTACGTTAGATCTCCTGAACTTATTCATCTTATAACAAAGTTCTTACCCTTGGACCAACATCTCCTCATTTCTCCCACCCCTGCAGCCCCTGGCAACCACCGGGCTACTTATTCTCTGTTCTTATGAGTTCAGCTTTTTTGGATTACACGTGTAAGTGAAATCGTGCAGCATTCATCTTTCTTTGTCTGACTTACTTCACTTAGCATAATGTTAAGGGTCCTTTTAAATACTTGAGGTCCGTTTCAGCAACAGCTTTTTGGCATTTTGTATAAACCAGGCACCTGCTAGGCACTGGCAAGGTAGCAAAGAGGACAGAAGTGGTCTCTGTACGACTGAAACCTAAAGAATGGTGGGCGAGGTTATGAAAGGGGGCATGATGGGGACTCAGTACAGGGGATGGAGGCTGAAGCGTTGGTCAGCTGAAAGAGTGAGATGCGGATGAAGTGGAGGGAATCCTGGCAGAGAAAGTGACAATCACAGACATCCAGGGGCACAAACACACTCCTCTCCCAGGCTGCTCCTTGGGACCCCGTAATGACCACAGACTCCCGCCCCTATCTCCCTGAGGGTAGAAACTGAGTGATGGGTGTGGGCTAAATAAAGCTCAGGGAGACAACCTGCCTGATGGGGTGATAGGAAATGCCCAGACTGAGCATGCTCTTTGAGGGGGCTGTGCATTTGTAGCCGGAGGTGCTACTGTGACAAGCATCCCAGGCAGGTTTGTGGGCGGTAATTAGTTGGGCTGATAAGCGTTCAGTTGGATTTTGCAATGGGGCTGTGAAGCAGGAACCAGCCTGCTAACTCTCTGGGTAATGGACAGAGAGCTTCTCTTGGAAGGAAAAGAAGCTTCTGCTGTGAGGAGGTGATGAATGAGGCCTCCAGGGGGATAGATTGCAGCCTAGGCGTTTGTTCCTTCCCTGTCTGATTTGTCTTTGCACACTCTAATTGCCATAAATCAGTTTTCCAAATAAGAGGGAGTCTGTCGGGATAAAAATAACTTCTAAAGAATCTTCTCTTTCACTTAGCTATAAAATCACTCACGGTTAAAATAGAAAATAAAATTTAAAGCTATACCCCCCCTTAAAAAAAAAATACATGTCCTATGTATTTTACCATCTTAAGAAATTAAAAACTTTTTTTTTCTTTGTTCTGCTCACCTGGATCAGTTAGTCAGTTGATTAGTTTCCTTTCCCTTTGGAAAACGAATTTTCTTTCTTAGGTCTTTCGTGTCTCTTGTTCATTGTTCCCAAGGTCAGTGATTCAGTAGCAGCTTGAAGTTAATATTTAAAAGCGATGTTTTCAGTGAATTAAGAAATAATGGGATAAAAAAAAAAAACAAAACCCTCCCAAGTATGCTTATTCATGTGTGATATCAAATCAGACTTCAGGAACTAGAATGAGGTTTGGATGGAATCGGACTGAAAATAACGTCCCCGACATGTCTGTGGTGGGGACAGCCCGCTAGCGTTAGACGGGGCTGAAATAATGCCCTTTGCTGTAAAGTGGGCCATAATTTGCCAGCACCCTTTGGCCTGTCTGTAGCTCCCTATCTCGGTGTGTTAATAACGCATCAGTTCTCGGGGCTTTGCTGCACTGGGGCCTGCCTCACATGCACATGCCGGACCTTTCTGCGGCAGTTTCAGCCCTGCCGCTAGCTGTGGCTGTGGCATTTGGTTAGGAGTCCTTGTCCGGAGTATGAGTCGCGGGCTAGAGTGAGACTCGGGACTCTTGATGCAGTTTCAGTGCTGCTCTTAATTCCATGAACCTGAGCTGTGCTTTAACCTCCCTTGGACTCAGTTTTCTCGCCTGTAAAATGGGAGGAGGGGAGGCAGCGATAGAACATCCTGAGGTCCTTGCAGCTCTGACGTCTGCTGATGAGAATGGTGTTCCTTGTGCCTCTGCCTTAGTGACTGTAGGCTCTCTCACTGCCCCCGTCCCATGCACAGTCTGCTCTGATCCCCACGGCAACCTTGTGGGCTTGGTACTCTTGTCATCCTTATTTGCAGATAAAGAAACTGAGGCTGTGACGTTCTTGCCTGAGGACCTCTCTGTGCAGGGGGCACCTGGACCAAGTTGCTTGAGTGATGGATGAGAAGGCTGAGGTGTCGGTGCTGGGTTTCTTAATAGTTCTGGCTGGGCTGGGAGGCTGATAAATAAGAGTTGCACAACCCTAAGCTTGTCCAAGCTGTGTTATAAACAGCATCAGCGTGATTGGATACTACCAGCTGTCCAACTTATCAGTAACCTTGGCCTTCTGGTCCGGCTCTTCCTCTTCATCCGCACAGCACTTGTAACCTGGAAGAGAAGCAGTGGCACTTGAGAATTTGGAGTTGATGTTGCATTTGGTTTTTGGAAATGCGAACGTCCAAAAATAAACCACCCCTCGGCCCACCGAATCCCAGCTAAATGGCCTTGCATTTTTAAGCTCTTTCTGTGGCTCTGGTCGCCTGTGTAGTAGCATCTCTCATGCTACTAGAGGCCTTTTCATGCAGGGCGCCTTGGGGTGTTTATTAAGAGCGGAGCCTGGAGACACTTCCAGAGGATTCCGGTGAGAAGGCTCCTCACAGCTGTAGCCAGACCCTCTCTCACAGAGCAGGCAGGACGTGGGGCTCCAGAGTTCACCTCCGTGCCCTCCTTCTTCAGACACATTCACTTTTACCAGATGTGGGAGCCCCAGGTTGTGTGTGGAGCATCCATCTGCCGCCAGCTTCAGTGCCCTTGACAGCACCAGTAGCCCCGCCTC
>CM053503.1:9392017-9471653 GCA_028627145.1 Eidolon dupreanum
AACTTTACAGACCTCTCCCACATCTAGTCTTATTCGCTCCCCCAGCAAATCAATGAGGTGGGCAGGCCAGGTGTTCCCATTTTGCAGTTGTGGAAATTGAGGCTCTGGAAGGTTAATGGTTTGATGGGTGTGTAAGTTTGCTAGGGCTGCCACAACTAAGTGCCACAGACTAAGGTGGCATATAAATCCAAGATCAAGGTATCAGAGGATTGCTTTCTTCTAAGGCCTCTTGGCTTGTAGATGGCCATCTTCTCCCTGTGTCTTCATATCGTCTTCCCTTGATATGTGTCCAAATATCCCCTTTTTTTACAAGAACACCAGTCATTCTGGATCAGGGCCCACCCTAATGACCTCATTTAATCATAATTATCTCTTTCAAGACCCTGTATCCATATAGGATCACATTCTGAGGTTCTAAGAGTTAGGACGTATGAATTTGCGGGGGAACCTAATTCAGCTTATGACACTGGGCATGATGGCTAGTTAAGTGGCCCTGGCACACAGGTTTCCTGGCCCCATTTGTTTTTTGCCTCAGCCCTGTATTTCTGACGTTGTATCTTATTTTGCTGGCTTTGCAGCCCACCTCTTTGCCCTAGGCATCTCCCTTAGTCTGGCCTTTTCTATCCTTTTCAACTCTGGGGGCATGGTCGGGGCGGTGAGGTGACAGCAACAGGACTGAGTCTGTGAGTTAATAGGCTGGTCTTTCTGCCCCTCACAGAGTGAAAGGGAACTTTCTCTCTGGAAGCTGACTGATTATTTGACAGGCCAATCAAGAGCCTTAGCTGAGCGCAGAAATGCATTAATTTGCTTAATAAAAAAATCAATGCCCAGGCACCTAAGTGGCTGTTTGGACATTAGCCAAGTGAATAGAAGCTATAAAAGGATTTTATAACTTCTTTTTCAACAAGGACCTTTATGATTTAAAACATGCGGCAGCAGCAGCAGTAGCAATAACAGTGACATGACAAAGCAATGACGGACTCACCCTGTAAGATTAGGAACTTTGGGCTTTTATGAGGGGAAAACACCATCTTGGATGGTGTTATCTGGTGATATTGAAATACTAGTTCCAGAGAAATGTTATTCATTCATAAAAAAGTAAATACTGAGTAAGTGCTTACTTAATAATGTACCAGGAATGAGGGCACGCCATTGGTTTTGTTGAGAGAAAAAGCATTTTAAAATTTACCCTTTAAAATAATACTAACAATATTATTATTGCTATTGTTTACCCTGTTGATGAGTGTTTACCCTGTGCTAAGATTTGGATATGTATTATCTCATTTAGTCCTAACATCCATGATATATGAATGGTTAACATCCCAATTTTTATAAGGAAAATTTAGCTTTTCCCAAAGTCACATAAACTAATAGTGGTGGGTCTGAGAGTTAAACCCAGTCAGCTGCCCTCAGAAGCTGGTGCTTCGGAAACTAACCAGGTCATCTGTTGGTCTGCAGTGACCCCGAATTGGGAGCGTTGTCCTAGACCCCGTGATGCAGAGAATTTCTTGCCTTCACAGAGCTTGCTATCTTCAATATGTGAGAGCATTAAGTCCCAGTTTTGTGGGTATTTTAGAAAATATTTACGCATATGTCTCAGGAAGATGCTTGGGGCCCAAATCAAGTACTCTCCTAGGGCAAGTGTTTTCTACACTGCAGTGCATGGAAACGTAAGTTATTTATATACTATTCATAATACCTACAGGCTCATAAAAATCTGCGACCTCACTGAATCAACACTGCTGTTCACCACATCTCGAAAATAATCCCTTTCAAATGTTTCTTTCTTGAACCACACCCTGGGGTTACTGTCCTGGTGACCCATGAGGGAAGGTGGTTAACTCTCGAATCTGTCAACTCTGTGTCAACGCAAACCATAACGGGCTTCTAATGCTAAGTCAAATCAAAGAGGATGGAAATAATATGCTCCAGTGTGTGATACTCAGGGGGAGCCTAATGGAGAGAGAAGAGGAAGAAATCTCTGGCACCATCTCAGAGTCGGACCCCTGTTTTCAGTCAAAGGAATTCCATTCTCTCAGCAGGGAGGTAATTGACAGTATGGGAAGAGCAGCTGAAAAGGAAGTGCCCGCCAGAGCTTTCAACTGGGCTGCAGAGGATGGAAGAGATAAAAACAGTTTTTGCCTGGGGTTCTGATTTCAGGATCTGGGTTCAGACATCAAAGGCATGTGGTCTCACCCCCATTTCCCCTCTGAAAGCCTAGCAGACCTGCTCTGTAGCACCCCACATCTGGTAACAGTCCCACAGGTGAAAGCGAAGAGGCTGCAAGGGGAGCGTGTGAGACTGGCCCTGTGCCTTCACTTTTATTGCCCTTGGTTTTTGTTCCTAGAAATCTCACTTCCTGGCCTTGCAAGATTATATCTCTTTATTGGCCCTTTGCATCGTGATATGCTAGAACTGGCCAGCCCTTTCACCGTGGCTCCCATCTTTGGGAACCGTGGTCCTGGCTCTCTGGGACAGAGTGCGAAGCCTATTTGGCATTTGTCAGCTGTGATCTCTCGTCTTTGGAAAGTTCCTCAAACTGAAAATAACAAAACGAAATGGGCAAACAAACATGCCTCCTTTGATAAGTGTGTGAGATGTAAAAGAATCTGTATCCTAGAAAATTCTCCAAGTTCCTACCACAAAGATACTTTGGATGAGTTTACTATTAGTTAAAAGCTCCTCCTGTCTTTCTAGAAGTATACATTACAATATGCGTTTTAAAGCTACCGATGCCTCCTGAGATTCTAATATATCCTTCTGGAAGAGGATATTGTTCTTGCCTTTTGGTGAAAATCACTTCTCTGAACACCCAGCCAGAGGTGCAGAGTTAAAACCAAGAGACGGGATCTGTGGAAAAGCCCACAGCTTTGAGCCCAGATTGCGTGTTGCAGGCTTGAAAGACAGCTTTCCACCTCCCCCTTGTCCTCCCCTTTCACTGTGGCCAGGGGTAATGGGGCCAGTGAAAGACGTTTCCACAGGACCCAGCAGACAGAAACTATTGCTGCCCCTGAAAAATAAGCCCTTGAGAATGGCAGGACCCTGATAAACTGCCTAATAATGCCTTCGAGCGGTTCCCAAGGGGTGGTCCAGGACCGGCTTCACAGCATCACCTGGGCCCCACGCAGAGCTGTGGGGCCCAGGCCCAGTGTTTCTATGCACTCACTCACAAGCCTGAGAATCACTGTATCAGAGAAACCTTTGTTCAGGAGGTCAGGAAAAGCAAGGCTGCCTTGCTAGTATCAGTGTTTTGGAAATACATACAGTGGAAGCAGTTTATATTTTTCTTCTCAGGCTCAAGTGTCTTAATTCGGGTTTCTCAGGCAGCAAGCAAATCCTGATTTTGGCTCCGTCAAACACAGGCGGCGGCCGAGTTAATCTAACAAGACTGTGGGTCATTAATACTACCTGCTGTTCTCATTCATTCACTCACTTATTTAGTCATTTATTCATTCAATCATTCATTCCTTTTACAGAAATTTATTGAGCACTTGTATGTTCCAAGAAGTGTTCTAGTAGGATGAGTATATATTCATTGTCCAAAAAGGCTTGGATGTGAATGAGCCATTTGCTCTGCCAGTTGCTTTTCTGTGACCTTGGGCTAAGGCCTGAACCTCTCTGAGGCTCATTTCTCTTATCTATAAAATGGGGCCAATAGCTAGCTACTTTATAGGTAGGGTTGTGAAGATTAACTCAGATAATGAATAAAATTTTAAGCACTGTTCTGGGTACATGTTCAATAAATGATGTTGATTATTCGCAGTGTGATTGATCTTTAGTGCTCTGAGAGGTCCTTTCCAGCTGGCGTAGAAACTCCTATTGGGAGGTCCTAGAGGAGAAGGTTGAGGCCAGGTTGCTTAGATCAGTGAATCTGCATGCTGAATACACATTAGAATCTCATGGGGCATTTATAAAAAATGCTGATGCCTCGGCCTCATCCCTGGGGATTCAGATTTGATTGGCCAGGCTGAGATGTATGGACTTAATCCTACAAGTAAGGGGAAATGAGCAACCTACTCTCGAAACTCATCTTGGTCTGATCGTTTGTCATCGGCGAATTCCCGAGAAGAGTGTGTGTCTGGCAGCAGTCACCAGTGAGCAGTGAGTGATACCTCTGGGCTTGGGTTTCCTTACTTAGCCATTTGGTTGCTGCCCTCATCAGGGACTCAGAGCCCCATGAAACAGTTTGTTGAACTTGGCGAAGTGGTGCATGATGCTTGTGTTTATTCTCTTGAACCCATGGCGAATGGCTGAGCCTTTTTAACACACTCACTCGCTTTGCTGCCAGATTCACAAGTTCCGCATGAAGTCTCCGTAGACTGGATCTGCATGAAGGACTCGCCCCCGTTACTAACACAGCACCAGAGCATTTTCTCCGCTTTTAATCATGTGAATGAGCTCTTCAGCTGTGAGTCTATCCAGCCACGTTTCTAATGAGTTTCCTATTAAGTTAGCTATTTGACCTTCCAGTGTATTATTTTCATTGTTTTCATTTGATTACACCCAAGTCATTTTTCTAGAGGCTGGAGATTAGAAATAAAACAACTAAAAACTAATGCTACTCCCTGGCTGTCCTGCCTCGCCCTCTCGGGTTTCCTGGAATTCAGTATTTTCTAGTGCCTCAAATAATACCACTTGTACTTGAAGCTCATTTTTTAAAGGGAAAAAAATACGGAATCGTGTTGTCATTTCGTATGAGGTCTTTGGAAATTAACTGGGATAGCTCTGTTAATTTGTCCTAGGCAATCAACAGCATGCGTTTAGGAAGACTCAGTGTATTAAAGAGGGCCCACCGCCCACCGTGGTGTCTGGTGATGGGTACATCCATGAGGTATGGCTCTGAGACTGAGATCTGTGCTTTGGAACACCACTGGAGACTGAGGGATGGACCCTACGTAGGAGAGCAAGGCTTGCCTCCATCGCAGGCTTTGCCATCTCTGAGTGTTCGGTTCCTATCCCCTCCATTCTGCTACTTCCCTTCCCTCCCAGATGCGATCTCAGGTGCAGATTCTGCCAGTACATATCCTCAGTGCTGCTGGGTTTGATGCAGACATGTCTTCACTTGTTCTCCTTTCTTAAACGGAGACTTATTGCCTAATGACAAGCTAACACTTATAAGTTTGCTTACGTACTGTGACAATCTTCACAATGAGGAGAGTCTTTGTTTTAACAGATGAAGAAACTGAGACTCAGGAAGGTTAAGTAACTTGCCACAGTCTCTCAGCTTGGAATTAAGTGGCGGAGCCTGGATTTGAACCCAGGTATCCTGGCTCTGGATGTCAACTGTGCTCTGTTGCCCAATGAGGGAGACTGGAATTTGGTGTCGACAAGATATTCCCAAGCCATACAGGGTGGGCCAAGCAGTGGCTACAAGCAGAGGTGTGATAACCACAGGCCTGACTTTTCCACCCTGAGTGGTAGTAAGGGTGGGGCAAGCCCCTGGAGCAGGGACAACTGTGGGGTGGGGAAGAGCAAGGCCATCCTCCCAGAGGGAGGGGTTTCTACCCCCTTCATTGCTCCAACTGGGGAGCATGCCTTTTCAGAAGTTCACTGTGTCAAATACAAGAGCCTTAACTTTAGCTTGGAGTGCTTCTGAGATGTTCTGATCAATTGCCAGAGCTCACTCAGATTCAGGATTTTGTGAGAGCGAGAGTAAGAGAGAGAGGCAAAACCTGAGACAGAGCAATAGAGGGAGACTGTGGACATGGCTGATGAATGTGTGGTGATGGTTGAGGGAGCCCATAACCTCAGGGCTCTGTTTTCATGGAAATGCCCCCAGAGATGGTTGTGGAAGGAGGGTGGAGCCCAGTGACCTGTCCCACATGGTGCCTTTCATCCCCTCTCCCATGCAACTCTTCTATTCTGGCCATGTCTCCTGCCCTCCTATGACTTGATTTTAGGCCCCCAGATAGCACTAATGATCTCAGCATGAATTAATGACTCTTAGTAAGCCTTCTGCATCCCCACTTCTGCAGGTAGCCTGTATACTTTCTTACCATTTCTTCTGCCTTCTGTGGAGTCCACTGCTGGGTGGTCTGGTTGGTTATGGTTCTCCTTGGGCATGCTAGCCAACATCCAGAAAAAGTTTTTGTTTAAGAAAAGACAATTAGTGAACAAACTAAAGAGCCTCTCATTGTCCAAACCAGGAAACACATGGACTCAACTCTGACCAACTCATTGACAATGGGAGAGCTGCCAGTCTAGTTTAATTTATTCACTCTCACAGCCTTGGGCTTTTGGACTTAAGGGCTCAGAGGACCATTCTGTGAAGCTGTGAGCCCGTGAGGTGTTTGAAATTTAGTTCCGAGGAGGAAGATCTTGGAAGAATGAATCTCGTATTGACTCAATGACCTAATTATGTTGCAGATAGTTCTTGCAAAGGAAAGATCACTCCATTTCTGAAATGAAAAATAAGCTACTTTCTGTGAAGATTCTACTGACTTTTAAGAGATGAGCATCCATCCCTGAGGAATGGAATGGTACTTCTGTCTGAGGTTTTGGGAAAGTAATAAAAAGGCTGGTCATGTGGGCCGGCAATACCATGGAAGGAATGGCAGCATCCTGGAACTAATTTAGGAAATGGAGTCAATAGGAGGCAAAGGCATGAAGAGAATTCAGACTGGTCCACTCCAGGCCTTTGGCCTTTTTGCTTAAAACCAACAAACTAATCTTCCTCTCTTGAGGTCACATGTAAACCAGAAAGCTACCCTCCATTCTTGAGTAAACCTGCTCTTGACAGAACATCCTGCAAATCGATTCCCACCCTCTGTGTTCCCAAGCCCATTTTCTTCCTAAGTGGCCTCCTGTATGTGGCTCTGAAATGGCTGGTGGATGGTTAAAATCTCAAGATCTCCTCACTCATCATTGTTTCTCCCAGGCCAGAGCATTGTTTTTATAATACGCATTTTCTCAAGTTATGCGAGTTGTGTTATTAACCCCGAGGGCAACAGGAGGGAATTGTTAGGAGTTGGGTAATTAGCATGCTTGTGAAAGCCAGACAAATCAGAAGGCAGAACTGGACTGTCAAACTGAACATCTGATGAAATTCAGAATTAATTTGGAGAAGTAGCCGTTGCTATAGCAACCAATCACCACTCTCCTTTGAAATGGAAAATAAACAAAAAACAAGTAAAATAATTCAAGTTGGTGTCTGGGCAGAAGGCCCTTCTGTGGGACAGTAGAAGATAATGAAGAGAGGGGGGTATTTTAGAATATGCTGAAACAATGGTAAAACCCTCGCATGCAAAGAAAACCCAAGTCATTTGTAATGGTTCAGTTCTATGCCTGTTTTCTCTAGGAATCTTTTCAGGCCTATTCAAGTTACGTCACTGATGGTTCTTTCTGGTTGTCTAGGTCCTTAAAGTCTGTATTGTACAGATGAGCACTTGGGTTATTTTGTAAGTACTAGCTTTATTCAACTGGATTAGCAACTCCTCGAGGACCAAGACCATGTCTTAATGCTACATTCATATCCTCCTTAGCAAAATGCTCAGATACATGCCACAGGCAGGCTGATAAAAGAGCATTTTCAGAAAAGATAGTGATGTTGGTTCTCTCTAATGAAGGAGAGTCTTTACTGAGTATAATGTAAGGAGAGTAAGCGAACGATGGAGGAAGGTGTAGGGAGTTGTGGCAAGAATATAAACTTTTGAGTCACACAAATTTGGGTTCAAATTCTCAGTGGTTTTCAAATCCTTACTGCCCAACAGAAATGCGTAAAAAGACATGCACAAGAATATTCATTGCAACACTGTTGATAGTGACCCCGGAAACAAACCAAATGTCTGTCAACAATCGAATGGATAACCAAACCATAATGCAGTCACAAAGTGGAGTCCTCTGGCAATGAGGGTGAATAGTCTTCAATGGCATGGAATGACATGGATTATTCTTATAAATCTGATGCTGAGCTAATGAAGCCAGACGCAAAAGACTACGTACTGCATGCTTCTATTTTTAGAAAACTTGAAATCCAAATCTAGTCTATGATATTGGCTTATATTTATCATCCTCATAATATTGGCAGATATATGTATACACACACACACACACACACACACACACACACGAGAAGGTAGAGATAGTGACAGAAAGAGGGCATGGAGGGGTGCTTGTGGGATGCTGGCCATATTGTTTCTTGGTCTGAGTGCTGGTTCCCTATGAATGAAGTAGGGATAATATTAACACCTATCTCATAGGACTGCTAATATTAAATGTGACCCTTCGTGGCATGTAATAATTTTTCAGTAAGTGGCAGCTATTGTTATTATGACTAAGCCTTTGAGGGAAGTAGTGCTCACTGTCTGGGGAGGCTCATGGGGAGAAGTGAGCCCTGGACTATTTCATAGGTCCAGGATCTGGGATGCCACCCTGCCCTTTGTTCCATCTGTTTATTGCTCTTGGCAATGTCTGATTGCGTTTCTGACTCCTCTTCCACAGAGCTCCCTGCGAGCATTCGAGGCCTCTGTGTTGCATTCACAGCTTGGTTCTTTCTTTTCTCTTAATCTCCCAGCACCCGCCGACTGCTGGTAGTTCTGCTTACGGTGCTCTGGTTTCTACCGTTGCTCACGCTGCCCCTTCTGCCAGGCCTGCCTTTCCTCTTCTTCTTAGCCTCGCAAAGACTTCCTCCAGTATCCCCAGTGCCAGCCACATAGTGGGTGCTTCATAAAAATCTGTTGCCATACTGAAAACCCTGATCTGTACCAAATGGACATGGCCCCAGTGCTATGGGCCGATTCCAGCTGAGCTAAGCTTCTATTCAGGGCTTTCATTTTCCTGGTAGACCTGGCATGTCAAGGGCCATAGTTTTCCTTACCACTCTGGAGCCACCGGGCTTCTGGGTAAAACTGTCTGGCCAAGAGACACAGGCTTTCATTTTTCAAAAAGGAAACCCTTCCCAACTGGTGGAAAATAAGCTTTTGCTTAGTGACTAATAACATAAACACAGACAAGATTTCTGGGCTTATAAATAACCAGTTGTGAAAGTGCCCAAGGGAAGCAGCCTTTTTTTTGCCACAAGAATGGCCAAGTGCGTTTCTGCCACTTTGCTGATAGTGACCTTACTGTGGGCGAGGAGCCTCAGGCTACGGGTGCTCAAGGCAGGCGGTTACTCTTCAGGACAGAGTCCCAAGGCCTCGCTCTTATACGTTATAAGTCCTAGGCTATTCTGGAAAAATAATAGTTGATCTTTAAGGTTCTTCCTGCTTGAAAATCCTGTGGTTCTGTAGCAGCCACAACATGTTTTAAAGAGTGAGGCCGGTGGGGAAAGTCTTAGGGTTTTGTTTTGCCAGAGCTGCCTGAGAGGCAGATGAAGTAATTATGAGATTAGCTTCCATTTATTGAGCATTGGCCGAGGCACCGTGCTGAGGGCGCTGGGTCCGTGAGCTCACTGAATCCTCTGTAACCGTGTGAGGAAATTTTTAGACTCACGTGACTGATGAGACTGAGGTTTGGGGGATGGGGAGGCAATGTATGTGAATCATAGAATAGTGGCTGAGAGCATGGAGTGTGCAGTCAGACTGCGGGCCCAGGCCTGGCTCGTACGCGCTGTGTGGCCATGGCAGTTCTTAATCTCACTATACCCAGGTCCCCTCATCCGTAGAAAGGGGAGACTCATAGGACCAAAGCCATAGGACATAATTAATGGAAAATGCTCTTAGCACAGTGCCTGCGCACAGTAGGCCTTCATTAAATGCTGCTGTTATTCTGAAGGGCTCCAGAAGCTTCATAAATGACAACGCACAGCCTCCTTGATGATTCATTGATGCTCCAAGTCTAGAACCGTTGTGTGCATTTACCTCATCTAGGGTTATAATCACGGCCTTGACCATGAGACTCCAGCTGCTTCCTGTGGGTGGGGTCCCAGAGCCAGGCCTGGCCACTTTGACAATTCTTAACCCTGGCTGCCCACCAGCCTCACCTGCAAAAGGGAAGGGCTGATTTTATCACTCAGATATCATCTCATTCATCCAGTGTTTCCTGCACTGGCTCCTGGTTCATTCCCCTGGATGTCATTAGGAATATCAAAATGATCAAATCAAGCTGCAAAACTCTTAAAGAAACCAGACTCTCCAAGGGCGATCAGGTGTTAGCATTTTCTAAACTTGTTACTTGTATTTGACCACGGAATGCTTTTTTCCTCCAGAATATCTTGCAGGTCCGTATTCCATAGTGCTCAATGGAATATGCATTTGTAACTGTTCTCTGGCACGCGCACCCCCAAACGCAGCCAGCAGAGGGGAAGGACGGGGGACCAGAAAGGATGGGGATTCAAAGCAAGGGGTGGCCGGGGACGTGAGACTGGAGGACAGAATCGGGATATATTTTAGAAGTAGGACCAGCAGGACTCACTCGTGGAAGCTGCTTAGTAAAATATTTGGCGTATTGAACTGTGTTGAACTGAACTGTGTTTATGTCTCATCAATGCCATGTCAGCCTATTGGATAGGGAAGAAGCCAGTCACTGAAGTAGTCCTTTGCTGTGCATGAAGCAAGTGACCCATACCTTCTGATAGTCACTGAAGGGACCGCTGGCTTTGGCCTCCTTTAGTCTTTGATATCACACTTTTTGAGGGTGCAAGGTTCTTTGTTCTTTCCCTGTAAGTACTCACCCTCTTTCTTCCTTTTCATCCTTTTAGAGATGAGAAAACCCATTTGCCTTCTCTGGGCCCATCTACTCTATCATTTTTTGGAGCCTGAGGCATACGACCTGAGGCAGCTTTTCCAGTTTCCAAAGTTCGTTGTTAATGAAAAGTGCACACCAGGCTGGAATCCCTGGCAGAAGCCAGAGCCTCAGCAGGGTACACCGAGGCCAGCAGACATAGGAACAGCCAATTTTATTTGGCTGTTCTTTTTCCTCCTCCTCCCTGCCCTCCTCCTCCTTCCTCCTTCATTTTATCAGAGAGGTTTGGCTGGACTTGAAGGAGCCAGAAAGGAACCGAAGGAGCCCGAGCTTCTAGTAGTCAGTGACAAGGTATAGGAGGACAGGGACCCAGGCCCAGAGCACATTCCAATTCAATTCAGTTCTCATTAAATACACATTTAATGTATATTTGTGTGTGTGTCTGGTTCAGTGCTAGGCCCTGGGGGTTCAAAAATATTGATTTAACATACCTGATATCAATAGATTGTCCCAGCAGTTCTAAGAAGTACTTTCTAATAGTATGCACATTTTTACAGTTGACTAAACTGAGACACAGAGAGGGCAAGCAACTCCCCCAGTGTCTGATTCCAAAACTACAGTTTTTGCTTCTCAAAGTCCAATCAGAGGAACTGGATATGCAAACCAGCAAATAAATCCACATAGTTTTAAAGTGCTGTGATACAAGTATCAGTTACGACCGTGAGAGGCCCAAAGGAGGTAAACTGGAGCCGTTTACCTTCCTTAACTGATGAGTTGGAGTTCCCTGGCAGGTAAGACAGGTAGGAGTGAAGGCAGAGGGAAAAGCATAAAGGTGGGAAACAGTAGTGTGTGTGGTGGAGGGGAGATGGAGAGAGAATGAGAGAGAGAGAGAGAGAGATACTGTGAGAAACAGCAAACAGTCGTGCCTTGGTGATCATAGGGGGCCTGACAGGGGTTGGCAGAAGCTGATGAGATGGAGGGAGGTAGACAGGGGTCCTTCAGGAAGGGCCTTAGGTATCCTATAAATGTTTTTGTACTGCATCCCTCGGGAGTGATGGATTCCAAAATGTTTATTTTATCTTTGCTCAAAGGACATCTTATGTGAAAGCCCAAAATCTGAAACAGATAGCAGTGGAGTGGCTTTGATTGAGGTCATGCTGAGCACCTAGAGCCTGTCCTTTGTGGCCTCCGCTAGCATACTGCATCTCCTCGACCCCCCTGCCACCCCCAGTCATCTGCCTGGAACCCCAAGGACTAAGTTGAGCAAGCAGAGTTTGAACATCACTGCTAGAGAATATCAGAGTTGAGGAGAGAAAAGCATTTACTACTGTGTAATTATTTTCTGCAATTATCCAGAATGCATTTATGATGTTTTGAGTTCATCACTTAATAAATATTAATTGAGTCTCTATGCCATAAAGCACTCTGAGTGCTGGGGCTACATCAGTGAATGAAATAGACCAACTCACATTTATATTTTACTGGGGGAGACAAAATAAAGACACAGAAGAGATGTGTAATAGGGCTAAGTAGGGTCCACAGGCTTGTGTAGGACCTGGGGGGCCCATTTGGAACTTTGGGTTTTATTTTGAGTAAGATGGAAAGTCTGGAAGATATAGAGAAAAGAGGTGACATGATGGGCCACCCACTTTGGGGTCAGCGTAGCTTATAATGGTCCGGGTAGTTGGTCCCATATCGAATGGTTAATAAATGGTAGCTTTGTTTTTTATTACCCATTATCCTTACAGCAGAGGGATTCTAATGGGAGGGGCTTGGGAGAAATGATCCTGGCAAAGGGAGTGGGGTCCTCAGAAAAGAGAGGCCTATTCCCTCAACCCTGCAAAGGTACGTCCAGGAACAGTCGCGATGCTGACGTTGTTCACCTGGCCAGAAAACCTGCTCAGCTCCTTGCGACGCCGAATAGCCCGACTCATGTCTTGACCGGTAGCTGTTCACCCCGCTTGCTCAGGGACATGTCCATCATCTTCTCTCGCACTCTCTGTGGTCCTCAGTGAGCTCTCTGGATAAACAGGGCATCATCTGTGTGTTGCTGTCTCCTCCCCCCCCCCACAGTGTTTGAGAACAAAGATAAGATTGTGATCATCATGGAGTACGCGAGCAAAGGGGAGCTGTACGATTACATCAGCGAGCGGCGACGCCTCAGCGAGAGGGAGACCAGACACTTCTTCCGGCAGATCGTCTCCGCCGTGCACTATTGTCACAAGGTACGGAGCCTGGCCGCGCTTTCTTATGGCGTGATGCGATTTTTTTGTTTTTGTCACATTGTAAAGGTGATGTCTTTTCATTGTAGTACATATGGAGAGTTTGTACGATGGAAAGAAGAAAATTATCGCTATCCTAACTCAAGAATCCAGGGATAACCCACTGTTGACATTTTTGTTTGTTGCTTTCCGATCCCCTTCCTCCTACTCCTAACATTTGTTTTCTATCGAAACTTTCGTTTTGATTAATTTTTGATTTACAGCTTCCAAGATAGTGCAGAGAGTTCCTGTATGCCCCTCACTCAGCTGAGGGGTATATGTGACATCTTACGTTACTGTAGTACATTTGTCAAAACTGAGACAACAATATTCATACACTGCTATTAACAAGACTACACATTTTATTTGAATTTCACTAATTTTTCCGACAATGGCCTTTCTCCATTCTGGGATCCAATCCAGAGTAACACATCGAATGTATTTTTACATAGTTTGTATTTTTCACTCAGTATTTTAATCTAAACATTTTCCTATTTTACTAAAAATTCTCTGTAATTATTGTAATTTTTGGACATTTAAGCTGGTTCCCATTTCTGATTATTATAAACAGTGATCACACCATCTTTATACATTAACCTTCCCTCTCATTGGAATCAGTTACTTAAGAGAAATTTTAGAAGTGGAATTACTGGACCCTAATGTTCTGAACCTTCTCTATGCTCTTGGTACCTTTTGTTGTGTTGATTACGTCGACATAGGTTACCTGTATATGCCCACATATATTTTATTTTAACACACCTAATGGGAGGTGCTCATGATACAGCCACACTTCAGCCACCCTTGGTCTCTAGAGAAGGAAATGAATTACACACAGGTAATTCCAAGCCATATTTCAGCCATGATTGTTATTAATCACCTTAGTCATGATTTCCATCCCAATCATACTTTCCCCCCCCCCCAGAACTATCATACCTTGAATAATCATTCACTTTGAAGACAAGAATAACTTGATCCAACACGACATCCAAAATAGAATCAGCTTCTTCATACAGATGATTGCAGTATGGAGCCTCCTGGTTTATAAAATATTCTGGTTGATTGATAGTAGCTATGGAAGTTATTAGAAAATGACTGTTTGAATCTAAAACCTTTAACTCATGTGAACGTTATATGATTCTCTTCGCTGATTCAAAAGGCTCTGATGATTCAGATCACACAACATTTTGTAGTTTGTCATCCGGGTATCACCATAAAACATTACAGACTGTGTTTTCATTATTTGAAGTGTGTGAATATTTGGATTTCATATGAATGGGACTTTATTAGACTCATTCCATCTTCTGTGAAAACCAGGAATGCAACAGTGTAAACCAAACTGCTCCCAATATTTAAAATGAAACAAAATCAGGTACCTTGAATTCCATGTCTTTCCTCCAGGAGCCTTGTTTTGTGCATTTCTGAATTCAAAACATATCCTTAAAGATGTGGGTTAGAAAAAGAATAGTAGGAATACATATTTTCATCTCTCTAGTCAGTGCTTTTGGAGATGTTAGGAACTGTCAGGTGGAAAGGAAAGGAAACAATAAAGGACCAACTGTAAACGTGCAGATTCTGAACTAAAGAAGTCTTGAATGAAAGACAAAGAATTTCTAGCAAGTTTCTTTGCTTCAAAGAGCAGCTTCAATGCAAATGTCCTTTACACTGAATGATGTTAAAAACCTATTCCCTGCTATTTATTTGCCCAGCCCCAAATCGTTTAGCTCTTCAGTTCCACTTCTCCTTCCATGCCCACCTACCTACCCCTTTAAAAGATCATTGGGTTTTAAAAGAGAAGTGAGTGTACTTGTTGTTACTGCTGTGTAGACCAACAGCCTATTGGCTAATGACTTTTTTTTTTTTTTTTTTTTTTACCTTTCAGCTGACTGCTTGTCACTGCAGTTCAGCTTCCAGCCTTCCCAGAGTTTGCCTGAATGGAAAGGTCACCCAGTATAGCAGTGACTCGGTCAACCCAGGGGCTACAGTCTTGGTCTTATCAGCCTCTCCCACCTTCACCTTTCACCCCACATTGAGTTCTGCCGAGTAGAGAGGGACTTTCAGAATCTTCTCTCCCAGCTGCTTAGGAAATACCCCTGGGAGTGCCTTGGTTATCCTCAGAACAGATCTGGATCAGTTTCGTGGGTCAGAATAGATTGAACCAGGCCCCTTTCAGCATTGGGGAAGTAGGCAGGCAGGCAGACAGACAGACAGACGTTCTCTGAGCCTTGCATTCTGAGTCCCCAGCAGAGAAATCTGCTTCTTCCCTGGGAATCACATCACAGACAGACATTGTTTGCCGCCGCCTGGGACTCTATCGCATTCACACAGTGGAATGACATTCTGCCAAAGGATCCCCCTGCTGTTTTACAAGCTCTGGGAGAGAATGGATTCCAGTCATTTTTCCCTTAACCACACAGCAAGTGACTAATGCTCTTCTGTCCCTGGTCGCTGGCGGGAGCTTCATGACAGTGAGAGCAGCCCTGAAGGATGGCGGGACGACCACCGGGCTGGTGCATTTCTTTCATCTGTCAGATATTTCCCCTTGCTCCCCCTCCGCCTTACTCTCTCTCTCTCTCATCCCAGCCGCTCCCATTCATTTCCGTGCCTGTCTTCTCATTTCAGAATGGTGTGGTCCACCGGGATTTGAAGCTGGAAAATATACTGCTCGATGACAACTGCAATATTAAGGTAAACCTCTTGCCTCATTGATTGATATGCAGGACCTGGGGTTGGCGGCCGGAAGGGGATTAAGCTGCTGCAAAGTACAGCCTAGAAATAAGGCGGCTGCTTTCTTTCCAGGCAGGCAGGTGGGGAGCGTTATGGGCTTGAGCCCTTGGTTGAGTTCAAGCAATTAAATTCAGTAAGCATTTACCTATCTCCACTACATGTCAGACATTCTTCTTCATGCTGGGATGAAAAGATGACTAAAATATAACCCCTATCCTCAGGAAGTTCATAGTCTACCATCATCACCATAAAAATTCTTATAACAATAACACACTGCGTATGTGTTTCATATCATGTTTGTGTGCTGGCACTTAAATTCAGTCTTTACAACAGCCTTATGAGATAGGTGGTTATTTACATTATATAACAGATAGAGAAACTGCGGCACAGAGAAGTTGAATAACTTACCCGAGGTAACACAGCGATAGACAGTGCAGGTGGGGTTTGAACCCACGTCTGTCTGACTCATGAGCCCATGCTCAGTTTGCCAGTGGGCCCCAAACTATTTTAGAGCTGGAACTCTTCCCCTTCCACTTTCCTGTCATTCCCGCCCCATATCTACTACTTCTCCCTCCCACCTCTCTCACCCCTGAAACCAGCTGTGAAACTGGGAAACTGGCTGAAATAATGGCAGTGTTCGCCTTTGGGAACGAGCATACCGTCAAGTGATGGAGTTTACTTTTATGGGGAGTATTATTGCTGGCTGCCGCTGGAGCTGGAGAAAGTTCTCCTGGCTGCCAGGGTTCAAGTACCTCCTGCAGAGCACTCCAAATGTTCTTTTGATCACATCTGCAAAATAAGCAAGTATGGTTTCAAAATAAATGGAGCTCACTACATGGGTTTCACTATGAAATGGCCTTAGTCCTCCAGGCACCAGGGGATCCCTTTAATTGGCCACTGGTGACGTTAGTGCCTCAGCCCTGGTCCCCGGACGAAGCATGGGAATGACCTTGCATCGTCCTCTTTTTTGTTGTTGTTGCTGTCAGTTGAGGGGGTGCGTCACTATGTCCTTACTCGGACGGATGGAGTTGCTTTGGCGTTTGGATTCTGTTTGCAGACTATGGCGGTCACTGTTAGTCGCCATCATGCTTGGAGATGCCCCTTGAAGCCATGTCCAGGTGACCTCTTATTCTTGGAGTAGTTGATCATGCTCACATACTTCTGTGTAGTCCTTAGAATAAGGAGTAAACAGTTGGTCAAAGCAGTTTTCTCTAGGAACAGGAAGTGAAATCTTAGGGCCCCTCCATTTCTTGGCAAATGGAATTATTTGAGAAGGAATATAGCTGTAGAGTTAGAAAATTCCATCCTGTGTGGCTTCCGAGCTGCTTGACTTTGGGAAAGCCATTTCTCCCTGTTTCCTCAACTATAAAATGGGGTGACAGTAATGCCCACAGGCTTGTTTTGAGGACTAAATGAGATACTCTGTGTTTAGCAATAAAAACTGGGCACTGTGTAGTGAGTGAGTCAAGGTTAAGAGAAGTGGCTTTGTAGTTGGATAGCCTGAGTTTGAATTGTACCCCTGCCCCTTAACCAATAGCAGTATTTTGGACAGATAAATTCCTCATCTACCTAAGCCCATTTCCTTATTTGTTCAGTGGGGATGCCAGTCCCTGTCTCTGGGAATTGTTGATTTGTTCATTTTTTTAGTGAGTATTTCTTGAGTAGTTAACTGTGTGCTTTGCCCTATGCCCAGTCCTGGGGAGTCAATGAAAGGCATGAGGATTTTAGATCATATATAGTCAAAGCACTTAGCATTAACTCTTAATGTCCAAGACGCCTGCTTAAACAGCTGGCCCCTGGAGGGGAAACTGAAGAAGTCAGCTGCTCTGAAGGTGCCTGGGGCCTCGGGACTGGTGGTCAGGCCATGGCTGGAGAATTGGGTAATGGTCTGAGGGACATATTCTAAAGGTTTGTGTCATCCACTCTGGTAACTTTCTCTGCAGATTATTCCTGCCACCTGTCCCCAGAGCTCTCATAACTAAGTATAGTCTTTACAAGGCCTGGAATGTGAGCCTCTCGGCTGGGGATTGGGTTCTGTAATACAGAATGACCTATTGCTCTCATGATGTAGTCCCAGAAGCGATAAGGCACATAGCTTCCTACAGAGTCATAGAATTGCCCAATGCAGAAGAATGGTTAGAATTCTGAAAGCAATTGTGCTGGGAGCAATAGGCAGGAGCCCAGGAGAATGGCTCATTTGCATAAGCAATAGAGCCTTGATGTTGGGCCTTCCAGCTCCCAGGACCAAGTCCTTCAATCCATTAGGTAGGGAAATAGCAGATACATAACACATTATAGAAATGAAAGCTTTGGTTATATCTTTTTCTTTAGGATTCTTAATCCTTAAGAGTTTCTACTTCTGGCATTTAACGAGGTAAAACACACACATGCATCTCAAACAAAAACCAAACTTTCCTGCTGTCTGATGCTAACACTTCCTTCTGCTTGATCAAGGAATGCTACTAGGATCTGAGAATCCTATAGCTTCAAAGAACCTTGAGGGTCACTCTCCAGTCCCTTGGTTTAATGGTTATGGCCCAGAAGGTCTAAGTGATGGGCCCAAGATCACATACAGTGAACCAGTATAGACGAAATTATTGTGTCTTTGTTTCTCCAGAATGTGGCCCATTGGGGCCCAGTTTGTCATACAGTAGGTGCTTTTAAACTGTTTGAGTTTAGAGTGAAGGTTGACACCTAGGATTAGAACTCACTTTGTTTGACTTCCAGGCAAATTCTCTCTTCATCATCTCACTCTCATTTCCAAGGTTTTTAAAAATGTGTTTTGACTGCTGTTGATTTGTCTTCTGGCTGTATATATGTGCAGCTCTTCCCGAGTCAGCATTTTGAAGAAAACATATTTAGTTTAGAGAAGGCACTTGTGGCAGAGGCAGGCAGGCACAGACACATGGCCACAAGCTGGCCTCCATGTTTAAGAAAGCCTGTGTCATCAGTGTCTGGACCGGGTGACAATGGCCATTGATAGTCTTTTAACAGCCAAGGGGATAAGAGTAGCGAGGTACCTCTCAGAGCCCCCTCTTGTGCCTCTCTAAATATGGGTGCATCTTCCCTATTCCAAGGGCGGAGGGCATTTGCCCACAAAGCCTATAAAAACACTACTGATTTAAACTTGTCACATGTCACTGTAGTTCTGCTATGAGCCATGCGGCTTGTTCTTCTTGCCTCTCTGCCTGATGTTGATTTTCAAAGAGCACATCTGGGCTTGGAAATATTTATCTGGCCACTGTGAGAGGGTGTGGCTTCTAAAAATATTCACACAGTCGGTCAGCAGAAAGAATGAGAGCAATGTGCTTCTTTGGGATGCATTCCGTCCTCTGTGGAGAAGCATGTCTACTAAAATAGACACCCAATATAGCATTAATTTGCAATTAATAAAAACAGGCCAGATTCACATCCCACTCTCTGGGAGAATGGAATGCCGACAATTCCCATAGGAGGCTCCTGTAAAAATGCCTTACAATGAGAAGAGGTCCAGGCTCTAGGGTCAGCTGACCTTCTCGGAGAGGGCTGGGAATTTGGTGAGCTCCCAGGGCTCAGAGTAGAGGGGCGTAGGGGAAATGGCCCATTGCCCCTGATGACAATGGAAATTCAGCTGCTGCCGATAAGAAAAGAAGCTTTGAATAGTCAGGGCTAAGGCGCGGTTGGAACCTCTGAGCCTTAACAAGACTAAGTGGGGCAGTTCAGGATATGGGCCTCTGGGCTTTGATTATATGAATGTGAGAATGTGTATTCATGCGTTAATTAATCCATTCATTTGTTTGTTCATCTGTCCATTTATGAGTGCGTATACGTATATATCCATGTGTGCCTGCATTCACTTCTGTACCTAATCATTCCGCAAATTGAGTCTCTCCTATGGGCAGTATTTATTCGACCACAGATATTTACAAAGTTCCTACTGGGTACCTGGCCCTGCGCTGGATGCTGGGAATTTAATAATGAACCAGGTGGTCAGGCTCCTGAGTTCTTGGAGCTCAGAATCTAGCACTTGTTAAACTGTCAGTCACGAGGAGCCATGAGAAGGCTACCTATGTGAATGAGGAAAAGAAGGTACCTGCCCTCAGGGCCTTAGGATTTCAGTTGAGGACACAAACAGGAAATGAAGCAATGTATCAGGTAATTATCTGATAGTGAAGAAAATCCACACAAAGGGTGCAGTTGGAGGATGGCTGATGCCATTTGGCTAGAGTGGTCAGGGAAGTCTCCTTGCCTAGGACTTGAACGCCTCCAATCCACCAAGCTTTCTCTGGATTCCTGGCCTTTGCACACACAGTTCCCTCTGCCTAGAATGCTCTTCTCACTGTTCTTTTCTCCCCTCTCACCCCCACCCCACCTCTTGAGTCCCAGCTTGAATGAATCTTCTTCCAGGAAGCCTCTCTCTGCTCTTTGTTCCTTGGCAGGGCCTGGTGGCCCTACTGTGTGCCTTTTAGTGCTGCGTATAATATGCTGTGGAAGTGCTGAGCAGAAAGTGGTGGATCTATTAGCTAGATGGACCAGAAAGCCTTTGCTGAGGAAGTGGGGATTGAACTGAGTTTTGAAGGATGGGTGGGAATTCAACAGAAAGGAATGTAATGGTCTTTCAAGAGGAAGGAGCACCAAGTACAGGAACAGGGCATGGAGGCTGGGAGAGGAAAGTGACCTTTATTGAGCCAGTGCTGGAAGCTGGAGCCATGAGCCAGACCCTCCATATGCTTTATTTTCTTTGGTTCTCTGGAACGTCTCTACCAGGGTGGGTCTGACGACTCCCATTATATAGATGAGGAGGCTCCCACAACGCATAAGCAATGGGGCTGCTTCAAACTTATGACTATATGCTACTCAAGACCGGGCACCTGATACATTCTACCCTTTACCACTCCCACCCAAATGTGCCCTAAGTCCAAGAAAGCATCACATGAGGACACTTTTTGGTTCTTGCTTCAGTCGGTCTTGCCTTGTCTGTAGGCAGCTTGTGTTCAGCTGTTCCTGGGAGAGACTCTCCAAGTGCAGGGATGCCAGAGTCGAATGTATCGTGAGCCGGGACGGGCTGCTCATTGGAGTCCCCTGAAAGACTGCCTTTTGGAGGTGCCCTGAGTTAAGAGCTTCCCTAGATTGCATGGAGCTGATCATTTCTAGTCTCTCTCTCTCTCTCTCTTTCTCTCTCTCTCTCTCTCTCTCTCTCTCTCTCTCTCTCTCTCTCTCAGTGATGTGAGCTTAGATTTTTTTGATGATGAAAGCTGACCCTATTCACTTTTGCTCATTGTTCCACTCCCTACCTTCACTTCCTGACAACTCAGGAGTGAGGCTGTCATGGGTAAAGCCACCATGATTAACTCCAAGGCAGGAAAGGGGCTGTGGAGTGTGTCTTCCTGTACGGGGTTGCTGTCTTCCTGAGGAGTGCTGCAGAAAGCCTGCTTCCTCCTCAGCCACCTGAGAGCAATAACTCCCCTTTATGTGGAGATTTATAGCAAGGCAGCTCTTCCTTCAGGGAATATCAGGCCAGCCACTTTACTGCCCCGGGCCTGCTTCCTCATCTGCAAAATGGGGCTAATAATGGTACCCTCCTCACAGGGTTGTTATGAGGATTTAATACATTAACATATATAGCGCTCGCAGAATAGCTGCTGGCAAGTTGCAATGCTGCTGTTATTGTAATATCTCATTCAATTGAATTTTGGTTTTCATAATACCGTGTGATTGGTGTTATTGCAGTTCTATTTCCCAGTAAAAGAAACAGACTCAGAGAGTTTAAAGTAGTAATTGCTAACATTTATTGAAGGCCTACTATGTGTGAGGCATGGTTTCCAGCTATCAATCCATTTGATTTTCTATCAGCTCCGCAAGGTAGGTTGTATTGATATTATCACACCAGTTTTACAGATGAAGAAACCCAGATTCAGAGTAGCTAATGTGCAGTGAATCCTCTGGGGATCTTGTTAAAATTCAGACCCTGACTCAGGAGGCTGGGGACAGGCTCAGGATTCTCAGTTACTGATGAGCTCCCAGCTGATGCCGATGCTCATTTCTCTTGGCTCTTTGGTGAGCAGTGGCTTATTGGGTTTAGTTCTAACTTTGTCTTGCCTAGCAAACAGTGCTAAGTAAACCAGACCGTCAGCGGTATCACAATGGCTGTAATTTATGGAGTCGGCTGGGACCAGGACTATTCCGGGACTTTATATGAGTATTCTTTGGTCCTCACACCACCTGTATGAGGTGGGTTCTAATTCTCATTTTGCAGATGAGGAAACTGAGTGTCTTGGCAGGTCCCGCCAATCACCTAGTAGTGCTAAGGCCAGGGTTAGCCCTAGGCTCTTCTGGCTCCTAAACCTGTGATCCGTCCAGTCCACTGCACTTCCTCTTCAGCACTGCAAAGGACTGTCAGACCACTGCTTATGTTGTCATTGTCATCAGCATCCTTTCCCAGAGGTTAATCATCAGCAAGCTGGTACTTCCTTTTTCATAGGGTGAACTCACAGTGATTAGTCCTGTCATCTGAGATTAATCCTTCTTTATTTAAATCGTGGCAAAATCTATGTAACATAAAGTTTACCATTTTTAGGTGTGTGGTTCAGTGGCATTAAGTAGACTCACACTGTTGTGCAAACATCACCTCTGTCCATCTTTTGCATCTTCCCCAAATGAAACTCTGTCCCCATTAAATAATAACTCCCCATTCCTCCCCAACCCCACAGCCCCTGGCAACTGCCGTTCTACCTTCCATCTCTATGAATTTGACTACCCCAAGTGGGCTCATAGAATATTTATCCTTTTGTGTCTGGCTTGTTTTCACTTAGCACAGTGTCTTCAATGTTGTAGTGAAGTAAATTCTTTTGAAATGTGAATAGCCACTTCCTACTATATCTTTCTGACTCCGATTTTCATCCAGAAGCTCGATAACAACAAAAACCTCAAAAGTTAAAGACATGACTATTGACTTCCCAGTTTCCTTTTCAGAGTCCAGGCCAAACTGACCAGCCCAGTGTAGGCACAGAGGGTGGTTCTGAACCAGTGTGGGGGAGGGGAACAGGCAGTCCCTCACCAGCAAAAATGCCAAGTGGTTGCCTTTCTCCAAAGGTGACTGGTGTGTCAGCAAAATTCAGCTTTAAAAGCAAAGCCCGGAAGCCTTGTTGGCAGCAAGTCACCCTCGGGACACATCTGATGCTTCCTTACAGAGAAAGCACACAGATTGGAAAGAACCTAAAGCACATTTAATTTCATTGTTCTGTCTCTGTGACCTTCAGCAAAGCTTCGTAAGCCCTCCGCCCTTCAGCAGCTTCCCTTACCTGGTGAGGGGCAGGATTAGCTCATCTCTTTTAGGTTCTTTCAGGTTGAAATCATTTCAGAGATTTGGTTATTTTTGCTTAATGATGTTTAAAATCATTATTCTCCAAATTTTAGCCTCCCCAAATTCCTTAAATTTCTTTTCTTTCACTCTCTTCTTGAATTTTGCCTTTTTCTGGTATCTTCTGTGCTATTTTACTTAATATTTTTAATTCAATACACTTTAAAAAATTATATTTATTTGAAAAAGAAGCCATATGTAATTCCCTTAAATGGAAAAAAAAGTATTATTTTGAGTATCATGAAGTTACTAAAGTTACCAATATGGATTTAAAGGTGGGAAGCAAAAATTTATTGAGCTCCAACCTTGTACCAATTACTGTTCTAAGCTTTTTACATACACTATGCCATTTAATTTTCACCATGACCTGCGGGAGTAGATAGTATTTTTACTTCCATTTTACAGATTGAGAAAACTGAGGCTCTGAGGAATTTCTGACCAACGGTCATGTCCCCTCTTATAGTTGATATAAGTTCCTCATGGCATAAATTCTTAGAGCTGCGACCCAAGTTTAAGTGGCTCCAGTTTTGAGAACTATGTGTGTGTGTAGATGTGTTGATTAATATTGCTTTTCCATTGAAGTGCCAAGAATATGGACTAATCTAGATTTCTATTAATCTTCTGTCAGTGGCAATGACAGCTTTACTGGGAGAGGCTGATTAACATCAGTCTCTGAGTTTGGGAGTGAGTACAACATAAACACACTTCTCAGAAGGGCTACAAGGAAAGCAAGGATGCCCAGACTCAGAAAACTCCCAGTGCAAGTTGTTTGTCCGTGTGCGGATTTGCACGTGGCACCGGTGGGTGCCTCTCACACACGTGGGTATTTGGAAGCTTATCGACGCCCCAGATGCCTCATACATTTGGGGTGGGAAAGAATGTATTTTCCTCAGGACTGTGCTGTACAGTTCCTGCCTTAGCTGAAGTCAGGACAAGGCCTGTGACTTCTCAGGGTATCCCAGGGCTACAGTCATTCTGTCCCTCTTCTGATTGACAGGGCATACTTCAGAGAGCTTCCAACCAACTTCCTGGAGTGAGTCAGGAGCCTTGATAAGATAGTGGCATTCAGGGCTATGAAGTGCAATCTGAGCCCCAAGAATGTGTTTTCTGAGGGTGGTTTTTCCACAAGCTGCTTTCAGTGACATTCCATTCATTCAGGGACGACTGTGACAAAATAGGCTTATTCTAGGGGCTGTGTTCAAAACAGCTTGAGCGTGTTTGCGATCAGGCCGGGCTGCTCTATGGGCATGGGAGTCCCTCAGCCTGTTTATAAGCCTCAGCTGAAAACCAGCTTGGGAAATGGCAGATGCCCTCAGCGGCTCAGCTTACAAGGCTGGAATGAAAGGCTTAGGGTGGAGTGAAATGTGCCCTAACCCTGGGACAGGGTGGCACAGTGGTCTGAAGCTTTAGAGACACAGGGGTTCACATTGATGAGTACTAGTTAGCTCTCCTGAGATGGATAACTTCCATCTCCCTAAACCTCAGTTCTCTCATCTGTTAAATAGGTTTTTAAAAAATTGTGGTAAAATATCTATAACATAAAATTTACCATTTTAATGATTTTTAGGTGTACGGTTCAGTGGCCTGAAGTACATTCCCATTGTTGTGTAAATGGGGTTTTAGATTGGATTAGAGAGTGTAAAGTGTTTGATTGGAGGTTGTTCAGTAAATGGTAACTAAGTTTATTATTATTATTTTGTGCTGCCTAGTAATTATCTTGTGCTTTTCAAAATTAATGCCTATTACAGTGACAAGTGTTTCTTGGGTGAGGGCAGGTGGATAATACAAAGGTGAGGGGAAATGAAGGAATCTGCCACCTGCAGGGGCAGGGGACTCGGAGTCTAATAAGCAAGGTGAATTTATACATATATTTAAATACACATATGCATATGTGTACATAGCTATATAATATAGGCATATATACACATGCGATAGTACAAGTGCTTATATATACATAATACATATGATATATATATATATATATATATATATATGAATATATATATGGAAGAGGGTTACCATAAAGGATAATAAATAAAACACTTCAAGAAACTAAAGGAAAAGAGAATGACTCCAAGGGGTGTGCACTACAAGAGAAGCAAATTTAGGTAAAACATTTGTATGGAACTTGAAGACTTGAAGGTTATAAAACGTTTTTACATTCATGGTTCATCATGATTGATTTTTTTCTTATTCTTACATAATCCTGTGAGCTAGAACAGGATAGGGATCCTGAGTTCCCATTTTCTGGTGGGTAAACTGAGGATCCAGGTAGCTAGATGTCCTACTCCATGTCACTTAGATGGCTGGTGGTAGAATTTGGGCTGAAGTATGATGGCTCAAAACCCAGTGCCTTCAGTGCATTTCATCTAGGGTCACAAGGTGGGCAAACTACAGTTCCGATCAGAGTGCGGGTAGATAAAAGGTGGTAGTGTCAGGTGCACAAGTGAGGGTTTTCCAACGTGTGATTTGCACATCACTGTGGTGCAGTCTGATTTTAGGTAGGCCGCAGACGGACAACTTTCAAATTAATAGTTATGCAATTTAACGTTCATCCGAAACATCAAGGCTATGATTTTGTGGCTATTGCGCAGGCAAGTCTAAATCAAAGTGAAGGTAGAGAGTCCATGTAAGAAGTCATTTCAAATAATAGAGCATGTAGTGTGCAGATATGGCAGAACTTGTGTCAGATGCCAAGGACTGCAGTTGAGAATCATGGCCCAGCTGTGTTGACTGGTCCTCTTATGAAGGCCCAGGGCTGGGGAGAGAAGCGTGACCCCGCCAGCAGACCTACCTGGGTGCCCCTCAGCTGCTCTGGTGCGGTGTGGTGTGAACCGATCCAATGCAGACGCTTACTGTATCACTAATGGGCCTCTCCCATCTTGCTTGTCTTTATAGATTGCTGACTTTGGACTTTCCAACTTGTACCAGAAAGACAAGTTCTTGCAAACCTTTTGTGGGAGCCCACTCTATGCATCTCCTGAAATTGTCAACGGGAGGCCTTACCGAGGGCCAGAGGTGAGCAGGTTGCCTGTTGTATTTGATGGGGTAGGTAGGAAGGGGAGGCTTGGGGGTAGAAAAGGGGAGAGGGCAAGAACTGGATCCAGGAAATTCTTTAACAACAACAACAACAACAACAACAACAACAACAACAACAATGACGAGCAAAGAAAACTTTAAAAAATATGATTATAAAAATCATAACATACATGCCTGGGAAAAAATTTGAAAAATTCAGAAAAATCTAAAAGAGAATGTAAAGTTACCTGCAATCTACCCACAAAAGATAACCCGTTAATATTTTTGTGACTTTTTAAAAGACTTTTTCCAGTGTAAATCTCTGCATTTAAAAAAAATTGAGATCATTATATATGTGTGTGGGTATATATATATTTTGCCTTTTATTAACATTATATTGTGACATTTTCTGAATTCATTATTAAAAACATGATTTTCAATGATGACAATGTTTTACCTTATGGATAAATATACCATAATTTAATTACCTCGCAAGATTTAGACAGATTTTCTGTTTTTCCTCATTATAGCAAAACACAAAACAAACATCAAACCAAAAAACCCCTAACTCTGAGAATGAATATCTTTTTGCAAATATTTTTGACAGCATCTATTTTTTGGTGAAGGAAATACCTTTAATTGTAACTTTTAATTCATGAGAAATGGATTCCTCTGTATGCCTAAAGCTTAAAAAGATGTGTCTGTGAAAAATGTTATTTTGAAAATGGGTGGGCTGTGACTGTTCTCTTTTAAAAAGACGGTTCTTTTTAAAAGGGAGATTCATCCCCTCAGTATCCTTTAAATAGCAGCTGCTCAGTGGGGTTGAAATGTTTCCTTCCAAATATTTATCTGTTTAAGAGTGTTTGGGGGCAGGGCTGGAGGCCAAAGAGGATGCCAAGAGCCTCTACCAATTACAGTGAGGAGAAAGTCTCTGAAATGAGAATGTAAGGGGGGAGCCTGGGGTTCAATTTACAAAACTGAAGAAACGCAACACTGTAAATTTATCATAGATAATGAATGCTGCTTTGATCTTCGAGGATCTGTTTCCGAGGTTACAAGCTGGCAGCCTGTGATCTGGCCAGCAAGCATGCTTTATTTGGCTACGGGAGTCTTTCTGAAAAAAAAAAAAAAAAAAAAAAAAAAAATGAACAGACATTTACTAACTGGGAGATTTCACATAAAAATCTGGTTTCTGACTTCTCTTAAAAAAAAAAAAGACCCAAAGGATCAACAGTGCTGGGACTTCATTATTGTGTGGCAGTGATTAGCCCAGGGGAGGGAGCCTGCTTAAGATGGGGGAAGGCACTCTACAGTTTGTCTCTGTCCCCAACACTACATGTTGTACCCCCAATTCTCTCTTGCTTTGTTCATGTTTGTTGTCTGCCTGGCTCTTATAAGCATTTGGGTTTGCCACCCCTGATCCATTTGAAGAAGACACAGGAAGAAATTGATCCCTGGATTAGGAGTGAAGAACCCTGTGTCCAGTCTTAGCTCCATCACTAGGGTGAGACCTCTAGAGAAACCGTTTAGCTCCTTGTGCCTCAGTATTCTCATCTGTCAAGTAGGGCTGAAAATAATTCAGGCCCTACCTGTTTCACAAAATTATGATAAGGATCAAAGAAGATAATCTGTTTGAGAAAGTTCTGACATAGGTTGGGTCTCAGTTTGAAATGGAAATGCACAGCCGCACTGCGTATCAGTTGTCAGTCTGCGTGGGAACCTGTCGTCAGGTGCTAAATTCAGTTGCTGGGGTCGCTGGGGGTGGCTGCGCACACCGTGTGATGCTGATGGTTTGGAAGGCATCCAGAATCTGCTTCCCAGCTCCTGTATGTCCTGTCTCTCTGCTCCAGGTGGACAGCTGGGCCCTAGGTGTGTTGCTTTACACTCTCGTTTATGGAACAATGCCCTTCGATGGTTTCGATCACAAAAACCTCATTCGGCAGATCAGCAGCGGAGAGTACCGGGAGCCCACGCAGCCCTCAGGTGCGTGCCCGAGGCGGGTCAGAGGTTGAGTGGGTGTGGTTGGCTCGCTTGCCCCAGCTCATGCTTTCTGCTTCTGTTGTAATGTCTGTTAAGAGTCTCCTGCTTTTCCTCTCTCTTCTCTCCAGGTCTTCGTCTTCTGGCAAAGCTGGCTTATTAGGCTGCTTTACCCAAACCTCCCAAAATGAAAATGGTCAGAACAAGCATTGTACACCGCAGGCAGGCTAGGAGTTCTGTTTGCTCGTTATATGAACTTGGGCAAGTCTCTGACCCTGTTTGGATTCAGTTTCTCCACTAAAAATTAAAACTTTGGGAAAGGTAGTACACGAAGTCCCTTCTAGTCCAAGTAGACATATAACCACCTCCCTAGACTCTAAGTGCCACAAGGGTGGCACCTGCTCTTTTTCCCTGCGGTGCCCCAGCCAGGAGCGTGGTACATGGGGGCTGCTTCATGACCTATTGCTGTATAACAGCTCTCTCCCATCCCCCCAGACAAACTTGGTGGTTTAAACAATCATGTAACCGTAAGCCACTATTCCCTGTGTCGACTACAGATCTTCCAACCTTGCTTGGGATTTCTTGTGCACGTGAAGCCAGATGACAGCTGGGGCTAGGGGCTGGTGGTGGGACACCTCTGTGTAGGCTCCGTCTCCATGAGCCTGTGAGGCCTATCTGTCCAAGAGGAAACCTGGACTTCTTACGTGGCCACTCAGGGCTCTACCAAGGAGGAAGAAGAAGCTGCCAGGCCTTCTTAATGTCTGCTCTTGGATGCCAGATAATATCACTTCTTCCCTGTGCTTCTGGTCACAGCATCCGAGACCGTAAGCCCCATCTCTTGATGGGAGAGGTCTGTGCATGTATGGAAAGGGTGGCCATCTTTGAAATGCAGTTAACACGAACTACTTCACATGTATACATACCATATGTGTACACACGCACACACACGCACAGGCACGCATTGTTGAGGCTTATTATTCATGGTGGTTACATTCTGTAAAGTTGCTGTGAACACTGAGTTAGTGAAGACGGAACTTGAGGGAAATACAGGGCTCAGTTCCTGTGAGCCTCTGGTCACAGTGTTTTAGTACATTGCCTCGTCTTATGTATGTTTCTATTTAAAGGTACCTCACTTAAAACATATTGTCGATTCACAAACGTCAAACTCACAGCCAACCCACTGTCACTCATGCCTGAGTGAAGCTCATTTAACACCCTCATTTCCTCCGTAAGGCTCATCACAGCCTTTTCTGTACCTCAGAACACTAGACAGCCCTTCAGTACTATGCTTGGGGGCTAAACAGTGAAATCACCAACAAAAAGCACAAAACTGTGAAAAACATGGACTGAAGAGACCGTGAAAAGGACTGGTTGGTATGAGAGCAGAAACAAGAAGGCAGAGTTCTGGCCCCGTCAGACTTCAGCTGGAAAAGCACGTGCGTGTTGGGGCAACTCAGATTGTTTGCCACTCTGAATGTACTCAAGTGACTGAGGAAGTGTCCTGAGTTTTGACTTTTGGGTTATAAATGTATTTTAGCGAGTAGGCAAATTTACACGTACAGAATCTGTGAATTCTGAGGATTGACTGTGATATACATTTGTGTGTGTGTATCTATTATATGTGTGTGTATGTTTGTGTACTGAGTGCCTCTATATTTTTTCAGTTAGCTACCCTTTTTTTTTTTTTTTGAGAAGTTTCAGGGTGACCTCTTAGGCGGTCTTCTTTGCCACACCAGCTAAATGGTGTCAACACAGTTCCTGACACAGTGCAGGGGATCAGGAAATATTTGTTGAGTGACTGAATAAACAGTCATCCTATACTTTTCAGGGGTGCAGCTCACCCTGGCCCCCTTGCAGCTGAGGGGAGGTGTGCCTTCCCCAGATACACTTCAACCCTCATTGAGAGAGCACAGCTTTCTCCTGAAAGTCGATTTCTAGGCTGTGAGTCAGTTGGTTCCTATGGCCTTCTCGACATCCCTGTGGGGGTTTCCCCCTAATTCTCTGGCAGCAGAAATTTGCAAATGGAGTTTTTCAGACAGGCTGTAAGCGGAGAGCAGACCCAGATCAGCTCTCTGATCTGGCAGCTCGGCACACTGGGGCTTATGTCAGAGAGAGGAAGGAGGTGAGCTCACCGGGTGTGGGGCTCAGAAACTGGCCAAGGCCCGCCTTGGGTGCAGCCCCTGTCACTGCCCAGGTGTGCCAGGTGTGAGCTCCTCTCCATCCTTCTCTGTCTTTCCCTCTCTACTGAGGAGACTTATTCTCACCATCTCAGCCCCAAATTTCCTTTTTGTGCCTACACACTATCCTGGTAACTCTGAGCACTGCGTGTTCATACAAGCCTACCTTTGGAGGACTAAAGGAAGCCATGGCAATCCAGACCTGTTCACCCTTTAAATAAAATGATATCCACCAAAGGAATGGTGGGTGGGGCCCTGCTCGTGGTGGGGTCTGGATTCTTTCCCGAGCACTGGCCTTGCCCATTTTAAAGACCAGAGTTGATGGGAAGCTCAGTAAGTTCATGATAGTCCTCCACTCACGTGGAAAAACATGCAAGGATGTCATGGCCTGCTGGCCTATGGTTCTGTGTCTCGATGATGCTTTTCAGGTATGTACTGGAAGACTCTGGCTGGACCAGGGCTCCAGTCGGAGTTTTCTGAAAGTGACCATGTCTCCCTAGCCACCCCTGGAGTGCCAACCCTGTCACAAAGCCAAGCGCTCTTATATAAGCATCTTTTTTTTGTTTCTTGTCCCATAGATGCTCGAGGACTCATTCGGTGGATGCTGATGGTGAACCCCGATCGTCGGGCCACCATCGAGGACATCGCCAACCACTGGTGGGTGAACTGGGGCTACAAGAGCAGCGTCTGTGACTGTGACGCCCTTCACAACTCTGAGTCCCCGCTCCTGGCTCGCATCATCGACTGGCACCACCGTTCCACGGGGCTGCAGGCTGAGGCCGAAGCCAAAATCAAGGGCCTGGCCAAACCCGGGGCCTCTGAGGTCATGCTGGAGCGGCAGAGGTCACTGAAGAAGTCCAAGAAAGAGAACGACTTTGCCCAGTCCGGCCAGGACTCGGTGCCCGAAAGCCCATCCAAGCTGAGTTCCAAGCGGCCCAAAGGGATCCTGAAAAAGCGAAGCAACAGTGAGCATCGCTCTCATAGCACCGGCTTCATCGAAGGTGTTGTCAGTCCTGCCTTACCCTCTGCTTTCAAGATGGACCAGGACTTGTGCCGGACTGGCGTGCCCCTCCCAAGCTCCCCCGAAGCGGAGGTGCCAGGTAAACTCAGCCCTAAACACTCGGCCACTATGCCCAAGAAAGGCATCTTGAAAAAGACCCAGCAGAGAGAATCAGGTTATTACTCCTCCCCGGAGCGTAGCGAGTCTTCGGAGCTGTTGGACAGTAACGATGGGACAGGGAGCAGCATCCCATCCCCAACGCCCCCGGACCCAGCCAGGGTGACTGCCCTCAGCCTTTCCTGCCGCAGGAAGGGCATCTTGAAACACAGCAGCAAGTACTCTGCAGGCACCATGGACCCAGCCCTCGCCAGCCCCGAAATGCCCACACTGGAATCCTTGCTGGAGCCCGGCGTCCCTGCCGAGGGCCTCTCCCGGAGCTACAGCCGGCCTTCCAGCGTCATCAGCGACGACAGCGTCCTGTCCAGTGACTCCTTCGACTTGCTGGACCTGCAGGAGAACCGCCCCGCCCGCCAGCGCATCCGCAGCTGCGTCTCTGCCGAAAACTTCCTTCAGATCCAGGACTTTGAGGGGCTCCAGAACCGGCCCCGGCCCCAGTACCTGAAGCGGTACCGGAACCGGCTGGGAGACAGCAGCTTCTCCCTGCTTACGGACATGGATGATGTGACTCAGGTCTACAAGAAAGCGCTGGAGATCTGCAACAAGCTCAACTAGCTCTCTGGGGTGCAGGGCGGGTTGGGGGTGGGCATGAGGGAGGAAGGGGAGCAGTGACTTGTCCTAATGAGCTGGTTACCTCTTTGCTGGTCATGTTAATAGACTAGAAAAGGATCGGTGCCATCTCGCTTGGTCAAGTTTGTAGCCTTGAGCTAGTATCTAAAAGGGAGAAGTGGGCTGTCTGCTAGTCCTGTCAACTGCCAGTCAGAATTTGAGTCCTAATGGGTGTTGGCTTTATGGCACCTCCTAGAGGACTAGCTGTCTGGGGAGGTGGTGTTGGCCAGCACCTAGAGGGGTGGGCTAGAAGCATATGGGAGAAAGAGCATTTCCCTAGAAGTCATCCAAATGCTTCTGGAGGAAGGGCAAGAGAGACCATCTGCTCTGAGTGAGCTTAGAGCTTGCTCCTTCTCACATTAGTAAGCTTGGTCTGACTGCAGAGGGTTGGCAAGTCAATTTCAGCAACCTGAGCTTGAATCGGTGATTGATTGATAGTGGCTGCTGAGTGTGTTGGTTTGGGTAGCCCAGGCACATGGGAAGGAGTGCTGTGATTGAATAATCATGGCAGCCATGGGGACGGGAAGGGGGGCAGTAGCACTCCTGGCATGTAGTGCTTGACCTGGCTAAGCCCTGGGAATTAGGTTAGGGCATCCTGTGGGATCTGTTATGTCTTTCATGCCACTAGTGTGGCATTTGTTACTTTGCTACTCTGCCTTGAATGGAAGACAGGGCTTTGGTCAGAGGGAGAATTCTCTGAACTCTGCTAAGGACATAGAGTCAGCACGTGGTGATGTTTTGGCTTCTTTCCTGATGTCTGTTTTGCCCTTCAGCATAATCTCCTAAGGGTGGACAGGTAAAAAGATGGTAGGGTCAGAGGTCAGAACTCTGGTGTATAGCAGAGCTTGGGATCCTCTGTGGTCCTTGTGCAGGTGAATGGAAATTGACCCACACCAACAAGGGGCAACTATCTGTTTCTTTAATGTCTCAATATTAACTGGAATGCCACCTCTTGGTTCATTCTCACCTGCATGAATGCTCTGAATGGGATGTGACGCTGTCCATAGTCTCAAAAGAGTAACCAGCTCAACCATTCACCCTGTTTACTAACAGGAGACGGTTCCCCATCCGCCAAGTGTGGAATCCTTAGAAGCAGAGAGTTTGCTTCTAGGGAGTTAATGTGTAGGTAGAATATTTGGACAAGGAAAAGAAAGTCAGCAGAAGGTGATTTCTCTCAAATCTAGGTATCCCATGTCATGGGTTTGAACTCCTAGGCTTTCTGGATAAAGAAAGCTCCATCCATTCAAATGAATAAGGTGTTGGAAGAGGAGAGTGAGTTGGGAAGAAGTGTACAGGACAGGGGACATTTCCCTAGAAGTCATCCAAATGCTTCTGGAGGGATCAGAGAAGGTGTATGAAAAGACTCTTACCTTAGAAAGTAACGTAACTGGGTGTTTAACTTTTAGATACCCAGATTACAGGTGACAAGATGTCACTCCCACAATGGGACATCTTCATTTACTGGGTTTGGAATTAATGGTCTTGGGAATTTGAGATGACTTCAGATTCTGTTGGTCTGAGCAAACCAAAACCCTTGTTTCAAGATGGTTGACGTCTTGGTAGATGCCTAGATATATAAGGAGGACTAGTCTTCGGGATTATTTTTGGGGAAACTAACCGGCAATAGTTCATAGGGAGATGAGAAGAAATCACCTTAAGGCACTAAGAACATTAATTAGAATGAAACTGCCCTTTCTCCAAGGAGATGGCTCCATTTCCTCCCTTGCCACCAGCTCTGGGGTTTTAGTTTGTGTGTTCCTTCAGGTTGAGCTAAGTAATTATTGTGAAGAACATCTCAGTTTCCTTTCATTCAGTCCCACCTCCTTCCTGAGCTCCAGTATAGGTTCAAAGGGAAAAAAATCTGTAGGTAGCAAATCGTGGAGGGTGTGTGGATACACGGAGGATGTTCTGCAACCTCTGAGCTCCCTACTCCTTGTCTCACTTAATGCAGCCTTTTCTGAGCACCTGTACTGCCACACTGCTGGTCCCTCTTGTATGGCAGCTGGCCTAGTTGGTAGCTGTCCATATTTATAACTTAGATGTAACACCTACCTGCTGGTTGATGTGTTTTTTCCTTTTGCCAAGTGATTGCCTCTGTTTGGTATTTTCCAGCCTTCTAATCTTTAGATTAAAGTGACACTATAAGGAAAATCATTCTATACCCTCCCCACCTCTCCAAAAAAACCCCCAAAATCACACACACACACTTCTATACCCTCCCCACACTTCTATACCCTCCCCATACCCCCCAAAACCCCAAATCACACGCACACACACACACACACACACACACACACACGCACACACACACACGTTCATTTTCATCAATAAACCCAGACAGTGGATTGTGGCAGACACGGTTCTCCACTCAGAGGCAGAGACTCTGAGGTGAGTCCTGGTGTGTTGCTAACTAGGTTGCTAACTGGTTGTAGGCACCTGTGGTGTTTTGGAGGCTGTTTTCCTCAGAGTGAGAGCTGGAGGGGTGGATCAGCTGGTCTCTCAGGTCCTGCCAGTTCTGACATTCTGCTAAATCCTCCAATTCTAGATTTGATGTTGACTCTGTCTTTTGAAGGAAAAATTTAAGACTAGAGGGAAATACCTTGAAAAGCAGCTCTCCTGCTTCCTGAGTAAATCCTGTCATCCCTACCAGCCAATCCCCAGCCGAGGAAGTCATGCTTGATTCATTCATTTCCACGGAATTACGAGTGAGAGACACTTTTATGACATGATGGACCAAGCAGGAGATTCAATGTCAGCTCTCCTGGTCCTTTCCTTGCCTCCGTGGGCCTTTCAGTGTCTTAGTTTACACATCTGCCAAAGGTGTAGAATTATACTTCGTTTTACAGGTTAATTTCAAGGCATGATCAGTTTTCAGGAAGTGCTTCAAGACCCCAGGCGAAATGAAAATGCTAAGTACCCTCTGAATTTCTATCCCTGTTATAAGGTGCTTCTTCTTCAGATGACAAGGAGCACTTTTCAGGGTAAAATTCAGGTGAGCATTGCCCAGACCTGCTGTCTTGAGTACAAATGTGAATGATCAACTGACTGCTTATTGCCAAACTGGAAATGTTCTGTAGGGATTAACTGGCATGGTATCATTCCTAGAAGAAAAAAAAAAAAAAAAAAAAAAGAGAGAAACTTGACTGCACATTTTTTTAAAAAAAAATCCATGTTGTGACTTTTATTTAATTTCTATTTTTTTTTTTGGTAATAAAAAGTTGACTTTTTTTATTTGAATTTGTCTTTTTTTAATTTATTGGTCTGAAAGGCATTTCAAAGGTATTATAATAATATATTGGTGTAATTTAATTGGTGCAACATGCTCTTATGGCTCCAGTCAAAATTGATCTTCACTCATTTGATTGGTTTGAGCCCAGAACAGCCTACAGGGGTAAAAAAAAAAAAAAAAAAAAAAGCTGGATAACCACCCAAAGTGTTTGTATTTTCATTGGAAATGGATTTTTGTTTTTTTTGTTTTTGTTTTTGTTTTTTGGGTTTTTTTTTTTTGTTTCTGTTTTTATTTTTAAATTAAATAAATTGCAATGAACTGAACTGAACTGAGACCTTGCTTCTTTATTTGGTTGTTTTTCTCTTAGTTAAGTAAGTGACGAAATGGATTTAAGTAACACAAAGCCACCCAGGCTAGCTTAAGCACAAAGAATTTATTCAAAGTTCTCACAAGGAAATGCAACTAGCAGTGCAGCTAAAACCAAGAACTGGAGAAGTGGAATCTAAGAGAACTACAGGCCCTCTTTTCTGCTCCTCTTCGCATACCAGCTCTATTCTCTTTGCAGCCTGGCTTTCTCCTCCCTGATTTTATGACCCACCTTGGCTTATCCCATAACTTTCAAAGTTACATATTCTCAGTCTGGTTTTCAAAAGAGCCTACTGACCTGATTCCTTCAGCCGAACTAGAGACAGCATCAGAGGTTAATACTCAGCCCACACCTCAGCTTCCTCTACCTGCCCCCTCCTCTACTCTCTTGTCTTTTCCAAGGGCAGATAAATCACTAATCAGATTGCTCAGACTTCTAACATCAGTAGGCCATGTTTCCTATTGGGGAAGGCCACTGCTCTGCCTATAATGAAATGGTGTCCTGAGTCCTATTTTGCCATTGTTCCTTGTGCCAACAGACTCCAGGAAGCTCCTATAAAGAAGGATGAATAATAGGGTAGGATTGAAGAGTCCCTGAGTCTCAGTCACAGTATGATATGACCTCAAACCCTACCCTCGTATCAAAACTTACAGAGTCATGCTCTGTACTGAAGAGCACTGTTAGGGGACCCATGCAAGAAAGTCTGACTTTCCAAAGAAATTGCAGCTTTCAACCCTTATCTGGCTTACATGGAGAATATCTGATGTAGCATTGTCATATTTAGCAAATAAAATGACAGGACACTCAGTTAAACGGATTTTTTTTTTTTTTTTTTTTTTAGTATAAGTCTCATGCAAAATTTGGGTCGGGCTTATGCTAAAAAGTTATCTGAAATTCAGATTTAACTGGACATCCTCTATTTTATCTGGCAACTTAATCTGATGGGGCTTAATTGGCTAAATTGGGGACCGGCTATGGTAGAGGGTTGGGGAATGGATGCTTACAATTGTGGCCTGGTAAATTAGGACATGCCCATGCCTCTCAAGCTGGTCTGAGGTGGGAAGAAATCCAATTCCAGTTTGGACTTGATGATCGCTATTGAGTCAAATTGCTTCATGTCTTTGGGCCTCAGTTTTCTCATGTGTCTGATGGGTACATTAATTGCTGCCTTACTCAACTGTTCATAGGGCTATGAAAGAGTGAGAGAATTTCTTTGAAGTTCCCTTGAGTATAAAACTCGATGAATGAGAAACCATAGTCCTTCCTCTACAGGGCAATATTCACTGACTTTTAAAATAGAACATCTTAAAGGCAATCTGCCTGGCTTGGAGGCTCTTAATTCTTGCTGCGGTCCCTGCCACTATTAGCAAATGGGCCTGTCAGTCATTTTCGAGGTAAGGGAGTAAGGGGAAACTTACTTAAAAGTGAGCCCCTTTGGAAAGACAAAATTCTGCAGTCACATAGAGGGAATAGCAGCATATGTATGGCCTAGGGGCTGTACAAAATGTGACATGTAAGGGGTAGTGAGAAGCCTTCTGGGGGAGTGATATTAAGCCAGCTGTTTGAGGCCACAGACTTTCCACTCTAGAACCGTGGCCCAATTTGTTCATAACCTCTCAGAGAAAGCCCCAGTGCTGTGATTCACATGAAGCCTGGATTTAGCCACATTTTGGTACTATGCCAAGGTTGAGCTGGTTCCTCCAACCCCTGCTGAGATCCCTACAGCTCTTCAGAGTTTCCAAAGAAAGTCAATAGAACTCACACTGGTAGCTCCAAACAGCAGAGTTAAGGAAGCTCTGCTGAATGTTTTGGTGGCCACTGAGGTGTGGATGTGGCTTTATGTTGGCAAGATCATAGGTAAATATGGCATCACTGGCTGTGTTTGAAGACCAATCTTCAAACATTATGCATCTGTTTCTTTTTGATTTAGTATTTGAATGTTCTTGGGCCATGCGGGATCAGACTGGTATTTGAATAAAAAATGTCAAAATCAATGTTTTCTATATCAAACACTAAATGGGAAGTCACGACATCTCTTGATATTAAGTTGGATTGTCTTTTGCTTTAATGATGTTAATATAGTTCTAAAATGCATGTCTTTATTTAGCCTGAAATTGGAAAGGCTATATGTACCCTGGTACATATATTTTGAAGGGTGGAAATGTGATATTTATTTCCAGAAAAATTGGGGGAAAGGCTTTGAGAAAAATAGAACTTGCTAAAGTAAGAGAAATAGTAATACCATGTACTAAAGTTAAATCGTGTCAGTAGCATAAAGAATAAAATTTGGATGGTTTCTCTTTGCTAAAATCAGAGAAAGACCTTTTTGACAACACCTATGTCTGTAAATGTTGGGATACTTGGTGATGTTCTAAGTATGTATCCTTGTAACCTCTTTAATGACAGGATAGAGTGAATGAGAGCCATGACCTACATTTTAAATCTAATTTTGTCATATGTATTATCAGTCTATTTGGTTTTATGATTTTTAGGACTTATCTTTGCAAGAATAAAATAACCTATGGATATTTAAGCAGGATTATGATTCAGTATCATCCATGGGTCTAAAAAGTATATCGCGTCCTTAAATAAACAGAAGTGGTTGGTTATGCAAATAATAGGAGGGGTAGTAAGGAAAATAGATGTTATGGAGTGGCACAATTGACATGTTGTCAACTGATTGGTCGGTGAGGTTATGAAGCATGGTCAAGTTTAAGGAGGAAAATTGAGAGAACTTAAAATTTACTGAGCTTCTACATGGTGTTCACTTCATCCTTATTCAGTAGCAAGTGACAGAAACACAACTCAGACCACGTTGAGTAACAAGATGAATTTACTGCTTCATGTAACTGAAAAGTCCAAGGTGTATGTCTCGGGCATGCTGGATCCAGGGATTCAAGGAATGCTGTTGACCTCTTTTTCATTCACTCTCGTCGAATGTAGATTTCATTCTTAGGCAGGATCTTTCTGCATGGGAGCAAGTTAGCTCCTGGTAAGCGTTATGAGGTCTTTTACTGTATGAGCTTAGAGTCAGAGAGAGATTATCACTATCCTAACATTTATGTGCCAAGGAGGCATTGTGGATGGCTTTGCTGGAATCACGTGTCTCCCTCTGGCCCAGTTACAGAGTCCGGGTGGAGAGATGCCCTGATTGGCAAAGCTGGATCATGTGCCACCCTTGTGGTATGCTCGAAAGACAGCTCCTTCAGAATCACACAGAGTGGGGGAGAGCAGCTCCTCCAAAAGAATGGATGCCGAGTCAACAAAAAAAGTTCTACCTTTTGGGCCTCTATAAAATAGCATTAAATCATTTCTAATTTTTGGAGTTATTGTGAAAATTAAATGAAATAAAGTACCTAATACAGGGCCTGACACATAGAAGATTTTTAATTTATACAGATAGTACCAGGAAGATAAAAATACAATGCTGTAGAGAGGAGATATATTTGTTAGGAAAATTTCAGCTGTAAAATCAGCTGCAATGTGAGAAAAATCCAGCTGAAACTGATTTTAACACTACAGGGGATGTATTGCCTCATATATCTGGAATTCTAAAGATGGGGTGGATTTCATGGTTTCTTAGGTCTAGTGGGAGAAATGGATAATAAACAAGTAAACAAACACTCCCCCTCCATTACAGATGATAATAAGTGCTATGAAGGAAATGGATAGGATGCAGAGATAGAGAATTAAGTGAGGGAGGTACCTCTTATAGAAAGAATAGTCAGGGAAGGCACCTTTGAAGAGCTGGCCTTTAGGCAGAGGTCTGAAGGTGAAGAAATAGCCATATACAGAGTGAGCATTCCAGGCAGTAGGAACAGTATATGTAAAGGCCCTTGAGTCTCCAAAACAGAGCTTTACAGGGTTAATTTCTGGTTCACTGGCATAGGACAGACGTGGTCCATGGAGTGTATGGTGTTTTGCTAAACATATGTGGCCATGTTCTAATGCAGGCTGGCTGTGATCATTTATGAGTTTGTGTAGCCGTAACTACAAATGGCTGCTTCCTTCGACAGGTGGTCCCCAGACGAGATACATGCCATGACGTGCATTTTAAATGAGAATATGTTTCCACTGCAGAAATTCACTGCTAATTTATTGAAATTCATGGAGAGGATGTTTTTAATCCACAGAATCAATCATACAAAGTTTAGGACATGGAAGTGGGACAGCAATGATGCTCTGTAAAGACCAGGAAGTGCACACTAAGGTTTTCATGTCACAAAAACTGCTCCATGCTCTCACAACTGTATGGTTTCGGCAGGGAATTGTGTGGGAAACCAGCAATCAATTTTGTTTTTAGATTGTGACAATTATTTTCCTACCGTTAAAAAATTTATGCTGCCTATCTACCTGACTGGGAATATCCATTGTTTCTTGACCAGCTGGTTCTTCCATCTACTACCTGTGCTAGTTTTTTGTGAATGAGTCTGGATAGGCGATGTTATGGTAAAGTGACAAATACGCCCTGAAATGTCAGTGGCTCAGTATGAGAAACAATCATTTCTTACTCTCACCAAGTTCAATACAGTTTGGGCAAGTTTCCTTGTTATGCTGTCTCTATGCAGACACTTGGGGATCTGAGCTTCTTCCACCCCGTGTTTCTGCCATCGTAGAGTTTGTCATTTGCAGTTGTGCACATGAGGGAGAGAGAAAGCACAAGTCAAGATCTTTTAAGAATCGGATCTGGAAGTGATGTACGTCATTTGTGCTCATATCCCATCGGCCAGAACCCAGTCACCTGACCTCAACCTAACTTCCTGGATCGTCTTCAAGTCCATAGAAGTTAAAAAGTAGAAAATAAAATGAAATCGGGTGGACACATAACAGTGTCTCTGTCACAACTTATGTCTGCTTCCCATGGGAAGGTCCCAGCATAAATAAAAATCATTATTGTTGATATTCACCGAGTTCTCATTGAGAGCTACAGGCAGTGTGTCTGCCTTTGTCACATATCATGTCTTTTAATGCTCTCATGAGAGTTGAAAACGTGCAGTAACTTGCCCAAGTTGTCCGACTGTTAAATGCGGAACAGGATTCAAATACAGGCCTTGCTGACTGGCTTCTGAGCCCAAGCTCTAAATTGCTCTGCTGTACCCCTGAGATGACCCTTCTTCAAGTCAGTCTCCTTGATCATAAGCCCCATTCTGTCACCATCCCTGTTCGTGTACATGGCATTTTCCTACAGGAGCAAAACAGATACTATCAGGAAAGAAGACACTGGCCCTGTTCAACGCACTCTTCATACAAAAGTGAAGAGAGTGTCTGTCCCCTAGCGCCCCGCTGGTGTTAGGTTCCAGAAGATCCAGTCTCAGCAGGTGGAATTAGTGGAGTTGATTATAGTTTCTTAATTCCTCTAGTGTGAAATGGGATGGAGGATGGGCCTTTCTCCATTCTGAGCACCAACTGTGTTTCAGAGCTCAGGAGAGGGACAGTGGGCCTTCAGGGGCTGAGTTCCTTCTGTCTAAAGCTGTGTATTCACATGCATTCCCCAACAAGGCTCCACGTGCTATTTCCTGTGCCGGTGTGTCTCAGGGGACCCTGATTCCTGAGGGCTGATTGCTCAAAGCAACTGCTTTGGACCATATGGAAACACAGGATGCCAAGCTGGGCTGCATAACCTTCCTGGGGTCAGGCATTGCAATAGCAACTTTGATCACACAAAAAGCAGTGTATTGCCTTGTCTTTGAAGCCCAGGGCAAGGTGGTGACACAGGCATGATCCCAAACTGGACTTGCAGACAAACATCTCACAGTCAGAAGAAAGTGAGGGAGAGAAACAGTTCATTTTGGAGGCAGCTGAAGAAAAGGGGCTCCAACAAATAACTATCCTGAGAAAGTTCTGCAAATTGGAATTTGTGAATCACTGAAGCTGAAAAACATCTGATTCAGCAGTACTTAGGGCATTCCAGAAGCTTCAGCCATCAGGCTTTGGAGCCCAGACAAAAGGATGTGTGCAAAGCAGAAAGCCAGATGCAGACCTCAGAACCAGGCCTGCCGATCTGCTCCAAAGAAGCCATGGCTATGGGTTCGGTCCCTGTGAAGTACAGATGGTCCCTGGCAGTGGGGGCTGCTTACACTGGCTTCTCATAAACACAAATAGCTGGGCACCATAATGATGCAGCAGAGACATGGGGGCTTAGGGAAAATTGTCTCTCCTTTTAGAGAAACAATCATAATCACATTTCTCAGATCCTTTGGGGGATCCAGAATAGGGTGACGGTGTTGCCCATGAGGTAAGCTGGAGCTAATGAGACTCTTCCTTGTTGAGAAGAGAATTCCAAAATGAAAGGACAGACTAAAAGAGACAAGTCATCCTCCCAAGATTCCAGCGCTGTTGCATATTGGTGCTTTGGCTGGTGTGACACCTGAGGTCTTTCTTTGTCCTTGCTTCTTTCATTCTGGTTGATCTACTCATAATCCTGCCACTTTAGCTAGTGCCAACTACATTTCTCACAGTCGATGTCCTGAACCTCAGCGTTTTCCCCCTTCCTCCCTGTCACCTGCTGAACCATGTCTGCCTTCTCCTGGCCCTTGAAGTCTTACTTGCTTTTGTTTTTAGCCTCACACTCATTCCTTGAATGTAAACACTGCTGTGATTTCCTAACATGAATCTCTGGATCAGCCTGTACCTTTACCTGCACTGGGTAACCTTGTTGTCTGACTCAGTGCCTAATAAATAATTGGGACTCACCCTTTTATATGTCTTCAAGTTCAATGATCTTTTCTTTGGTACTATTTAATGTGTTCTAAATTCCATCAAGTGAAATGGACTATTTAGGGATGAAAAACACAATATCTGAAATAAAATTTCACTGGATTAGTTGACATTTCAGATATTGTGTTTTTCATCCCTAAATAAATATATATATATATATTATATACATTCAGTAATGTCTCTGTACTCTGGCTGGTGGGAACTTGACATTTCCAGTTCTTGGTTAGGTCCAAAAAATTGTTTGGCTTGTAGCTCCCAAGAGATTGTTCTTTTTTGTTGTTGTTATTTTTCTTTGCCCAGTTTCACAGACTTCCCCCCCCCCCACCCGACATTAGCAGAGTAGTATTAAGTTAAAGACTCAGAGTGTCCTCATATAGATTTCTGGGGCTCTTTCTTTGTATAGTAGCTTCCTCTCCAGGACTCTGTGCCTCCAAATCTAGCTGCCTGGGCTTCACTGGCCACCCGATTTTTGTCACTTTCTCTGTTTGTGTTCCCCCTCTTGCTAATTCTCACCAGAAACTTTTCCTAGGTTAAGCTGGGACAGTTGTAGAGTTTCCTTTGTTTTTCTTTTCTGTTCGGCTGGGGTCACAGTCCTATGTTGCTTGCTGTCAAATGTCTGAAAATAATTAATATATTTTATTCTGTCTTGTAGTTTTTTTTTGTTTTTTTTTGTTTTTTTACAGTGAGAAAGGGGTATCCCGTAGGAGTTTCTCCTTCACAGATAGAAGTAAAAGTTGAAGTTAATTCATTTGCTCAGTCTCAGAAATAGTTGATAGCAGAACTGGGTCTTCAACTCAGAGATGACAGACTTTCAAACTATGCCTTTTACGGTTGTTAAGATCCTGTTATCCTCCCCCAGCCCACTCCCTTTTTAAAAAATCACATTCCAGAAAGAAGGCAGGTAAAAATCCAATCAGTAAAAAGTGAATTGGTTATTCTGCTTGCTGGCAATTCCAGTAAAAACGATTAGGCAGGGAGTGTGCTGTTATAGTTGGCTGCTTCTCAGAGGTGCCCTGACAAAGTGAGCTTTCGTTTATTTTCTTCGTTGTGAGTGAGTGGAGAATGTACGGGGCAGCTCTTCATTTATTTGTTCACTCATTTATTGATTCTATTACTTATTCATCCATTCGAGATTATTTATGGAACACCTACAGCATTCCAGGCACTGGGCTTTTCTTCATGTTGGGGAGTGAGCAGTAACTCCCAACAGGTTTCCTTTCTCTCCCTGCTCATTCTCCCAAACCTTTACATTCATGGTCATGTGAGGAAGGGCCCAGATGGTGACATTTACAGATGTGTCTCCCTGGGTTCTGGTGGAGCTTCTGAGTGGTTAGGAGAGAAGTTAGGGTCTCTTTCCCTATTAAACTAAATGCCAACACTCTTGGGAGGAATCATACATTAAACCATTGTCAGCCAACCATTAGCCAGCCTTTAATGTTTCAGGAGAGATTTATTAAGTGCTAACTGAGAGTAAGAATAGAGAACAACATGAGCCCCTTGGGAAATGGGATGAGATGAGAAAGTGGGGTAATTTTCACAGGAAAGGTGGCAAAGACAGACTCTGAAATTTGGCCTCAAGCTGAGTCACTTAAGGATTTATCTCTTGCCTTCTTCGGTTTGAGTGTCATAATAGTAACAAAGTTGAGTGATGTTTTGTAGGTTACAGGTCCCCCTACTCTCATTTTTTCCTTGAAGCTGCCTCTCAATAGACCCTGGAGGTAAAATTAATACTGCTGAGGAAATGGAAGCTTGGGGAAGGGAAGTCATGGTCTTAAGTCATCCAGCTGGTAAGTGCATGGCCTGAATCTGAACTCAGGCCATCTAACTCCAGGGCTTCCGATGCTAATTCTGCTCTGTCATCTGAACATGTAAAGTTGCCTGTTATGACCAAATAATCTCTGTCTTTGTTACTCGTGCCATCAATTAAGCATTTTGCATGTGCAGCCCCTTCACTGAGAACCAAGGTTTCGTGTCAAAGGTCATCTGGGCTCTTTCATGTCAACAAGATGCTTATTCCCAATCTTGGAAATGAATTATTCTTTGCGGAGGGTTGATTGGAATGAAAGTAAAAAGCAAGTTTGGCCAACTATTGCCTGAGAGATCAAGAAATGACAAACAAAAGGACACACAGATGTTCTCATCTTAACTCTCTGTACTACATCTGGGCAACTAAATAGGAAAGAAAGGGCTTTTGAGGAGAAGCAGGAACTGAATGATATCCGATTGTCAGGTTTGCTGCAGCTGGAAAACAAAGTGCAATGTATTTGCAAAGCTGTTCCTAAGAGAGGCACCAGCAGGCCTTAAATGAAGGCTGGTTGGGTTAATGAAATAAACGCATTTCCTGCTTCTCCATGATTTATATTTCTAAGGCTGTACTACATAGTAATTCAATAAAGCTGAAATGGCAGGAATGTCTGGCAGATTTTTTGGGAATATGATACTTGGCTCATCGTGGTGGTTCAATTTTGGTATCTGGGTAAGAGTGAGATACAAAGGGACATCAGAAACAATCCCCTCTCCCCCACTCCCTTTAGTGTCTACTGCCACAGTACAGCCTACTCCCTCTTAACTTTATTCATGTCAAGATAATAGGTTATTTATTGAAAGCTTCCTTAAGCTTTCAGTCTATTTGAGAATGATGAGATATTCACTGCCCTCTAACCATGCTCCCCACAATTAGGAAGTTTATTCTTCAGTTTATGGGTTTTCTTTCCCTCTTGATGTAAGAAGAGACTTCAGCTCTGTCCCCCGAGTAATACTGGGATAGATCCTCATGACCATTTTCCTTTGTAAGGGCCCCAGGGACTGAAACCTTTTCCTTGTGTGTGTATGTGAGGCGGAGAGGTAGGGGAGGGAGGGAAGGAGGGAAAGAGAGAGAGAGAGAGAGAGAGAGAGAGAGAGAGAGAGAGAGAGAGAGAGAGAGAGAGAGAGAAATGTATTAATCTAAGTAGAAAAACTCCTTAGGCCTTACTTTAGTTTCCATTCTAGTAGCTTTTGTTGAATACATACTCTGTGCCATTTACGGTTCTCTAGTGGAAATCTGCCCCTTTCGCCCTTTCTGCATCACTTCCTTTGGAGAAATGTCCCTCCCACTGCAAATGAAACCCCAGCAGGGCATCGCCTAGCTGTAATTACTTCCACACTGTAGGGGTGATCTCTTCACCACTCTAACTAGTTGGATTTCTCTTTCTCCTGGATCCAGCGATTCGACCAATGTAGGATGATAATAATAATAATGATAATAAAAATAACATAAGGCCAACTTCTAGTTTAGGATTAATAGGGTAACAAATAATGTCACTTCTGCTCCAGGTTCTGACTCTACTGAGAAACCAACCCAGGTGTTAGCTTTGTTATTAGCTTTATTCCTGATAAAGCAAAATTAGAGACTATAGATTGGACCCTAGGCTGTAGTGGGCTTTTGCTTCTTCTCTGTTCAAGTGAACTTGTCAGGCAGTGAAACTGGACCAACAGAGCCTCCTCAGCACAGGATGCCTCACCTGGGACCAAGGGAAGAACCTGGGACTCCTGTGGGTAAGAGAGTGACCCAAAATAACCTTGGGTGAACTTGCCCTGTACTCCTTTTCTGGTCTCATTAGCCAGATAATCACTCCGTGCCAAGGAGAGAGGGGTAAAGAGAAGGACGGAATGTGTCCCTCTTAAAAACATTCCCTTATGTTAAGTAGAAAAAGAGTTTCCTCCCTTTGTTAAAAAGGGAGGAATAAACACACTCCTAATACTATCAGCAGTTGGGGTCTTCCTCTGTGTCACACAGGCCTACCAAGCACTTTACAAAAATGATCTCATTAAATTTTCATGAAAACTCTACGAAATAACGTAATGAGTGCTAGCACTTATTTGGTGTTTATGCCAGACAATTTTCTAAGCCCTTGGCATATATGAGTTCATTCATTCTTTTCCAGCTTTAGGCAGAGTCCTGGCATGAAATGGGGTAATTTGAGAGTTTTGTAAAAGGACAGTTTTCAAAGGTGTGGGAGAAGAGAAGGGCAGCTACGGGGGTGGCGGGGTGGAGGGGTGGCAGTGGGGGCGGGGGCGGGGCTGCTTTACCCAGGAATGGTGAGGAAGGTGTGAGCAAGGGGGCAGTTCCTGGGCTCTAGGACAGAACTGTGCCGAGAGGACCTCCTTGACAGGAGCTGTCATCAGAGGAAGCAGCCAGCCCAAGGTGACCCTTAGGAAAAGCAATCTCTCGTGTGCAGTCTTTCAACCTCCACTTGCTGCATAAGCATGGGTCTTCTGGGGCTTGGAACACTTTGTTACCAAGAGATAAAGAGCTTTTTGGGTTTGTCACCTTGTGTGGGGATATTTTTCCCTGTTCCAGGCACGATGAGTACTCTTTTGTCTAAAGTACGCGTGTTGTATGGCACCTGTTGTATCTGTCCTATGCAGGCAAGGGACAGGTTCCTTCTGCTTCTGCCACAAGGTGGGTGTGTTTAGGCTAACTGTGCTGCCTCAGCTGCCCAGAGGGATCCGTCCCCACCACTGAAGCTGGTCTTGCTCCTCAGTGTAAGCAAAGTGTCATTCCATCCCATACTCGACTGTGTTGTGTTCTTCTTGGTGACTCTGATACCAAGATGCAGCAGGCAAAAGTGTTTAGAGTCCTCTCCTGGGATTGGTAACAGGTGCACACGCTCTGCCCAACAGTGACCCTGCAGAGAGGGAACTTGGAAAGGATAACCTTGGCCTCATTCCTCTCCCAGTACACCCTCTCAGCTGAACTTCAACTGTAACCAGAGGGCAGGGATGTCTATCTGCCGATGTAGTTGACACAGGTCACCTTCAAGGGCTCAGAGGAGGTGGAAAACAGTAGAGAGTACATCTGGAGAGATAAATGGTAGCTCCTCAGCAGAGGCACATGCTTTACTGTCTCTTTTTTCTAGATGAGGAAACCAAGGCTCAGAGAAGTTAGATGGGGGTCCAAGATTATGTCCATAAGAAGTGGCAAAGACAGATAAGAACTCAGTCCCCTTCACTGTAAAACTTGGGCTCACCATAGTCATTCTGGCCCCAGGGCCTTTGGCTGCACCTTCTTGCCTCTGAAAAGTGATCCACAGGCCTGTGTGCCAGGCTGGAGGATGGGGACTGACATCGACTGAGTTTCTACTTTGTCCCAGACACTGTACGAGACAATTTACTCACAACAGGCCTATTGAGGCAGGTATTACTGATTTCATTCTGTGTGTGAATAATCTGAGGCTCAGAGAGGTTATGTAACTTGCTTGAGGCCACAGAGCTGTTCAAGGTACTAACCCAGGTGCGTTGGATTCCAGAGCTATGATCTTCCCACTGGATCACGGGGCAGGAGCTCGAGGAAGGAGAGGCATGGAGGTGTGAGAGGGAGATTAGGAAGAGACTGCTGTATAAGATTTTTGGAGACAGTAGGCAGGAATGGAGAAGAATCCAGGTGGCAGTGACCCTCTGGGGCTTGGGAAGCATAAGGCATGTGGGCAGAAATCCCAGAATGCCATCTGGAGTTCCATAAAAACCCAAAGCAGCCTTTATCTGTGCACAATCAGGAGAGCAGACGTGTGCGGGGCTGCAGCTTCTCAGGGAAGCAGAAAACCCCCGTGCTTTGAAAGCAGAGGCCGATGTCTGGTTATGTAGCAGATGGGATCGTAAAATCACATGCTGCAGTGGGTGCAGCCAGCAGGCTCTACCCACCTCCCTCCCCCAACAGTGCTCTCAGTATGGCTGAGACGCTTCTCATCCTTCTTCCCCTGCCTGCACTTCCCACTCCCTCCAAGTTCCACTTCCCTCTCTCTCTCCTTTGCTTTCATTACTTTTTGCTTTAGTCTTTGTTGTCTCAGTTTCCCTCTGCTTCCTCCCAGGGCCTGGGGATGCATTTTCCCTTTGATAATCTTCAGGCCTCTCAAATGCAATGCGTTTAAATCAAAATCACCTTCTTCTCACCTGGCATACACACGTCTTTTCCTAGCCGGTTTCCCATGTTGCTTAATGGAACCAGATGGGCGGGATAGAAACCCACGGAGCCGTGCTTTCTGCCTCGACTCTTCCTGTCCCTCCCTCCGTCTCCAGCTGGTTTCTCAATCACTCTCAAGGTCAGATCTGTTTCCACTGCCATGGCCCTGGTTTTCACCTTCATCATCCCTCACATGAGCTGATTTCCCTGATTGCTTTGTTCCTTCCTCACTCCCTCTTGCGCACTGACACTCGTTGAGTCTTCCTAAAATATAGGACCTCACTCACTTATAGGTGATGTCCACAATCTTAGCAAGAATTGAGATTTGAGGTGTTGCAGAGTGGCTTTGGGAATGAGGGTGGGGTGGGCATACTTACGGCCCCAACAAGATTCCAGCCTTAATGGCAAAACGAACCGCCCAAACCAAAACAAAAACCTTTGCCCATGTAATTTAGGTTAGAATCAGTTGACCTCAAGAGAGGGAAATTAGCCTGGGTTACCCAGGTGGGCTCAGTGTAATCACATGACCCCTTAGCAGCAGCAGAAGAAGGCAGAAAGGAAAGCAAGAGATTTTTTGAAGAAGAGTCAATGGCTGTTGCTGGCTTGAAAGTGGAGGCGGTCACAGGTGAAGGAAATGGGAAGCTCAGTTCTACAGCTACAAGGAACTAAATTACATCACCTGCCTGAATGAGCTTGGAAGTGGGTTCTTCCCCAGAAAGGTACGTAGCTCTGTTGGCACCTTCGTTTTGGCCTCGTGAGCCCTTAAGCAGAGTTCAGCCATGTCAAGTCAGACGTCTGAACTATAGAGTTGTGAGGTAACAGGTGGGCGTTGTTTTTTTAAGTCCCTAAATTTGTGGTACTTCATCACGGCAGCCCTAGCAAACTGATAACAGAAAACTAATTCTGAGGGAGATGAGCCTGCTCTGCACACCTGTGGCTGACCAGGCCCTGTGGTGGGTCCTTATCAGTGTCATGATGGACAGGGCTCTGGGTTCAAGCAATGGAAAGGAAACTCAGCTGATCTAAGCAGAAAAGGAATTTGTGAAAGAATATGGGGTAGCTCCCAGAATTTTCAGGGAGCCTGAGAAACAAGGCATGGAAAATTGAAGGCTTGGGGTTAGGAAGGAAACAAGGTGGCCAGAACTCAGCCAAAGTCGGGCCAAAGAGCTGATTTGTTGAAAAGACTGTGGCTACCAGGGCTGAGCATGGCCTTCGTGACTGCTTGGTATCACAGCCAGGTCTGACCTCTGACCATTGGGCACTACTGCTCTAGAAAATGTGATGGTCACAGTCAGAATTGCCAAAATGAATTCTCCCTTTTCTCTGCTTCTAGGGATCCTACTCTGAGATCTGAAATCCTGGGCAGGTGTGTCTGAATGCTCTGGCCTGGGTAACAGGCCCAGGGATTCATATTCTAGGCAGCTGAAAAATGACTCACAACAAATGACAAATCATCCTATACCATCTCATTTAATCCACATAACAACCCAGCATGCGCTACTGTTATCCCCATTTATTAGATGAGGAAGTTGAGGGCCCAAGGAGGTGAAACTACTTTCTTGAGGTCCTGAGATTGTACTGGGCAGAGCTAAAACTTGAATCTAGGTCACCTGAGTCTTGAGCATATCACTCATGCTCTCTCTGCTGTGACTTCAGCTGAGTAAAGGTCAAGGTTCAGATCCCTTCTAAGGAAAGAAGAGACAGGTGGATACTGCTTGGTCCTTGGTTCAGAGGATTCTGGGTAGATGGATTGAATGGGAGCAGCAGCTGGCTAGCCATACTTCTGACCTACTTTCTTGTGAAGCCTGAGGATGGCAGAACTTTATTTTCCCTATATGGTGAAATATGCCTTCTAACCTTTGTTCTGAGACGGTCCCCTTGTGTTACTATTGTGTGATATGCCTGCTCTCTGTCAACCTCAAATATAGACCAGGGATGTCTGAGACCCTTCTAGAGACATGTTCATTGTTAAACCTCACCCTTCTTTCTGTCCTGTCCACTCACATCATATCAGCTCTCCTCTCCCCTTTCAGTCCATCTCTACCAGGTATTACAGAGGAAATGGGACAGAGTCTTGGGAATCCCAGTCACCTGGGATTCTGCTCAGATATGACAGACACCAATCCCAGCCTTCCATGGGTCATGGGGTCCACCTGGTGTGTTCAGCACTCTGCACCCCATCTAACATCTTTAATTCAGTTCTCTCCTCCTGGCCCTTATCCTCCCAGCTCTGAGCCAGGCCAACATCAGAAAGAACAAAAATAGCTCTCATTTGGGGCCTATTTCCCAACTCTGGTTTTCTGGACCGGGTCCAGGCACAAGCCAGTGATTAAAAGAAATTTGAGTTACTCTACTGGTGTGAGGGCCGGGCTAAATGGAAACAAGCCAAGCTCAGACCCCCTAGTAAGGAAACCTCAATTCAAAAGTGCCTCGAGGTGACCCCCAGTAAAAGCCATCTGTGAGGGTGACTAGTAATGCTGACAAGAATTAGTTCATTTGGACATTTATTTATGATAAATATTCAGATATATATTCAAGAGAGATATAAATATACATCCAATATTCAAACACATATAAAATAAGTAATATATAAATATTTGATATTTGTTGCACAACTAGGGTTATGCAATAGAGTACAGGAATTAAGTGTAAGCATAGTTGAATACCTACTATGTGCCAGGTACTCAACAAAAATGATCTCATCCTCTAGTCACATCAGCCCTTGAGGTGTGTGTCATCATTGATATTTTACAGATGCTAAGATGGAGATGGAGAGTATGAACTAATGTGAGGGAGATTGTTTTCATACATTGTGAAGTATGGTGGATGGATGATTACAATTACTGCTGTTATGACTAATCATCATTAGTACTAGTAGTCATGACTGTGAAACAGAGGGTCAATGGTAACACATGTTATCTGGACCACAGCCTATTGGGATCTCAAGTCAGGAGAGAGTACAAGATGATGGACTGAGTCCTTTGTCCAAAACTTGCTTCCTGTATCTGTGTAGATACACCTAGGTACTTAGCTCACATAGCTCTTCTAGTCCTAACAGCTATACCCTGAGGGACATTACAACTTACAATTGAAGAAACTGAAGCATGGGAAGAGACTAAGAAATTGTTCAAGTTCATATCATGAATAGGGGTTTGAACATTGGCATCTGCTTGCTTTACCATTAAGGCACATGGCCTCCCAGTTGACTGTTAGCCTTTTTCACAACCTGAGGGTGTAGGTTTGCCAGATTTCATCAACAAAAACAGCACGCTCAATTAAACTTGAATTTCAGATAAACAGCAAATAATTTTCTAGTATTGTGTCCCATGCAATACGGCCATGTGACAGATGTGCAAAGTCTATTAGACACCTAGCATTTGCTTTGTGCTCAAAAAGCTTAGTTTCCTTCTCCTATCACAGAAACTACTAGATGCTTGCTCTACTCTTGTTAACTATTTCTTCTCAGTAACAAACCATAATTTCCACATCATCCAGAACAAAGGAAGATATTTCCCAGCTTCCCTTATGACCAAGTGAGTAGGTTATGTAAAATAAAATGTAATCGTAAGTAGTTTGGCGCTTCCAGAAATTTTTCTTCAAAGAGAGGAAACAAACTTCTTACTTCCATTTGATCTTTCACATTTGTCCCCTCATCTGGCCTGTAATGTAGATGAAATGACTGGCACTCTGGCATTCGCATTGGATCATGAAGTGACCTTGAGGCCAGGAGGCATAGGATGAGGTTGGTGGAGCTGAAAGATAAATGTCAATGTCCCTAGTGATCAGGGGTCCACCATGCTTACCATTGACTGCTTACCTCTGGACATCTTTTGTGTGTGAGAGAAACAAGCTTCTTTCTTATGAAGTTCCATCCGTGTTAGCAGTAGCCAAATGCAATTCACGACTGACGTGCGTCTATTCAGTAAACATTTACTGAGCACCTATTACAAGCCAGACAATGTGCTGGGTTCTGGGAACAAAAGAATGCTGTCATTTAGCTCATGGTCTTCTCAAGTTTTCTTTATTTAAAATTTAGATTAGAGAGAGAGAGAGAAGAAACCTTAGCAATTACTCAGGTCAGTCCACTCATTTTATTTATTTATTTAACATTTATACTACCTTTTTCCTTATGTTCAGAGAATTTTGTTAACTCACACCTCTCAGCTCATAGTACATTGTCATCATTAGTCCATGCAAAGTCTCTACCTTATTTTATTCCCACCCCCCTCTTTTCCTAATACTCATGTCTATTCTCTCTCTCTACAATATATTCATCCTAACGTGATATATATATTTTTAAATATGGATGTATCTTTGTAAAATATCCAATGTATGTGTTTTTAATTTTCACAAATGGTATTGTGCCATAAATCTTTTTCTTTCCTTACTTTCTCACTCAGTATTATGTTTTTCTTTTAAACACAAATATTACTAACAATAAAGCTACTGAGTGACGTTTGAGAGTTCTCTGCAAAATTCTTGTGTTCTTGCTGTGGTCCTTAGATTGTATGACACTAAGGATAAATAGTGAGGATATTGTGTTCAAAAGTTTGTTTTCAATTTTGAGGTTTGCCTTTTAACCCCTCTTTTTAGTTTATCTTTTTGAATATGTATCATATATACTTCAAAAGACAAAACTATATTAAAAATGCCACTCAGAGCTATCTCCCTCTATCTCTACCCCTCCACTCTATTTCTGGACCCATACCATTATTATTAGTTTCTGATTTTTCTTTGTGGCATTTTTTTTTTTTTTTTGCTAAAATAAACATTTACGTATAGACACATATATATGTATATATAGTCTTCTTTCTCTTTCTTATTGCCTGAAATATAGCACACATGTAAACTGTGTTCTATACCTTGTTTTTCTTTCACTCAACGATGTATCTTGCAGTTACTCCCAATCAGTATATAGAAATCTTTTTCATTTTTCTTACAATTGCACAATATTCCATTGTGACAATGTACAATAGTTTCCTCAACCATTTTCCTACTGTTGGAGATTTAAGTTGCTTCCATTCTTTTATTATTACAGATAATGCCACAGTGAACAACCCTGGGCACATGTTGTGTTTATGGAGCTGCATTTTCAGTGTCACTTCCTAGAAATGGATTTACAGAATCATAGGACAAACGCTACATCACTTTATGAGATGTTGTCAAATTCTCATAAGGATTTTATCATATGAGGTAACGTATGAGATGCCAGTTAAACTGTGGTCCTGCCAAGAGTGAAATCAAACTTTTATATTTTTAACAATCTAATAGGTAAGAAGTGGTCTCTCACTATAGATTTAATTTGCATTTTTCTCTATTATGAGTGAAGTTTTAGGTCTTTTCATGTGTCTCTGGCTGCTTGCTTGTTTTTTATGTTAATGGTGCATCTTTGAAATCTATCCATGATGTCTAGGAGTGTATAGTTTGTTGCTTCTTCTGCTGCATTGCATTACAGAGAATGCATTCATTTACATTTAACTGTTATTTCCCCGGGCATCACCCATTACCATAAACTTTACTCTAAACCAGAATTTCTTTGAGATGTAGGTATCCAGGAGGACATAGACATTTAATTTCATTCAGGGCTGACAGATTGTATTCTGAAATGTCTCTAAACATTCACCTTTCTGCCAGCATGGCAGATAGTTTTTACTTTCATATTTACTCATTTTACAGATAAGGCAATGCAGTCTAGATGGGGAGTCACAAAGTTTGCCAGTGAGAGCTAGGATTTGAACCTTAGTCCTTTAAAACCGTATTAATTACTGTTGACTAATGCTTTAGTCTATAAAAATGAATTAATTCAGCAACCATTTATAGAGTGCTTACTGCATGGCAAGAGAGGCGCTGGGCCCTGGAGATGCAAAGAGGAGGTTGTAGCTTGGAGGGGAGATGAGTTAATCAGCACATGACCACAGTCCGGATTTATGCATTTACTTCTGCAAATGTGCACAGGTCACGTGTATGGTCTGTGTGAACTGGCCGAGCCAGCCTTTTTTTCCACTCTTGCCCAAGTCTGAACAAGATGAAAGAGGCTAGTGGTTTTGTTCTTCTGCTTTCTCCACATCCCTGTCCTGGTCACAAGCTCATTTTATGAGGCTCCATGCAAGTGTTTCCATATTAGAAAGGATAGCCCACTAGTCTGCCACAGTAAAAAGGTCTTTAAAAAGTTCAGCCCACCCATAAGGAAAAAAAAAACCACACACACACATTTGTGTGGGCATATCTTCCAACAGTGTCCTCAGGACTATGAATTTAGGAAAACTGAGTTTTTCCTTTTATAGTTTTGTCCAGCTTGACTACCATTATTTCACATTTTCTTTGAAAGCAACTAGATTGGACTGGAGCAGAATCTTACTTTTTCATGCCTGGGGGCTTTCTTAGTCTTTTTCTTCCCATATTTTGAAAGATAATGTCTTCTAAACAAAGTATTTGTTAAATAATAACCAATATTCTTTTCCTGTTACTTGTGATTCGGATATATAAATAGTTTCGATTACATAATAAAAACACATTTTAGGATTCTATCGATGGCCCAGACAGCCAATCGTAGATTCTAATCAGCATCTGGTAAGCAGTGTTGGTGTACTTGGTCTTCAAGATGGGACCCGGAAATGTCAGAAATAACTTAGGCCTTTTTTGGTTCCATATTTCTGATTCTGCCTGCTTGCCTGTCTAGCTAGCTATCACCTGTCTAGCTCAAGAATTTCTTTGATGTCATCTGTGATTATTATCAAATAAATTCAAAACTCAGCTGATGGAATCTTCTTAGTATGGCATCATGGTTAAGTCTTGGCTGTGAGGTCGAACTACCTGTATTTGATTCCCAGACGTGCCCCTTGCCAACTGTGTGACCTCAGGCAAGTTACTTCTCTAGACCTGTTTACTCACCTGTGATGTATCTCTAACATTGGTTCCTGTTATGGGGCTGTGGTGAGGATTAAGAGAGTTAACAAGTGAAAAGTGAGAAGTGCCTGGTAGCACACAATATACAGCTAGTTGTGGTGGTAGTAGTGGTGATGATGATGATGATGATGATGATGATGAAGAAAATGACTTCAGAAATTTTATTTTATTTTCTACCATGTTATTGATCTTATTACTTTCATGTAATTTGTATTTCCAAGGTGTCCATCAAATTCTCCAAACTTCATATGGCTTGTCTCCTTGAAGATTTTGGGGTCTTTGGGTTGTACATTTTACCACCAAGATTATTCAGTGGTTTGAACATTCATTGCTTTGGTCTGGATCAGTGGTTTTCAATTGAGACAACCCTCCCCACTGCCCTCTGGGGACATTTGTCAAGATCTGGAGACATTTTTGGTTGTGAGTTTCGATAAAGGCCTCAGAGTAAGACTAGATTCTCGTGTCCATTTCTAAATAACTCTCTGTGGCTATGGGAGTCTTGTGCTCAAACCGTTCAGGTCTCTGTCAGACACCCACCTTAAACCTGGGGGTGAAGTCATCTCTACCATGTGGCCTGAGAGTGAGGGCAGGTGTCCCCCAAGGAAAATCAGGAGGCTGTTACCAGAAAGGGGGACACGGAAGCTGGGTGGGCTGAACAGATGCCTCACCCACTGCACAGATGAGGAAACTGAGGCTACCTCAGACCAGCTAGTTAATGGAGCTGCCAAGTTTCTGGCCCAGGTCTAACCCCAAACACTCTGTTCCTTCTGCCACACACTGCCAAGGGCATGCTGCCCCTTACCCCTATTTCTGTGCTCTCTCCTCACCACACTTGTACCCCTGGTTCTGAGGCCCTACTTTTATGCCCAGGATGTCTACATCTTTGTCTTAATCATGTTCTCCTACATCCACCCTTATTCGCAGGTCTTTACAAGTTATGAGCCACTTCACTCTACACTGTCTTATTTCAGCTGGTTCTCACCATAACCAGAGCTAAGACGAACTCTACTGTTACCGATGTGCGAACCACAGCTCAGGGGACCTGAGCAGAGAGACCCATTGATGATGGTGGCATGCAGCGGCTGCCTAATGATGGCATCACACCCTTGAACATTAATTGTCTCCCTACAGAGTGTTTCCCCATTATTTGTTCCTGAAAAAGCAGCGGGGGGTAAGTTGGCTGTGGATTGGATGGCAGACTCCTGGGTGTGTTGAGATCAACCTTGGGATAGATGAATTTACCCACCAGCCATGGGCAGCTCTGGGATCACCTCCCCAGTGAGGTTGGAGCCTGCCAGGAGGTAGGAAAGCCGAATGGGTGTTCCATGGTGGCAATACAGTCCCAAGAGGAAGGAAAGAAGAGGCAGCGAGGTGAAAGGAAGGGAGGGGAGGGAAGGGAAAAGGGTTTCTTTTCAATCTCACCGACCAGTTTAAGTCACCTCTTCTCCCCTGGGAGGTGAGAGAGAGGTAGAGGAGCTGAGCGCTTACCCTGGGACGGGAGAACTACCCCACCCCCAGCATTCAGGCTTGTTGATACAGAGGCCTGGGCTCTGAGATCATGTGAGGGTCTAGGGCTGCTGTCTTGCCCTGGCCCTCAAATAGTTCACATACCACAGATGTTTGAGGGGAAGAGCAGGGGAAATGAGGAAAGACAAGCAGTTGGAGGTGTGAGGAGGAGGGGAGGAAAGGGGAACACACAGAGGGCTTGTAACTCCAAAAATCCTCTTTTTTTTCCTTTTTTTTTTTTTTAACCAAGCATGATGTCCTGGTTAGCTGCTCAGGTTTTGGAGTCTGACAAATGTGGATCTAAATTGCAGCTCTGCCACTTACTGTGGGATATAGAATACACCATATAACCTCTCTACGTCATTGTGCTCATCTGTAACACAGTGGTCATGACATCAACTTGGTGTGGTTACCATGAGGATTTAAAGAGATAGTGCCTATAAAATGCCTAGAACACAATAGGTGCTCAATAAAGCTATGAGCAAAATCCAGTGTCTTCATCATGGCCTGTAAGCTTCATGTGTCCCGGCCTCTCCTGTCTCTCCCACCCCATCTCCTACCCTCTCCCTGTGGTTTACCACACAAGGTGCAAACGCTCTGAACTTTCGGTCCCTCAAACAGGCCAAGCCCGTTCCCACTGCGGGGCCTCTGTGTGGAGATCTCGCCTCACAAACCTTCAGCCCTGTGGTTTCTTCTTGTCACTAGGCTTTCACTTCCAGGGGTGCTTCCTCTCATCTCCTTACCTAAGCTCTCTCTCCCTCACACCAACTCCTCTCTACCACAGCACTCTGTTTCATAATATTTATCACTATCTGGAATCCTCTGAGATTTTTTTATTGCCTCTCTTCCGCGAGGATGAAAGTACCACAAAAGCAGAAACCTCTTCGGTGTTGCTCACATGGTGGCCCCAATAGTGTTGAGCATGTAGCTGGTACTCAATAAAATCTCCCAAAGGAGCGAAGGGTGAAGGCGATGGTGGCCATGGTGGCGGTGGCGATGAGGACTCGTTAATCTCCTCCTTCCCAGGCTTCAGAAATATTTTTCTTTTCTGGCCTGCCTCATCTTTAGAGCCTCTCCCTGTGTCTTGTGGGCGTCTTCAGTATAATAGGCAGATTCGGTTTTAGAAAGAGATGGCTCAGCCTTCGGGAGGAAGGCAGGGCACATGGGAGACAATGACGTGAGGCAACAGTGTTTTCCTGGCCGAGGCCTGAGATTCTGGAGTGAGTTTATAGGATGCTATCCAGTTGTTACTGTTTGCTATTGAACATTTACGTATCTCTCAATGTAGGATAGGATCTGTTACAATGCCTTTTATCGAATTTGCTAAGAGCTTTACAAATGTTTTTTATTAGTTATTATTAACCTGGCAGGCGTGCACCTGAGTCAAAAAATGGAACACTTGTGTTTTGTGGGAGTGGAATGCTTTCGTTCTCAGATGTCTGAGTTCATCTCTGCTGGTTGTATAAATATCAGAGAACAAAATGTCAAGGGCAGTGTTTGACTCTTCCCCTGGATTGGGGGTTCAGAGGTTTAGATATGGGGCACAAAATCTCAGAATCATCTAAATAGGCTCTGAAGGAATTCTTGAAGAGATTCTGCCCATAGCTTCTGTGGCTCGGTTGGCCTTCCTGGGGGTCTTTGTGTTCCTGAATATGTCATTGCTTAAAGCTCTAGGTATTGTCACCACTCATGACATAGCATCTGCCATTTGTCTTCAGCGCTGGACTGTGAGCTTTTTGAGGGCAGGGACTGCATCCAAGTTATCCTTTTAACCTTAACACAGAACCTGGTGTGTAGTGTCGGTACTTAATAAATGTTTCTTGAATGTAAAAATAGGATGAGCATAAGTAAATAAATAATTGAGACCTTCCTAGTGTAGACACACATCACATATTGAGGAGCGATCATCAAAACTCAGACCACCTATCAGCAGAAGTTGTCTCTTCCCTCTGTTCATGGCCTTGTCAATGGGTCCTTCCCATTTTTAGCCACACCCTCTCCATGCCAACATGACCGAGAACAGGAAGAAGACCTCAACCTGCCAGTGGCAAACTTGTGGGTCTCTTCCTGACACCAGAAACCCCAGTGCAGGTCATAGGGATGAGGATGTTTTTCTGTTAACTGGCTCTTGGTCAATTCCGTGTATATTACTATAAAATTATACTTCAATATAATTTTAGGAATGTCAAAAGATACATTTCTGAAATAATAAAAACATCTGTAAAGATGTGTTATGTATGTAACACATGCCTCTTGTAGAATAGTTAATAAATATGAACAAAAAGAAGAAAATAGAAATCACCTGTAATTCTACCATCCAGAACTAGTCACTGTTATTCATTTAGGATTTTAAAATATTTATAGATACAGATATATAGATATAAATTACCTGTATATATATATATATATATATATATATATACACACACACACACACACACACACACACACACACACATATATATATGTATATATATATATATATATATATCTGTAAGTGATTTTAATAAATATGGAATCAAACTATACTACAAATTATAATAACTAATATTTATACAGGACTTTCTATGTGCAGGTATTATTCTAATGTCTTGTACATCCTAGCTTACTTAATCCTCATAATATCACTATATGCTAGGTATTAATACAATCATCCCCAATTTAGGGGCAAAGAAACTGAGTCACAGGGAGGTGAAATGAGGTGGTACAGCAATGAATGATGAAGCCAATATTTGACTCCATATTTGTTTTATTTAACAATAGATGAGAATAGGCTGCCTTACTAATATTCTTCTATAGCTCTAGCTGCAAAGTTTTCTATTGTACCACAATTCATTTCACCCAGGGTGGTAGACAGATGTCAAATCATGGACCAAATTAAAAAAGAAAAACTCATCATCGGTCTCATTCCAAAATTTGAACATGAGCTAGGATGCTCCTGTATTAGTTTGCTAGGGCTGCTATAACAAGACAACACAAAAGGGGTGGCTAAGGATAGAGTTTATTTTCTCACAGTTCTGGAGGGCAGAAGTCCAAAACCGAGGAGTCATCAGGGCTGATTTCTTCTTATGGTTGTGAATAACGAATCTGTCCCAAGTCTCTCCTTGGCTTGTATATGGCCACTTCTCCCTGTGCCTCTTCACATCGTCTTCTCTCCTTGTTTGTCTGTCTCTGTGTCCAAGTTTCCCCTTTTAATAAGGACCAGTCATATTGAATTAAGACCTACTCTGCTGGACTCATTTTAATTTGATTACCTCCCCAAATAATATCACATTCTGAGGTGCTGGGTGTTAGGTCGCCAACATAAATTTTTGGAGTGACATGATCCCTTCCATAACAATTCCCAGTCAGCATCATAAGGACATTAGTCCGCATAATATCTTTTTTATTTCTCTTGATGGAAGTACTGATGTTTTACACTTGTAACCTGCTGTGCACAAAATTATGAAATATGTTAAGGACTTAGAAAATTAGCTAATATATCAGAAAGTCATATGCAGTGGAATTTCTAGGTCAAAAATTGGAATATTTCTAAGGCCTTTGATATTCATTGCCAAATTTCCCTTAGAAAGACCGACCCCTGACCCCTAATGCTCTCAATTAAGGGAACAATATTCCTCAAGGCTGGGATTCTGTTTTATTGCTTTTTTGTTTACTAGGCCATGCCTGGTGTCTCTTAGGTGCATAATACATATTTCAATGTAAAACAGTTACTTCATTGTGCTTCATTTTTTAAAGCATGAGTATGTCTCAAACATTGTATGGGACACACATATACTGAAAAAACTATTATTTGTTTATCTGAAATTCAAATTTAAATAAGCATCCTGCTTTTTTATTTGCTAAATTGGGCAGTGCTATCCATTGGCCCAGTGGGAATGACAACAATCCCTCTGTATTGATCACCACCTCATGATCACTCATGACGGTTGTCAGTCCAATGGCTGGCATGGAATAAGCCCTCTTCAAAAGTTAATTAAAATAGCAGCTTATTCCTCTTGACACTCGCCACTGCAGGCAACTACCACTTATGTGAGCACCTATGAAGTCTCAGACATCTTAGAGATGATATTTCTGATCTTCACAGCAACCTAGCCCAAGGACTCCCAGAACTCACTGAGGGGGAATCCGATGGTAGCTGAAGCTTCCTGGCTGTGTCAGGATGGAGCCAGAAAGATTCTGTCTGTTACTGGTACTGGGTAGAGGGGAAAATTGTGGCTAAAATTACAAATTCTTTTCTTTAACAAAAGTGGGGTATGGTTAAATGGACTAAGGCAGAGAGAGCTGTAAAAAAAATGTTGACTTCACTAAGTTCTCCACAGTGGTGAAAGGCCAACCCCACAGGGCATTTTTGTGGGCCAGTTGTGAGGGGTGATCTTAGCTGGTGAGTGACTTTCGATCTTATCAGTCTTCCGGTTGCGTCAGTCCGAGGAGCATTTGGGGTGTGTGGAGGAGTTGGGGAGGAATCTTTACTCCAGCCAGCTGGTAACTTGCATGCTTCAAGCCAGACGACCCTTTAGGAGAAAGTTCATTCCTTATCCTCGTGTTTCCATGAGGAACTTTTGCCCCACTTTCCAGGAGACAAAAGTATTTGGAAGTGAAGCATTTCCTACCTTTTGCTCACTGAATCTTCCCCCAGTGGATGAAGAGGGCCTAGGCTGATTGGCCGAAGCAGGAGAAGGACTGAGTGTTTGCTCCCCTTTTCATAAAGGCCTGTCTGCAGGATAGACGCTTTCTCCTGGGGCCCCAAAAACGGCTGGCTGGGTGGAACACTGTAGCACTCCATGTGTCCAATTTGCATAAAGGTTGCAAATAGCACTCCCTGAAGTTGAGCAGGGTGCCTGCCCTGCATTCTCCTCTAACTCCAGCCCCCTGTGGGGTAAATACCTGTGGTGAGGGCCCAGAGGCAGGCGTTAGAAGCAGGTCTAGAAGTCTACCTCTCACTGTCCCAGTGGAGGGCTTGTGGCAGGTAGAATAATGACCTCTACCCTCAAAGATGTCAACATCTCGGTCACCAGAACCTCTGAATATATTACCTCATGTGGCAAGAGGGACTTTGCAGATGTGATTAAATTCAGGATCTTGCTTATCCTGGGTCATCTGTAATCACAGGGTCCTTCTATGAGGGAAGGTGATGTGATGAGGAAGGAGGCAGTTTTAAAGGCGTTCTGCTGCTGGCTTTGAAGATGGGGGAAGGGGCCATGACACCAGGAAAAATTCTCCTCTAGAGCAGCCCTGTGACACCATGATTTTAGCCCAGTGGAATAAATATGTGCTGGGTTTCTGATGCCTAGATAATAAATGTGTGTTGCTTTGAGCCACTAGGTTTTGGGAATTTGTTATGGCAGCAATTGGAGTGGAATGCAGACTCGGTTGATGTTACGTAGCAATTCTCCTTCTCGCTGCCGATTGGTCAGGTCTGGTCTTCTTCATGAGAGGTGCTCCAAAGTTTAGACCCGTGGTGTCCAATACAGTAGCCATGAGCCATATAGCTACTTAAATTAAAATTAAATACTAACTGAAAATTCATTTCATTAGTTGCACTAGCCACATTTCAGCTTCTCAATAGCCAGATGTGGCTTGTGGTTTACCTATTGGACAGTGCAAATACAGGATATTTTCATCATCCCAGGAAGTTCTATTAGACAGCACTGGGCGGGACTTAGGAGGAAGTTGTAGGAAACCCATTAGCCCATGAGTATTCGCCATGTTTCCAATTGGCCAAAATGAAGAATGTAGCTGATGGTTTATCTGACCTCTGTATTTATAGTTCTAGATGTATTTTGTCCTGCGGGCAGTGCGGCAGAGGTGAGATTGATCCCTTTAGGTCCCAACACAACTAAGCCAGGACAAGGTTGTCATAGAATTGGAAGGGAGGAGCCCAGCTGCCAGGGACCAGAGGACGCCAGGCTCGGCACACATTAGGGCTTCTTGACTCCCAAGAGAGATCTGGGGAGAGGAAGTGGTGAAGTCCTTCAGACACATAACCCAGACGGCAGCTGCATTCCCAGAACCCCTGAGATCCAGATAAGATCGCCTTGAAACCTCATTCCATTCCTGAGCAGTCCAGTTCTCTTCTCCAGACTTCTGAGTTTTTTTTTTTTTTTTTTTTGACATTCTCAAGACCATTCTCTCCTTGAGGCTAACCTCTCTGTGCTCCGTAAAACCAAACCTGACTTTCAGCTCATTCACTGATTTTAATGCAAAAACTCCCCCAGGTCAAGCATTGGAGAAGCGGTGTGGAGTGATGGTTAAGGACGGGGACTCTGAAGTCAGACTTCCCAGGGCCTGTCACTTACTAGCTCTGGGAATCTAGACAACTTAGCTAACTTCGCTGTGCCTCAGTTTCCTCATTTGGAAAACTGCGATAATCATCGAGTTGTTGTGGGGATTAAATGGGTTAATTTGTGGAAATCCCTAAAACAGTTTCTGGGACTTGATAAGTTTTTAAAAGGGGTTGGTTCATATGTGTAGGGTTCATATATTAGACTTCACTGAACATTTAGGGTTCACAGAGAGAAATCCGATTGTAAACAATTCAATATCCAATTCGAGTCATTCCTGGTTTAAAAGTCTGTTCAGCTTCTGTTATTGAAGATTCTAAATGAGCCCCCTGCTCTATGTGGTAACTGTCCTCTGGTCTTCTCTTCTTCCTCTTCTGTCTGTGGCTGGGGGTCTCCAGGGTGGATAGGGGAGTTTATAAGGCACATTCCAGATTGCTCTTTTACAAGGATTTTTTTTTTCAGTCCAGTTTCATCACTCTTCATGTGTTTATGCCAGTGGCATTTCGGGCTAAAATAGCCGGCGTTATCTTTTTCAGAGGAAGTGGGAGGTGGGCCCTTCCAACCGCGGCCTGTGAGCCATCCACTGCAGCTATGAGTCAGTAATTCCTGGTCCCTTTTCCACAGGGGCTGGGCTGGGGGCTGTACAAGAGCTGGTCTCTGGTTTATTCTGGGGTGTTGCCTAAGCCCAGCGGAAGCACCACCCTTCGAATGGTGAACATGGGAGGGACTGTCATTGACCTCAGAGTGAAAAGATCCAGATTCCCCACCACCCCAGCTCAGCTACTTATTTGCTCTATGTCCTTGGACAAGTTACTTCACCTCTCGGGGCCTCAGTTTCCTTACATGCAAAACACTGATAATAGCTACCTTATGAGGCTACTACTACAATTCAGCGTCATAGTTTATTTAAAAGGCAATAATGCGTTTGAAAAGCCTGGTATACAGTAAGTGCTCTATAAAACAGTAGTTATAATTTACCTTAGCACTCATATCATGTTATAAAGTTGGTGAAATTGCCCCATTTTGACTGAGCAAATTGCCACCGGTCTCAAAGCTAAATATATTGGAGCCAGGATGACTGCCCCTCTGATTCCAGATATTAGAATTTTCTTGGTCTCTTCTGTATTACACAAAAGAAATGCACCAATACATTCTTTTTGTGAAAACTTAATAATTTAGAAGCTTACAGAGTGAAAAGTGAAGTTCATTCCTCACCTGTTGACCTCATTCTCCTGCTCAGAGATGACCACCATTAACAGTTCATTATGGATGAGTGTCGTCCATTTTCTATGAAGTTTCATCACAGTTTTCACACACACTTTTTAAGCATGAATGGTATCTATCTATCTGTTTATATAGCCAGTTCTGCGACTCATTTTTGACGCTTAGCTCTATATCTTGGAAATTTTCCCACATCTGTATTTATAACTTTGCAACATTTTTTTTTTTTGTAATCATTACTTAAGATTCCAGAAAATGGATATGTGATTATGTAATCAAATTTATAAATGATTTCTCTATTGAAAAATGTTTGGATTGTTTGTAGTGTTCATTTTTGAACTTCACTTGTTCGCATTAATGTGACAGGGCTTTCAATTCCGATGCAGTCAGATTTGTCAGTCATTCTTTTACAGCTTCCAAGTTTTGTGTCTTGTGTAGGAATGTCTTCCCCCATCTCAAGGTTGTAAAAATATTCTCCTGGGCTCTCTTCTGGTATAATCTCATCCTAGAAGTGGGGCCCAAAATGTTGTCACTTTAAATGTGGGCATCGGTGTTATCACGCTGAAGATGAGAACTAATTAACAATCTCTGGTTGTGTTGTATCTGAATTCATTTGTTATGGGACATACTTTGTAGTTTTGGTTTTGTGTTGCAGTCTAATGCACCTGGGATCTATTATTTTGAGTGGCACTGGGTAGGATCTAGTTTTATTTTTTCCTTTATAAGTGAGCAGTTGTGTCAATACCATATATTGGATAGTCTGTTCTTTCTTCTTCTGATTTAAATTGTCACCTTTATCATTAGAGTATATCTTATATTTGGGCCTATTTCTGAAATCTCCTGTTCCGTTAATATATTTGTAGACTTAATCATATTCATTCAACTACTTTGTTCTACTGCTCTGTACTCGAACCAATACTACCTTGGCAAAGAATAAGTGTTCAAATAATACAACAAATATTTTTGAATGAGTTAATTTAAGTGAATTACAATAAGAGATGTCTTACTTCATGATTTTTGTATTTATTATAGTGCTAAGTCTGACTTGTTAATATTCATTTGGGATTTATCATCTATCTTAGAGAATATGGACTATGACTTTTTATTCGTGTGTTCTCCTTATCTAGCTTTGGCACAAGTGAACGAGTCCCTGATCTTTCCACACGTCCTCTCTGTTGCCTTTCCACATGTGTTAGTGACAGATTTTGTTCTGGCTGTCGTGACAGAGCTATAGCCCCAGAGCATCAGTGAGAGGATATAAGTAAAGAAAAACTCCGATCTTGATCCTGGATGAAATCACTGGCAAGTAGCGAGTGTAGGAGAAGCATTTGCAGGCTGGATGATTCAGCTAAAGGGAGGAATGTAGGCAACAGTTCTAGAGATCACAGTATTGTGAACTTGTGTAAGGCCAGGATACTAAACTCCACACAGGTGAGTGAGTGAGTGAGTGAGTGTGTGTGTGTGTGTGTGTGTGTGTGTTCATCTGTCTGTTTGTCTGGGTCTTTCTACACGTGTTCATGATAAGCCTATATGCTTATCACAATGTATAGTGTTATATGTACATTTATGTAAACATGTGAATGAGTATATGCCTGTGTGTATATGTGTGTATATGTATATGTATGTGTGTATATATATGTACATATATATATATATATATATATGTACATATATATATGAATCTATGCATGGGAGGACGCTTGTGTGTATACTAAAGAAATTTCTGCCTCAATCCAGAGCTGGTCAGGCAGGATAGCACAGGGACTGCTGAAAGCTTCATGGGTTTTGTAGGTGGATGCATCATCAGTGAGCCAATATGAAGTACAACTGAGAAAGGCTGAGGAAGGAAAAGTGAGGCACAGGACGGACAGTGTGGCTTTGAGAAAGTGATTTAATCTCACTTAACCTTAGTCTCCTCCCCACATAAAACATGGAAGAGACTCACCCCTGCCCTGTCCCCTCATCCCTCCTGTCTTCAAGCTTGTGTGACACTCACATGAGCTGACATCTGTGAAAGTGTCTTATGGGATGAAGGGGAAGGAAGTGCCATCAAGCTCTGGTTTCTTGTTTCCCATCTGTGCTGTTACCAGCAAGGTAGAGGCTGTGACATGGGGGCCTAGGAACATCTCTGTTTCATTTGCACTGGGCTGTCAAAAAAAACGTGGGTATGTGCTTTCCCCCCAGGAGCCGGTGTCTCCTGTCCCATGTCACAGGGCTTGGGCATCCTTCTAATCAAGCTAACTTCATGTCTCTGTGTCCTGTGGACAGAGGTGCTGGCTCCTCATATCCCACCCTCCCCTCAGCATACAAACAAGCCAAGACAGACAAACAGCGTCTCTCTCTAGAGCAAAGACTAGACACACAGTACCAGCTGTAGAAGTCTGGTACAACATGAAAACTTCAACTGCTCTCTCTTGTTGAGTCTGCTAGGCTAGCAGACTCCATTATCTTTCCCTCAGTTAACTATATTTGCAGGTTTAAAGGTGCCTGGAATAGAGTTAAGCAGAGCAGCCCCATCTTGGCTTCTCCTGCTTTAAATGCTGAGGCGTGGGCAGCATGCTTTGCAGAGGTCTGTTGGCGTGATGTTACCCATGTCACCTGGCAGCTGAAGACTGCACGGCCAGAAGATGAGGTAGCAAGGGAGACTGGCCACCTCTGAGTATGAAGGAGTAATGGGAGAGAATGCCATCCAGCAAATGGTGCTAAAAATGTCCAGTCAGTGCTGGGAGGGTATTAGGATTCTTTCTGATATAAATGACAGTGGGGGAGGGGGAAGGAAGAAACCTAATTCAAATTAGCTTAAAGAAAAAATAAAATTTGTACTCTATTTAGTCCTCTCTTTGATCTTTTCTCTTTCACTGCATTGGCCTCATTCTTCAGCCCCTTTAGACAGGTTAACTTTGTGTAATGGAGGAAGATGACTGCTAGAAACCATAACTTCATACCCTTCCAAGAACCCCCATCACAGGAAGTCATCTCAGATTGCTTTAGCAGAAAAGTCACAGTGAAGACAGATTTGCTTGGCTCAGGACATGTGTCCACTTCTTGTCTAATCACTCTGTCTGGAGAGATAAAATGTTTTGATTTGCCATCCTGGATCACTGGCCCACTCCTACTGCTGGAGTCGGGGGATTGGCCATCCTCAGATAGTGCTTGGAGTGGGGGTGGAACACATCCCCAAATGGAAGGGATCCTGGACAATCAAAATTCATGTCCACTGTGCAGTGGTCCCCAACCTTTTTGGCAACAGGGACCGGTAATCTTATGAGAATCCAATGCCCGATGATCTGAGGTGGAGCTGAGATGGTGATGCTAGTGCTGGGGAGTGACTGTTAATACAGTCACTAGAAGCTTCACTGGCTTACCGGACGCTCACCTCCTGCTGTGTGACCCTTTTTCCAACAGGCCAAGGATCCTACTGGTTAGCAGCCCGGGGGTTGAGGACGCCTGCATAATGGGAAAAATAAACTCTGGCCCCGTTAGAAATGGGCCCCTTGACTTAAATTGCTTTCTGAGCCTTGGTGGGCACCATTTTCCAGTGCTTTGAAGCCATCTCAGAGTAGAAGGAGTAAGATGAAGTTATTGTATTGTTGATGTTGAATGTGCTGATCTCTCCATCCTCATCACCTTTCCAAGGACCCTTGCAGTAAGACCGTCACTGGAAATTATTTATGCATGTCTGCATGTCTGTTTCTTTCTTGTGATCCTGAGAACCCAGGCTGGAAGGACCAGCCTAAAGTGTATCTGGATGTTGCCTTCCTTCTGATCTGATCACATGTGGGAAGAGGAAGCTCAATGTTGGATGCAAACGTTTGAGAGGGCCACGGATATATTTTATAGTCTATTAGATCCAATCTATTTGATTGGATTCTGGAGAGGCTTGCTCACCCAGTTGGACATTTCATTCTTATGAAGCATCAGTAAGGAAATTGGAGATGTTATTTATGCTGGAAAACAGAAGACATACGAGACCTACTGGCCAGTGATTTTATCTATGGGAAAGACTGATCCATGGACGTATATTAGTCTGCTCAGGCTGCCATAACAAAATACCACAGACTGAGTGGCTTAAACAACAGACATATATTTTCTCACAGTTCTGGAGGCTGGAAGTCCCAGATCGAAGTCTGGCCAGATCAGTTTCTGCTGAGGGCCCTCTTCCTGGCTTGCAGACAATTGCCTTCTCTCTGTACCCTCACCTGGTGGGGAGCTCTCTGGAGTCTCTTCTTCTAAGGACACTAATTCCTTTCAATCAGGGACCCACTCTTATGACCTCATTTAACATTATCTACCTCCTTAAAGTCCTATCTCCAAATACAGTTACATTAGAGGCTGGAGCTTCAACATATGAATTTGGGACAGGGGAGCGGAAACAAACATTCATTCCAAAACAGGAAGGGACAGTAGGTTTATTCTTAATCCTACTGAATCTTAATTTCCTATGATTATGTGTCAGAAACCGGGCTAAGTGCTTTATGTGAATTATCTTAGTTAATCTTTTCCACCTCTATGAACTATATTATTATTATCTCACTTTTACATAAGAGGCAACCAAGGTTGAAGGCAATTAAGGAAGTTACCTAAGGTCACAGAGCTAGTAAGTGGCAGAGCCAGAGCTTGAGCCCAAATCCACCTAATTAAAAAACTGCACTCTTAACTGGGATGCTTTCAGCCACTGACCACCCGCCCCCACTGAGGGTCTAAACCGCAATTCTCTTTGAATGTCCAGGTTTCTTGGAGGAATTTGAGTTTCAATGTCTGCCTATTTCATAAAGCACGTAGTTTTTCAATATGATTTCTTATGTATCAGGGAGAATTGAAACCTGAGTAATCGAAGCCCTTGGTGTTTTGGTTTGGGAAGCAGTCTGATGTACCTGAGGACATTCACCCTCAGATACGCCCTGATCCCCACACCTGGTTAGGCCACGCTCTTAGCGGCAGCCCCGCTCTGAAGTTAGGTAGCATCAAGGTTCTTGGTTTGATGGAATGACATCGGGAAGCAAAATACGGAAAACTCACAAGTTCATTGTCTTAGTTCATTAGAGGTGGGTTTACCATGAAGCTAATGAAGCTTCGGGGCCTCTCACTTGCCCTAGCTTCGTGTTTACGTAGCTGTATGTTTTCATAAGACATTTTAACTGCAGTGGCTAACACAACTATCTCTCTTCACTTCACCTCCTTTCCTTCACATTTCTTGGGTCGGATCATGTTGGGGTGAACACTCTTTCATGCAAGGTGGTGTTGGATGGCCAAGTATATTTTATATGCTCAGTTTTGTCTTGTTTTTCTCAAATTGTATAAGCTTCGACCCCCCACACCCCCCAAACTGATCTGCCTCTCCTTTCTTATCATTACTGGTTCTATGACTCAGAATCTGCTTGGTAAATAGCCACGTCCCTGCAAGTGATCGGTAGGATGGAGATCATTACCTCTGCCTTCATGTCACCCTTGGGATCCCTTTCAGCTTTAAGAGCAGAGTCAACAGCTAGTAGGCCCTGGGCGAGCGTGTGCCTGACCTAGGTGCCTCTCAGGAATGAGCCTATTATTCATTAACAAGCCTGGTTATTTTATGGGCCAATTAACTTGGGGGGCTGTGCAAGGGGAGTTCCAACATTGTGCTAGGCTGCATCCCCACTCCTCATCTCTCTGTTCTCCCACCGTAGTTTGGGTCTTTGCCACTGTTTAAATTTAAGCCGATTTGCTCTCCCAGCATCTGCAGTTTGATTATTTGACTATTGCCTGGCTCTTGGTCAAACCACTGGGGAGCCCACTAGCCAGTGATTAAATCTGAGCTATGATTATAATGGTTTTATTTTAGTTGGGCCTCTGTTAATGGGCCCACTGGTATTAGAGTGCAGTGTTATTGTAATGAGGTATTAGCCTCATAGAAATAATCATGCGAAGCAAGTGGGCTGAGAAATGCCAGACAAATGGAGTTGATTATTTGGCCAGTACATCTTGATATTTCATTCCGTTGTGAAAGGGAGAGTGTGTGGGAAGAAAGGAGAGGAGATGGCCATTACCGAGCACCTAGTGTGTGTTAGGCATGCCCTAGGCACCTTTCCGTGTTCTCCATTTTATTTTGTCATGATGCAGCATAGTAGCATTATGAGCATACCTGTATTTACAGAGGAGGCACAGAGAAGTTAAGACGGTCACTCTTAGTCACACAGCTAGAAATGGAGGAGGCATATGCTGAGCATCCTATTTAACTTTAAGTGCTCTGTTTCTTTTACAGAAACAGAGTGTAGGAGCACTCCCAGCTCCTACATGTTTTTTTTTTTTTCTCTCTCTCTGTTTATTTTTGGTCTCAGTATCAGAAATGCTCTGTGGGAGGGGCTGCGAGCGGGGAGGAAGCTGCGAAAAGTAAGAATACAGGTGAGGTCATTTGTAGGAAGAATCACCAAGATCGTTTTGAAGGCAACTGTAAGTTATTGATTTTGTTTCTTGACTTCTTAGGGAGCGCAATGCAACCCAAAGAGAAGAACTGACTCACTAGCTCAGAAGCAGGGTATAATTCCAGCTGTGCCACTAACTTTTGTGTGTCCCTGTCTTTCCGCTCCCTGCCTAGTTCTCCAGCATCTGTCACTTACCATTCTCTGTCTTACTTATGCTGCTTTAGTTTCGCAGCACGCAAGTCATTATTTGGTAAGTGATCCCAAGAAACACTGATAAGGGAGTGAAGACAGGAGACAGGGATGGGAAGAAAGGAGATAAAGGGAGAGTCATTAGTATGATAATTTTTGGGCACCTGGAGCGTACTCCTGCTGAGGGAACTTGGGAGCCAGGGTAGAGCACGTACTTCAATTATCCTACCCAAGGACCGTGTGACTGTGACTTCGGAGAAAGCCCTCCAAGAGTTGCGAGTCTGTAGAGTTGGAAGACTGGCTGGCGTGCAGAGTGTCCACTGCCAAGAGGATATGGGTGTGTCATGGACAAGATTCTGACATAATGAGAAAAATCAAGCACGATTTTTTTTAAGCTGGTGGAGTAGGGTTTTCTATTATTTGCAGTTGAAGGGATTCCCAAAGTGAAGACTCGTCTCAGGGCACTTTGCTTTCTTTCAGTCTTGTGAACATATCACACTTCTTCTTGAATTAGAACGAGAGCCCCTCATTTACTGCCTCTGCCTGCCCTCTTTCCCCTCACTCCTCCCCATGACTTTTCTGCATCCTTTCAGTGCAGTGCAAGGATGCAGATGGGTCGTGTCTCACCGACCCATCAAAAGTGGTTTCCCTGCTGCCCTTTGAACCCAGGTCTGCCGAAATCCAGACAAAATAACAAGCCAGTTTTTTTGTTTTTGTTTTGTTTTGTTTTGTTTTATTTTAATGATTAGATTCAACAAGCATAAAATCACCTTGTCAAAGGCTTCTAAACACTTACTCTCAATATCCACACTGACTGGCAACAAGTTCACTTTTCAGCCCTGGGCCGAGGACCACACTTCGAGCACTACAGCTTCATATGGTTCTGGCCAGTGTGTCCATTAGATGGGACTCCCGTTAGCTACTGCTGCATAAAAGCTTCTGGCTTAAAACAACAATTACTTTATTATCGCTCATAATTTCTTAGGGTCAGGAATTTGGGAAGGGCTCAGCTGGCCAGTTCTGGTTTGGGATTTCTCATGTGGTTGCAGTCAAGGCTGCAACAGCTGGGGGCTGGTCAGGCATCTCTCTTTATGTAGTTTCAGGGCCATGTGGTCCCTCGGCAGAGGCTATATGGCTGTCTCAGGCAGCTGACTGCTGACATGGAGACATAGATGGAGACTGAAGGTGTCAAGAGTGAGTGTCATAGTGGGCAAAGTGGTATTCAAATCACCTTTTTGGAGCTAGCCTCAGAAGTTACGTAGCATCACTTCTACATTATCTATTGCAATACTCACAAACATGCACCCATATTCAAGACCCCACCTCTTGATGGAGTAGTGGCAAGATCTGAGAAGAACATGTGAGATGATAGATACTATTTTGCCTCCTCTGGGATGGCAGACCTAGGGTGGGGGCAAAGGATGAAGGCAGAAAGCCTTATTAGAAAGGTAGTCAGGGTGAGAAGTGGAACAAGATGACGTCTAGGCAGCGAGAAAGAAGAAGAAGGGGCTGATTTGTATTTTGTAGGAAGTAGAAATCACTAGGAAATAGTGACCAGGAAGTGAAGAGTGAAGGAGAAACTGGAACAAAAATGAGCCAAAGATCCCTGGCTCTGCCGTTTGGGCAGATGGTGGGTCATTTGCAGAGTGTGAGAGTGTAGGAGGATGAGCTGGAAGCAGGAGTGGGGCTGTGGATGGGTTTGGCTTTGGCCATGAGGAGTTGGATTTATATTGCCTGATTCATGAAAATTCTTCCAAGTGTAAGACTGAGCAACAGTGTGGAACTTGGAAAAGATTATATCCAGCTCTTAGAATCCCTGCATAAGAATGTGTCAGGTACTCAGACAAAACTGGGCCACAAAAGGGCAGAGTTATATGGCAGATGCATAGACCTGAGTAAGGTATCTGGTGAATGCAGCACAGTGCAGCGTTTGCCAAACTTGACTGATTGTCAGAATCCCTTGGGGAGCTTGTTAAAAATAAAAATTCCCAGGCTCCACCCAAACACACTGAATCAGAATCTTCGGAGGAGGGGCCTGGGAGTCCCTATTTTTAATAAGTGCCCCAGGTGATTCTGATGAACAGGCGAGTTTGGCCAACACTGGGAAAGCGATTGCAGGGCTGCCCATTGCACAAGGCAGGAGCAGGCAGGAGCATCGTTCACATATGCAAAATGTAAACAGAGCCCCTGGCGTAGTGCTTAACTGTCGCCCTGGGTCGAGAGCTCAGGCTCTGGATGCACAGAAATCTGAGTGTGCATTGGGGCTCTCTTGCTTCCTACCATAGTAGTTGCTGCGATTATCTAAGTGCATTCTCAAAACAATTCTCTGACAACAGTGAATGTCGTACAATTCCTTTCAATTCTGATACTACCAGGAGTTAGTATCAGGTCCCACAGGTTAAAGAGCGAGGTCCCCATTAAGACTGCCCTGACTTTGGATGCCAGACACAAGTGGAGGTTCCCAGGCTATCCACATTCTAGCTGATACGGCTACAAATTTGGGAGTCCCCATGACCCCTAACTCCCACATTTGATAATTCACCAGAACGCCCTAATAGAACTTTAGCAAAGCACCCTACTTAAATTACCATTTTATCATTAAAGGATACGAACAGCCAGACGAAGTGCTACATAGGGCAAAATCTGCAAAGATCCCAGTGCAGGAGCTTCTGTCCCCAGTCGACACTGATTCCTTTTTAAGTTAGAGGACCACTGCCCTAGAGCCTCTGTGTGCAATCGAGTTGTCTGAGTTGTGAGAGAAGGCTGGAGGCACTGGATCAGGATGCGGCAGATGCCGTTGGCTTCCTACACTACAGCCATGCATTCCACTTCGTACTTGCTACCAGGACAATGATTCAGTTTTCGGTCACGGGTGGCCGTGCTGCTGTGGAGAGCCCCGGGGATGGATTGTGATTGGTGAAAGCCGATCAGAGTCCTCTTCTACTTAACCCCCACAGCTTTGGGTGTGGCCAGGTGGTGCCATGCTGGCAGGCAGACAAGAGGGGACGTCCTCAGGGGTGTTTGGGAGTGGCTATCCATGTGGAGTAAAAAAGGTAAGGAGGAATCACTCTCCTTTCTGCCTCTGGACCTTGTAGTCAGCAGGTGATACCCGGAGGTGGGGCAGCCATCTTGGGAATACGAGAGGAGCCAGCCTAAGCAGACAGGACAACATGATGAGGACGGCACAGTGGAAAGATGTCACCCCCTCCCCCCTCAAAAAAAAAAAAAAGTTCTTGATGACATCACTGAGCTGCTGGATTAATCCGGCCTGAGCCACTCTCCCTCAGGACCTCTTATTACACTAAAGGATGTCCAATGGGACTTTTTCTATTCTTGACTAATGTCCCCAACCTGAGAACTGTAGGCACCTCTCCCCTCTCCCCAACATCACACAAAGGGAGGTACTAGACCAGGGCTCCTCAATCTTGATGCTCTTGTCATTTTAGACCAGATAATGCCTTGTTGTGAAGGGCTGACCTGCTCATTATAGGATGCTTAGCAGCACCCCAGTGTCTCAACCCTTTTGATACCAGTAGCACCCCTTGAGGTGTGACAACCAAAAATGTCCCCAGACATGATCAAATGTCTCTGAAGGGCGGAAGACACACAATTGCCCCAGCTGAAAACGTGGTGCTAGACAATCCAAGTCAGGCTAGTCTCAAACCAGTTCTGTGATCTGTAGCTTCACTCACTCAGCTAATGTTCAAGAGGTGAGACAAATGAAGAAAAAAGGAGGAAGGAGGATTTCTATGCAGAAAGTTGTCAGAGCCCAGGAGTTCCCCCTTTTCAACTTAAGCTAAAGGTTCTCAAAGAGAATTCTTCACAGAGAACAGGGAGTTCCTCCAGGAAAGAGACAAGTCTGTCCCCACCACCCCCACGCTGACTGAGCTGTGCAAACTCATGGACTCCAAGACTCTGCTGAGGAGTTGTATGTAATTAGAGAGTTCTTGGGAGAACTTTGGGACATCTGGGTGTTTGGGGGAGATTCGGGGACTGTTGCCAGACTCTGGCCTGGAGAAGTTTAAAGGTGAGAAGCTAGTTTGAGTGGCATGTGACAAGATAGTAAAGGGCAAGGGCTACAATGGCAGGGAAGGGATGAGAAGGCTATGCTGGGTCATCATGGAAGGACTCACCTTCTCCATGGAACTGAGAAGCAAGGCGAGGGTTGTGTGGGGTGTATGGGAGGAGGAGGTGGTAATCAGACAATCAGGGTGGCTTACCTTTGCCAGAGAATGGTTTAGAAGTTTCCAAGGAAAGCATCTCCAACAAAATTACAAAAGTTCCTCCATCTGCTATACACATGGTCACAATGCCAGCACCAACCTAATCGGATCTATCTCTCATTCCTGTTCCACCCCTGCCCTGGAGGGACCAGAAATGACATTAGCAAGTGAGAGAGCAGCTGGAGCGAGGAATAGAAAAGACTCCCCCATCCCTTCTCCTCACTGGAAGCTTCCTAGCTGGGGTGTGGCTCGAACTGAGTGGTGGAAGGGACCAGGATGTGAGAGAGAAGCTTTAAGTTGAGTGAGAAGTCAAGGTTTCAGTATTAGACTGGGCTGAATTTTTCTTACCTGAAAAATGAGACTGTTAGTTAATAACAAATAGTAATCAGAAAAGCTAAGGGCTCTTCTCAAGATATCATCTATGGCAGGATTGGCCAACTCTTTTTTTTTAAGGGGATAGATAATAAATATTTTAGGTTTTGTGGGCCATAGGATCTCTGTTGCAATTATTCACTTTACCTTTGTAACATGAAAGCAGACACAGACAATGTAGAAATGAATGGGGGTGGAAGTGATCCAATAAAATGTTATTCACAATAATAGGCAGCTGGTTGGATTTGTCCTATGAGCTATTATTTGCCAACCCCTAATCTAGAGTTTCACAGATTGGGGGTGAGCAGTAAGCTCCTAGGGAGGTTTTGAAAGGCTAAATTTCTCTTCTACTTAGCACCCCTCTGAATCCAGCATGTTTGATAAACCAGTTCCATAAACGTGTCATAATTTCTTATCACTGAAGTTACTTTTCTGTTATGGCCAATTTAGACACAGAATAGCAGGGCACCTAATCGTGTAGCCATCATCATCACCATCATCCCGGAAATATTTTGCTTGACGGAGATTACTTGAATTTGGGCTAGAATTCAGTGATCGGTGTTTTTTTTTAATTGAAGTAAAAAACACAAAACGTGAAATTTACCATCTTAACCATTTTTTAAGTGTACAGTTCAGTTGTGTTAAGTGTATTCACACTGTTGTGAAACAGAGTTCCGGAACTTTTCATCTTGCCAAACTGAAACTCTATACGTAATAAATAGCCACATTCCGATCCCCCTCTCATAGCCCCTGGCAACCACCACTCACTCTACTTTCTGTCTCCTTTGTCTATGTAAAGTCCCTCATGTAAGTGGGTGGAGTCATGCCATATTTGTCTTTTGGTGACCTGCTTATTTCACTTTGCTCAATGTCCTCAAGTTTCATTCATGTTGTACCATATGACAAGATTTCCTTCCTTTTTAAGGCTGAATAACATTCCATTGTATGTATATACCACATTTATTTGCCTATTCATCCGTCGATGGACCCTTAGGTTGCTTCTACTTCTTAGCTATTGTGAATAACACCGTTATGAACATGGGTATGCAAATATCTCTTTGAGAATCTTCTTTCAATTCTTTGGGATATACACTTGACCCTTGAACAACATGGATTTGAATGGTGTAGGTCCACTTATATGCAGATTTTAAAAAATAAACATGGTCAGTCCTTCATATCTGTGGGTTTTGCATCTGTGGATTTAACCAACAGTATTTTCTTATTCCCAACCACAGATTCCCAACCACAGATCAAAATACTATTTTCAGTCTGTGGTTGGTTGAATCTGCGGATGTGAAGGGCCAGCTATAGTTTTTTGGGGGATAAGATATGTGGATTTCTGACTGTGCAAGTGTCAGCAGTGCTACCCTTGCATTGTTCAAGGGTCAACGGTATACCCAGAAATGGGATTGCTGGATCATATGGCAATTTTAATATACTATTTTGAGGAACAATACTAGTTTCCACAGCAGTTGCACCATTTTACAATCACACCAACAGTGCTGTTTGTTTTTGCTTTAAGAAAGTATGGGTGTTTATTTTTATGAGTGAAAAGCATTCTTTTTCTTCTCTCCGCCCAGCTCCCTCCAGTCTAACTAACATGTGGTCATCCTTTAGGTGTAGATTTCCCTTGACAGGCATTCCCCGGCCCCTGCATCCACTACCTCTCCTTATGGGAAACTGCAAGCTTTGGTCAGCAGCTGGCACGTATCTTTCCCAGAGCAAGTTTTGCGAGGGCAGATCAGGCTCGCCTCCTTTCCTGCTGGGACCCTGGCTGGGATGGCAGCACGTAGCCAGGGCCCCCCTAAACGAATGCTTGCTGACTGAATGAACTGCAGCCTCCCCTCATTCTGGCTTCTTTCCAATGTGGGCTTCTTCTTGTCTTTCTTCTCTGGTTCTGTTTTTAAGTGGCCTATTGGAGAAAAGGGCATGGATGATGAAAGTGTGCATGGAAAAAGGGGATGAGGAATTTTGCGCAAATGAACCACATTCAGCGACAGCATATTCACCACATTCTTTAGAAGCCTGTGAAAATCTGGCAGACAGAAAAGGGTTTTGTGAGTGGGTGTCAAAGGATGAGTATAACCATGGACAATTTTTAGAAGTGGGAAAAGGGTGAGGAATTGCTTTGTCCTTTAGGCAAGAGAGAAAGATGTCTTCTAATTTTAAAATGTCTCTCTTAATATAAAGGGCCCAATGAATAGTTTAAGACTATTTTCTCTCTGGAAAAGGCAAATCTACTGGTTTAACATCAACAAGGAGGCCTCTTCTGGAGTAAAGCTGTGTCTCTAGGTGAGACTGTAAGAAATTCTGCTCCATATCTCATATACTCAAGGGCAATCATTGAATGTGAAAAGATCGATTCTCTGGGTGTTTTTTTTTTTCCAATGCATTTTTATTTCAAAGTTATTACAGATCTATAGAGAAGTTGCAAAAATAGTACAAAGAATTCCTGAATATTCTTCCCCTAGGTTTCCCCAAAGTTAACATTTTACCATGTTTATTTTTATCATTTTCTGTCTCTATACATATTGTCATCATTTTTTTTTTAATTACTTGAGAGAAAGTTGCAGACATGAGGTAGAGGTCTTCTACCTCTAAATACTTCAACGTGTATTTCCCCAAGAAACAAGGACATTCTCATAATGATCAAAAGCAGGCCTATTACATTGATATAATTGTATTTCTAACCCACAGACATTATTCAAATTTTGCCAATTGACCTAAAAATGTCTTTTATAGCTAAAGAAAAAAAAAATACAATTTCTGGTTCTGGATCCAGTCCAGGATCATGTGTTGAATTTAATTAAATCTCTTTAGTTTCCTTCAATACAGTACAGTCCTCTGGTTTTGTCTTTTATGACCTTGACATTTTTCAAGAGTATAGGCCAGTGATTTTTTTTTTTTTTCAGAATGGCCCTCAATCTGGGTTTATCTGATGTTTTCTTTCTAGTAAGGTGCAGGTTTGCAGCTTTGGCAAGAATAGCAGAGGAGTGAGGCACTGTCATAAAGACTGATTTTTAAAAGGTGAACGTTTCAAAGGTTTGGCATTCACAAATGATGCAAGCATCACAGGGCAGTTATGATCTCGGGCTTTTGAATCACTTACTAGAGATGCATTTTAGGAGTGTAACCTTGAGAGGGTCACTTCACCTCTCTGAGCTTCAGTTTCCTAATCCACAAAATGGGAAGAGTGGCTTATATTTATTGGGCACTTACTGTAGCCAGAGGTTGTTCCAAATGTCTTATAGCTAGTGGTTCATTTAATCTTCATGACAACCTTTTAACAGAGATATTTTTGAACATTATTATTCTCCTTTTATAGATGAAGAAACCGAGGCACAGAGAGGTTAAACGACTTGTCCAAAATCACACAGCTGATATGTGGAAGAGGGTGGCTTCCAACCAGGTTACTGTGGTTTTAGAGACCATTGACTCTTTGAAGTGATGTTTTAAGAGGTTGCTTATGAGGACTGCAGAAGGATATGTAGAGGAGCATCTGAACCAGCGCCTGGCTCATAATAAACACTACATGATAATCATTAGTATCTTCCTTTATTCCATGTGTTTCTCATTTTATTAAGGACTGAATCGGGGAAGTGTTCCAACTTGATGACATTAAAGTGATCAGGGACCTAAGGCTATCCCGAGTCCAGCTGACATTTATGAGGCCCCTGGGCCTCGTGAAGCAATGAAGTCAACCCTGGGCTGTGTTAGGGGCGAGGGAGAGGAGGGCAGTTCAGCAACTGCATTTGGCCATGGCTCTGGCATGCACAGATGGTCACTGCCCAGTGGTGGTTGGGCCTGGGGAAGGAAGTGTGGAGAAGGCACCACCAATGCCATTTGCACTGGGCTTTGGAAGGCTTTCAAGGTGCTTTATCTTAATGGCATTTTTCTCAGGCTCTCATAAAGTGTGTTTGCCTTTCCTAAGTGCTGACTAGCAAGAGGAATGAGAGAGGAAGCCAGATCAGATCCTGCTGGGTAGGGGCACTGATGCTTTGGGATTAGAATGTGTGATGTTGAGAAGGTGGAGGTGGTAGCTGAAAGTGAGCCAAGTCCATCAAATTTTTACAGCGATAATCATCCCACAGCCATTTTTTTTCCTTGCCTAGTTGAGAGAGATGTCAAACTAATGATATCTTATCTGTGTACAGGACAGGATTATTCAGTGGGTTCCACGAGTAAGTTTCAGCGTTCTATGAACTCCTTGAATTATATATACAGAGTTGTGAATGAACCTGTGTGTATTTACCTGTGTTTTCCTGGGGAAAGAGTCTCAGTTCAGTTTTTATCAAATCCTCAGTGTATTCTATTACTTAACACAGAGAAAGAATTTTTGAATTTTTAGTGATCGGGGAGAGGGTATGAGAGAGAGAGAGAGAGA
>CM053503.1:9472153-9492101 GCA_028627145.1 Eidolon dupreanum
GAGCCAGTGTTGTGCTGATCCTTTGCTGTGTTTTCATCTGGGGTTTCATCAGCTCAGAGGGTGAGGCACCTTTTCATAATTTGCACAAAAGCTCCTTATGTGCCAGCAAAACCCTATGTCCTTGTATCTGATGAATGAATAAATGCATACTCTTTAGATGGGCAGCATTATTGCTTTATCTAAATGTACTCATCCAGAAAGGACTCAGATCCAATTAACTCATTTTTATTATCCTTCGTAAAATACAAGAAGCCAATTCGCCAGCTAAAACCAAGGCAGAATTATGAAGGTAGGGAGTATATCTGCTTTTCTAGGTCATTCCCTTAATTTTTTATATTATCATTTCTATATTAATTTTCTATATTATTATTATTATTATTATTATTACTACTATTATTACTGCTACTACCACTACTGCTACTACTACTAGAAAATAGAAAAAAAAAAAACCCAATGGATTTGAATTCAGAAAACCTAAAATCTGAACCTTAGTTTTCTCATATCTAAATAGAAATCCTGTGGATCTCAATAGGTTTTGGTAAAGACAAAGCAATTCAGTCTATGTGAAAAAGTACTGCATGCCATAAATTCACACAGATGTTAGGGGTTATTACTATCATTCCTTGATCGTAATAATTATACTCAGGAGTATTTGCCAGATCAATTCATGTGTAAGACACTGACAATGTTGACTCCAATGATAACAATGTAATATGCTTATTTCTGGAAAATACCATCTCTTCAAATTATTCATTTTCCAACAAGTTTTTACAGGTTTTGCAACAAAATTTGAAGGGGTCTAAACCTATATGGCCAAGGGAATTCCATTTAGTATCTGTACCTCTTACTCTGCACATGTGTTTACTTTTCTTTCTGTTGTTTAGTTGTTGGTTAAAGGGACGATTTCAAACAGATTCTACTTGAGGAAGCCATTCCACTCGTTAATGAGAATATGCCCCATTTTAAGTGGAGGGGGAACATCCTTCTGCTGTGCATCCATTTTAAAGTCCTTGTGAGAGTATAACCCTGATGATTTTGTAGACTAGGGCAGAAAATCAGGGTTACCTCTGATAGGCGGTAGAAGGCTGAGGATAGAGGCATCAACATTCATTCTTTGTATTTCTCCATAATCTTTCTGATTGTAGTTCTCAAGAAATATATAGTACGAGACATACAGAGTAGACACAGTATGTAGTTCAGCCTCAAAGGCAAAAAGCAAAGCCAACACAGGAACACCAGAAAGTTTGATTGTTGAGGATATGGGTACCAGAAGGAGGGTGGAGGTACCCAAGTGCTGTGTTCAAATACCAGCTTTACCACTTCTTTGCATTAGCCTCAGTTTTCTTGCCAATAAAATGTGGCTGATAGTACCCACCTCATAGCACTGGCAGAAAGATCAAGAAAAGGAATACACTCTTAGAACCATGCCTGGCAAGCAGTAAGCACCCACTACATGGTTGCCATGATCATAATTATTATATCAACAGAAATGTCTTAACTGGTAGTTTCTGGATGCTGTAAAATGTAAGGCAGTCATGCTGGTTAATTTCCCATCATGCTGGGGAGGCCAGGTGACCTGAGCTAAAAACCCAGCTCTGCCACTTAACCAGTTGTGTGAACTTGGACAAGTTACTCAACTTCCCTGAGCCTCAGTGTCTTCCTTCATAAATGGTAATAAAATCAGTATTGACTTCTTATGTTTTTGAGAGGTCTAAATTACATGATGAAAGCAAAGAACTTGCATGTTAGATACCACATGTGGGGCAAGAGCCTTCAATCCCATTATGTTTAACCTGAGCCTTGAAGTTGTTACTGGAAGGGAGGGAGAGCTTGGGGGATTCTGGCTGTGGGTCACTGGAGAAGTCAGAAGCCCAAGCACCATCTTAAGGAGCTGCCATATACCTGAAGTTCTGTCCTGGCTCCAGAGGCTTCGAGATTTCCCAGGATCACCATGGTGTCAGGCCACAGTGCCTCTGCCAGAAGGACAGGGCAGGACCAAGCTTCATGGCTAAAACTTTGGAGTCAAACATTTTAATCTCTATGTCTATCCCAGTATCCGTGGCATCTTAGGAAAATTACTTAAATTTTCTGAGCCTAGGTTTTTATATCTGTAAAATGCAGATAATAATACCTACTCTCTAGAGCTGAATGAGGATTAAGTAAGAAATGTAAAATAGTTGATGCCTGGCTTGATAAATGGAAGCTATCTTTACTAGACTAGCAGCAACCATTTAATCATAAAATTTAGTGATCAGTTATTGAATACTCACTTTATGTCAGATACTGTGCCAGTTACTATGAGACCACCACTGATTCATTGAATGAATTTGAGTGTTTTCTGTATGTTAAGCATCACATTAGGTGCTTATCTATCAAAACTTTCAAAAGTCTAGATAAAGTATCTCTTATGACTCTTTAATTCCACTAGTCTGTGACACTGCCATTGTGAACCAGTTTTTCTTAATTCATGCAACAAGCATGATGCCAAGAACTTTATGGACAAGTGAAACTATAAGAAGAATAAAATTGACTCTACCAAGGAGAGGTGTCCAGCCAGGTAAAGCCATTTTGATACCTCTTTCTTTCTTTCTTTCTTTGAACATCATCTATAGGTGAGTTCTCTTTTGTTATGTACTCTATGCTTAAATGAATTAATTAATTGGACAAACATGTATTGTGTATCTGCTATGTGCAGGTCATAGTACTAAGTTCTACTTGGAATGTAATAAGGAAATAAAATATAGTCCCTAACTCTAGGAAGTTCTAATTTGGTGATGAAAATAAGGCACTCATGAGAAGTCAAATAATAATATAACAATGTTTTGCTGAACAAAATGAATGCCTGAATGAAATAATGATGTTGAGAAAGTATCACAGGTAAAACGTATGGACTTTATAGACAAATGGATCTGACTTAAGCCTGTTCTTAACTTAGCCTTGACTTTGCTAAGACATTTATCTCTTTAAATTTCTGTCATCTTTAAAATAAGAGAAGACATGGTGAATATTGACAGGCGATACTTGTAAATGCTTCACACAATCCCTGACATAGAAAGACATGACTTTTAGCCATTATTATCAGATTAATATTATCAATATCATAGTCACTCATAAACCCTCCTTTCATCTGTGTGTGGGTACGCATGCCTGTCTGTGTCATTGTGTTCATATGGCTAGACATTTCACTTGTCATTCATGAATCAATCTGATCAGAGAGATTCAATCAACCATCCATTCCCTGAATATTCACTGAATGCTGCTTTGTGCCAGGCACTGTCCTGGGCACTGTGCATACAGTGGTGAGCAGTCAATTCTAAAAGTTGAGCTCTCTGTCCTCATGGAGCTTCTTTTCTAGTGGAGGAGACAGAAGGTACATAAAGAACAGATACTATAATGTCAGGCAGTGATCAAATTTTGTGTTATGAAGAATGAGGATTGAGCATCTTCTCTCTATGACACAAAGATGATTTTATTTCTGGATGTATCTCCCCCTATCCCCCACTCCCCATCCCCTTTCCAGAGCAGTAAGCAATAGACCTCTTTGTCCAAATCACTACTTTCTTTTTACATTTTAAACTCTGAATCAACAGGATACCCCCCGGAATATTCTAGTCATCAGCATGAACATCTCTGGTCTCCTATGAAGCACATGGGCTTACATGACTAGGAAATGAGAAGCCGGGAGATAAAAGGCAAAACTTGACAGAGTAGCTAAACTCTGTAATAACGTTAGAAGAAAATAATTATGGGTGCTCCAATTTGATCTGAATAGTGGTCAAAACACATGGCTTGAGTAGCTACCAGCCAGCAGTGGATAACTACTTTTGCCATGACTTGTCCCTTCAGTTAAAGTGGGCCGATGTCTAGCTATTCAGATTTGTCGGACCGTTTAACATCCACTAGATATTCTTTATTTTACCATTATTTATGACTTGCTGAGTTTTGGCAGTGAGCTTTGGATGAAATAAGGTACAAGTAGAAGGCATAGGCTGGGGCTGAGGAGGTTTCTATGTCAGGAAGGGACAAATCAAGCTCCCATAGCTCTTACAAAGCACATGGGCTGAGAAAGTGGTGACATCTCCAAGGTGTGAGTCTAGCTTGACCATCATTCCCCAGATTCCTTTCACACCTCCAACACGCTCTCTGCTTCCTGTTCTTCCCTCCTTCTCTTCAAAGACGTGTCTTCCACTTGTAGACAGGCCTTCATGGTAGCACAGGAACCACACATCAAACCTGTCCAGATATCTCTGGGATTTGCTTTGTTAGCCCTGGCATCACGTTTTCTGTTTATGAAAGTCAAGAAAAAAGAAAGATTGAAGAGGGGAGGCGTGAGGCGGAAACAGAGAAGCACACACCAAAGCCATTTTATTCCCATGAAGAGAAGCAGATGTTTCTCATGTCATATTTTCCACTTCTGGAGGGGCTGAGATGTGGGGGTATCATCTCTGGCTGCTCCCAAGGCTCAAGTTGGGGGGTCTGAGCAGAAGCCTGAGGTGGGCCAGCAGCTCTTCCCTCCTCAGCTTTAGTCACGCACAGGGCTCTGAGGAGACCAAGCACTGTTTACATTCCCTGCTAAGGATCCATTGGTAAGAAGCCCTTGAATTGCCAAACTGCCTCATATTGGCTCCAGAAGCCTCCGCCTGGATGGCCATCCAGATTGATCCCAGCCCATCCCATGCCTGACCCCAAGTTGCATGTAGGGGCAACCTTTGAAACCTTTTCATCCTCACTCACTCTGAACCAGTGTCCCATCTTAGGCTCAGCGATCCTGGCCTCATCTGCCCTTTGAATGTGCTTCATTCCCAGACAGACTTCTTCAAGCAGTGTTGGGAGCGTAGTGAGACCCTCATGAGTGGTCGTATGCACGTGGAATGCCACAGACTAAACACTGAGTCACTGCTCACTCGCTGCTCTCCCCAAAGCTCCGGTTTCAGAGGGAGGAGCGAGGGCTTTATAAAGAGAAATACTTTCCCCCTTTTCTTGCTGGGTGGTTTTAAGGTGTGGCAGCAGCAAGATTGCTGGGAAAGTTGTGGGTGGGCCAAGAGCCAAGGACAACGAAGGTATCACAGGGTCAGCGTTTTGTCTGAGCATCAACCCGGGCCACTCCCTCACCCCCACCCCTGCAAGTCCTACCAGACTGCAGCCAGGAGCAATGGCTCATGACATGACCATTCCCTTGTGCTTCCAGAAGGGGAAGAATCAATCTTGTCACCTGATCCTCTCCATAGCCCATGTTGGAAGGCAAGGAAAGGTGCTCATTTTGCAGATGAAGAAATGGAGCTCTAAGAAGACAGAGGATCTGTAACTGAGCTATGGCTGCAGAGTGCCAGAGAATGGTCTTGGAGACAGGTCTCTCAGTGCAGTATGCTCACCCCAGCAGGAGGCTGCAGGAAACAGCTGGGTTATATAATGAGAAAAGAGGGACTGAGAAATTCAGTGTTGGATTCTTAGGGAAAAAAGGAAACTGACCTCCCACAGTGAAATGATCAAGGCATGGCTCACAGGCCAACTGGGCATTTGTTCAGTAGCCTATGTAGTGACCCAAACACTGCAATTTTCCATGGAAGGAGAAGAGTGAGGCAAGATCTGTTGGCTCTTAAGACCTTGACCTAGTAGCTAAAACCTGGGAATTTGCTTAGTTTGCTCATCAGGAACTAGATTCCCCTGAGCAACCTGGTGAAGATATGGGTTGATGATTTAGGGATGGGAGGGAGGTTTGGTCATTTTGTATCTTAGAGAGACAGTTCAGGGGTCATGATCAGTCACTGTTAAGGCATTTCCAAGAACAGCTCATCAGAGAGATACACATTGAGGGTGATGAGCAGCAAGTTCTTGTTCACTGCATGTATCGGTATTGCATATCAGCCTGTGCTGGTTCTGTTTTGTCTGCTGCATATTAATGGGCCTATTAATGAATGGAAGGAGTATAGAAGTCAAGGAGAGAAAGGTAAGAGAAGTATTTTATAAGTTATAATGACATATATTTCTGACACCTTTTTAAAACACAAAACCCAAAAGCTAGAAGGTTCTCTTCTGCCTGCATTTCAAATCTTAGGAAAACATCCAGTTAACACCACTGGCCTCCAGCTTACTCTCTCCCACAAAGCCATTTCCTCGGGAGTAAAAGTTAATAAAAGGAGATTCTGACTTTGGCAATGGCCTTAAATATTTTTGACCATGACCCACACATCAAGTAAATGTGACTGAAACAGAAGTTTCATAAAGCAATGTTTACCCTTATTTCCTGCAATGCATTCTGATGTTCTAGTCTACTGTATTTTATATTACTAAAAAAAAAAAAAAAAAAAAAAAATACTGGTTTACATACTAATGCAAGATTGAGAAAATACTCTTAAAAAAATCTTTGTAAATAGTTTCAATAGCTTCTCATAAGATGGCCTAACTTATTAGTCAGTGCCACAGCCTAGACTCTGTAAAAGATGCCAGTTATGGCTAGGTGCTCACTATAGCCCACCCAGATAGAACAGGAGGATGACAAGGAGTAAGGTTTCAAATCCTCAATCAAATTATTACTAAAAAAATTACTGCACAATAAGGAGTCATGAGGCTAAGTGGGGGAATCTCAAAAAAAATAGATGGGAATGACCAATTTAACTTCATTTATCCTGCTTCCTGGCATTTATTCATGCTATTCCCTTCTAAAACACTTTTTCAGTTATTCTGCTTCCATGCAAATTCTTGCAATCTCTCAAGAACCTCCTATTCCAGAAAGTCTTTCCCGACTATCTTTCCTTGCCTGAAGCTTGTGACTCTTCTACTTATTCGATCCATCACCATGCTTTGCCAATTGAGTTGAAATACATTAATGTTATTTATATTTTGTGGTTGATTTTTTTTTTAGAGAGCCTGCTCATGTACCACCTGGAAGCCATGTATGTGATGCAGTGGCCCCCACAGAGTGAACTAGGGGATTGGCACTTGACCAAAGCCTGGCCAATTAGAACCTTTCCCTGGGAATTTGGAACTGGAACATGGTGGGGGTGGGGATGTGGTGGAGAGAGAGAGAAAGAACACTGCCTGTTTTCCTAAGAGCTTTCTTATCAGTTCTAGAACAATCTGAGGTCCCTTGCACTCTTGCTCTTATGTCTTTATAATCTATTGCCAGAGTGACCATATGTTCTGTTGGCAGGCTGTTCCTGATTTATGCCTATTATAATTATTTCTTATTTCTTTTTTTTTGCAGTTTATTTTTTATTTATTTATATTTTTTCATTTTTTAAATTTCTTTTTATTATGGTGACATTGGTTAATGAAATCTAGTAAGTTTCAGGTGTACAATTCAACAGTAAGGCATATATAGATTGCATTGTGTGTTCACCGCCTATGGTTAGATTTCTTTCTGTCCCCACATATTTGACCCCTTTCACCTCATCTACCTCCCTCCTCCCTCCTCCTCCCCTCTGGTAACCACTAGTTTATTGTCCATGTCCATGAGTCTCTGTTTGTCCTGTTCATTTGTTGTTTTTAGGTTGATATGTACTTTTCAACTTTTTCTGTCTGGCTTATTTTGCTTAGCATGATTATCTCAAGGTCCATCCATGTTGTCGCAAATGACAGTATTTCTTCTCTTCTTGTGGCTGAGTAATATTCCATTATATATATGTACCACAGCTTCTTTAGCCAATCACCTATCATAGGACACTTCAGTTGCTTCCACATCCTAGCCACTGTGAATAGTGCTCCTATGAACAGTGATGTGCAAATATCTATCTATTTGGATATGCGTTTTCAAGCTTTTAGGGTAAATACCCGGTAGAGGGATTGCTTGATCATATGGTAGATCAATTCTTAGTTTTGTGAGGAACCTCCATATTGTTTTCTATAGTGTCTGTACCAATGGTAGTCCCACCAGCAGTGTATGAGAGTTCCTTTTTCTCCACATCCTCTTCAACTCTTGTCCTGTTGATAATAGCTATTCTAACGGGTGCGAGATGGTATCTCATTGTGGTTTTGATTTGCATTTCCCTAATAGCTAGTAATGTTGAGCATCTTTTCATATGTTTGTTGGCCATTTGAAGCATAATTATTTCTAATGATCTGTTTATTCTTAAAGTGCACTGGTTTTGATGATATGGTCACCTCAGCTTATACCAGTTAGAGTTGGTTTCTATTACTTATTATTGCACATGTATAATGTCAGTAGCTTATAAAGCAGTTTTACCTACATCAGCTCATTCTCTTTCCAAATTAATTATTTTCCCCTTAGAACTGCTCCTCCTTCTGTGTGCCACCTCTAGTTTCCTGTCATCTAAGCTAGTGACTGGGGAGTTAGCCTAGACTATTCCTTCTCCTTGACCTAATGAATCCATTCATTTATTCCTAAAAAAAATTGAGTGCCCACCAAGGACCAACCTTGGTGCTAGTTACTGGGTATATAATGTGGTAAATGAAACTGATAGTCTTTGTCTCCTTCTGATTTACGTACTAGCTCAAAAATATCACAAATATATAATTAAAATTGTGATAAGTGCCAGTAATGAAAAAGAATAGGCTCTCTGAGTGATAAAAATGGGATGGAAATTGGCAGGCCCACTTTGTATTGGGTGTCCCGGAAAGACCTCTCTGAGGAAGTAACATTTGAGCTCAGATCTGAAGGGTCAGAAGGAGACAGTTAATGAAGGGATCACAGTAGCAAGGGTTGAATAAAGTCCTTACATTTTAGGTTACTCACTCTGAAAACCAAGTGGAGAATGGATTGCAAGAGGCAAAAGTGGAAGAAGGGAGACCAATTAAGAGGCTATTACAGTTGACCAGACAAAAGTTGATGGTGGCTTGTACTAGGAGTAGTGGAGATAACTAAAAATGGACAGATTGGGGGAAAGTTTTAGAGGTGAAGGCCAACAGGATTGGGCAGTGGCTTGGATGTGGTAGAGGGAAAAGCTGGTGGTGAGGGAGAGAGAGGTGTCTGTCAACCACATGTGTGACTGCAGCAAGAGGGTAGATAGTGAAGCCATTTATTGAAATGCAGAGGAAAAGATGAGGAGAATATTAGACGATTGTGGCTGTAGGTTAATGAAGACATCAGTTTGAGATGTGTTTAGCTGGAGGTGTCTGAGAAAATTTCAAATGGCTATTTCAGCTTCAAGGGCAAGTACAGGGCCTTGTGCTTGGTTTAATGCTCTGCTATTCTCATCTTGAAATTCTTAATAATTTGATCTTTGAACTTGAGTTTTATAAGTGAAGTGTGTTTGGATAGAGCATGTGTGCGAGCAGAAGAAATATGCCTAATATGCATGTCTGCTATTCTCTGCCACTCCATTCACATATAGTATTTGTAATGTCCCCTGAGCACAAATTCCAGTGGCCTCATGATGTGTAGGAGTTCAGTGAGACTCAAAGTGAGTACAAGGGAAATGTGTTATGTCCATGATTGCCTAAGTGGGGACACTGACAACCCCAAGAGACCATGCTTTCTATCTGAAACAGAACTTTCTTAGAACACAGAAAGAAGACAATGGTATCCTAAGAGACATAAATAACCAAGAAACCCTATCATACCCTTAGGCTGAAAATGAAAGTGCAGATGGAAAGAGAAACATAGGGAACCCATAGTTTTTTTTTTCTTTTGTTCCTTCCTTATTCTTGGTAGAATGTTTGTGTATAAGAAATAAAACAACTGAGTTCGTTTTGTGTAGCATTTCTACTGTTCTGCTTAAAAAAACACACATGTACGTAAGAGCTAAGAAACAAGAATTGTGCACTTTTGGTGATTCTGTGTATAAGTTAAATGTTCTTGTATTTGTGTTTAAAGCTGACATTGCACAATATAAAGATGAATGGTAACCTGCATATTAATAATTTAAAATTTTAATTTTTCTTTACTTAGAGTATTAAATAGCAAATAAAAAGGAGTGTGAAAAGTTGTAAGAGAGATTGTGAAAGAAAGAGGAAACTTAACATTCTAATACCTTTAGTGGTGTTTCTCCTCCTGCATTTTGAACAGGATTCCCACATTTTTATTTTATACTGGGTCCTGCAAATTATAGAGCTGGCCTTGGGTAGGTCATAAAGGAAATAGGTGGGAGCACCACATTACCAAGTTTTGTTGGTTCTACCAATTAAATATCTTTGCTGTCCCCTAAATCTTATTAACCTGGGGTCTCTTCATGATCTTACCTTCCTTCATATCCTTCATTTCTATCATTCAGTGAGATGTCTTCCCCCTTTGCTACATTTTTAAAGGAGAATTGCATGTCTAGGAAAAAGCAGAGCAGAGATACTATGGAGGGAAAGGCTTAAAGAGAGAGGGCAGGAGAATCAAGAAGAGATGAGAAGTAAGGGAGAAGAGACCCAATGTGGGACACTTACAGGAGACCTAGGGGTCACCCCCAAGGCCCAAGAAGTGAGAACTTGTCCTTTGTGTGGTAATAAGAGACAAGTCCTGGTTGACTTCTGGTCTTGAGGCACAGCAACCCATGAAATGCTACCTTGTGGAAAAAAAAAAAACAACAACAGGCCAATTCTCTCTATATATTGTCTTTCCAGAAGGTAAATGGAGATGCCCTCTATAGGCTCTATCACCCAGTGTCCATTTGAGGGGATCATGTCCAGGACTTTGGAACTGTGACATAACGTTTGGATGTTCCTGAACCCATCCTACTCTAGGCTTGGCCAGCAGTCCAACCCCCAAAGATCGCACCATCTCTCCTCATTTGCTACATTGTCAGCCAAGTCATGCCAAAAATCAAAAGAGGATCCCACTGTAAGACTGTCAGAGTGTAAGGGACCCTGTGGAGGCAGTAACATCAATGTAAGAGTCTCTGTCAGGGCTGAGCCATTCCCTGGTTCTGGCTGGGACTTATAAAAAAAGACTACATTTCCCAGCCTGCTTTGCAATTATATTGGGGCCATGTGACTGGGTTCCAACCAATAGGAACTGAATAGCAGTGATCTAATGATACAAGATGGATGTAATGATGCCTGATGTTCTGAGTGGAAAGTCAGACTTAATGCAATATTCTGCATGCCAACCAGATGATTCTCCTATCAATGCTTCCTTGGGAGATACCAGGAAGATGGGTTGTGGAGAGTAATAAATCTAGTGGAGGCAATGTGGGAGTTTCATAACAGCATTCTTAAGGATAGATAATATATTTGTGGTAAATTATTACAATAACGGCTCTAAATGAATTCTTCCTCCTGGTATCCATACCCTTGTGCGATTCCCTTCCACGACGATGCTAGTCTTGATCATGTGACTTGCTGTGGCCAATGGACATCAGTAATCATGATGCAGGCAGAGGATTGTTCTATGCTTGTGCTTGCTCTCATGGAACAATCCACAGCCAAGTCATCAGTTTACTGTAGCTGCATGAGTGAACCCAGATGAAACCACCTGGCCACCCCACAGAACTGTGGGCAATAAAATTGTTTTCTTTACATCTTTAAGCTCTGGAGAAGTAGATAACCAATATGATATCTTATTCATGTTTGTTTCCCCAGAACCTACTATACTGCCTGGCATTTTTCTTCCCTTAACACATTTTTATTGACATAAACTTTATCTTCCCAATAATCCTATTGGGTAAATATTACAATCATTTTCTATTTATTTGTTATTACAAGAGTCACAGAAACTTTTTCATCCCAACCCCATAGACTAGGGGATCATCTGATGATCTTGTAGAAGATATAATCAAGGTCCAGAGAGATGCAGGAATCTATTTACTAAATAAAGTGATAGGTGTGTAGAAATGTATATTTCAGGGCTGTATCATGTTTTAAAAAATGCCTTGAACACAAGAATCACACCGTGGCAGTCTGGCTGTATACTCACAAATTCCACTTATTTCCTTTGGGACTCATGGAATTACTCCATTTCCTAGCCTTTTGCAGTTGAATTGGGGCCATGTGACTTAGTTCTGGCCAATGGAATGTGGACAGGAGTGGTCTATGTCAGTTCTAAGATTGGCTCTGAAATAATTCTGTCATCCTTTAGTCCAGGAGTCAATAAACTATGGCTTGTAAGCCAATCTGGCCCAATGCCTGCTTTGTAAATAAAGTTTTATTGGAATCTAGCCACACTCATTTATTTACACATTGCTTGTGGCTGTTTTCATGCTGCCACAGCAGAGACAAGTAGTTGTAACAGAGACCTTGTGGCCTGTAAACCTAAAATATTTACCAAAGTTTGCTGACCTCTGCTTTGATTTTTTTTTTTTTGTGGGGATGCTGTGATGTGCCACCCAGTTTCTACTCTAGCACTGAAAATCTTAATTCCTCAGCTGCTAGGAGAGCTGCTGGAAAATGGTCCTCATCTTCATCCAATGGTCAATGAACACAGGTTTAACAGCATACTTGTCTTGCCCCAACTCAGGGCAACTCTGAGAAGCCACTCAGCTCCAGAATTCGCCATTGGGTCGGTGGAGATTTTTTTGGACTGCCTTGCAGTTCACCTTCTGCTCAGTCTTTCATCTTTGCCTCCTTTCCACATGTGTTGATCCCAAGAGTGCTCGCTAATAAATATCCTGCACTCTAATCTCCATCTGCAGCAGTTTTCATTCCCTTCCCTGGTGTTTCACATGGCAGTGTCACAGATGGAAGTTGCTGGATCTTTTTGCACCACTGCTTAGAGGACCGTCACCAAGGAGCACCCCTGTAACTGTGGGCAAGTAATCTACCTCTACTGTGTTATGCAGCTTAGATTTTGTATTATTTGTTATAATAGTGAGCTCTACTTATTTTGACAAATATACTCAGCAAGGCAAGATGTTTATGCCATGAAAAATCTACAAGAACTGAGACATACTGGGGACCCCCTTCCCATAGTTACTACAGAGCCTCTGCCCTGTGAGTGGGATGGAAGTTCAAGTCACATACACCCATTACATTTACATAAGCATAGCTCGTTTTATTATCCTTCACTTTATTGTGCTTCACAGATATTGTGATTTTTAAAAATTGAAGGCAAGGCCCTCCACCAGTAAAAAAGATTACGACTCACTTTATTGTGGTGATCTGGAACTGAACTCGCAAAATCTCCAAGGTATACCTGTAGCAGAATTCTTATAAGTTAAATGTGGGCAGGATGTGACTGCATCCCCACCCCTGTTTGGGGGCTCCACTATCAAGGCATCTTTGAGCAGTTTGCATTCTTCAATAGTTGAAGAATGTAGCATGTGGACAGCTGAGAGGTGGATAAGTTGGAATCGATTCAAGCCCAGATGTCAATCAGTCTCCCCTGATCTAAGCCATGTGTTGGGACAGTACTCAGAGAAAGAGTCCCCAATGAGTGTTTCCCAGAGCTGAACATAAACAACCCCACTGCTGACTACCCACCAGGCATGGCTGCACTTGTGTCTCTTCCACTGTGGGAGTGTCTGCAGAGGCAGCTGGAGCCCAGCATGGTCTTTTGTCTCCTCTCTCTCTGAAGTCATCCTAGGACACAGGTGTGCATCCCCGACAACCAGCTGACAGAGAAGATGAATCAGCTTCTCTGAAAGATGTGCCCCAGAGCAGTCTGTCAGCTGAGACTTGTCTGAAGGAGCATGGTTCCCCTCCTGACCACAGCTCATGAGAATATGTGGCTTGCCCAGGGAAGAATCTGTGTTATTCTTTAAAAGAACAATACTAGTCACAGATGCACAGCATCTGGCATGGTAGGGATTCCCATGCATGAGGAGATTGGTAACTGGACCAGTCAATTCAGATGCTTTTGCGCCCAGGTGTGTATTTTCCTACTTTCAACTCTGGATTTCGGTTTTCAGAAGTCCAAGTGAAAGTCCAAATGCCTCTTTCTATTGCTCGATATTTTTTATAATGTGCCTCTCCTACCTTATCTTTTATGGCTCCTGATGAATATGATCGAGATACCCAAAAGTCTATAACACTGCCTCAAGGTCTTTGTGCCTGCCATTCTCCGTGCCTGTATTGCCATCCACTTTTTAACAACTATCTAATTTGTTAGGACTATTTGCACTGTAATTAACAGAAGCCTAATACAACTGCTTTAGGCAAAAAACTATATTTATTAAGTAATGTAACTTAAAACCCAGGACCATTTAACTTCAAAGTCAGGTGTAACTGGATCCAGGTTCAAATAATTTTTCCAGGACTTGGTCTTAGTCTATTTCTCCATGTCTAGACTATGTTTCCTTCCACACTGGCTCCAGTTTCAAGCAGGCACTGGATGGGCTGGCCCAGGAGCTCCAGCCTTCTATCCTATCAGGTCAGCCATTCTACAGGAAGAGATGGCTTCTTTTCCAATAATCTTGGAACATGTACACGTTCACCTATGAACTAATAACTGCAATGAGGGGATGGGATTCCCATTATTGTCCAGGCCTGTGTCCCTTGCTCACCCCTAAAATCAGGGAGTAGGGTCTCTCCCCAAAGGAAATCAGAATCCTATTGTGAGAATAAGTCAAATGGATGTGGGATGGGAAAATCAATAGACACACAATCCATAGCCCGCTTCTGAAGCTCACGTTCATCCCGGTCCACATTCCCCTCTCTCATCACTGTAACAATTTACAGTTGAATATAGGATTGCTTATATCTCCTATGTTTCTTCCACTGGGCCTGGAGGGGCTTTCTAAGTAATATACAACCTGGGACGGGATGTGGGTAGGATGTGAAGGGTAGAAATCACATTATATTTCCTTTCCTCATTTGAAACTCGGTGAAATAAGATGGAAACAAGGCAGCTTTGCATCAGGGGGAAATAGTTATAGCAGTTAATAGGCAGTTTGGAACAGAGAAGTAGGCTTTAGTGGGAAGGACTGGGGGCCAATTCTACCTGTGTGTACGAGTGCCCCTCCATCTCATACTCCCCAGGAGCTGCCTCCACGTTCAGGTAGGATGCCCAGATTTGCCATACTTTGGGGCCAGCCCAGCACCTGTTGAGTCCATGTGAATCATTGAACTCTTAGTGGTCAGTGCTCTATCTCTTATATTTCTCTTATACCGCCCTGTGTAGCTAGCATATTGCTGAGTACATAACAATTACTCGACAGGTATTTTTTGTTGTTGGGTTAACTGGTGATGTAGTTGTCAGCACTCAAGCTTGGAAGTCAAGAGGTCTGGACTGTAATCAAGTCTCTTGACTTCAACCAAGCTAAGTAGCCATACCAAGAGAGCAGTGAGCAGGAAAACAGCCATTTTGGTCTAGTGCTTTTAGTTCACAATGCTTCCTTTGCCAGCTCACTCACAGTGACCCTGTGAGATACTCCAGATTCTACATGGTAGGTTTCTCAAGGTTAAAGTTAAGGCAAAAGCTAGGTATAATCAAAGTTTCCCTGAAAATTCCTATAAATAATACATAAAGTAATTTAAAAGGTTTTGTGATTACAACCAAATACAGTAATACTTGTGAATAATGTGATATGGATATAGTAACATATTTAGTGCAATATTAAAGTACAGGCATTTATGAATTTAATGCAGCAAGATTTTCACAACCAGGGAGGGGAAGAAGAGCAGTTCTACATTTTCAGTTTTAGGATCATTCTGGGGCACATGAGCATTGAATAGATTTTCAAGAAGAATCTTCTGGACTATGTAAATTATATTTATATTTTCTTTCCTCATTTGAAACTCAGTGATATCTGTTTCTCTCTCTTTGTTTCTTACTAATTACAAATGTATAGGTTCATGTGAATTAAGTGTGTGATGTGTTTCCCCAGTGTAATTTGATTTAAAATGTTGATTATAGATTTAGAAAGTGTCAGGCATTGGGCTGGGTGCAGGGAATTCAGTGGTGAATAAAATAGATGTGGATTCTGGCCTAATGGAATTTATAGTCTTTACAGATTGTTTTACAGACAAAGAAACTGAAGCTCCGATAAGTGACTGCCAAAGATTGCTTGGCCAGTAGGAGTAGGGCTGGGATTTGAACCCAAATCTTCTGCCTTTCACCATAGGCTTTTCTCAGCTACTCCCTACTGGCTTCCATGGTAACTAAAGTAAGTCATTTCCAAAGCCAAAGTCAGAGTCCTGGAGTTCATTACAGAAGAAACAGGCCTCTGGAACTGGCCACTTGCCTTGGCAGTTGGGATCTGGAACTGAATTCATATTTGATGTTGAATCGTTCCCTCCAGAAATGGGGTGGGTTGAAATGGAATGGTAATGAGGACTCTGTTCGCTCCAGAGGGCCCACTCCCTATCCTGCCCACCAGCCATAATGATTGACCACCCTCTTTAAGGCCCTATTGATTACAAAGAGTTGATTTCTTCTGTTGCAAGAGGCTGAGCCAAGGGCAGTTAGAACTGTGCCATGGCCCCCCAAATTACTGCCTTCCGGACGAAATATGTCAGGCAGCTTTCCCAAGAGCCCTTTCCAGGGGCAAAGAGACTGGTTCTGGCATGCATCTCCTTTCTTTGATATCCGATGTATGTGTGTTTCTTCCCCATGTGTACTCCACATGGCCTGAGAACCTGAGTGCCCCCTCTCCCACAGTCCCAGGCCCTCCATGAGTCTCTCAGGCCCCATCCTGGGAGGAGCCTTGAGGATGCTGCCAACAAGGCCCATCAAACAGCTGTGGTTTGCCCTGGCACTCGATGTGCTGACCCAACCTACTGTAGGGGAGGTGGCGCCAGACCTGGGGCTCTTCCTAAACTGGGCACCATCATTCGTTGAAGAGCAATCTTCATATTGAAAAAAGTGGTGATTCCCCTCCCATTCCCTAAAGCCAGGGCTGATTTGGCTTCATATACTTAGTTTTATTAAGGAGATGTTTATAGTGAGCAAATGCTCAGGTTAGAGTTATAATTGATTCCTTTCTATTGCTACTGTCAGAAAGATAAAAATAAAGCATTTAGCCCAAGAAAGTTGGCTTCTCGTGTAGACCTGTATATTTGCCCTTTGGAGAAATGTCACTAATGATGTTTTAATAATGCTTTATATACCTAGAGACCAATAATAAGAAGAACTTATTATTTACCAAAGCAACTGCTAGCTCCTTAATGATGGGCTAAGTATCAGCTACTGGCAGGATATGTAGTGGATAAGTGCTGTGTAATTACCAAGCAAATTCATCATTACTTCTGTCTTATAAACCAGAATATGTGTTAAATAATACTCTGGGGCCACTGAAAGTAATTACTGAGCCCCATCTCTGTAAGAACATGTAATTTTCCTACGGTTGCCCTGTGTTTACTCAGCAAACCTATGCAATTATTATCTAAAGCCCAAACCCTGCCCTCGGAGCCACAAAAGTGCACCCAAGGGCAGGTCTGTGCCTGGAGTAGAAGTGGCATGTACACAGGGTCATGAAGGACTAGGGCATTCACTTCCCAAATTCCAGCTCTGCCCTCATTCTTGGCCTCTGAAAAGCCACAGGCAACGCTTCATGAAACAAGCCATTGTGTCTTCCCCTCTCTCCACCCCACCCCATCCCAGCTCCTGCTCTGCCCGCCCCTGCTGCTCTGACCTGCCAGTCTCTACCACAAGGCCTGCTGGGACCTAAAGCATCTGGCTGCAGATAGTTCAGTTCAACCGTTCAATGAAGCTCTTTTGAAGGCTCACCTTGTGTCAGGAATTGTGGTAGGCTCTGAGGATGTGAAGATCAATAAAATATGTCCCTTGCTTTTGAAGGGCCCAGGTGGGAGAGGCAGACAGATTCCAGGAATGATAGCTCTGGTATACAGAGACTGCATAGCATCAAGGTCAAGAGCATGGGCTCTGGAGCCAGGCTTCCTGGCTTCAGATTTGCAATTGTGAGTGGAGGTAATCAGATGGTATACATTAAAGATCACTGTGTGAGTTACAGGAGGAAAGTGCTGAGAATAGGGCCTGGCATACCTAGCGAATGTTCCTTACCAGTTTGCTGTTATTTGAATGCGGTAAACTTGTGGAGGAATGCATGTCTGAATCATTCAGTGTTCCAATGCCACCATCAAGTAAGGCCTTCCCTGATCCTGCCTAAGACCGTGTTCTTGTCCTCAGCAGAACTCACAGAGCATCCCATCCCAACATCTCTTAAGGCAGCTAGCATTTTCTACCAGGCATTGTGTTAACTGGTGTTGATCTCTGACCTCCCTTACTGAGCTTATTGAGTTCTCTCTTTGGGTCTTATTCATCTTCATGTCCCTAACACCAAACACAGGGCCAGGAGTGCAGTAGGCACTCATTACATGTTTGTTGAATGAATAGTGGTCACTCAATAAACACTTGTTTTTTGTGTTTTTTTTTTTTTTTTAAAAAAAGCCCTTCAAAGTACTATTTGACCACATGGCCAAGGCAATGAGCCAAAACCACAGATTTTGTTCTGTTTTCAGTAATGTGGGTACATGTGGTGGAGTTGAATTTTGAAAGGATCGCAGAAGAGATTTCTTTACAACTCTGATGGGTGAACAAAAGACTAATTAATTAAAAACAAAGAAACAAAGGCCCCAAGCAGTAGGCTCCTTTCTGCTCACTTGGTATTGATGGGTTGACATTTGATTGGGAGGCTGGGTCTCCAGGCAAGACCCCAGCTCCTTTTTCCAGCAGCCCCAGGCCGAGCTGGCTCTTGGTGAGCTGCAGAGCGGAAAGCAGCATTGTTAACTGCTTTTATTCAGGAGGTCCCCCAGCTGGTCCTGGGTCACCACGCTTCACTGTTTACTTGCATGTTCTTAAGCCAGGGTCTTTGGTATTAGCAAAAGATTAGATTTTTCTTTCTTCATCACCAACTGTTCCTCTCCCATCCACATCCCCCACATCCTCCATCTCTTTCATGCCTTCAGTCTCAGAATCTGCCTGGGTGAATGTTAATTAGGCTGAACGCAAGCCAGAAGGTCAGTGGCCTGTGCCTCTTCTGTAAGACACCCTCTCTCTGGTGGATTCTTAAATTTGATAATAGGAACAATAACTAAATTGGTATATTTACCATTTCAAAGACCTCTCCTAGACGTTATATCTTTTATTCTGGCCAAGAAGACTGTGTAGCAGGCATTTTATTATTTACATTTTATAGCTGAGAAAAGTAAAGCTCAGAGATGGTAAGTGATCTGCCCATCATTACAACCAGGAGTTGGTAGAAGAGAACTCAAGGACCCATTTTATGTCTCCTAATTCTACGCTCTTTCTAATATACCACACCGTATGCTATGAAAGACCAAGAAAATTCTGCCTAGTGTCTATTTAAGATGAAATCTAGATATAGTCGTAAGCACATAACACTATTGTCATTGCATTTTAGAACTTATGGATAATAAAGTCTTGTTATTTCTTGGATTTGACAATAGGATAGGTGAGGGTGAGCAAGAGCTCACTAAGAAGCATATTAACATGAAAGCTAAATGTCTATAAAGTGATTCACCCAACTCCTCTTCATTCTACTCAACCAAAGAACATTCTAAGCCCAAGATGTGCTCCTCTGTGCTGCTTAGGTCTGGGGAGAGAAACCGTAAAACGTATGATTCTCATGTTCTTAAAGGGGTTTTCAGTCTCATTGGAGAAGCAAGATGAACAACACCCAACAGAGAAGATCATATCCCAGTGAACAGTTTAGAAAATACTGCTGAGGCACTTAGAAGGAAATGAGGTTTGAACTAGGCCTGGAAGGATGATCAGTATTGGCATAGGAGACAAAGTTGTGGCTTGACCAGTGAGCAAAAAACGTATAGGGCCCTGTGTTTATGTGAACTGTGGTAGGGTTATAATGAAAACCATACCCAAATAATAAAAACTAACATTTATTACTATATATCAGGACCTGTCCTAAGAGCTTTGCATGGACTAACTCATATAATCAGCATGTTAATCCTACCCAACAAATACTCTTATTTCCTTAATAAATGATGACATGGAGGCTCAGAAAAGTTAAGCAACTTACCTGAATTACCCCAGTAAAAGCACCTGAACTCAGGAAATTTGGCTCCAGAGCCTAAGGTTTTAAACACCACCTAGCAGCTTGGAATAACCATCAGTGGTTCACATAAACTAAATATTGCTGTACACTAGTCAATGTGGGCATTGTTCTTTCATTTACTAATTCTATAAACATAC
>CM053503.1:9492601-9510139 GCA_028627145.1 Eidolon dupreanum
TATATTTATTAAAGTAATATTTATCAAGTGCCTCGTGTGTACCAGTTACTGTCCCCTGAAAATACAAAAGTAAACAAAACAGGCAATCCTGACTTCCAGGAGCTTACCTTCAGTGGAAAGACATATCCAATAAGCCAAATAACTAAGTAGATAATATAGTTAATTAGAATGTTAAAAACATTGGGGAGAGAAAAACCAGGATGGTAGACTGTAAATGAAGGGCAAGGTGGGATTGCAAGTATAATAGGTTGTAAGTAAAATCCTCAGGAAGAGGATGGCATTTGAGCAAAAACTGAAGGTGAGAAGAACCATTTGCATTTTGGAGGGAAGAGCATTCCAGGCAGAGGGAACAGAGAGTGCCAGGCCCTGGGGCTGGAGTGTGCCTGGCCTGTTTGAGCGAGGAGACAGTGCAGCTCTAGCAAATGGACCAGGGAGAGCATAGTTGCCGATGAAGTAAAACAATTGTGAGGTCCGGCTCATGGAGGACCTTGTGGACAGTTGTAAGACTCCAGCCTTTCCTCTGAGTGAGAGGGAAGATGTTGGAGAGATGTGAGCAGGGGACTGACCAGAGTTGACTTGAATTTTAAAGTTGTAAAAGAAAGCATCGCTCTGCTGCCGTCTTGAACACAGAGTGTTGGTGTGCAGGCGTTGAACCTGAAGAACAATTCAAGGTGATTGTAACAACCCAGAAGAGAGAGGGTGGTGTCAGACCAGGGCAGTCACAGTGGAGGTGAGGGGTGACCAGGTTCTGGATAGATTTCGAAACTCTGCACGTTCTTGGTGACTTTCCCTTTTCAACATTCTTTGGTGAGGGCCATGCCAGAAATATTCCCAACTTTGGATTTCATGGAAAAGGAGTTGGAAGTCTCTGGACCTTTCTTCTCCTGGGCTCTTTATGTAATTTGATCAGCCTTTTTTTCCAGAGCTCTGGTGCCAAGAGAAACATAAGTGCTGCAAAGCTTCAGAAAATAATAGCCATGAACGGGTTTTTTTTTTCACCTTTTCTCTGGGGTCAGGAAGACAACCTTGGGGTATCACATGGGCAAAAGGAGGCCCCTCAAGTAATATATTCCCAAACCCCATAAAAAATTCTTTCTAAGTAACTTGCTCTCTTCACCCAGATAGAGAAGAGAATGGTATTACTTACAAAATTTCATTTTATAGACACCTTATTATTTATAGATCTTTTCAAAAGAAAAGATTGTAAAGAAAGATTTGCCCATTATAAAATAGCAGAACGGGCTGAAATTGGTGTGGCTGGTGTCTGAATTAAGTTTGGTGAAATGAGGAAGCATGGGAAAATTCTTGTCTGTGGAGTCCAGGAGGTCTACACCCAGAGCTGGGAGTGACGATGGCTGAAGATTTCTCTAGAATGAAGGGGGACACATTACATTTCCAGTGCAGTGCTCACTTTATGGCTTTGGCAATTCTGTTTCAAGCGTAAGAAATATCAACTCTAAAATTCTCTGAACTTTGAGGTCCTACGACTGATCCTTGCATGCCGAATAGAATAGTACATACGAAATGGATGATTATATAAATTGGATTATTATGAATTGTCATCTTTTTCTCATACTCCATTTTTATTATCACTATCTTATCTTGTGTTTTCTTATCAGCATCATATCTTTTCTTCATTCCCTACAGGGACAGTGCCAAATCATTACTATTCTCTCTTACCCTCTAAAACCAATTCACATCTTTGTTCTCAGCTGATAACTTTAGTTCTCACTTCTTTGACTAAATAGAGAACATTAGTTATGAAATTTATTACCTCGCCTTCTGAAAAACTACCTGTTTCTTTGTCCATCCTCCCCTCTTTTTTCCTTTTGTCTGAGAAGAAGTGTCTTTGAAGGAGGTAAGGGGACAAAGATCACTTAATAACATGATCCTCTGCTTTTTCTAGAGTAATCATCATCTCCTCTTTGCTGCCTCCCTCACCTTCCTATAAACTGGCTCTCAAATTTCCCCCATTTCTCTAAAATCTTCCTCTGCCTTTGCTTCATTCTTCAGCCACTGCCTCGCATTTCTCTTTCTTTGCTGAACTTCTGGAAAATCTTGGCTCCATCCTTGCCTTGCTTTCCCTAGTGTCCCAATCACTCTTCACGAAAACCTCTGCCACGTTGTTAAAATCCCTCAAAAGTCCCTAGTGATCTCCTAATTGCTAAATTCTATGTCTTCTCTCAGTCTTCACTCTACTCACTTGCTAATTCAAAGTGTGGTCTGTGGACCAGGATCAAGGGCATCATCACCTGGAAGCTTGTTACAAATGCTGACTCTTAGGCCCTACCCTAGGCCTCCTGAGTAAAAATCTGCATTTGAACAAGATCTCCGGGCGACTCAGCAAAACATTAATGCTCAAGCTCTCTGAGGCATTTGACACAAGTCTTATAACACCTTCCTCCCTTCCATCCTACCTCTTTTTTCTTCTAGTCTACCTCTGGCTATTCTTTCTTAATCTCCTTTGCTCGCTCCTCTTTCTCTAATAGTACTATAAATACGAATCTTCTCTAGGATTCTGCCCTCTCTGCTCTTCTGGCAATTGGTGTATTCTTGGGGAACTTTTTTTCTCCCAGACCATCAACTACCATAAAATGCTGACTCACGCATTTCTGTCTCTCTCTTTAGAGATTCAGGCTTCTGCTTCCAATAGCCTTCCATTTTCTGTCTGTCCTTCAATGCTTCCTATGTGGCATATGTCCCACAGAACCTGTTATCTTCTCCACTCCCCATCCTTGCTTCCCTTCCCGGTCTCCTATCTCAGTTCATGACACCATTGCCCTCCACCCTTCACAAACACTAGATACCTAAGGGTCTTCTCTTCCTACTCTCTTACCTCCATGTCCAATCAATCAGTCACCAAACTTTGTCTATTCAGCCCCAGACATGTCTGTGTGGTACCATCCCTCTCCTCCATTCCTCTGCCATTACTAGGCTTTAAGTCCTTGTCATCAGTAACCTGGACTATTATGTAGCTTCCTAAGTATTCTCACCTCTAGCCTCTTTCCCTCCAGTGGATCCTCCCCCTCGACTTCAGTGCGTGCTTCCAGAAGTGCTCACCAAAGGATTCTTCTCATTGTTTCTAAAACTCCCTAGTGATTAAATATAAACCATAGGATCATGTCCAAGCTCATTATTTTTGTATGCAAGGTGCTCCATGATCTGGGCCCTAAGTATTTCCCTAGCAAAATCTCCATCTGTCCTCTTGTTAGGTAGCTAGTGACAGGGGAACAAAGGAATAGAGGCCCAGCCTAGAGACCGCCCAAAGAACATCCTAGTTAGAGAATCCCTCCTGAATCCCCGGAGACAAAGGACCGGAGGGCCATAACCTATAACTGGTTTAATCCAGCCACAGACCATGCGCAGAAGGTACTACCCTAGCCTGCCCACAACCTCAGCCTCATTATACCATCAATACCACATTTTTGCCCAGAAGTTCATGAATCTAATTATAACAGACTGAATTCTGAGTAAGCACATGCACACTAGAGAAAGAGTTATATAGCAGCCAAGTGTCAATCAAAATGACCTCACATGCCAATCACCTAGGAATGCCTTTGTAATCACCTGTCATGGCCCTAATATAATGCAGACCTCCCCCTCCCCCAAGGTTGGAGCTCTCTATCTTCCCTGGCTATAACCTGCTCCCCACCAGGTATGGGGTACATATTCTCATTTCCACGAGATTAGCCAGTTTAGGCTTGACCTGTCTTCTACCTCAAAATGTGCCTTTAATAAATAATACCTCTCATAATTTGTCACCGAGTGGAAATTCACATCTTCATCGGTGATAAGGACGGAGACCTGTGTGTTACTGGAAATTTGATCATTGCAACTGTAACACTTTTCATCCCAGAAATACAGTTCTCACAGGTCTCATACATATCTTGCAGTTTTGTTTTTTCCTCTGCTCACACTTCTGCTCTTCAAGCCATAACCCTCTCCAGGATATCCTTCCCTATATTCTGACTCTTCTCAGCCTTCAAGGCTAAATTCTAATACCCCCGCCTCTGTGAAGCATTCTTGAAGATCCAAACAGAAAAAACTGTGCAGGCTTCTGTGCTCCCATGAACACCCTCCTCATTTTGCATATATTGAAGTTAGGCATGTGGCATATCTACTTCTGAACTGCTTGTTCTTACAGTGCTCCGTAGGCTCTGTTAGGGCAATGACTGTGTCTGCTTTGCTTCTGTGTCCACTGTCAAGTAGATCATATGTGCTCCATAAACATTGAATTGCTTTGAATCAGTAGCCATTTGCCCCGACTGCTGTTGTGTATACTATGCTTAAAGGTAAAAATGAAAATGTTATTGTTTGTTTATTTATATGTTTGGTATGACTAAGTCGATGTTTCCACAATATTCTAAGTTAGCTGAGACTTGAAGCTCCTTGAGAACCTTTTTCTGTCTTTAAGGTATGACCATGTGATTCTATTAGCAGTAATGAGCATTGTGCGGATTTTTCTCCACATGACTATGCACCAGGGTGTTTAATCCTCACCCTTATCAACTATGCCCATGCTCAACCACATCCCAAACATTTTACAAAAGATGCTCTGGTTTTCTTGACACCAACTATGAACACCTCCTATGTAGCAAAGTGTAGTCTTGTGGTAAAGAAGTCTGGGGTCAAATAGACCTTGGTTCAAATTCCTCCTCTGCCGATTCCCCCTTTTTTGACCTTGACTGAATTGCTTAAACTCTCCACATCTCAATTTCTTCAACTGTAAAATGGAAATTGTAATAATACCTACCTCATAGACTTGTTATGAAATTATTTGAGGTTGACCATCCCCCAAAGCTAGTACATCTTGAGGCTGACATAGGTGGTAGAGGAAATTTCTAATGATGATGAGGCAGTTGATAATGATAAACTGTGCCCTAAGGTTTGACTCTGAGCTTAGTGGGGCTGAAGACCAGCAGGTACCAATGAAGTTTGTCTCTGTGGGACTCAATGAGGAGGTTGAGGTGGACCACACACATTCCTGGGCTGCTGCACTGACCCGCCTGACTTCTCAAGAATGAGGAATTCAAACAAAGACAAAACAACCCACTTAGATATGTTTTTCCTTTAAGAACAAACAACAACAATAATGAACCCTACCATTCCTCAGCTCAGATGTCACAAATAGCTTTCAAAGATAGTAACAATATTATTTTCTCAGACATTTTTTCATTGGGAAGAAAATTTTAACACAAAGCCTTAACCATGGGAGTCTGGTACAGATTTATTGCAGATAGGAATGTCTTCTTTCCTTGCCTAAAACACATGGGTGGCTTCCTACAGTCCTTGTAATAAAATCCAAATATCCCCCTCTTTCCACAAGGCCTTTTGTGATGTGACTCCTGCCTCACCTGTTTGGGCCTCAGTTTCCTCCATATTGGCAATGTAGACTAGTGGTTAAAAGCTCAGACTTTGGATTCAGATCTCGCATCTACCTACTTTCCAACTGTTTGACTTTGGGAAAGTTGTTATTGGAAGGATAGTCTTGAGGTCTCTGAACGGCTAAAACCTCCCCCGACCCCATGGAGTTGAACCCAATCGAGTAGTAGGCATTAATTCATCGGCTTCGTGACTAATTGAGCTGATGAGACCTGCAGGCAAAATCAAGTTTCCAAAGTCTAGACATCTGGATTCATCTGTGGGTAAATCTTTTCTAGGTGTTCAAAGCAGGTTCTTCCTGTAGTAGTTGGAAGTAGCTGGCTTGCCAGATGGAGAAGCAGCAGAGTGTGTGTGTGTGTGTGTGTGTGTGTGTGTGTGCACGAGCACATGCTCACATGCATGCACATACATACACGTAAGCCTTTTTTGGGGGCACTCTCTCAAACTTCCATTGTATCACTTTGCAACTACTTTCCTCCAACCATAGCTGCCAGTTTCTCTGCAGAGGAAGTGGCCTTTCCATTTTCTTTACATGACCTAGACATAAAATGAAGCTGTTCCAGGATACTATCAATTTTGGCTTCCAGGTCCAGATCTAAAAACATAATAAGATTCCAAGATTTGGAAAGCCACTGAAAAGCTCCCTGTCTCTTGGCTTAGAGTCACTGTCAACTTTTGAAGTGATGTCAGGCATTGCTCAGGAGAGCCCCTTCCCAAGTTCACTGCTGAGTGCGGAGCAAGGGAATAATGGGAGAAGCATCACAGGACAGTTTCTTCCAAGAAAAATCTCCTGTATTATCTGGCAGCACTAGGCTTTCCTCTCTGGATTATCTCTGTAGGCACAGGAGGTATAGACCACCACCCTACTGGGACCATTGACAAGACGTGGATGAGCTGAAGGGTCTGAATTTTCAAGTATAATTTAGCAGGGACTGTGCTGGTTCAGCTAGAGAGGCTGAGCCCTGTGCTAGTTAATGAACTTGAGGTCATGGGTGTGAGTACTCTGTTGAGTCACTTGGAGTTTAGAGTGGGTTTAATAATGTTCTCCCAAAATTCATGTCCACCCAGAGTCTCAGAATGCGACTTTAGTTGGAAACAACATATTTAAAACATAATTTGTTAAAGATCTCAAGACGAAGTTAATATGGATTGTAAACATGGATTTAGGATAGGTCTTAGATGTGATGACTGCTGTCCTTATAAGAAAAGGAGAGAGACACTCAGAGAAGAAGTCTAAGTGACGATGGAAGCAAAGATTGGAGTGATGCGTTCACAAGCCAAAGAATGCTAAGGCTTGCAGGCAACCGCCTGTAGCTGGGAGATAGGCAGGGGATTGTTTCACCCTCTAAGCCTCCAGAGGAAACAGCCCTGCAGACATCTGGACATCTTGACTTTGATATCTGCCCTCCTGAACTGCAAGAGAATAAATCTCTATTGTTTTAAGCTACTCGGTTTGCAGTGATTTGTTATGGCAGGTCTAGGAAACTAATATGGGGCTTGTGTTGGGCAACAATGTAAATTCAAGATCCTCACCATCTTCTGGAATGCTTCAGAAACACAGGGGAAGATGTGGGTGGACCACAGCATGCCTTTTCCCATTGCTGGGCAGATGGCAGCAGGGCCCGGCCATTTCAAAGGTGACCTTCTTGGACCAGTTTTGTAAGAGAATGTTCAAGGAGGAAGGAGCACATGTGCTCTGTGACCCTGAGTGAGTCTCTTCCCCTCTCTGGTCCCCTTGTTCATCATCTATAAGCTGGAGGAACTCGGCTAAATCAGTGGCCCCATGTTGTGTTCAGTGAAGCCCTCGGGGTTCAGAGGTACCTCAGTAGATGCTATGAAGGCCGACAAAGGGAAAGCTGTGATAGGGTGCTCCATATCTCAGACCTCTACTTCAACCACAGCCATTTATCTTTTATCAGATTTATATATTGGGCTTCCACAGAAGAGGGTTTTATTGCTAATAAAGGTGGAAAGTTACTAGATCAGAACATCTCTGGGGTTTGTGGGTCTAGACCTCTGAGAATAAACAAAAATGGCTATGTAAGGGCTCTGTTTAGTATAGATGTGAATCTCCCTCCAGCCTGAGAGAGTGAAACCACTTCACTATGCTTACTCTCAGCTTCAGAAATTCTAATCTCAGGAACAAATGAGAGGGGACAATTTCTTGTTCAGAAAGTGATGCCTTTGAGTCTTCCATTGGCCTCAAAGCTAATACTAGATACTTACTGGTTCCATTAAATAACTGGGAAAGATGGGATCAAGAGCCCTGCTTTATATCTCTCCCTGTTCTCTGTCACCCACTCTGAGTTCATTTGTGCTCAGGCAAACAGAGGAGCAGAACGCCGAGGAGAGGCAGAGTAGAAATGGCTCACGCCAATTGGCCATCAATCACATCTGCATGCATGCTTTCAACAGTTTATTGAGCTCCAACTCTTTAATAAACACCCAGGGTATAAAGGAGAAGATGGGACTCGTTCTCTCAAGGAGCTCATAGTCTAATGAAAGAGACAAATTAGACACAAGTGGGTACATCAACGCATTGTGAGTGTTATAAAAGGGGTAGACTTGAGGTATTGTGAGGCGCAGAAGAGGTCAAGGCCAGTGCAATGGGAAGGGTGGTGCTTGGTCTAGAGTCAGTCTTCCTTCCTTGGAATCTTCATGTGGTTATTTGCTAGCTCTGGAAGTTTAGGCAAGTAACAAGTTTTCAAAGCCTTCATTTTATCACTTATAAAATGGAGATGATCATAGTAGCTATGTAATGTAACAATGCATGTAAATCGCTTAGCACAATGCTTGGCAGGGTCCTAGTGCACAGTAAATATGTTATTACTACTACTACTACTGCTACTACTACTACTACTACTACTACTACTACTACTACTACTGTTACTATTATTATTGCTGCTTAGACAGGAGGCCAGGGAAGTGTTCAGAGAGAACACTTGAGCTCAGTTATGAAGGGTGAATGGGAGTCGACTTTGCAGAAGTTGGCAAGAAGGCAGGGCCACCACGTGGCACAGCTGTAGGGGCACTGTTCACATTATAGATGACATGAATAACTCCAGCTAGAGTATGCAGTGCACAGCCTCCACAGCAGTACCCAGTGGCCTTGGAGTAAGGATGGAGGAAGGTGCCAGTTCCCAGTGGGACTTGTCTTCTCAGATCTGACTGCTGATTTCCCTCGTGTCCAGCTGTAGTTATGGGGACAAAGATGATTAAGGCTACCAGAGAGATGGAATCGTTCCTCAGGGCTTCCCTCGAGCCTCTTAGGGAGGAATCTAAGAAGCCTTGGAGAAGGCTAGATTTTTATTCAAATCTAGCATTTTAATTTCCTTTTACCCATTTTCCATTTGCCCTGAGAATACTTGCCAGTGGCGCTTGTGACCGCAGTGTTTACCCTGAAATAACCTGCAGATCATAATCCTAACCTTAACCCCAAAGTTTGCCATGAAATATCTCACTTTTATTATTATTTTCGTTAACACTCTAGTACATCAATAGTCTTTGGAAACAAATGGCATCATTCTATTTATAGCATTCTGTTTTTAGTAGTGGTATTTCCATTTACAAAATTCAGTAATTCTCAATTGCTGAAAATGTCAAATCCTAGAAAATGTAGCATTTCTATGTGTGATGTTTACATTGTTCTAGAATAGTTGTTAGCCGGAGATTCATTTGATGAAACCGATTTATGTATTCATTTCTATTACATTAGGATTACAGACAAGGTCTGTTTAGAAATAACTCCAAGAACAGTTTTTATATTTTATTTTCACATTGAAAACCATTCATATTTGCTTTAGCCTCAAAGAATGTGTTTCTGTAAAATTAAATTAACACTGTCAGCGAGCTGCAATTTTTTTCTAAATGGGAAATGGGTAAATGATATTGTTTTTGAGAAATAATACATGATAATGAGTAAGACAAGTCACACAACACAGAAAATGCAAAGAAGAAAACTAAAGATGATGTCCAATCTCAACACACCGAAGTAACCACCTTCGGCATTTATGACCATAATTCCAACCTCTCCCTCCCCTTCTCTATATACAGATAAAAGAATAAATAGAAAATGTAGATTCTATGTGTGTCTTTACAAATAAAAAGCACTAAATTAACCCGCTATTTTGTAGAAGTAAGAAAACTGAGGGAATTTCTAAGACTGCACATGAATATTTATTTGCAATGAGGGATAAGTTCTGGAAAGGGCCTATGGAAGGAAAAAACATAAAGATTATTAAAAAACTAACAGATTGGGGTTGTTACAGTTTTTAAACATGTGTTTTAAATGTAGAAAAATCTATAAACTGTCTAATACGGCACCCTCTTAAATTAGAAAATTTATACTTTACCTAGCCTCTAACGCATAGTTTTTATTAGTCAAATGATTATTTTTACATTTTATTTTTAAGTCGAAATTATTACAGCTAAATAGCTTTAGATTTATATGTGATATATTTATATTCACCACTTATTCTTTTTAAAACATTTTGCAATCTGATTTTTCTTTATCTTAGTTCTTTATTTTGATTTATCTTTTGGTTGGCTAGGTTTGATACACAATCTTTTAAATTTTTAAAAGTGTTCATTAAGCTATCTCTATTTTTTCTTTTTCTTTTTTTCATTTCTTTTCTTTCTTCTTTCTTTCTTTTTCTCTTTCTTTCTTGCTTTTTTTTTTTGCAGGTGGGGGGGAGGGTATGTTTTATCTTGGCTGATGTCTTTGAATTTGAACAACTTCTTTGCATGTAAAATTTTTGGGTCATCCTTTATTTCCTCAAAATTTATGAATCTCTGTCTTATGCTGTTCAGATGCTTGATATCAGCCTAAATTTTACCCTTGTGGGTAACTTGATTTTTCTGCTTATGTGTCCATCATATTGTATGACAGTGAAGCTAGGTGTGTGTGTGGGGGGGGGGGTGAGGGTAGGGTTAGGGTGACAATGAGAAGATGGGTGAGTGTTGCAGAGGCAGAGGTGAAGAGGTAGGATGATGTAAAAGTGCAGCCCTAAGGGAGATGATACTCAACTGTCTTCTCCATAGTTTAATAGCTCTGTTAAAAAATAGAGCCAGCTACCAAAGAAGCTGTTCTATGGAGAACAAGAATTTTAATAAAAACTGAGAATGTGATCACTTTACCTCATAGAGAATATGGACTTCCTTTCTATAGCCTCTTTGCAAGAAGACCTGAGGAGAAACAGTACATTTCTGTAAGGGATTTTATTTAGGGAAAGCTTTCTGCAATGCAGCAATGGCAACCTTACCACTTTTCCTGTTGAAAGAGTCAAATTTCGCTTTCCTTGCAAGTAGAGAGGTCTTTGACTCAGATACCTCCAATTTATTTCTGTTTGGCTTTGCAGACCATTAAGCAATGGATTTGGCCACAGGCTCGCCCTTCCTAATGATGTTTTTCTTGGGCTAATATGAAAAACCAGTTGGCAATTGCTGAGTAACCACACGATGACAGCTAAAAGGAAGGACACAAAAGGTCCAGGTGCGTGACAAATGGTAGAAAGAAACCAGAATGTGATTTAGACAATACTGAACCCACAAAGTGGGCAAGGTACCCCTGCAAAGATGTCTGCAAATCATTATGTTGGAGTGTCTGACACAGATGGCGTCTCTGTGACTCTGGAAAAGCCACCATCACTGCTCTTGGAAGACAAATGGAAAAAATGAGCCCTTGAGTTGCAACCTCTTTCATCCACTGATGCCTAATTGGTTATCCTGGCACAGAGGGCTTTTATGATGTCAGAAAGCCAAGTTCTATGATAATGGGACAGTGGAAAAGAAAACATTATCAGCCATGGTGCCCAAAAGGCCACCACGCAAAATGAGGGAGGGAAACCAGAAATCTGAATTGTGTTCTGATTTTTCCACCTTGAAAAGAGGAATTTCGATGGCACTTACAATTACAATCTAAATGAAGCAAATAGGATGCTCTTGAGATGCTCATGATAGCTAGCATTTCTTGAGCGTGCGCTCTATGCCTTGCATTGTCTAAATGCCCTACACATACATTATTTGATTGCATTGTAACAATGGCAAGAGGCGGGATGACTTTGATCTTTATCCTGGATACTAGTAACCTTCTCTATGACCACAGAATTATCTCTAGCTGTAGTGGGGGCAGAAAGACAACCAGGGAACTACACCTCGGCATGTGTTCTCAATAAAGGGGTCTCCTCCCTCCACTGATGTTGTCTCAGTCCTGCTAGTAACTGAGGGGCTGGTGGATTACTCCTCTGCTGTTGCTGAGTGGACACACTTGAGACCCTGAATCTAGTTCAGATCATCCTTTTCATCTGGCTCCTACTGATGGAGAAAGACTGGCGAAAATGCAAATGTGGCAGCCAGAAGCCACAGCTCAGATCCTTTGGGGCTATCTCACTCATCTGTGAGTGTACCTCGCAATGCTCCTTTTCCTTGGAAAATTGTGTCCTTCCAATTCCTGCATCCCCATGCCCTCAACAACTTTTGACTTGGTAATTTCAGGCCTTTGAGAGAGGCACAGTCCTTTCCCTGCCTGCACAAGGGGGAGGTGAGGAGCTCAGTCCAGATGATGACCCCGTCTGGGCCTTCGGCAGTAACACACTCCATTTGCCCTTTTTGATTGGTTTGCTGTAACTGTGATGGAATGGAGAAGGGACGAATTGAGAAGGCTGAGGCTTTGAGAGGTGAAATGACTTGCTCACCTGAACACACACTCAAATCACAGCAGAGCTGGAATCGGACCCCAGCTTCCAAAAGCCAAGCTCTTAACCGCCATGGCAGAAATAAGCTGTTCCAGAAATAATCAGCAGTCATTCCCTTCCGACCCGTTCAAAACTGACTTCTCTGCCAGCAGAGACAAGCCTAGACTCCTGAGTCCCTACTGTCATTCCTCCTGCCAAGTTAAGGCCCCACACCTCCCGCCAGGACCTGCCTTACTGCGACGAGTTATGCCCAGACAATGGGCCCAGTTCTCATCCCTCCCGCATCCTTCCCGCATCCCTCCCTGTTTGGAGAGCCCACTCCTTTCTTTCAGTGTTCCTCCTCCGTCCCCTACTCCCCACCAGTATTATCTCTTCTGAATGCAGAGCTGCCTTTGAAGTCAACCAGGAGGTTCTTTTGAGGAAAAAAAATGTGTCTGGAGAGGGCGCAGAGGGGCCTGGTGCCCTTCATCCTTTCCTTTCAACTCTGACTGCTGATCAAAGCTCTGGAGAACTGCAGTATTGAAGAGGTCTGATGCCAAAGATGGGAAGAGTGTCAGCTCCTAGGATGGCATTAAACATTTGGAAAGGGACAAGAAGTCAATTCATCAAGTGGATTAAAAACTAAATAGATAAAACGAGCAGAAGCGGGTGGGGGGAAAGCCTAGCCATCTTCCCAGTTTTCAAGGAGCCCTTTGATGAGGCAGTGACTCTAGGCCATACACATTGGTCACATTATCACTGGAGCATGAACGTCCTAACCACATTCAAAGGCTCTCACTGGGCTGCCTAAATCATCCAGGACCACAGTGAATTGTAAATAGCCTAGTGGAGGACTGGCAGCAGAGGAAAGGCAGTCCTGCCTACTCCTACCCCCTCAGATGCCCCAGGGCCCAGGCGGGATTTTCTCCTTTGTCTGTCTGGGATGACAGAGTTGGACTTTGCATTAAAGTTCTTGAAAATTGTTGAGCTTGCTCTAGAGGAATGGAGAGCCCGCACATACTTTGAAGTATTTCTGTCTCTTTTCTCAGAAACTTTACAAGCATCAAAAGATACGATAACATTTGTACAGCTTTGGGAGTAAGTTAAATATAGCAAGGAAAAGAAAAGGTTCTTTAGGGCAGTGGATTTGAGGTTTAGTTTCTCCCACTGTTTAGCTTGCTGTGATTCTGAGTAATGCAACTTCTTTGGTTTTGTGTTGCTTCATGTGTAGAATGAAGGCTGTAATGGACTTTTGGGGATTGCCACATGCCATCCCCCACTTCCATTACCTACTGTACCCCAAGTTCTCCAGCCATATGGTCTGGGTAAAACTGACATTCTTCCTAGCTCCAAGGATGGGCTCTGGCATGGGCCAATTGGCAGGTTGCTCCTACCCTTATCACCCTTGGTTCAGAAACGGCCATATGATCTAAGCCAGTCCGATCAGAAGGAACCATAGGCTTTTGCTGAAAATGCTGATACATATTCTATTTCTGCTGGATGTGAATAAAGAATCATGTAGCTCTGAGAGCTATTGGCAGTCATGTCGACACAACTTGGGGACAGACTGCTTGAGAATGGAGCCAACGTCAAAGAAAGTAGACTAATATTAAGCTAAAAAATGGACAGAAAGAAGTCAAGTCCTAATCTCAAAATATGAGTGCTAGATTAAGCTTTGCCTGAAGACTCACTCATTCCTGAGCCACTTAGTTACAATAACTAATAAATTATTTTTATTGTTTGAATTTGGTTTTCTAAAGGCTAATATATGGGATTGGCCTGAGTGCCAGGAAATAGATCTCTTTTAACTTTAGGGTTTTTTCTTAAAAAAAAGGAAAAAAAAAACTAAAAATGTTTTTTGGCTTCCTAGTTTGTTCTAGGAATTGTAGTAGGCAGGAAAGGGCAGTGGTGTAGAGGCTCTGGTTCTATAGTTAGACAAATTGGATTCAGATCCTTTAAACCCCAAAGGCTGAGTCAAACCCCAAACCCAAAGGTGAATAGGTCCAAGGCCTTTATACCACCAAGAAGGTCTTTGAAGTGCTTTATCTTCTAAGCTGCATGTAAGATCTCAATTGTTCATTTGGAGGATTTGGGTTTCACAATATCATAAAAGCTCAGGTATTAAGCTTCAATCAAAGCGAGGGCGAGTTAACTCGGTGCATTACCAGTGCTTGCCCTTGTACTGAGAGAATTAATCCTTAAAGAGAAACTAAATACTAATTAGAAAGATAACTGATTCATAGAAACCCATGTAAGTCTCCTTGTTTTGGCTTGACACTTGGTTGGTTCTATGAATGCTGCTCACTATGTTAATGTTCACAGGACCTGCTGCTTTGCAAATCCAATGAAATCTCACTGCATTGGCTTCCCTGATATCCTGGGGGGAAAACTGGCTAACTCTATCTTGCTGGGCAATGAAAGTTGGATGTTTCTAAGTTCATTTTCTCTTTGGGGAATAGAGATCGGGGTCTGATCGATTGTTAATAATCTGTGGCACTAAAGACAGGTTATTTACTGATGGACAGATTTGCTTTATCAATTTTCTCAAGTGTGTGGCATGGGTGCCAACCTTCCCTGTCCCACTCATGACTTACATGAAGAACAGACATTTCTGGTCAGTTGAGTGCTCTCACTAAACAAATGTATCAGCACATTTCTCAAGATAGTGCTCAGGAAAGCCACTCCCTATTTCTTTCACCTTTGGTTACAAGTGATAGAAAAGCCACCCCATAATGGTGTATGTAGAAAGGGGACTCAGTAGTTTCTCCAATGGAACAGTCAGAGGAAGAGACTGGCTGTGGGCATGGATGGAATCAGAGCTTAAATGATATGTAGCCAGATTCCGCTTCTATCTCTCAACTTTGTGTTGCCTTCATTCCCAAGCTGCTTCTTCCTTCATGGCTGCAAGAAGCTGCTTTTTAACTGCCAAAATGTTTGTATTTGGGCATATTTGAGAAGCGCAGCATGGAAATAGGGTTCTAACATTTTATGATGAAATCAGATCATGAGGCAATAATGAAACTTCAGTGGACTCAAGGGGCCCCTGTTGAGGATGATGATTTGATTTAGGCTAACCTGTTCATGAGGCTCATACAGAGAAAGGGACTTGTCTAAGGCCATTTTCAGTTAGAATTCACCTTAAGAATTTACCTACTTTGTTTCTCTTCATCTTCAAACCAGGGGGTTAATTGATGTCCTCACCCTTATGTTTGTAGATCTGGTTTTACCCCAGTTCCTGAGCAAACCTAAAAAAGCTAAGAGATGTAAGATCTTGGAATAATGTCTATTTGGGTTTCTGTTGCTTTAGACTTCCTGGAATTCTTCTCCTTATTTTGGTGACAGATTCTTTCTTTCCTCTGGGGACACTATTCCATTTAGTTTGGTTGAAGCCAATACTCTCCCACTCAGGGTAAGCCTATGACCTCAGCTTGGTCAACTAAAGTTTATGTCCTCTGGTCACAGTGATTGGTCCAGGGAAAATATGTCATACAAACAGGCAGTCAGAGATCATGCCAGGAATTTTACTCCAGTGGTATTGAGTGAACAAGCTTGTTTCTCATTCTTCCTGCCATGCATAGTCATAAATTTAGAGCTGAAAGTCACAGTGACCACTTTTGCCACTACAAGGAGGGATCCTCTTTGGGAATGAATCTAGCACAAAAGCGAGCAAAGGGGAGAGGGGAAGAGAAGGAGACTGGGATTTTTGAATATTGCACTACCTTGATTTTTTTTGTCATTTGACCTAATCATTTCCCTCTTATGCTTATTCATATTGACTTGGGTCTCTGTCACTGGCAACCCTAAGAATCCTGGCTAGTCTAGTCATGATTTCTTGATGATTGATGTGGGCTCATTGGTAACTTTGATGGCTACTGCAGGAACTAATAGCTTGGATAGATGCAGGAAACAGGAGTGAAAAATGTCTTTGGAGGTCGAAGTGATAAACCAATATCCTCCCTGACATTCTGTTTAATAAAGCTTGTCCTCTAAGTTGGGTTCAAGGGCAATAGAAGATGGATGAGTGGAAAATAGGAAGCTTGTTTGTGAGCATGAGAGAGGTGGCCCCTTTGCAGGAGGAAACTCTTAGCCACACCTGAGAACTTGTAACAAGAGTGGGTTCAGAATCCAAGAGACACAGTTTATTCCTATTAACTTGCTCCTGTTTTACGCCCTCCCCCCCCTCCAGCAGGTGTGCCTTGGAGAAACACCAGAGATGTAGGAGTTGGCTTAATATAGGAATAATTTACCATGTGGCATTGCTATAGTGATTATATTAGATAATGAATGCATTAATCAAATGAGTACAGAGGACAGTGGGGTGGGTTATATGGAGAACCAAGAAAACTTCTGAGTTAGAATTCATCTTAAGAAAAGAGTAGAGGCACAGAGGTTGTTTCAGGAGTCACAGAACTGTCACAGATGGTGGATGGTGTTTAGTACAGCATGTAGGCATCTCTCGTCTCACCCAGCACTGAAAGGCCCTTGACTGTGTCCTCAGGGAATGAGTGCTGAGAAGAGAGTGGAAGGAGTTATTTAAAGAGACTTTGGCAATGCTAGGAGAGCAAGGCCAGCAGTGACAGTGCCAAGATATCTAGAGGTGGCTTTGTACTAGTAGCAGAGTTTGAGACAGCAAATACTCTTGATGGAGCATAAGCTGAACGGTAATGGAAGACTTATTCATGAGCACACCTGAGATCCTCTAGTGTCTCCAAAAATGGTTGAAGGACTGTGTAGAGGAACAGAGTTCCAGCAATTTTTCTAGTAAGATTAGAGCTAGAGAAACACTGAAGGTGCAGTTGCTTCTCCTCTTCTGATCCCTGTGATTATCTCTTGTTCTTTTGAGAAGCTAGGCCTTCGCCTCTCTATAAAACCCTTTGCCTGCCAGCTGGCTAGTCTGGGCCTTAAATCCCAGGAACCCTCATTGCTGGTGGACATGTTGGGGTTGCTCAAACCCTATGGAAAGGGCCTTGACGTTAATAGTGGGTGGTATTTTTGTGATTAAGGCAGCAGAATGGGAGTGGTGGTGGAGAAATATTTTTAGATGAGAGAACTTTGGGTGTCCTCAGCTTCCCCGCCATTCTACTCTGGTATAAAACCATCTTTTGTCTTGTTCTTAGATCTGTAGAGTGATATGTCAGATGCCTAAACATGCCCAGTTTGGAAACTTATGATATTTATTGCCAACTGGGAAACCAGATTCCTTTGGAGCACATGCATAGGCTATGATTCTCTCCTCAGGCAATGGAATAGTGATTAAGTAGATACTTGCCTACAAAACACAGATGACACTTCAATCTTTGGGATCTTTGATTCCCGAAACCAGCCTGTTAAACTGAGAAAGGTTCATGCCTATCTTTGAAATCATGGATTGCAACTTGAAAACCAGCCTCTCTGAAATAGTCATAAATAAAAGCAATTCCAGGGGCAAGCTCAAGCTCATGCTGCAACTCTGGGTCCTGGTGACATGAGGTCCATATTAACTATT
>CM053503.1:9510639-9585132 GCA_028627145.1 Eidolon dupreanum
GCTGGAGTATCTCCAGCACCAAACACAGTGCCTGAGACACAGTACATGCTCCTATCAGCTTGGGTTGCCTTTAGCTATAAAAATGAATCATTAAATAGTGGTTTACACAAATGAAGAGTTTGTTTTTCCTACAGTGGTGGACTGAATAATGGCCCTCAAAGATGACATCTTCCTAATATGTGGAACCCATGAATGAATGTGTTACCTTAAGTGGCAAAAGAGGATTTGCGGATACAATGACATTAAGGATATTGAGATGGGGAGGTGATTCTGGATTACTCTGAGGTCCTGATGTGGCCCAATGTATTCACAAGGGTCCTGAAAGAGGGAGGTGGCAGGGGTAAGAGAAAAGATGGTGTGATGATGGCAAGAGAGTGGAGCGATGCACATTGAAGAGGGAGGAAGGGCCGTAAGCCGAGGAACACAGGGGGCCAACTAGAAGCTGAAAAAGGCAAGGAAATGGGTTCTTCCCTCAGTGCTAACAGAAAGAACCAGCCCTCCCAATACCTTGACTTTAAAACCTGTGAAACTTGATTTTGGACTTCTGCCCTCCAGAACTGCAGGTGAACACATTTTTAAGTCACTAAGCTAATGGCAATTTGTTACAGCAACAATAGGAAACTGATACACCCACCTAATAAAATATACAGAAGTAGGCAGCACAAGGAGTGTGCAGCTGCTTGAGAAAGCCATCAAGGTTCTGGCTCCTCTGGCTTCCTGATGCCCCATCCTTAGCACATGCCATTCTTCCTCATGGCTGTAAGAAGGTGCTGCATCTCCAGGCATCATGCCCACATTCTCGGCAGGAAGGAAGGGAAGAGCTGAGAGGAAATGGAAAAATAATTTTTCTTGGAAGTCTTTTATTTTTTCCCATTTAAGGAAAGAAACTCTCCCTAGAGATATTTGCCTATTTCTCATTGGCCAGAACTCTGTCACATGGTTACCTCTAGTTGCAAAGAAGGCTGGGAAGGTGAGATTGTTAAACTGTGCATATTACTTTCTTGAACAAATTGGGATTCATTTGGTAAGGAAAAAGGTGAAAGAGGATACTAGGAAGGCAAATATCCTAGTATCTGCTACAAAGCTCAATAAACATTTATTGGAGGACCCAGTGAACATTAGTAGGAGAGAAAACTGGTGTCAAGTTGTAGATTTGTGAGCCCAGCTGGGAAAGGGAGGATGTCTGTGCCACAGCAGGGATGTGGGGGATGGGCAGAATGGAGATATTTAAGTAACAATTTAGATCCACTTGGCTTGTGATTGAGTGGAGAATCAGTGATGATACCCCCGTTTCTGACTCTGGTAGCTTGGTGTATGGTGGGACAGTTTATCATGACATGGACTACAAGGTGGGAAGACATTCTGGAAAGTCTGTGTTCAAAGTGTCCATAGTCTGGTCTTGCTTTTCTCTACCTCTTACAATGATTTTATCACAGAACTTTATCTAATTCCCTCTGCTTGGCATCCTCGTCGCCCCCATCCTGAATGCACCCATGGTCTAGATTATCCTATAGTTGAAGCATCTTGGCAGGGCCCTGGTATCCTATCCAGCTCCAGACAGCAGCCTCTGACTCACTAATTCACTGACTCACTGGCAGAGATCTTGCTGAATCTGATCTGAGTTTTTGTTTGTGGAAGGAAGAGCCTCTGCTTATGGTGCTCCTAAGCACTTAGTCACTGCCTAGATTTCTCTGCTTCAGACTGCTGTGTCCCATCTGTGCAACTGGCCATTCAGGTACCTTTGGACATCTTCTAGAATTAGAGCCAAGGCTGTCGTAGCTCTTTGGATACCGGATCCTGTGCCTGTGTGTTTGGGATTGGCCTTGGGAGCTATGTCTCTCCATTCTTGTTTGCACTTGGATGAATGGCTTGGGTCTTGCCTTGTGTGGCAGAGATTGAGAGTGCTCATGAAGGTTCATGTTCTCCCTGAAGGACTACTTGACTACATTTCCCAACCTCCCTTGCATTTAGGAGTGGCCATGGGACTGAATATTAAATGGTAGTGGAAAGGAGGGGTGCCACTTGCAGGCCTGGATATGAAATCCCCTGTGTGAAGAGACCCTTTCTTGGAGAGATCCAGAAAGGGATGTTTTGTGCTTTGGGAATCATAGAGTCACAAGTTGGAAGAGCCTGGGTCCCTGAATCACTGTGTGGAAGGAGGTCTGCTGACTGCCTGCATTGAACTGTTACATGACAGGTGTAAAATTGTGTTAAGCTACTGAGGTAGTTTGTCGTAGCACTTACTGTTACTTACACATAATTAATACAGTTTGGTTTCCTTTTTTTCTGAAAGGAAGTATAGCATAGCGGTTAAGAGAAGTGCTTGGAATGAGACTGAGTTCAAAATTTAGCTCTGCCACTTACTAGCTGTGTGACTGGGAATAAATTACTTCACTTCTCTATGCCTCATTTGCTCATCCTTAAAACGGAGATAATAGTGGACCAACTGCATGGTGTTGTGTGGATTAAAGTGAAAACATATGGATGGTGCTTAGACTGGTATTTGGCATGATATGCAATGTAAGGATTACCTATCACTTTTTCTTGTCAACCTCAAGTTTTGGTGAGGGGCCAGCCAGACCTTAGTATCCATTCCATTCCTCCTGGGTACTTCTCTCTACTGAATCATCCCAGGGATTATGGTCACTGCCACTCCCATTAGCATTTAGACTAAAATCTCTTTGAAAGCAGGGACTATGTTGCATCATTTTATCTATTCAGAACAACAAAGGGCAGCTGAGCAGATAGTAGGAACTGACAAAACTTGTTCTTGAAGAACTAAATATGTTCTTATCACAAAGCAAGACCATGCCCTTTCTTCGCAACATTTTTCTAGGACATAGATAAGCAACAATAAAAAAAAAAAAAAAACCCACAAAATTCAGCTACAATCCAGTATCCCTCCCAGAGCACACAGCAGTTTAACTGATTGTTCTGAAGCTTCTGGTGCTTTCAAAGTACATATGCTAGATGCCATATGATTATCATAGCTAATATTTCTTGAGCACTAACAGTTTTCCAAAAACTGTGCTGAAAGCTATTTTAAATAATCTCCTCTGCTACTCATAACAACCATAGGTACTAGTATTTTTCTCACTTTGCAGATGAAAAAAATGGCATCTAAGAGAGATTAAGTAATGTAACAATAAGTGTGAGATCTGGCATTGAAACAGAGCTCTGATAGCAAAGGCTCTCTTTATACAGCAATTTCCTGCCTCATTCTTTCTCACACTCACTTTTTTTTTCCCGAGTGGCCCAGGGCATCAGTGAGATTTGCCATGCCAGCTTTGTCAGGGTAGGCATCCAGCCCTACCTGTGTTCAACGCCCCAGAACCCCACCCCACCTGCTCAGAGCTGTAACCGACTCTCTTTAGATTCCGTGTGCCTGTGTGTATGCCAAGACAGATGTGAAAGCTTCAGCTGGGCAGATTAGAATCTCAGACTCAAATCCACCCCCACTCATGCCTCAGACACGTCCACCTCCCAGCCACTCAGGTGCTGAGGTGGGGCCAGCCAGGAGCCAGACAGGAGCACGGTGTTCTCCACCCATAGGGCATTGTCTGACACCTGCGTGGGATTAAGGGGTGAGCCTTCAGGCTCCAGGGGACGCTCCCTTAGCTGGGAATGACAACAAAGTCAGCAAATTATCAGAACTTGAGGTGAGGGAGAAAAATCCAGGCATTTCTGAGGCCTGTGGGGATATGTGCTCCAAAGGGGATGCCGGTGGAAGCAGCAAGAAGTTGGGACGGGGTCTCCGAAGTTAAAAAAAAAAAAAAAAAAGAACACTGACTTCAACAGCTGCAAGGCCCAGGTCTCCCAGGCACCTCCTCCAGAGCCTTCCATTCAGGACCAGTCCCCATTCCTGTCATAGATCCTCCAAGGGGTTTTTGGAGGATGATGATGATGACAATAATGCTGACAAGCAATATGTTTTTTTGAGCTCTTACTAGCATTCTGCTAATCACTTTATATATGCATGTTACATTTAATACAACTGGTCTATGAGGGGCTATTGTTACCCTTTTCACAAATTAGGAAACTGAGATACAGAGGAAAAAGTCATTCATGCTCATATAGTTTGGTGGTTGTAGGGCTGGGATTCCACCTCAAATTTCTCTAATCTTCCCCTAGCCTGGGCCTAATTCCCAGTGGTCAGTTAATTTTGACAGTAGCTTAACCTAAGAGAGGGAATACAAGCTTCAACCTCACCCAAATCTGGATTCAAATCCTGACTCTACCACATACTGGCTGTGACTCACTGGGCATGATAGCTCAGTCTCCTCAAGCTTCAGCTCCTGATCTGTAAAATGGGATTGACAATACCAACCTCTGAGAATTGTAAAGATTATTGAGAGAAAACAGGGCACACAGTTGGTGCTTTGCAAGAGAATGATAGCTGTAAATATGTTATCCTAAGACAACTGCCCTCTGTAATCTAGTGGACCTGTCTTTTATCATTAATACAACCATTAGTTGTTAATTAATTCATCAAACACTTACTGAGCATCTATTACATTCTAGATATCATGTTCTTTGCTGAGAATATTTCCTGTGTCCTGATCATGTCTTTTGGTTAGGAAGATTTAGTCCACATGATTCAGAAACCCAACTGTAGTGGTTTACCAAAGAAGGGGCTATTTTTCTCCCTGGGATCCTGCTTTTCCCTTCACCAGCTTTGGCCAAGAGCTTTCATCCTCATGGTTGTCAGATAGCTGTTCTATTTCCAGTCCTTTGACTATATTCCAGAAAGAAAGAAAATGAAAGCAACCAGGAAAAGGGCACTTTTATTTGTGTCAAGAAAGCAAAACTTTCCCAGATATCCTCAACAGACTTCTGTTTATGTGTAATTGGCCAGAATTAGATCCTACTATCCCCCCCAGCTGCCATCCCAAACAAAATTAGGATTCTTTTAGCATAAGGAGAGGCTGGTGGCTTCATCACCAGCTCAGAGTCAATTGAATGATGAGAATGTTTTTAAAGCAAGCCTAGGTAATTTGTCAAGCATTGTTGGGACTTTTACTTCAAATACTGTATTTAATCTCCCTAGATTCTCAGAACCACCAGGTGAAGGAGGTAGGTACCCACACCCTGCTCTGTACATTTCATCTAACAGCCAGGACTCTGTGAAATCCAGAGCTTTGGCCTTGGCCAAATGTACACCCCAGAGCAGGCAGCTGGGGCTAGCCGAGTCTCCTTCCTTGATTTCCCCTTCTCCACTGTGATATGGTTGAAAGAAGTACAGGCAGACCTCCTTTTTCTGTACTGCACTTTATTGTGCTTCTCGGCTATTGCATATTCATCGACATCAAGGCAAGATCTTCCACCACCAATAAAATGATGATTCCCTGATGGCTCAGATGATGGTTAGCATGTTTTAGCAATAAAGTACTTTTAATTAAGGTATGTACATTGTGTTTTTTAGACATAATGCTATTGCATACTCAATAAACAACAGTACAGTGTAAACATAACTCTTATGTGCACTGGCAAACCAAAAAGTCATGGGACTCGCTTTATTGCAGTATTAGCTTTATTGCAGTGATCTGGTACTGAACCCGCAATATCTCTGAGGTATGCCTGTATGGGGTGGGGAGGAGGGAGAGAGGGGGAGACTGGAGGAACATGGTCAGATATGTGGATCACCGGAAGGTGTAAAGCCCTTTGTGGACAGTGAGTGAGACCATGGGCTTTGGAGCTTGACTGCCCAGCTTCAAATCTTGGCTCTGTCACTATTTGTGTGACCTTGGCAAATTCATAATCTCTAATATAGAGAAAATAGTAGAAGAAATTTAAGTAAATTAATACATGAACAGATCTTGGCATAAAGCAAGCACATTATTAATAATTATTTTATCAAGAAGCATGGATTATCTCCTAAAGACAATGTTGCAGGGTAGGAGCTGGCAAACTACAGCCAGAGGGCTGGATCTGACCCGCAACATGTTTTTGCAAATAAAAATTTATTGAAACACGTTCATGCCCATTCATTTACATATTGTCTAGGGCTGCTTTCGTGCTGTGAATGGCAGAAATAAGTAGTTGTGACAGAGATGATATGCCCTGCAAAGCCTAAAATATCTATCTGGTCCTTTACAAAACAAGTTAGTAGAACCCCATTATAGTGAAACACACAATGCTAGTTTAACTTTGGGACTCAAAGCTTACTACCTATGAAACTTGGGCAAGAGACAGCTTTTTAGAAGATCAAGAATGGTAATATCATCTCTCAAAAGATGTTTAAGGATTAGATACAATACAAATAGAGCACCTAGTCATCAGTCAGTGCTCAGTAAGTAGAACCTTTCATTACTGTGAAAGGATGTTAGACAGAGATTGGTATGATCAAATGGGGATTTAGAAAAAAGACTTGGAGGCTGTATTAGTTTGCTAGGGCTACCATAATAAAGTGCCACAAATGGGATGGCTTAAACAACAGAATTTTGTCTTCCAGTTCTGGAGGCTAGAAGTCTGAGATCAAGATGTCTGCAGGATTGGTTCCTTCTAAGGAGATGGGAGAGAATCTGTTCCATGCCTTTTCTCTGGATTCTGGTGGTTTGCTGGTAATCTTTGGTGTTCCTTGGCTTATAAACATATTACCACACCTCTGCCTTCATCTTCACATGGCATGCATGTGTGACTCTGTCCAAATTGCCCTTTTTCATAAGAATGCAGTCATTCTGGATTAGGATCTGCCCTGATGACCTCATCTTAGCTTGATCATCTGCAAAGACCCTGTTTCCAAATAAGGTCACGTTCACAGGTCCTGGAAGTTTGGACTTCAACATATTTGAGGAGACACAATTTATCCCATAACAGAGACTGTGAAGAGCTGATTTGATGCAGGGAAAACTGGTGGTTGGGCTACCCCAAGTAGGCTCTTTGGATGACCAAGTAAGTCAGAGGTAGTCAGGTGAGAAGAGAGAATGGTTGGAAAAGCATCAAGAATAGGATCAAGATAGAATGTGGTGACTAAGTATGGAGAAAGAGAAGAGGAGGAATTGACGATGATATTGAGACTTCTCGTTTGGCCATTGGTTGAGTAGGTGAAGCCACTATTGAAATTGGGAGGAGGCACTTTGCAAAGGGCAAAGGATGATGAGTTCATTAAATAAGAGAGTGGTCATATGGAGACAAGAGGAGGGAATTCCAGTGAAAAGGGGAGTGGACAACAGAAAATAACATTTATTGAACATGTAGTATGTCATATATTCTGGAGTAACAAATAGCAACTTATTGAGGGGAGGAATGATTAATAACTCTTAATGGTGGGATGAAGTCACCCAGGGCTAGAGTGAACAGGCTTTGGGGAGGACTGAATGTGGGAGACTGGTTGGATGTCTTCTGACATCATGTCCCTGGACTCTTCTTTAATAACCCTATTTAGGCATTAGCCCCTACTTCCCTCTTAACAAATGTTATTCTGCACTTGTCAGGAACTGTCCTTATTTCTGCCCAAATGCTTCCTGTTCTGCCAGGTGATCATAACTGCTGAAATCAGGCCAGCCCCACGTGTCAATTCGTTCTTGCCCTGGCAGAAAATGTATGAAGCTTCCTGGTTAGGGAACACTTTTTTCTTTTTCATAAATAAAAGCCCAGTCTCTTATATCTCAGCATTCCTGTCTATACAATTAGGATAAAAAATTCCAGCTTACAAGGTAATATTCAGGATTAAATGAGACAATGCAGGCAAAGCCTGAGCACAGAGCTGGGCATGTTATGAGTATTAAAGTCACATTAGCTTTTCTTATTGTAATTTATAGTGCCTTGTGTCTGTTCTCTTTCACTCTGGTTACTTCTTCTATACTGCTACCAGAGTGATCTTCCCTAAAATTCAGATTTGGTTAAGGTTAAATTTTCTGCCTCTCTTTGCTCCCCTATACCCAAGGAGTAAAATCCAATGGACTCAGCTTGGTGATTCACATAAACTCTAGTCTCATTGGTGGTCATGATGCATCAACTCATGTCCTCTGCTTCACCCCCATAGGACATTTGACTTCCCCTTGAGTGCATCAAGGCTTACCACCTCTCTGTGTCCTCTCTTACCTCTTCCCTCTGTTTTCCTTACCTGGTAAATTCTTAGACTTTCAAGACTCAGACCAACAGAGACCCCTCAACCCTCAGGGCTGCCTTCAGCCACTCCCAGGCAGAATGATATTCTTCACTTTCTATGGGTCACAATTCTTGTCCCCATATTGGAAATAGCCCTAACCATGTGATATTGTAATGATCTGGTTACCTGTCTGAAACCAGCAACTTGGGTGCAGAACGAGTATTACTTTTACTTACTAAGCCCTCAGGATTCTTTGCAATCAATGTGAGTGTGAACCATTGCTCTTTCTATTGAGAGTTCTTCCATTCAATCTTCCTTTCATCTATTAATTCATAAAATATGAGTATAATTGGTGAACCAAATAGATACATGATCTGCTCTGAGAGGGCCTACGATCTAATTTCTTGCCCATTTCTCACGTGATTCAACAACAAAAGGACTTTCCATTTTTGTTTTTGAGAGTTTGTATTGTCAAAATAGTTTTCCCATTTAGTTTCCAAATGTGAAACTACCTTATAATATTAAATTACCTTGTAATATTAAACTTATTTTTCCAAACTACAAATACCACCATAGATTATACTCTTTTTCTCTTCACTCATATACTCTTAAGTTTTATTATTTAAAATCAAAGTCAAACATGTGCCTATAATTTGAAAAGCTAGAGCTCTCTCCCACTTTTCCTCACTTGAATCCCATTCCTTAAACTGTTTTTTTTTTTTAACCTATTTCATATTTTTTTTCTAAGGGTTATACTGCTGTTCTCTTTAAACTAAATTTATTGGGAGTAACATTGGTTAATAACATATAAGTTTCAAGTGTACAATTCTGTAATACCTCATCAGTATATTGCATTGTGTGCTTATCATGCAGTCTAATCTCCTTTAGTCATTATATATTGATCCTCTTTACCCTCCTTATCCTCCCATAAACTCCCTTTCCCTCTGATAGTCACCATAGTGTTGTCTGTGTCTATGAGTTTGTTTTATTTGTTCATTTATTGCTTTCTATTTTATATCCCACGTGTGAGTGAAATTATATGGTTCTTGTCCTTGCCCATCGGACTTATTTTGCTTAGCATGTTACTGCTATTCTTGACATCACTTTTGGATATTGTCTTAAATTTCTGTTAAAAAAGATAAAGATTTTGCACTCTTAACTCATCCTATGCCTTCATTTACCCTAGCTCCTTCTTCTTAATAGAGTTATAGGATAATGCATGCTAATTAAACAAATCCTCAGCATTTACATGGTTTCTAGCTATTAAGCTCAGCTCCAAACCCACCATCAACTCTGTAATGTTGATTACACTCTGCACACTACATTTCCTCCTTTACCAGCTGGCTTTGCAGAGGAGATTAGAAGGTAGAAGGAAGGAAGAAGGACTTCTTCCTATTTCTTGTTCTTATTGAAAGTCACCCTGGCAATAGGTTTCAGCCTCCAGCTTCCTTTGGCATCAGGCCCATGAAACCTCTCAGAGGTACAGCACCAGCCAACACAACCTCTATTTTCAGCTCTGTAGGGGGCTTCTTCTCGTTTTCTTGCTTCCGTAAGCCCAATGTCATGACTACTTAGTTATCTAGCACTATTTACTAAAGAGTCTAATTTTTGCACCAGTGTCGAGAGGCCACCTTTATCATATACTAAATTTCCAAATGTATTTGAGTCTGTTTCTGAGTTTCCAATTCTATTCCATTTGTCTATTTGTTGATTCATGTGTCAGTCCTGTGTTGTTTTAATTACACTGATTTTATACTGTGTTCTGACATCTGGTAGGATTAGTTTTCCTAATGTTTCTTTTTTTAGTATTCCCTGGCTCTTCCATGTTTGTTTTTCCATGCGAATTTTTCTAGGCCTACAGGTATGGGCAATTCTCATAAGGTTAGTAATGACAAATCATGATCTTCTGAGTCGTTTCACTGCACTACTACAACAAGAGGCACACTGTTAAGCCCCTTCTTATGACAAAAGCTACTCATCAATGGACTTACAGGTCTGGTGATCTATGCTGTTCCACTGTCCTGTTCTACTGTGCAGGGTCTGTGGCAAACAACTCAGAAATGCACTGATAACTTCAGCAAAATACGAGTCTTAACTACAAATCACAGCCCTTTGACAAGGAAAGGTGCTGATATTTTTAAAGGGTTATTGGAATCTCAAAACAAACAGGGTAAACCTTAAGTTAAAAAGCTTCATTCGGGTTCAGGGAGCAAATTACTTAATAGCACAACTTACAGCCCTCAAAAGGAAAAGTCACACAGTTGGTAAAAACCTAATAATGATAGTAAAATCAAAATGAGTAAACGGTAGGATAAGATGTAGGAGGAGAAATGGAGAAGGTTACACTTTCAGGCCATTTGATTAGTTGACACAATGATGACATGCCACTTGATGATAAAGAGGTTTGCATAATAAACAGAAAAACAATAGGTTCTCTATTCAAGCTGATGAGTCAACAGATTTCACCAATAAATGTCATGGTGTGGTATTTGCAAGATTTGTAAATGATGGTGAAATTCAAGAAAACTTTTACTGCTACCAAAAACAATTGCCTGAAACAAGCAAAAAAACCCATCTATATTTAATGTTTTGTCTTTATATCAAGAAATAGAAAGTCCATCTTGGAGGAATAGTGTGGGTGGCTGTATTGATGGTAGACCATTGGTGGTTGACTCCATGAGAGCTTTCTACATGTCGAAATTTGGTGGCTTAGCAGAGAAGAGATTTCCCACAGATGTTTCAGCATAAAGGTTAGTGATGGGGTAGTTTTAACAAAATAGTTGACCAGATTTGCTGAGACCTTTGAAGCTGAAAAATGGCTGCAGAAATTCACCTTCCTAGAGGACAGTTTTTCTCATGTGGGCCAGGGGAAATCTGTGCAAGGCCTTAGAAAGAATGTTTCAACTTCAAGGGACAACATGCTGGGGAAAAAAAAACCACGTTGCAAAAGAAAATCTTGGCATCTTTCCACTCTGCTTGGGCTTGTGAGAGAGCAAGAACATCAGCATGCCTCAAGTCTTATCATAAACCACCTAGAACAGACAGCGGTCCCTAACCTTTCTGGAACCAGGACTGGTGCTCCTATGAGAGTCTATCTAATACCTGATGATCTGAGGTGGAGCTGAGGTGGTGATGCCAGTGCTGGAGAGCACCTGCAAATACAGATGAAGCTTCGCTCTCCCACCTGCCACTTCCTGCTGTGAGGCCCAGTTCCTAACATGCCATGGACCCGTACTGGTCCAAGCTCCAGGGGTTGGGGACTCCTGAAAAAAGGCCTATAAGACCAAAGAGAACAGTGAGTGTTTCCCTCTCTTTCAATACATGTGTATGATGGGGTGAGGGACCCTCTTTCTGAATCTTCTGCCTATCCTGAGAACTTGACTTTGAGAGAAGAAGAACTCTGTGAGGGGCAGCCAGAGAGTGGACTCGAGATGAGGTTCACTGACTTGCCCCTCTCAGGTTCTGGTTTCTGTGAAGAGGAGTATCCAGCCTTGCATAGATAGGAAAGCAAGGGCCATATTGCTGCAGTTTTCATTGCCCTACATGTGTGACCAAGCTTTTCCTTGTTTCACATGCATCAAGAGCAAGGATGGAAATGGTCTCATTTCAGTTGAAAATAAAATATTTGTGTGCTCATTGAAGCTTTGACCGAAAATTGAGTATTTGTGCAGTAAAAACAAACAAACAAAAACCACAGATATCACACCACAAAGGTAAATTTTGTTTTTGATTTCCAACATAAATTTTTTTAATGCACACACAGGCCTATAAGAAATCAAGAAGAAGCAAACACACATCTTTAATTATTTTGGAACACGCAGGCCTCTAGTTAAGCCTGATAACATTAGTAAGAAAATGTTTTTTTCAAAGTCTTATATAAATTGTCGTAGGCTCTATTTTTATTCATATTGCTTTGGTTTGTGATTTCCATAACTTTACTATTCAATAGTACTAATACATTTTCACAGTTTAAATAGCATTCATTAAAATAATTTACAACCTTTATATAGATTAAATATTATCAAACCTCCTTTCAGAAAAATTAAATTCCATTTTGCCTTAAGCCAATTATTTAACAGAAATGTATTGTGTTCTCCTTATGAGTTTTAAATATTTACAGAAAGAAAGATTAATTTTAAGAAATGTAAATTAAGTCTAATTGCCCATTTTTTTTTTCAATAAAGCTTAGCTTAAAAATTAATTTTTGGTTTTAAATAAGGAAAAAACTATACTTGCACATGCCAGATACTATATGACATATCTTATTAGCATCTTGAATAATATAAATTTATTATAAGATTTTTAGTCCTACAGCATAAATTTAAAAATTTTAAATAGGAAGTAAAAAAAGGATGGGGGAAAGAACTAAAGTTTTTCCTACCTACATTCCTGACCTGCATTAGAGTTGCTGTTTTTTGTGGGGATGGAGAAACCACAGAAAAAGATTAAGCTAATTGGTAGGCAAAAAATAGACTCGCAGAAAACATTCTCTGCTCAAAAAAGCATTGACAAATTATTATTGGGCTGTGATATCTTCAAGTCACTAATTATGCTAATATTCACGAGCTGTACATATAATAATTTTTAAGCTCCTTGGCACCTGAAAATTATTTCAAGGATTTGAGAAAAGTGAGTCTAGAGACTGGCTGGTTCTGTTTCACCAGAGAGACCCACTCCTTGTCTCCTGCCCTGGGTTACCTGAGTGGGGTAGGCAACCCTTGTGTCTAAGGTTCCTATTATGTGGATGTTTAGCCCCCTGTTTCCAGCCTAGATTCACTTCCTTCTTCCTACAGCATCTACTTCTCCACTTCCTGAGACATCCTGGGTCTGTCAGTCATGAATTAGCTTGCCTTTTATTGGCTGCTGCCTCTGCCTGTGCTCCGCCTTCCATAGTGCAGTCCGGGAGGGCAGCTCCTGGTAGAGAATCACTGAAATGGGTGACACACCATCCTCAGCTACCTCTCCCTCCTTTGGGCCAGTTCTGGCCTTCAGGTCTCTCCCAGAACTCTTCTTGTTGCCTCTTTTCTCATTCTTTGTTTTCTCCCAGCTTCTAAGGTTCATGCCAGACCCTCCTCTTCACTCCCCACATCCTCCTCCCAAACCCAGCCAGTGTCCTACCATTTACTTCTGGAGTGGCTTATCTTATTTGAGGATGATTCAGGTTGCATTCATCTCTGAGTTCTTATTTACCACTTGTCCTATTATAAACCCTGGGTAAGTTATATTAATAGACAGTGATTCACAGCGAAACACAATCATACAGCTGCTAAAGCCACTTAAGAGGGAAGATATGAGTGTATTGATTCCAAGTGGATTGCATCATCTAGTCGGGGGGCTACCTTTAGGTGGTGGCGGTGATGGTGGTGGATGTACCATTTGCCAGTCTCTTTGTACAGATTATTTACTTAAGCGTTTCATACCTCTATGAAGTGCATATTCTTTATTTCGCAGATGTGGATATGGGAAGCTCAGAGGTGTTTGTTTATTTGCCTCAGGTCACAGTTGGTAGAGCCAAGACTGGAAGAGAAGTCTGTCTGATGCCCAAGTCCGTGTTTTTTAGCACTGCCCGTTGTCTTCATTTCTGAGCAGTTTAGAGCAAGAAGACTTTTTGGCCCAAATGTCCATTACATTTCTATTTAGTTTCTGAATGAGAATTTCTATCTAGAATTTCGGAACATTGTTGGCAATTTTTGTTTCCAAATGCACTCAGTTAATCATCCCTTTATAGATGCAGCACGTTGGCTCATGGATGGATTGGCTGTGCTTTTTCTCATCTCTGCCAAACTTTTTCCTGATACCCAGTAAGCAAGAGCTGCCTGTGTTTGTACCATGCAAGGACTTAATTAGTCCCTCTAATCAATTGGTACATCAAGTACCTTCCCTCTCCTGTTCTTGAGATTTCCAAATGTGTCTACAGTGTGGTTTTCTGTGATGCAAGGTGATGCTGCCCATCAAGGTGGATCCCAGCTAGTGCTCCTCTTCAGCTCACCTGCCCAGGTCACATGGTGCATGGGCTCTGACTGGGATGTTTGTGCTCTTCAGAGGAGCCCAGACATTCTGTTTGTTGCTCTCTGGACCATGTGATTTCAGAGTATTTGTCCCAGATAATGTGTTCTGGTTGCAAAGGGGAAAGATCTAACACTAATTGAGTGAAATTCTTAAGCCAAACATTGCACTAGCTGTTTTACATACATTACCTCATTTAATTCTTAACAGCAATCCAAGAGAAAAGCAGCCTTAAAGCCATTTATTCATTCATCAATGAATAACATTGAAAGCACAGTATGTTCCAGATCTGTGTTAGGCTGCCAGATGCTGCAGGTGCAAGGGCAAATAAGATAGTTTCTTTCCTCATGCAACATGTATGCAGTTCGAGGAAATCACAAACACAGAAACAAATAATTATAAGCACAATGGGCATTGTGATGCTAACAACGTGATTAGTGCTACCACTGCTCTGACTATAGGCTCTACTATTATGCTTGCCACTGCTGTGGCCCTCGGCTAATCCTATCACCTGCATGTTTTGGTTATTCCCTTATAATATCTCATAAGGACTGTAGTAACAAAACCCTATTTTCTCTCAAGCCACTGGGTACTGAGGGAGTTAAGTAACGTGTCCAAGTTTCCATTAGCGGAGTTGTTTTAAGGATTAGAGAAGAAATTTTGTTATAGTATGGCAGACAATGCAGGGAGGGGACAGACTGCCTGGGTTCAAATTCAAGTTGTGCTATTTATTAGTTGCTTCATCTGGGAACAATCACTTAATCTCTTCGTGTCTCAGCTTTCCCCGTCTGCAGAATGGGGATAACAGTAGTGCCTACTCATGATTATTGTTCCCAGGGTACAGAAGAGGAAACTGAAGCAGAGATATTAAGTCAGAGGCCCAAGGTCAATGGAAAAGCTACAACTCAGCCCAAGCCATTCTAATTGCAAAGTTAATGCTTTAACTGTCTTTGCTACCAATATCCCAAGAAGAAGCCAGATATTTTCTAGGCCTTCTGGAACGTCAGTTTGATTCCTGGATCCCCTTATTATGGTGTCAAACAGGAAAAAATGCCAAAGTACTTCTTGAAAGATGCTGTCAGGCCTCCATTTGCTATCTGGCTCTTAGCTTATTCTATAAGCCCCATTTATGGGAAGAATTCACTTAAGAGGAATGTGCTTAAATATAAGCCCTGGTGTAAATATGTGTTGGCAAAAAAAAAAAAAAAAAAAAAGAGAGAGAGAGAGAGAGGCCTTTAATACAGAGAAGACCTCTGAGACTGTGTGCCTGTGTGACTGTGTGTGTGCTTGGTTGGAGTGGGGTGATTTTTACATTTGTGGAGAGATAAAAGGGTCCCCCTTTCTGCCAGAGATGAAAGAAGGATGAAGCAGCTCTACGCAAATGACCCCCACTGAGAAATGCCCAACCTCCCATCAAGGTCACACACACACACACATTTTGGCTGGTGTGGGCTCCCAGGCTGCCAGCATACAGCCTGCCTTTGTTTCAGGGACAGCTGATAACTCTCATTAACATCTCCCTGCAGATACTGGCAGCCTCACCAACCAGTCCTCCCCTCGGGGCAGATTGCTCCAAACATTCCTCCTCCCCGCCCTCCCCATCCCCCTCACCCCCAACCTATTAGGACCAAACATGTTTTCCCCTTTACCTCAGACATGCATCTTCTTGTCCGCCTCTTGTTTTTCTCCCATGCAGATTTATGAGGCAGATTCAAGGAAGACCCTGATCCTCAGTGAGTCCTAGGGGAAGAACTTGCTTCTCAGAGGCAGCTCACAGTTTGCATTCCAGCCCACCCCCACCCTCCTAACCCAGTATACCATGGATACTCAAACATATGGATACAAATGTAAACCCATCTTAACCGGTCACCAAGTTTAGCGTTTCTTTCTCCTACATATCTTTCAAAACTATCCATTCCCTTTCACCTCCATCAGAACACCCTGATCCACACCATCACAGTATTTTGCCTGGAATTTTTCGATAACCTCCTAAACCTTCCCCTAGGTTTCCTTGCTTTTCTTCTTGCCCCACTCAAATCCACTCCCCACTGTTACCTTTCTAAAATGCAAATCTGATCTCGTAAGTCCCTTGCTTTAAGCCTTTATGAACACTCCCCTGGTTATACCTAGGACTGAAGATAAAGCCTGGCTCATAGTGGATGCTCAGGAGAAATTTCTGGAATTAATTGCAAGTGAATCTTCATATTAAACCAATGGAATATCCATTCTGAGAACTCCAAAAAATGATCTTGTTGGTCTTGTCTTGTGAACTTTATTCTTTTTTTAATTCTCACCTTTCTACTCGCCTGAAGTCTATTCTTTCATTTCAGAGGATATTTTTACCTTTAATTTTCTGTTCTGTGAATTTGAGAGTCTTATGGGGGAAAAGTCATCTTATATTTCAATAAGAAATTGCATGTTAGAACTGGAAGGGAACTTTGAAATCATGCTTTTAGTTTCAGCTGGTTCTCTAGCATATTTGAGTCCCTGATAATTTGACTAAAGGACAAAAGGTACAAGCAGCTCCATCATCTTCTACCAGTATGAAGACTGAATCCCAACAAAGGACACAGTTTCCCATCAACAAATGAGGACAAGTTTCGTGAAAACACAAAGAACCATTTTGGTTTTAATTTCTTGAGGTAGCTTCCTCATGAGGCATGTTGGAGATCAAGAAGGGAGACATTGAAGAAATAAGGAAACTGAGCCCATAGGAAGGAGGTGAGTGTCTCTACCTTCCAAAGGCAGTGACAGAACAGGGATTAGTGCTCCCATCTCCCGATTTACAAAGTGTGAGCACACAGCCCCCCCCACCCCCGCCGAGTCACCCCCATTGGAAGATAATCTACCTAAGATAATGGAATCCCATAGACTACATCAATGAAACTATCGAAGCAGGTAGGGATTTCAGTCTGGAATTTTCCTATTTTCCTATGAGATAGCATCACTATCTCAGGATCTAAAGGTAGCAGTGGAAAAGCACTGCTGTGGACTAAACACTGCTTTAGGTACTACAATAGATTGCCTCAAGTATTGTTTTCACTGATCTTATAGAGAAGGGACCTAAAATACCAACATATTTGCTTAAGGCTAACTTCTGTGCAAAATTTGAACCCATATCCTTCTGACTTGAAAGTGATGAGTTCATTTTCTTTTAGAAATATTGTCTTTAAATAACTTACAGACCATTAAAACCATAAAATTAAAATAAAGGAATTTAAGAGCAGCTAAGACAATGATTAAATATTTATGCATATACTTTTAAATGGCTCTGTGAAAGCACCTCAATAATAGTGGCCTTCTGATGCAGGCATACAGAGACCTTACCCAGTTCCCTACTTGATATGAGCAATATCTTTAGGCTTCAATGTGGAAAGCGAGCAGAGGAAGCCATTGCTCCAAAGGTGATTCTTTTAAATGGAAGATGCACAGGTAGATATACTACAAATGTGGATTCCATGCTGTGGCTAAAATGTTGATAGCGTGGGACTGAAACAGAGTGTATTATTTTCTTTTCTTTTATAGACCTCTGGTCAGAAGCTTAGATTTATCTTAATTATCAGTTCAGAGAAGGTTCTCTTTATTGGTTCATTCAAATCTTTCTTCTCTCCTTTCCTCCTTTCCTTCCTCCCTCCCTTCCTTTCTTCCGTCCTTTCTTCCTTCTTTCCTTCTTTTCTTCCTTCTTCCTTCTTTCCTTTCCTCCTTCTTTCATTCCTTTTTATCTACACTCTTCACTCTTATTCTCTTCTCCCATAAACAACCATTGGCTTGATTGTGTATCTTTGTGTCCATGTGCTATTACATAATTTTTTGTTTTATTTTCTGAATGCATTTTTTTGTTTTATTCTTAAAAGTTTTTAAAAAATTTAGAACAGTTCTAGATTTACAGAATTTTCAAATAGTTTTACATTTACAGAAATTGGCAAAGCTAGTTCAGAGAGTTCCCATGTATCCTACACCAACTCCTATGCACTATTATTAACATTTTATTTGATCTTGTTGTATTTGCCACAGTCGTGAGTCAATGTTGATTCATTATTATTAACGAAAGCCCATATTTTATTAAGATTTTATTATTCTTTTTACCTAATGTCCTTTTCCTATTCTAGAATCCCAACCAGAATGTCACATTACATGTAGTTGTCATGTCTCCTCTGGTTTCACTTAGCTGAGACAAGTTTCTCAGATTGTCTTTGTTTTTAATGATCCTGACAGTTTTGAGGAGTACTGATCAGGTATTTTGTAGAACGTGCCTTACAGTGGTGATTTGTCTGATGTTTTTTCTCATGATTAGACTAAGGTAATATGTTTTAGGAGGTAAATGCCCTTCTCATCACATTAAGGTATCTGTTATCACCATGACTTCAAACTAGTGATGATACTCTTGATCACCTTGCTGATATAGTGTTTGCCAGGCTTTTCCACCTTTCTCCACTTTCTATACTGTACTCTTTGGGGGGAAGTCACTATGTGTGGCCTCCACCCAAGGAACAGGGACTTACGCTTCTTGAGGACAAAGTATCTACATAAATTATTTGGAATTCTTCTGCATGGAGATTTGTCTATTCTCCCCCCATTTATTTATTCATTTGTTTATGACTCAGAAATATTTACTTTAGAACCCTTTTGGTTGCCCCCTATGTCCTTTTGATAAACTCTCATCATTTTGGGTATTATTTTGAGCACTTTCTTACTTTCTGGTACTATAAGATGCTCCAGGCTCACCTTATATATTTCATGCTCTGGTCATAGAATCAACCATTTTATTTTTCAAGGATCCTTGGTTCCTCTCCTTGGGGAATAGTGTTAGAAATCAAGATCTAGGGACTAAGTACGCTCATTGTTATATGTGCCATTGCTCTGTGCCCCCTCAGCTGACAGAGCGTACACAAACACACACACACACACACACACACACACACACACACACACTCCCCAATCTATATCTATATTAAGCTAAACATGAGTTCATACTGATGTCTCCAAACCTAACCCATCACCACATACATCATTTTAGATTATTCCCTTTGCTCATCTGTAATCTCCCAGTGCAATAGTGAGAAATTTGGCTCCCACCATTTGCCATCCATTTGCTTAATTGTTCAATTCCAGTATAATGTATAGTGGTTTCAGAATTATTAACCTGCACTCCTGTGGGAAATGTCTTTATCAACCAGAGTACATGCACGTGTACAGTTTCTTTTGCCTTCAGTATCATTTCCCTACCCCCTTCAACGAGGTTATTTCATACATTTGTTATACATTTAGAATCTTTTGTCACATTCTGTATTCCATCCTGGGTCTTCTAACCTTCTAAATGATTTATAAATTTTTGTATATGTGAATATTTATTTACTTTTTGTGCTATAAAGTGCTATAGGTTTTGAAAAATGCATTGTGCCATGTTTCTGTTACTAGAGTATCATGCAGAGTAGAGTCACCACCCTAAGAAAGTCCCCTGTTCTTCACTTTTTTAACACTTCTCTACCCTGGAATCTCTGGCAATCATTATCTATTTATTGTCTCTATAGTTTTACCTTTTCCATAACATCATAGAAATGGAATCATGCAGTAAGCAGCCCTTCAGACTGGCTTCTTCCTCTTAGCAATATGCATTTCAGATTCATCTGTGTCTTTGTGAGACTTGATAGCTCATTCCTTTTTATTGCCCAGTAGTATTCCATTGTATGGATGTAACACAGTTTATTTATCCAGTCACCTATTGAAGGAAGCCTTGGCTGCTTCCAGTTTTTGATCATTATGATTAAAGCTTCTATAAACATTCACATACAGGTCTTTGGGTAGATGTAAGTTTTCAGATGGATAAATACCTAGGAGTATAATTGCAGGATCACATGGTAAGACTGTGTTTAAGCTTTGTAAGAAGCTTCCAAACTGTCTTCCAAAGTGGCTGTACCATTTTTAATTCCCACCAGCAATGAATGAGAGTTCTATTTGTTCTGTATCTTTGCCAGCAGTCAATATTATAGTTTGTTTTGTTCTGTTTTGTTTTGTTTTGTTTTGTTTTGTTTTGTTTTGTTCTGTTTGTTTTGTTTTGTTTTTGAGTTTTAGCCATTCTAATGGATATGTAGTGGTATCTCGTTGTTTTTGTGCCTACATTTTTATCTAAAAGACAGTGTATTACATATTTCACTTAGTTTCTTGTTTTTTATTGAACACCATGTTTTAAAGGTAAAGTACATTGCTGTATTTACACTGAGTTTATTGCTTCTTATTGCTGCATAATATTCCAGTTCCTGAGGGTGATGGTATGATATTAACCCCCTTCACCATCAGCACCATCCCTCTACATGATGTCAAGAAGACCTTGTAATCTAAGTAAAACCAGAGTAGTATTTACGCAAATGTGGCTGTAGGGCAAGTTGCCTAAGCTTCTATTCTAAAAAGGTGATGATGGTAATGATAAATCTGGGTGTGTGTGTGTGAGTATCTTGATCAGATGTGAGATGTATTTACTTTATATACTACCACTCCCTCCTTCCATGACAGTGACTAATCAATTATAGCATATATAAAAAAAAACACATTGGGATAAGTCTGCATTCAGAATTCCAGGTGGCTACCACCAATTGGTAAAGCTGACAGGAGGATAGAAACTTGTGTGCCATCTCTAGACTAGATGATATAAAGTCCTCTTCAACTCCAAACATTCTATATTCTTTGGGTAACTTAATACAGTGAAAAGTTTGGTTCACGCAGAGGAGTGGTATTAGACAAGACAGGAAAAGGTAAGAAGGTGGCATAGTATATATGGCTAAATGGCTGCCTTTTACAGTGTCTACTATATGCTGGAAATGGTGATAGACACCTCATATATAGTCTCATACGATGCACAAAGGCCTGCAATATCAAGGTTTACTCCCATTTTCAGATGAGGTATCTAAAGCCCAAGGAGGTGAAGTCATTTTCCCAGGAGAACTCAGCTAGCAAATGGCATCCTGAACTTAGAACTGAGGTCTGTCTGACTCCAAAGTTTATAATATTCTTACTACATCTTGGATCCTCTCAAATGGATCTTCAGTAATGGTCAAGGAATTTGAGCTTTAACTAGTAGGCACACTATATTGCTAGTGATTTTTAAATGACAAGTGAGTTAGATTGAGTGACTAAGTCTACAGCAGTAGTCTGAGCATAAGATGAAGCCTCCAGCCAGGTAACAGTAGGACTGGAGAGGGAACAACTGGTACTTTTAAGTGTGAGTCAAGATGTCATACACACAAGGTTTGGAACAAAGTGAAAGAGACAGACATCTTTCAAAGGAACAGAATAGAGATTGTTCCCAAATAGTTTGAACAACAGAGCCTGAGGCAGAAGACATGTACTATTGAAAAAATGGATGTTTTTCTTTGGAACTAATGCTAATGTCAGATTTATTTCCTCTTATAGTTTCCCTACTGATTGAAGGGAAATTACCTATTATGGTGGTTGGCACCTTTCTATTGATGCCATGTTGGGGTTATATAGGCAGTCTGATGGAAGGGACAAAGCTTACTATGTGCTGTTGAATTGTATTGCACCCAGCTTTGAATCATTTGAAGCATAAATCTGATGATAATGTAATGCACTTGAAGCAGTTATTTATTACTCTTTATCTTCTGGAATGCTAAATAAATCATAGGGACTTATTTTCAGTGTTAAATGTAACTTAAAATAAGTTTTTTACCTTATGGTCTTGCCTGGCCTGTTTAAATTGGACCAATTTCATTATTGACTTTCTTCTCTTCTCTACACATTGTTCTATTAATTTTCCCAAAGTCATTTTTCTTGATGTCTTGTCTTTGTAAGCTCTTTTTGTGGGGTGGAGGGTGGGGAGAGTGAATGAGTTTCTGACATCATATGCTGACTGCTTCTGAGCTGTTTGAGTTTGTGGTTTGATCAGTCCATTAGGAAACTTATTCTTTCATTATTAGGTCAATATTTTCTTCATTTTTTTCCTCCTAAGATATAGGCATTGGAATAATACTTTGGGCTTCTAGATACATCCAATGACTACAGAAAGTATTACTGAGGAACCATTTATGAATTCATGTATGCTTTCACTCTATAAATATTTTGGAAAAATTTGGAAACTATGTAGCATTGTTATCCTATAAAAATGCCAATCCCAGAAGGGGTTCTTCTCCATTTTTTTTTTTAAGAAAAGGATCTTTTGGTCAAATAAGTTTGGGACACCTGTGTTAGAGGGTCACAAATACACCTGAACCTATTATAAGATTTGAGCAGTCTCATAGTAAAGCAATTAGTTCACTTTCTTCTTGGCCATCTATCTTGCCCTTAGAAACTCTGTTCTGTTAGCTATCTCTGTATATCCTTGAATGTCAGGCCTCCTTGGCTGCCATTCTAACCTAGCTATCATTTCCATAGTTCTGTTTACATGGTTTCTGAAGTTGAATGTTGTTCCCTGACCTCTGCCATCCCACAGCTACTAGGAAACTCCAAACACCAGCTCAGCCTGTAGAGGACAGCCATTACTGAACTTCTGAACAATGCTGGAGCTTTTCTGACCAACACATTCCTACTTGCCTTGGTAAACAGAATGTTCCCTGGGCTCTCCTGAGGAACATGGATAGCTAATAAATTCATTGGTCTTATTCAGTAGACCCATTACACAATTCCCAGTTTCATGGGCTTTTTGATCTCCTTCTGCATCATCTATCTGCCCAGTAGATCTGGTATCGATTTCATTTACTATTGATAGTTATTTCTTCCAAGTTTCCGAGATCCATCTCAGCAGAATATCAGACTGGCCCCAGGTCAGGTGTTTTAACAACAGTCAGTGTATTTCAACAATAATTGGGGATTCGTGTTACAGGAAGTGCCCTGATACTGACAAACTCTCCCTTAACCAACTTTATATATCGTTCTCCTTGATCCAGTACCTTCAAGACCCATATCTGACATTCTCTCCCATTTTTGGCTAGTGCATTTCTCCATGTCTATTGTTCATCTGGTGTGAAGTCCTTCATCTGCCTTAGTAGGCCAAGCACTTTCTCACTCAGATCAGCCTGAGATTTGACCCTAATTATGGGACTGATGGCCAGGAGGGGAAATGGAGCCAGGTCCTGAGAAGGGCGAACTTTGTCTTATAAAGCACTTGTCTCATCTGAGGCTTTTGTGCAATCTTCAGGTGAGGCTGGGTGGGAATAGGAGGCTTTGTCTTCTAAAAAGAGGGAGTGGCTCTCTTCTGCTGGCCCAGAGTGTTCAAGAAAAACTGGTAGTTCAAGATTCTCCAGTATATCTACCCAGATATCCTCATCCCAAACCTAGGGTTCACACTTCTCTATCAAAGCCCAACTGTGGCATTAGAAGACTTTGTAAGGATTAGAATTGAACCATCCCTGAGGTTTACTCTTATAATTAGGTTTGAGCCTGGTTTGGCTCAACTAGCTCTCTAACTCCAGGATAAGAGAGTCTTTTAAATACCAGCAAGGAGCCCACTGGATTTTGTACTTTGCTTAGAATTTATGAGCAATCAGTCTGAACCTATGATATTCTCTTTCTTCAATGCATCAAGGGCACTCAATGACAACTACCCAATTTCACTATCTTTATAATCACTGTTTTCCTTATATCTTTCCCTTGTAAAGATACATACACAAGCCAGTACATCTCCTCATGCTGTATTCTATTCACTTTCAGGAGAGAATTTTAGCTTTTACTGTGCTACAGCATAGCAAGGACCATCAGTCACCACTGAACAGTAGAGGTGAGGATCCTCTTTGCCAGCAGCAGTGTAATTAGGTGGGTGATCCAACTCTAGAATCCTTAGAGGTAGCTTTCTGGGTTAACTCTAAGTAATAATGTTTGGCTTATTAGAAGCAGAATCTAAAATGGGAATTCTTTTGCAAGTGATTTATTGAGGGTGGTCTCTTAGTAGAAATCTGCAAGGAAGTGAGAGAAGCTTAGCAAAGATATAGATTCAGCTGAAATCTAGCCTCATGGGGAGCTCTAGAGCGTGAATGATGCTATAGGGTTGTCTCCTTTTGAAGAAAGTAGGATGAATCTTTTATGCCAGTATCAGACAGTCATCACCTTTAAGAAACCCTTTGGGAAGAAGGGCAAAATCTCTTTGAAATCCCTAGGCAAGAAGCCTCCCATAGGCCAAGGGCAATCTTTGTTGTAAAGGGTATAGCTGTGAGTTGATAGTATTCAACAGTCAGATTATCTAGGGGGGGGGTTCCCAACCCCAAGACTGCAGACCAGTACCATTCTGCGGCCTGTTAGGAACTGGGCTGCATAGCAGGAGGGGAGTGGTGGGCCAGCAAGCAAAGCTTCTTCTGTATTTGCAGCTGCTCCCCAATGCTAGCATTGCTGTCTCAGCTCCACCTCAGATCATCAGGCATTAAATTCTCATTGGAGCACCGGTCTCTGATGCCAAAAATGTTGGGGACTACTGATATAGGGGATCAATGCATCATCCCAGGAAATGAGATCTAGGTGGAGTACCCAACAGTATCTACTATAACAATGACTTTTATTGATATCATATGGAACTAGGATTCTCTAAAAAACGTTTTAAGAAACATTATGCCATATGTCAGGCACTGGAGTGGGAATGGACACATGGACAGATAATTGCAACACAATCAGCTCCATCCAACATTTATTTATTGTGGCCTACTAGGTGACAGGTGCTGTGCTAAGTAGAGGGTGACAAAATATCTTGATTTACCCAGGGCTAAGAGGGTTCTCTGGATGCAAGCCTTTCACTTTTAAAACTGGGACAGTCCCAAGAAAACCAAGATGAGTTACTCACACTAGCTAGATGCTGGGAATATAAAGGGAAGTGATAGCATTGTCTGCGACAAGAATCACAGAATCTTCTAAGTTCAATACCAGGGATTCCTAGAGGAGATGGCTGCTAAATTTGCATGTGAGGAAGTCACGGAGGAAGAGGAGGCATTGTACTGATTTATGTTTTTCTAAAACTACCAGCCTATATCATTTCCACTGGGCCTAAAGAACTCAACCAGTGTTGATCCCCTGGATCTCATCTTTCTGCCTGGGACCAACCCCAGCTCCTGCTCCAGCAAATATGATCATACTGTAAAAGAAATGAAGGCAGCTGAAGCGCTCACATCATATTAAGCCTGATTCTTTATTTCTTTCAGGATGGAAGGGGCTATTCTAAATTGAAGCAGGCATATCGAAAAACAGTGTCCACATTCCTTTCTTCATTTACTCAAAACAATTGAATGCCTATTAAGTGCCAGACGATGTTCTAGCTACTGAGAACACAACAGACAAAAATCTATTTATCTTCTTGTAGCTTACATTGTAGTGGCATAGGGAGGCAATAATTATGAGACATGGTGATGAATGCTATGGTAAAAAGTAGTTAGACAAATTAGGAGGTTAATGAAATAATCTGGGTGAGAGATGATGGTGGTTTGAATCAGGGTAGTAGTAATGGATACAATAAAAAATATTTAGGTTCTGGATATATTCTGAAAGTGGAGCCAACTGATGGGTTGAATGAGGTGTGAAAGAGAAGAGTTACATATGACTCTTGGGTTTGTGGCCTGAACAATGGAAGGATGTTGCCAATTGATGAGATGGGGAATGTTGATGGAAGAGCAGGATTGGGAAGAGGGGAAATCAGCAGTTCAGCTAATAGGCATCTAAGTACAGAAGCTGAGTAGGCAATTGGATATATGAATCTGGAGTTCAGGACATATAGTTTTGGAAATCTTCCATTTGTAGATAGTATTAAAAGCTATAACCCTCTATGAGATCACTAAAGGAAAAGTGACATTGAGAAGAGGTACAAAGAATGAGCTCTAGGAAATGGAGAAGAACCAATACAAGAGGCCAAGAAGGAATGGCAAATGAGTTAAAAGCAAAACTGTGGGTGTGTTTTGTCATGAAAGCCATGTGAAGACACTGTTTCAAGGGTGAGGTCAGGATCAACTGTAAGTCAAATAATATCAGGACAGGGAGTTAGCCACTGGGTTTAGCAGCCCTGGGTTTAGTGACTGATAACTATGACTAATCCAAGTTTTAACCACTAAACTAGAAAATTATTTCAGATCATTTCATCCTCTGGAATGTCTCCCAACTTTCATTTGAAAAATGGCCCAACGTTTCCAAAAAAAGTGATAAAATTTACCTTTTTGATTCTCAGAGGGACTGTACTAAACTCAAGGGCAGAAATTTTATTTATCTTAGTATCTTGGGACATCTAATGTAATGCCTGGTACATAGTAGATGTTCAGAAAATATTTGACATATAAATGAAATGGATATGATGTTCAGTATCCAAGTTTCCTCTTTCTTATTTTTCTTATTCTTCTGTATATTGTCATCTGCTTTATAAATTTCTTTCTTGAAATATGAAAGATTTGGTCTTTCATGGATCTTCATTTTTTATAAAATTAACTAATATATATAAGAAAAAACATACAACAATAATAACAACAACAATTATTCCCTGAGGATTTATTGTGTGCCTGGCACTAGACAAGGCATTTTGCAAATGTAATCTTCACAACAATACTGTGAGACAGGCTGTATTGTCCCAGTTTTATCATTTTATAAATTAAAGAATTGTGACTCATGAAGGTTAAGCAACTTGCCAGAGGCTTTGGAGTAGTGATTGCTATGTGTTCACCAATGCCCACTTCTTCTTCCTTCTGGACACACAAACTGATACATTTCCCAGTATCCTTTGAAATTAGGTGTGGGCATATGACTGAGTCCACAATACAATGTAGGCACAATGATAGGCACCACTTTCAAACTTGGCCCATAATCTTACATGCATAGTCTTCTCTTTCTTTCTGGATAAAGGAGCTAAATAGAGTAATCTCTGAGACATAGTGGAACTACAAGTTAGGAGGAAACTGGGTCCCTGACTGTATGGGAGCTGTCTGCCAAGGAGGAACATGGACATTAGATTTTGCAGGAGTAAGAAATAAATTTATCTTGTTAAGCCATTGAGATTTGAGAATTTGTTATGGCAGCTAGTATTACTTACCTTAAATGGTTATACAGCTGGTACATCTGAAGGCTTATTTCATGGATCTCTAAAACTGAAGGTCACTGGACTAAGGATATGAGACATGAAGGATAGATACCATATCAAAGACAAAGGACTTAAGTGACTGTTTGTACAAAACATGTTGTATGCTGAGCTTTTCGTCCTTCTTCTTCACTTTGACCACAGAGTGCTGTCAAGATCTTTTCCCTCCAGGCCAGAGATGTCTAGTATCTTCTCTGGGGACTCTAACCTAACACAGTCTGGTAAAGTCAATGCTGACAGGTTCCACTGCTCAGCTGAGAAAAAACATACAACAATAATAATCAGTTTTTTGTTGTTTCTCTTTTTTATTTATAACAAGCAACCAGGATAACCAGACAGTCGGAAAGACTCTAACATAAAATACAGATACCACAACAAATAAACAGAAGAAATACAACAGAGAGGAAACAGGGACACGAGGGAGATGAAATTTCAAAACATCTTACATTAATGGTCTTAAGAGATAAGACAGTCCATGAATAAAATGAGGGGAAAACGCTCTAAACTAAAGAAAGAGAAAACAAGTTTTTATAATTAAAAACATGAGGGCAGAAATAAGTCTCTGTAGAAGGACTGGAAGATAAATTTGAAGAAATACTACAAGCTGAGCAAAATTACAAAAAAATAAAAAAGGGGAAAAATTATAACAATATTAGAGGACTAGTCTAAAAGGAATTTCAGACAAAGAAATCAGAGAAAGCCAAGGGGAAGAGTGGAAACAATCAAATAATTTAAGAAAATTTATCAAATAGTTTAAGAAAATTTCCCAGGACTGAAGGACATGGTTAACTGATCAAATAGTTGTCACTTAGTACACAGGGGATGGAAAAAAAGATCTACATAAACACTTATGGCAATTCTCAATATTGGAGACAAAAAAAGATTCTTTGAGATTCTGGAAAGAGAAAACAGATTACCTACAAAGTTTCAGGTATTAGAATAGCTTTAGATTTTTCACCATCTTTAAAAATTCTAAAGGTAAGAGATATCCAATCAACAATCATATATATAGCTAAATTATTAATTATGATGGAGGGTAAAATAGAGACATTTTCACATATTCAAAGTCTCAAAATGGTCTCAAAAATCTACTGAAAGGTATACTTCAAAACATGAAAGAATAAATCCAGAGTGAGGAAGACATGGGTATAGCACTTAGCAGAGCTAAACAAGGAGAGGAGAGAGGGGAATTCCAGAAGGATGGTGAAGGGATATCCTAGAATGGCAGCTAAGTCTACACAGGAGTAGCAACCCACCAGACCTGAGCAGAGACAGATCCACTGAGGGCCATCAGCACCAAGATCCTAGCTTATCTGAGGACAGAACACCGAGGAGAATCTGGTCTGGACCCTAAACTAACTATATCTGGCTTGTCTTTACCATATGCTGAGTAAGATTTTGCCTTCTGCTCTATGGCCTGCTCTTAGATAAGCTGAGGGCACTCACTTCACTCACAGAAATGTTCTGCTTTGACCTGACCTTGAGGGTTGCACTTAGATCATGTAAATTCAGAGCAACTCACTCTCCCCAATTATTCCTTCCATACACCTAGTTCTTGGCCCACACTACAGTCTTGCCAGACAAGCTATAGTGTTGCTGAAGTAAGCTCTATGTTTTTGAAGTAAGTTCTATGTTTGTGCCTTGCCCAGTGACTTCTCCAGGCGGGGTTCTTGTAAAACCTTAAGGAGACTAAAGCCAGACTATGACGTAGAGACTCAGCTCAGTCAGTCTTCCCCTGTGGGTCCCTATCTAGTAGGGTTCCACATAGGTTTACGCTGTTACCCCATTTTCTAAAATTAAACATATTATTTGGAACTTCATGCATAAGTGGGAGACCCATAAAATACAGCTAGGGAATGATTAACACAGAAGGTGAGATGGTAGTTACTTTTGGGTAGGGGTAAAGGGTGAAGGGTGAAGGGTGAAGGGTGAAGGGAGAGGCATATAGCTGGGAAGGAACACAGTAGGTACCTAAGGGACTAGCAATTTTTTTTTTATTAAGTGGAGAGTTGTACATAGTACTTACTTTATTACCATTTAAACTGTTCTGTATGTATGATCCATTTCACAATTTAAAAAATGGTTGAGCCAAGTAATTGCCCAGGCTCTTTCCAGCAATGATGAGCTCTGATTTTATGAGGCTGTGAGTGAAATTATATGGACAGAATGAAATCCAATAGTACAACTCACTGCAGTCTGTGAGATGGCCCTGGGGGAAATAGCACTGATTTGGTATAAATGTTTGTAGGTTCTAGAGATGAGGATGGTGAACTGCTAGTGGAAAACAGGGATCCGGGAAAACCATGTGAGGTTGGTTGATCATAAACTGCTTTTATCGTAGCATTGCCTTCCCCTCACCTGGTTTACTTTCAGCAGCATCCAAAAAGATCCTTTAAAAACTTAGGTCAGGTCATTTCACTCTTCTGCTCGAAACTGCAGAATTCCCATGTCTTACAGAGTAGGAGACTAAAGGAGGTCCTATATTATCTGGCCCCATGCCACTTCTGTGACCTCATCTCCAATTATTTTGCCTCTTCACCATCCATTCTTCCTCAACTGCTCTAATCTGCTAGTCTTTCTCAAAGAGGCCAGGTACGCCTCTGCCCGAGGGCCTTTGCAATAGTAAGCATCCTCTGCCTGATGAGCATGCCCTACTGATAACTCCAGGGCTTGCATCCCCATTTCCTTCAGATTCCTCCAACATTCTTTGGAAAATTCCAACTGGTCCTTCCATCCCTAACATTCCTGTCCTATTGTATTTTTCACATTTTACACACACACACACACACACACACACACACACACTATATACATATAGATATAGATATAGTATAGATATAGATATAGATATAGACACAGTTCATTTGTTATTGGCTTTCTCCTTTCCTTTTTCCTCTTCTCCACTAGAATACAGAATCCAAGAGCTAGATTTTTGTCTGCTTTGATCACTGTTATAGTCCTAATACATAGGAGTGACAAGGCACACCCAAGTTTTTCTCTTGGCTTGCCGGGTCCCAGGACTCCATTTTCTGGTCTGTAGTGCTTCCTTGCATAAGGAGTAATGAATGGTATGGCTAAACAGCCAATGTTGATAAAGCATTATCACCTCGAAGAGCATGAAGAATGCCATGGAAATGCCAAGGCTTATTATCACCATTAGAAAAACATGAGGGCCTCTGAGAAGCCTGGGAATGACTCAACCTTCCAGCCTTCAATGGCACCTTCTAGATTGCCTGAGCTGCCCCATTGGCATAATTTGAGCCCTCTCAGACATAATTTAGCCGATTACTTGACATGCATATTCTCATTGCTCTATAATGCTTTCATCGAGTTATGACTTACAACAGATCAGGACAAGCCCAAGTAAAAACAGAGATTTGCTCTTTTGAAGGAGTGTGTCCAAGTTGACAGCAGAGTGAACACCAAAGACTACTCAGGGCTTAAAAGGAATTATTTCTTCTATTCAATTTAGAAGGCTTTGTTGATCCTAAATAAGAAAATTCAAAGACTTCTTCAAGCTCAGAGACTAAGTTTGCTCAAATGCCACATTAGGGTTGGAGGAGCTGGGCTGATTTTTTTGGAAGAAAAAAAATGCAAAACCATAGTGAAAACTTCCTAAGTAGGCAAAGGGGAAATTCCTCACCTGCAAAACTCTTTGAATGGACCAGTGGATTTACTAATGTACACAGCAGAGTCATTCGTTACAAAGAAATGGAAACATACTCGCCTTACTGAGATTCAAATGTACTCAGAACTTCCTCATCTTAAAGTTATTTGCCTGAGCAATAAGTGATCAGTGCAGAAATAAAAAGTTTGTACAGAGCAGCATTCTGGTTTATTGGCAGTAAAGAAAGGGCTGATCATCTTTGCTAAAAGAAATGATCAGGGCTCCTATCACAGTCCTTACATTTACATATTCTTTTATATTTTACAAAGCACACATACTCTATTGGTTCACCTTCCTAATACTTCTGGAAAAGGGTCAAGTCTAGAAATATGGTCCTCATTTTACCATTGAATAAACGAGGGCTCCAAGAAATGGTTTTGGCCAACATCATTTGTGTAGTGCAACCCAACTTTCTATGATGATGGGAATATTCTTTATTTATTTTGTCCAATATGGTTGTCACTAGCCACAGGGGCTGTTGAGCACTTGAGGTGTGGCTAGTGTGATTAAGAAACTAAATTTCTAATTAAAAAAATATTAATTAATTTGGATTTAAATAGCCGTTTGTGGCTAGCAGGTGCCATATTGGACAGGGTAGGAGTGAGAGACTCAGCTGAGACTCTAATCAAGAATAGCTGATTCCATGCCCATAGTTTCCTAATCTGGGCAAGCTCTAATTAATGATGCAGAATAAAGTGAAATTTGCTAAGAATGCTGTAGCTTTGAGAAAGGGTAAAGTAGAATCAGTCCCAGAGGCTCCTAGTCCAGTTTACCTGGGCTCAGTCTTGCCAGTGTTTTTCATGCAGGCAAATGCCTGCAGCTTGGTTTTCACAGTAAAGCACAGGCTGAAATCTGGTTACCATTATGCTTGCTATATGATCTTTTTGTGGCTTCCACCTTCTTAAAACAAGAAAAAAAGGCCTTAGCTTCCCCACATATGCTAGGATGATAAGCACCTATTTAATCTCTGTCACTGCAAAGAGAACAGAATACCTCCTTTGAACTGAGAAAGGTTGCCTTGTGAATTTAGACAATTCTCTTGGGGTGAGGTGTGGTGGGGAACAGGGGTAGAGTTAGGTCAGGCCTCATGTTTCCCCAAAAAATCTCATATCTGAGTATGCGTTGGTATCTGCTTATGGGGAGGGAGGGTGGAAGGAAAGGGGAGACTCAGATTTAGTGGGAGCAAGTCATTCATTTGTTTCTACATTAGCCTTGTGGGCTTGAAACTGTTATTATAAAGCAGAGTTTCTCAATCTCAGCATTATTGATATTTTGGGTCAAAAAAATTTTTTTTTTTCTGTGAGAGGTTGTCCTGTGTATTGTAGGATGCTTAGCTACATCTCTGCCCTCCACCCACTGAAAAAGGACCCCATCCTCCAGTTGTGACAGTGAACAAATGTCTCCAGACATAGCCAAATATTTCCTCGATGTATCCAGTTTGAGAACCACTATTCAAGAGTCACTTTATGTGAATCTATTCAATCTCACACAGCTAGTATTTGGCTTAGAGTATTTTTAAACTTAGGTTCATCTTTTTCTTCCCCTCTAAAGCCCATTGTTTTTACATTGTAATGTTTTTAACTTTTGGTGGAGTTTGGGAAAAGGCATTAAAGAAAATTAAAACCAGAAAAGAGAATACTAGCTTTTAATGTCCCTCCCTTCCTTCCCCAATCTAACACTCATGTATCCCTGGTGTTCAAATAGAGCCTGGTATGGAGAATGCATTCAATAAATATTTTCTAGAGTACGTGCATACATGAATGAATTTCAAAGATATCACATCTTCTATTTAGGACGTTGGATGGAACAAACAGGGCCGGCTGTTAAGTTGTAAGTGCTCAGATAGAAAGACTTAAGGGAACATGAACTGAGGAAGTTCTATGGGCTAAATCCAAATCAAAGTCTTTGGAAGATTCTAGAATTGGGATCCTAGAAATCAGCTACAAAGACAAAACTTAAGCGGTAGGCATCCTAAACATGAACTTAAAACCAGACAGACCTGATTTGGATTCTGGCTTTTTCTATTGTTTTGTATGTGACCGTTACTGTTTTTCTAATCATGAAGAAGGGACAGATCTCAAGGAAGAAAATAAGAAAGAAAATGGACAGAGCTGGAGGAAGTCAGGAACAGAAGAGGAGGTCCACGATGATCACCTTTAGGGGACTAATGAAGGCAGGAAAGTGACGTTGCTGAAAAATACAAAAATCACAAGAAATAATCTTAATCCAGTATTGTCTCAGGCAGGGTTCTCCAGAAGCTGACGCAGAAGCATGGTGATTTGCATGCAAGTAACTTATTGAGTATGATCCCAGGAGAAAGTGGAAAAGAAGTGAGGAAGGTAGGTCAGAGGAGAGAAAGAAGTGAGTCGAGGGTTCAATTTCAGACAAAGTCCTGTTCTCAGCTTGATCCTATGGAGAGCTCTGGAATGTAAATTGCATCTTGAGAGGCCAGGGAGCCAGACTTCATTTCTTCCCAACCAGTCAGCCATCGGTTATAGGTGCCTTGAGAGGATGTAGATAGACTCCTGGGAACTTCTAGCTCTCTGCACATTTGGGGAAACTGGTTCAGTGGCTCAAGTGTTTTCCTGGAGAGAGTTGTAGATAGAAGCAGTTAGAAGGAAAGCACCCTGAGACTGGGGCTCAGTGTATAAAACCAGCACAAAACAGATCTGAAACGGTCTGGATGTTACACGGACAGTGTCTTCTCCAGGTGTCGAGGGCCAAATTGAGTTGCTCCTTGATAAATATAATTGATAGCCTTGTAAGCGATGGTGAAGCTGTTGAGAACAAAAGAATTGGACACATCAGGGCTGATTGGGAAGGCAGGATTGAGGTTCAAAGCATGGCTTTGGAGGGAATGAGATCTGGGTTCTGAATTTTCTTAAGGTATTCCTGACCAGCTCCAGCTTCAGCCCCTCAGAGCTATTCACTCTTGGACTCTTGGCTCCTTTTTTTTAATGGATTCAGGATTAATTGCCTTTCTGGGCCCTGGGCATGGACATACAAAGCAGACTGAAAAGCTGAGGGCTGAAGAAATAGATAGTTAATAGATTGTCTCTTGGTCCTTGTGTTTGTCATCTAATGATCCCCAGGTGGCTTCTGGGGTAGGATAGGCCTGCACTCAAGCCTGATTCAGCCACTTATCTATAGAACCTTGGGCAAATCTTTAACTCTTACATTCCTCATCAGTGAAATAAGGCACAACCTCATAGGACAGGGCCTTTGGACAGACAACAAGAGGGTGACAAGAGCTACTGAATGTAAAACACAAAGTAGATGAAAAACAAGACAAGACAAAACAAAACAAAATAAAACAAAACAACAACAACAACAACAAAAACACAAACCAATTTGCTTTCCTTTTAAACGAAAATTTATTTTATTTTATTTTTTCTTTCTTTTTGTTCTGCATACATTTACATTGCTGGGAGGTGTGGGGGAAGGCAGGGGCAAAGATAAATAAAAAGGGAGGAACCCACATTTTGGGTTACTTTTAGGAATTAAATTTATAATCATAGTAGCCAGAGTCATAAGAAGCCACCCATACTTTCTAGGTAAGTATAGCTTATATAATTAGCAGCACAGCAGCCAAGCTGGCCACAACTGCTGACCCACTGCAAAGCCTGCCATGCGGTCAGCAGCTCAGAAACTAGGGCATTGGAGACAGCCAAGGAGCGTCTGGGTCTTCCCTGAGCTTTTACCTTGTGTAGTTGGTAGAGGCAGCTCAGCATCTTAAAGATTCATAGCCAAGTTTGTCGGATTTTCAATCAAAGCCAGAACTTGAGATCAGTCACAGTTAATATCGCGGAGATTAACTGTTCCATTAGAAAAGGGTGGCTATTAATTAAGCCCCAGAGGCTGTTGTGATGAATTGAGGCCCAGCAAATAGGGTGGAGGCATCCTGCTCTTACAGGAGATGGAAGCAGTTGCCATGAGCTCCCTGTAGCTTTATTGGACATGTCCTATTTGCCCTGATTTAGAAGAGATTTATTTTTTTCTTAAAATGTTTTTGCTTGCAAAGTCTATAAAAGCAAGATGATTTATTACTGGTTCAGCTACGATGGTGATCCCTGAGCCAATGAGTTCAGTACTTGGTGTTTTTGAAAATCAAATACAAAAGAATCAGTATTTTGCTAAATGGCTCTCCAAGTAGGTGATTTATACATAATATCTTATTTTGAATGGGCAACTGGAAAGAGTTCTTTTAAAACAAAGGCAAACCTGTGGCCTAGTGCAGAAGACATCAGGGCCAGATCTGCCTTTGTAGCTGGCAATACTGGCATCAAGACCATAATGGGGTATTGTCTTCATTAAAAATACTTGAATCAGTCCTAAAGACTGTCAAGAGGAGTCTGAGATTCAGCAGGATGAGCTAGCTTCTCCCCGGGGCAAATCCTATCAGCCAGGGGTTGCCAAACTTCTGTGTAGGGCCAGACAATAAAAACATAAGTAGTTCAGGTTATATGGTATCTATTGTAACTACTCACCTCTGTTACAGTAGCACAAAAGCAGCCATAGACAATAGTAAATGGATGTGCATGGCTGTGTTCCAATAAAACTTTATTTACAGCAACAGCCAGTGAGCTAATTTAGCCCTTGCCATTGTTTGCTATCTCCTGCTCTAGAAAGTATATTGAAAGGGCGATTCTAAATTAATGACATTTATTTAAACACTGACATTTTTATTAGGTTAGAAGTAATGACTTCAATAATAATTAAGTTAGTACAATAATAAACTTTAAAATTACTTTTTGAATAAAAAATAAAATATTTTTATTACCGACAAATAGAAGAACACAAAATGTAGAAATATAACATATATAACATATACATATAACATGTTGTGGTAGACAAATTGGGTTGACAAGTATGACAACCATTTACCCCTTTCTTCCTTGCTATCTTCTATTATAGTGCTTGGAAAGCCAACACACTTGCCATTCTAGTTTCTTTAGTGCTAGGGATAGCCATGTAGCTCATGAACATTTGATGTAAAGGGAAATCTGGGAATGTTGGAGGTGTTGGGATGCCTCCAGGATAGTTTTTCTTCACTAGACAAAACAGAAAGCCGTTTCAAGAAATTTTCCTTAGCTTCTTTCTTCTTCCTAATTGGAATATGGATGTAATGCCTGGAGCTATAACAGCCAAATTGACACCTTGAAGTGAGAAGCCAACAGTCTAAGTCTGGATGAGGGGAAAGAAAACAGGATCCTGGATCTACGATGACATCACAAAACAGAGACACATTGTCCTGGATTGCCCACCACCTTGGAATTCTTGTCATCTGAAATAAAAATAAAACCCTATCTGTTTAAACTATGATAGTTGGCTTTTTGTAAAATGTAGCCAAATATAACTTTAACCGATACTCTGTGGGATTATTAAAATGTTGCAAAACAGCTTACAATGGAAAACCCTGGTCTAAAGTCTTCATCATGTGTGACATCTGGATTTAAATTTAATATTAATTAATATTAATAATCAATGCATGAGTAGAAATTCTTTCTTTTTGAATACTATAAAATAGATATCTGTTTAAAGTTATAGTTTTAGCTCAGAATAAAGCTCCCCTTGCATTTGAGAAGGTTTTAGTTGTAAATTTGTACATGGGATATGGCCTTAACACTTAGAAAACACCTTGGGAGTAAACACTTAAGAAAATTGTATGACTTTCCCACATCGTAGCAAAAGTTGCTTTTCGTATTAAATGTATGGCATCCAAAGTGAAGTAAAAGTTTAATAACATGATATATCACTTGTTTGAAAGAAGCAGCTGCTACTGGGCAGGGGTGGCAACAGAGTCGAGTTCCACCTTAAGCGTCATAACTTGGGGGACAGAAGGTGGCCCTATTATTTCCCAGAGCAGGAACATTTCAGAGTTTTTCTGGGCAGGTAACTCAGGCCAAGTGTTGTCATCCAAGCAGATTTCAGAAATGGCTCTCCTTCCCAGTGCAAAGGCAATTTAGATTGCCAGATCGCTATTTGTTGCATTTTTTGTTCATTTCCAGAGCCACTCCACGTTCTCTAAAACAGCCCCTTTCACAAGCAATGATGATAATGCTCATTTGGAATCTGTAATTGTGGCTTTACAAAACTGTATTTAAAGCGTAGTATCTAAGAACAAAGACCAGTCACAGATGCTGAATTACAATCCAAAAAGGGTCAAGGGTCAGGGAGGCCTCCAGAGGCTAACTTCTGGTTGCATGAATGCCTTTGTTTGACAGTTGGAGTCATCTTAAATATTTGTATATGTAAAAAGAACTTCTAAAGGCATATGTTCAATTGAAAATGTGAATTTCTGAAATACATGTTTATTATATATGACCTAGTTTGAAAACTAAATTATTGTGGAGTTTTTATTTTCTTTGGAGAAGTTCATTTTGGAGGTTTGGATAAGATTATCTTCTCCATGTTAGGCTGTTGGAAAGATTCATGTATTTTCTAATTTTTTTAGAATTGGAGTCTGCAAACCATAGTCTGCAAACCAACTTTGGTGCAACATTTTCTTTTTATAAATAAAGTTTTATTGAAACACAATTGTACCCACTCATTTACGAATTCATTGAACTTCTTAGATCTGAGGATTTGTTGTGTTTATCAAATTTAGAACATTTTGGCTATTATTTCTGTAAATATTTTTTTCTGTCTTAATTCCCCTACCTGCTTCAGGGCTCCAATTATATATGTATATTAGGGCACTTGAAGTTGTCCCACAGATCACTGATGCTCTTTCCTTTTTTTTTTCTCTATATGATTCATTTTAGATACTTTCTATTATTATATCTTCAAATTCACTAATATGTTATTCTGAATTACCTAATCAACAGTGAATCCTATCCAGTGTATTTTTTATCTTTTAGAAGATCAATTTGGGTCTATTTTTCAGTTTTTTAAATTTTTATTCAAATTATTTATATTTTTAAAAATTTGTTTTAATTTATTTTCAGTCACTGTTGACATTCAATATTAAATTAATTTTGGGTGTACAACATAATGATTAGACATTTATATGATATGAAGTGATCACCCAAGAAGGCTACCAGTTTTTTAAAAGAATATTTTTATTTATTTATTTATTTTTGACCAATAATTGTATATATTTAAGGTATACAATGTAATGTTTTGATATATACACCCATTGTGAAATGATTATCACAATCAAGATAAGTATCATGCTTATTACCTCCCATAGTTACTCTTTTGTTTGTTTTGTTTTTATTTTGGTGAGAACACTTGAGATCTACCCTGTTAGAAAATTTCAAGTCTATAATACATTATTATTAAGCATTGTCATCATGTTATACATTAGATTTCCAGAACTTATTTACCTTATAACTGAAAGTTTGTACCCTTTGGTTTTTGTTATACCTCCCATGCCTCTATTTAACAGTTATAATACATAATATGTAATGGAATATAGTTATAATAACCTTTAATGTTCTTATTTACTGATTCTAATATCAGTATCAGTTCTTGCTTTACATCAATTGGTTGATTATTCTCATTATGAGACAAAATTTCCTGCCTCTGCATGCCTGCTAATCTTTGATTAAATACCAGATATTGGTTACTGAATATTTTTGTATTCCTATAAATATTCTTGAGCTTTACCTTTCAGATCTTCCTTTTAAGCCATTAGGTAAACCAGGGCAACATTTAGTCTAGGGCTAAATAGTCCCCAGTCTTAAGGCAAAACCCTTCTAATCACGCTACCCATTACCCTGTGATTTATGAAGTTTTCCAGTTTGACTCTTGGGAGTAGACACTCTTTTTCTGCCTTGTGTGAATGCTGTATGCTGTTCCTTCTAATCATTTTGGGTGGTTCTTTTCCTGGCCTCAAATAGTTTTCTCAGATTCCTACAGTGATCAGGCATCTGCTGAATACTCAAGGAAAACTCTTTGCACATTTTCAGAGTTCGTTTTCTATACAATTCTCTCCACTGCAAGACTTCGTTCTGTGAACTCTAGATCCCTCAGTCTCCCTGCATTCTCAGCTCTGTGTCTCCAACTCAGGAGATTTGCTGGGTGCTGCCTAGGTTTCCCGCTCCCTACTCCATGGCCTGGAAACTCTTTTAAGACAGGAAGGCAGGGAAATCATTGGTTCACCTTATTTATTTTCTATCTATCCTTCATTGCTTCGTGCTCACTGTCTTGAAAAACATTGTTTCATATGTTTAGTCTAGTGATTTTGGTTGTTTCCTGTTAACTCCATCTCAATTGGAAGTGAAAGTCCTCCACCATAGAGTTTTAAAGCCAGAAAGAACCATGAGTCATGCAGGGCAGTTCTTTTTATGGATGAGATCACTCAGGCTGAACAGGTGCCTGGGGTCTAGATTAGAAAGAGCCCTGAACTTGATTGTAATGCTGCGTTCTAGTCTTTGTTCTGTTATTAGCTAGTTGTGTGTTCTTAATTTGCTTAAGAAATAAATAACTTCCTACTGCTATTTCTCTTGCTTGTCCTCTCGCCTCTTCTCTGGAGTAACTGAAAACAGTTTTACCAAAGACTATGGATTTTAATGGATCCACAGTTAGTTCCTTCCAGGTCATCGCTCAGAATTGATTAAAAATATGAGGGTGTCTTTACTGATGTTGTTCCACTAAGAGAAGACAGTTGACAGACAAAAGGAAATCACCGAATTATCATTTAGTATAATGACTGAGTACAGAACTGATAGCTTTCCAGACCTCACTTCAGTGATTAAAAAAGCAGTGAAATGCACAATATTTATTAAAAATTTCCATCCAATTAGTGTTTTAACAGTAATCTAAGCTCTCTAAAAGTATACTTAAATTGAAGCATATATCTGAAATGTTGATTAATAGGACATGACTCTGCGTGTATAGTAACCCTCCAGAAGCCCTCATAAATAGCCTCAGGCACACACACACACACACACACACACACACACACACACACACCTGTGCTTAGTTACTACCTGACACATCACTCTGTTTGCTTTCTTCAGGGCATTTATCACGATCTGAAATTATCTTGTTTGCCCCTTTCTCCTTCCTATCTATTGACTACTCATACCTCCACCGTTTGAGCCTGATGAGGGTCCAGGCCTCCCTCTCTGCTGAGGTTAGCGCTTCGCACAGAGTCTGGCACAGCGTGGGCCATCACTGAGGATTCATTGAATTGATGAATGAAAGAATGAAGCTCCTGCAGGAATTTCGTACAACTAAGATGAAGCAGGGCAGCAAGAAACTGAACTTGGGTTCTGAAACTGTAAAGCCAAGATCAGTTCTAACGTGAGCTGTATTCATTCATTTGACAAGTATTTACTGAGGACTGACTCTGTTGGAGGCTCTGGTACATGTGCCAGACCTTGGAAAAGTCGTTTAAACTGCCTGAGCCTTATTTTCACCCCCCGCAAATAAAGACAGTGAGATCTACCTCACAAGATAGTAATGTATGTAAAACCACCCTGTACACTGCAGCACTCTGCATAAATGTAAGATATTCTCGACTATTTTTGTATAACTTTATTTTAAATTTCTAATCCTTCTAGAAAGGTCTTCATGACCTCAGTCTGGGAAGACGTAAATGCTTCCTATATTTATTATGTAAGTCTCTCTACTGACATAAGCAACTATGGTGATTTTTCTTTATCTTTTGAAATTTTCTTTGTTGGGAGCATCCTAAACCTTGTGGATTTTCTCAGGGAATGATAAGATGTCTTCATCCTCTCTTGACACCTCTCCCTGAGATATATGAGTGTAGGAGGTCTGTTTGGAAGCTGGCCACTGGGGAGAAGAAGAGGAGAAAGAAAAAGTTGGTGTTTGCATGTTTCCTTGGTTACAGGCATCACCTCCCTTCTGATTAGGGCTTGCCCTCCCAAAAAGCCTGGTTTTAATTTCCTCTTTGAAATGTGAACTGGGTCTTGTTGCCAGTTTAGATTTCACTGGTCAGCTGTTTGGCAGAATCTGGCCCCCTGAGGCCATCTCTTTTGCTCAGGCTACTCACTGGCCTTTTTGCAGTCACGTCTCCTTGGTTTAACAGTTCTTATTCGGGTTAGGATGAATGGCCTTATTACTGCTGTTCCCTGACCACCCTAAAAAGAACAACTCTGATCATGATTGTAGGGTGGGGTCTGGTGCCACCCCCAGAGATCAGAATGTGATGAAACCCTATTCTACTAAATGAAATACCCCATATTTCGATAAATGCATTGCATGGCTGGGATGTTGCTAATATTCTTACAAGTAGAAGATGAATTGGTGTGAGGGGAAGAATGAAGACATAGGTATAGGAGGGTTCCAAGAGTTGGACTGTACCCTGGGGAGATACAGACTGGTTGGTTGCATGGGTCTGGCCAGGTTCATCACCTGTCAGATGAATTTAATTGTCCATGTTTCATTTCTGAAGGTGGAGGGAGCTGCTTATGGGGCAACGTGCCAAGGGAAAGTTTGGAGGGCCAGGGCGTGTTGGCAGAAAGGTACCCAGAAATATGCGAATACACAATCATCAAGCTAAAGAAGAGCCGAAAGTAGCAGCTGGGAGGTAGACCAGCGCACTTTTTCTAGGGACAAAGTAAGCTGTAAGTTGAACTGATGGAACTCAGGAAGAGTTATAACTGGGGTGAGAAAATGAGTGGTTGGCGATGAAAAGGAAGAGAAAAAGGATTTTTAAAAGGAGTTCAGGACAAGATATGGGGCGGAGAGGCTGGTGTTCAAGTATCTGGATCCTCAGAGGCTGGACATCCCTTGGGCATTTCTTGGATGGAATCCCAGAGGAACCTTTCCTTGCTGTAGTGGGGGTGGGGATGTGGCTTCCTCATGCTGAGAAATCAGGTCAAGCCATGGTATTGTGAAGACGATATTAATATATGTGACAAGACCTTGGAAACTGTAAAGCAGTTCAAATGTTAGTGATTATTGATATTTACTCTGCGATAATAACAAACATGTGTATCATTTCCCCTTCCCAGGCCTCTGGGAAGATGCTTTCCTGCCAGCTGACCTCAGGAAAGTCCACCTCCATCCATCAGAGAGGTTTTAGCGGTGGAACCTACAAAAGGAAGGGGCCAGCTCCTCCAATTTTCTTCTTCCAGTGGTCTCCTTTGCCCTTATGCAAAATTGGAAGAGGCTGGAGAGGAGTGGCCTTTACTAAGCCAAGAAACTGTCCTATTGAGCCTTTCCTCCAGAGCAGTGGGGCTCTTCTCATCCTACATCCATATAACCAAAAGGGGCCTTTGAAGAATTCTTCCAAGAACAAAACGATTTCCTGGCAAATGACTTGCTGTCTTCCCCATTAGAGATACAGGCAGCTGCAACTCAATTGCAGCCTCCCTTGTTAAAATGAAAACCATAAAGTTCTGCACTCTGATATGCGTGCAAAGTGCCAGGCACTGTTTTCAGTGATAATAAGGTGAAGACATTCAGGCCCAGAGCAGTTGAGTAACTGTCCAAGGCCACACAGCTAATACAAGGCAGAACAAGGTTTAGAAGTCAGGCTCTGGACTTTGCCTCCCAGGCTGTTTCTTTGCCTCTTCAGTGTCATGCTACTTTTGGGATGTCATCTCAACGACCACCACATCCTCACCCTATTTCTGGAAAAAAGAGTACGCCCTTTGTGAACCATGCCATTCTATATTAAATAAAGCATGTTGAGTCTGAGGCATATTATGAATAGTGTTTAACATTCTTGAACTTGAGAACTGGCCATCTTGGCCTGTTCCCTTTGATGGGAAGTTTAACATCAAGGCTGTAATAATAGACTCTGCATGTCTTAATAGAGAATAAAAGCTGGGCATTTTGCACGTGCACAGGAAATTCTTTTAAAATAACCAAATATTAGGAGTTTATTTTTTATTCTTAAAATCAGAAGTTGATTTATCTTCAAAAGTTCCCCTCCAGAGCTCTTCTTAAACAGTATATTTTTCAGATGGCTGTAATGTTAATTAATGTCTGTTCAACAAGCCTGTGTAAGACACAACACCCCATATTCACCCACGCAACGTCAAGCCATCATCTTCTTTCCCCTGGATCTTTGCAGGTGCCTCTGTACAAGTCTCCTCACTTCTGCCCCTGCCCATCCTGCCTCTCCACTCCCACATTTTATTGTCTTTCCTTTTTAACCTAGTACCCAGAATGAGCCTTTCAAAATGAATGTCAGTACAGTTCACTCTTCCCTGGTTTTCTTTTCTCTTTCTAGGTGTTTTCTCCTTTCAGTAAATGTTTGTGGAGCCCTTACTGTGTGCCAGGAGTTGTTCCAGGTGCTGGGACAATGTCAGTGACTGAGGCAAAGAAACTAGCTTTTGGAAAACTAACAGAGGAGACAGAGAATAAGACAGTAAAGATAATAAATAAGGGGATAGAAGCAAAGACTAGAAGAAAAATAAAGCAAGGGAAGGGGGATTGGAGAGCAAGGGTTGGGAGTGTGGGGGAGAGCTTTTCTCATTTTAGAGTAAGGTGGTCACATCAAACCACATTGCTAAAGTGTCATGGAGCCCAAAACCCTCCAATGGTGTCATATCTCACCCAGAGGAAAAGCCCAAGTCTTACAATTGCCCCTAAGACCCTACGAGATTTAGACCTCACCCACCTTCTCTGGCCTCCTCTCCTATTGCTGTCCCCCTAGATCGGTGGGCCTCACACTGTGGTGGACATCGCATGGAGGGCTTGTTAAACCACAGATTGCTAACGGTGGTGAAATCCAAATAAAGTCTGCGGTTTAGTTAGTATTGTATCAATGTTCATCTAAGTTAAAAAAAATGAACCGTGACTCTGTAAGATGTGAACACCAGGGGAAGCTAGGTATAAGGGAAACCTCTGTACTCTCTTTATAATCCTTTGTAAATCTTAAATTATTTCAAAATACAAAATTTACACACACACACACACACACACACACACACACACACACACACACCCTGTATGTGTCAGTCTGTTCATGATGGGGCAAAATAGCAGCATTCTTACATGCTTATCATATACAGAAAGGATGTGACGTGTCTCCAGCTGTTCTCATGGCAGAAATCAGGAACATATTTGTTTTTATTAGGGGTCTGTGCTTATTAGGAAATGCTCAAAGTTTCATTTATTTTGGGGGGCCAGACCAGACATAATTTTTATTACATTCAGTGTGCAAAGCTGGTGTATATGTTTCCCCCCTGGCTGCAGAACATGTGGTGTATGTGTGTTGATAATGGGCCAAAATGTCAGTTTCGCTTCTACAAAATTTCCTGGGTTTCAAAGTTCAGCTTTTGCTCAGGACATAGCCTTTGCCTCTGTTGTTCTTAATGGGTTTTCTGATCTCCTCAACTGACCACCCATTTAACTGACAGTACGTGCCATTCACTGAATGCCCACAAAATGCCTGGGACCAATGTTGGCCCTTTTTGTGATAAGAGCTAATATTTATTGAGCTTTACTCTGTTCCATGCTCTTCTGTTCTAAGCGCTTTATATGAATTATCTCATTCAATGTTACACAACGCAGGAGGTAGTTACTATTAGAATTCTCATCTTATAGGTTAGGAAACTGAGGCACAAGAAGGTAAACAACTTGCCTGCTATCATATAGCAGGTAAATAGAAGAGCTGAGAGTTGAACCTGACTCCTGAGTCACAGCTACGCTATGCTGCTCTTATTATATTTGCATATTACTTCATTAAATCTTCACACAACCCTGCGATGTGGGTATTTCCACCCCATGTTATAAAGGAGGAACAGAGAGTTTAACTCATACGCTAAAATTATACTGAAAAGGCAATGGGAATTTTTATATCCGGAACTTCTTGTCTCCACGGTTTTCCAGTATACTCCCATGATGCCTATGAGACATTCTGGTTCCTGCTGGCCACCATGTGGCCTTTGGACAGTCCACGTGGCTTGGCCCCATGATGTATGACTCACTTGGCCCTTCATTACAGTGCTCAGCCCGTGGGATGCATGAATTCCTCGAGCACTGGGATTTAATATGAAATTGTTCTCTTTCATTATAAGAAATCAGTATCTTCCAATGATCAATCAGATATTTAGATTCAGTGTGGTCTTCACTAAGAGACTTCGGTGTGTGCCATCCTGTGTTGTGGCTATGTTTTGGGGTTAGGAAGAGAGCACTGAATTTGTCTAACATTTAGTTGCCTCTTTCATAGAACTTATGATCTGGTGGGCCAAATAATAATGACACTGAGACACAGATGTGCTTTGAGCTGTGTGTTATGTATGAAATGCTATAGGGGTTGACAGAAGGAATAGTAGAGCTTCTGGACAGGGCTCTTGGGGGACAAGGACCTTAAAGGACATGTGCTCTCTGCACGTGAGCAGGAAGATTCACCAGGTACAGATGAAAAGTTTGAAGACAAGGCCAGTGCAAAGATGTACTTGGTAGGAGGGAGAGAGGCATTGGCATTTTCTGAGACTCTGTATGTGCCAGATGCTGAGCTAGATACTCAATATACAGTATTTCAATGACTCCTCAAGTTAGCCTTATATAATAGATGGGATCATCCCCATTTTACAGATGAGGAAACTGAGGCTCAGAGAGACTAAATGATTTGTTTTTGGTCCTACAGCTCTTAAGTGGTAGAGTAGGGCTCAAACTCCATCTTGACTGGTGACAAAACTCACATTCTTTCCACACTGCTAGAAATTTATATGGTTTCTAAGCTTTCTGGGAGCAAAGATCCACACAGGCAGCTTGACTTCTGTGATGGTTAATTTTATGTGTCAACTTGACTGGGCCACAGGTGCTCAGCTATGTGATTGAACATTGTTCAGGGTGTGTCTCTGGATAAGATTAACATTTGAACAGGTAGATTGAGTCCAGTAGATGTCTACCCCGTGTGGGTGGGCCTCATCCAATCTGTTAAGGGCCTGAATAGAACAAAAAAGCTGAGAAGGAAAATTTGCTTCTTCTGCTTATCTGTCCTTGAGCTGAGACGTCAATCTTCTCCTGCCTTTAGACTTGGACTCAGATTGGAATTTATACCAGTGACTCTTTTGGGGCTTCCAGCTTGCAAACTGAAGATTCTAAGACTTTTTGGCCATTATAACCATGTGAGCCAATTCCTTCCCATAAACCAAGTAAGTTCCCTCTCTCCCTCTCTCTCTCTCTCTCTCTCTCTCTCTCTCTCCCCCCCCCACTCTCTCCCTCCTTCCCTCCTTCCCTCCTTCCCTCCCTCCCTCCCTCCTTCCCTCCATCTCTACATATATGTATTCTATTTCTTCAGAAAACTCAGAAGACTAATACATTCTTTCTGACCTCATGGTGAAAGATACTTCTGTTTCTGATGAGACATAAACCCTGGCCCCTTGGGGATAGAGAAAGGGGCGGCTGTTGTGATGGGGCCTCCAGCATGACAGTCGGAGGTCTGGGCCCTAAGGTTAATCATTCGGGACAGGGCCATAGCATGGTTTGGTCGGCTGAGCCCAGCGGAAGACAGACGCAGGGCCTGGAAGCAGAGGCCTGAGCCTGAGGATGTGGGTCTAGGAGGGTGGTGAAGCTGGTCCTGCTCAGAGAACAAGCTGACTTCTCAGAAGCCTCTGGGTGCATAGTCAGTTTGATTCCACCAACTACATGAAGGACAGGTTCTCTGCTTGGGGTAGAGATATCAAAATAAATCACACAAACTGACCCTCTTTAGACTCAGTTGAGTTCACACAGAGGGACAAAGAGAATTTCAGTACAAGTTTGTGTGTGTTAGTATTCCTTCCACCCGCCTGACTCGGCCTTCAGCCTCCACGTGTCTGGTTTTGCCTTTGGAATATTGCTGAGTGCTGAGCGCCTGCTTCAGTGCGCTCTCTGGCATCTGGCTGTATCTGTGTGATCTGTGATCCCATGACCTGTGGGTTACAGCATGTCCACCCAGTGGAACAGTCAGTCACACAAACAAGCCATGTCACTTAGATTTAGTGTTCATTCCTGAATATGCATTTTCAAATAGAAGACAGTAAGCCAGATATATCCTGGGTGAAGATGTGCTGTATATATTGAAATTCTATTAGTCTGCTGGAACAAAATGGGTACCAGTTATTGCAAAATGCTGTAATTAATGAAGGCAATAAAAGCTATTAATTTTAAATTTAAAAGTTATCAGACTTTTCAAATGGTAAAGAGACAGTGTGATGCTAATATAGATACTATAAAGAGAGTGAGTTAGCTAGATAACTTTAAAAACAAGTCAATAGCCTTTTGGAGCCAACAAATGTTTATTAAGTTTGAATAATAATACATGACAGAACGATAGAGATAATAGAGATTAGATTAGAATGCAAAAGTTTGTAGAATTATTTGGTATACTAATATTTGTAACACTCCTCAAATAGCCTTTAAGAGTCAGATTTAATTTTTGATATTTATTCCCAATTAGGCCATGAGTCTTTTGAGAAAAAGTTTTATTCAGAATCCTTCACCTCTGTGAGGATGAATTAAAAAACATTAAATGCCTATTTAGGGGGGAAGAAAGGGGGAAAATCTCTAAAATCTTGTGAAACAATATCTATGATAAATCCTCTTCCAATCTAGATCCGAAGGACATACGAAATAGAAGATACAAGTGTGTGAGAGAACAGTGTGCTAGTCAAACTGCGTTTCACTCTGGTGGGTTGCCGTGCCTCTCCAGGAAGCACAGCCAGCTGCCAGGTATAGTCTTAGGGAGGGAGAGAGCCCAGCTAACCCTGCATCCCCCAGGACAGGAGGTATAGAGTGTCCTACTGCAGCCACCCCAGGAGTGGCCTGGAGAACAGGGTCTGGGACATGGCCAATGCCCAGAGCAGGGCTGCCTATTTCCAGAGGGCAGGAGAGATGAGGACACCTCCTGGAGCCTACTCTATGTGGGAGGCAGATGGGAACAGTATCGGGATGGCAGTACTCCATGGCTGAGGTCCTCAAGAGCAGCTGCCACATGAGCCTACAGACTCTAAAGGAAGTGAGGTCCTCACACTACATGATTAGTGCAGAGCTGGCCTTCAGTAGACTGGTAGAAAAAAACCTCAGTCTCTAGAGCTGGGAAGATCTAACTTTTCTTTTCTTTTCTCTTCTTTTCTTTTCTCTTCTTTTCTTTTCTTTTCTTTTCTTTTCTTTTCTTTTCTTTTTTCTTTTTTCTTTTCTTTTTCTTTTCTTTTCTTTCTTTTTTGTTGTTTTATTTTAATTTTTTATTATTTATTTACTTTTTTTTTTATGATGACATTGATTAACGAAGAAGACCTAACTTTCAATGCTGGCTGTGGCTTACTGTTCGTGTGACCTTGGGCTAATCCCATAACTTCTCCAAGCCTCAGTTTTCTTATCTGAAAAATGGGGATAATAGAAGTAGTAGTGGCAGTAACAGTACTAATAATAAGTACATAACACTTATTGAGCACCTACTACCTGCTAGGGGTACTCTAAGCACATTCTAGGTACTATTTTATCAAGATTCCATGGAAGGACAGTCTTATGGGGTGGATCCTAATGTTGTCCTCATTTTAAAGAAGACAAGACTTATCTCAGAGGGTTGAGTTGGAACGAGTCAATGAATTAAAATTTATAAAACCCTTACTGGCATATAGTAAAATACACATTAAAAGAATTCATCTCCCTTCCTTTCGTTTTTACCCTGCCCCCACCCACCTCCCCACACTGAGAGCTAGCCTCACCTAGGTTCTTCCACTCTTCTTGTAAAAACTCTGAGCCCCTCCAAAGGCTGCAAACAATCGATTGGGAGTTGCCTGATGCTTTAGAGACTTGGTTTGCTTCCTGGTGGCCAGCTCAGGGCTGAGGACATGGTGGGAGCTGAAACAGTACATCTAGGCTGAACTTTTGGTGGAGTGTACGTGGCCCCTGAAGCTCTTTCTCAGATGTTCCTGTTTTTGGCCCCTTGGATTGACCCATAAAACCCAAGTGCTCTTCTAAATGATGAAGGCAATGATCAGATTTGTTTTTCCTCCTGAGCTCAGCAAATGACTTTTCAGTGTGTCTGTCCCAGGTGGCTTAAATGTCTAAAACCATGTGGCTATTACTGAGACTACCAAAGCCGGATCGAAGTTGGCTGGTCTTCCAATTGCAAACATTGCTCTCCCCTGGGAGCCGAGCTCAGGAATGCATGCCATCTGAGCAATGCTTGGTTCCGGCAATTTGAATCGCAATTTCTTTGGACTCAACAGTAGCAGAGGCCTGCCTTGGAAGTCACACTGGACATGCTCTGGATTGAAGCACATGTAACGGGCTGGTGAGCCTTCTAAGTGCTGAAGGATGTTGGCTGCTTACAAACGCCTCAGCATTCACTAGTCTTTTCTGAGTGAGTCCCCTCTGAAGCCCCACCAGCATGGTCCTCTGGAGCCCCACCAGAACAGTCCTCTGTAAACAGCAGGGCAGGCTTTATCCTCTCAGATTGGGTTACACTTTGAGCATTCGTCTCCTCAGGGTTCTGGGCGAAATACTTTTCAACCTGAATTCTTACCAGTTGACAAGCCACACACTGTCATCCCTGATGGATAGGATGGTGGCAGAAAAGTTACCACCTCGTTAAGGACACAGGTTAACTGAGGGTGATTGATTTTCCATAGCTCTGAGAAAGCCTACAAATCCTTTGTATAAACACTAGTTTGACAGTGAAAACAGTTTTCCCTTCTTCTGTTGAGGGCAGCAGACAGAGTAAATATTGACAAATGAACAGGTTTACTTTCCTAAGGGGCAGCGGCAGGTAAATGGTGCAGGGGAGACAAGCTCTGGTTGAGTCATTATCAACACAGAGAAAGCCATTCTCTCTGGGTACCATTTTTGATGTGGTCTGTGGTGAGACCAGGGTTTTATGAGGCTGAGGTGGTTAAACTGGAACTTTGTAAGGCAGCAAAATCGTCTGGGTCTTGACCCCAGCCCCTCTACCCCCACCAGTGTGGGGATTCTGATGTGGAAGGCGGAGGAGCAGCGCTGGCATTCATCGTATATTTACAAAGCTCCCCGGTGGCTTTGATGTCTGCAAGGCAGTGAGCCTCTATTAAGAGAAAAATGTTTGAGCTTAGCATGACCTTTGATTCCCAGCCATCTCCAAGTATTCTGTCTGGTCATGACAGCATGGGGACAGTGTAGATGGTGCAAAGACATTACCTTAGCCTATAGCTTTCAAAATGTGCAATTTGGGTATTGCTAATGAAGAAAGAGCCTCATTAGTTACAAAGGCCAATGCTCAAGTTGATTTCCAAAGACCCTCAGAACAAACTCCTAATCCTGCCAGTCCCCACCTGACGCATTCGCCCTTCTAATGATCCCGTCCTACTTCACTCTTCCTTGCTCGCTGCACCTTAGGCTCACTTCCCTGACAGCTCCTTCTCCTCAGGCCCCTTCTCATATGCTGTTCCCTCTGCCTGAGGGATGCTCCTTATCCTGATCCTCCGTGAGGCCTCCTCTCACCCCACCCCTGAAGGTGCACCCTGTTATTCTCCCTCCTCACACTCTGTTTCCTTATTTATGAACATAGTTGGGTTTTGTTTATTGTCTTCCTCGTCAGATTGTAAGCTCCATGAGGAGAGAGGCAGGGTTTACTTCCACCACTGCTGTATCCTCGGAGCCCAGCAGTTTCCAGCACATGATATGAGCTTGGCAAGGGTTTATCTGGTGACTGACTGAATCCACGCAGAGCTGCATGAACTCAATGTACACCCTCAGAGGAGCCCTAGAGACCACCACTGGACGGACGTTTCAAGAGTGGAAGCTACTTTTCTAAGAAAGACACATTTAGGGGCCTGATCTGCATTCCTTCCTTAGTAAATGGTCCACAGTCTCCTGGTATTGCTTTTTCTTGTTCAGTCAACTCTCTCCTACTTCACACCAGTCTTCCACTGACCTCCTCTCACCCATGCAATGCTCTTGCTTCCTCTTTTCAGGGGGATCACAGGCTGTCGGGAGAACCTCCCTCAATGCTCTTTCCCTTTTCTCCTCATCAAACACATCTTCATTTATGCCCATTTCTTTTCTATCCTACAGTCTCTCAGAGGGTAAGATGTCTTGTGTTCAGGTGGAGTACTAGTCTGGACAGAGGGCTGGAGGACACCTTGAGTCCTGGAAGAAGCTGGAAACCAAAGGGCAGGCTCCCATATGGAAACCAAAGGGCAGGCTCCCATATTTCCAACTGCCTCTAGGAGGCTCTGTCTTCTGAACTGGCCTGCGTAGGAGACTAGGGGCCCATTCCAGGCAGAGGCTACTGTCAACCATCTCTTCTCACTAACCCTCATCAAACCCTCATCATTAAATCTCACAGAATAAAGATGAAATCAGATTCACTTTCAAAGTCAGATTTTGTTATCTCTTCTCAACCCAACACACATGCACGTTCTGCTGAACAACAACAAAAATTAATGGGGAAAAAAGAAAGTTCATTCTATTGTTACACTGAAAATTTTTAAAATATGAACCAAATTGAATGAACACTTTATGGAAATAGTTTTTTAATTGCCAAATTAGGTTAGTATAGTAGCATGGGATGGCAGGAAAGGTAGGTAGACAAAGAATTTGGAATCAGACTTGATTTTTTTTGATGATTAGATAACATTTTCTAAGGGAAACTTTCTGGTACAAAGTAAGAACACAGAATAATCTTAGATAGCATTTACTTAGTTCTTACTATGTGCCAGAAATGTTTCTAAATGTTTTGCCTTCATTAACTCATTTAATTCTCACAACAGCCCCGTGGATGTTATTCCTACTTTAATGATGTGGAAACTGAGGCCCAGAGAGGTGGAGGAACATGCCAGCAAGTGGGGAATCAGGACAGAGCTCAGAGACTGGACTATAACTGCCATCTTACACTGCCTCTCTATTGGTAAAGATTGTGATCCTTATGCTTCATTAGGCAGGGTTCTTTTCCCATGTTCAAATGAGGGAAAAGATGAAAGTACTATCACTTTAAATCCTTTGGCAAGAAACAGGCATATGAAAGCAAAAAGTTTTGTCCCAGGATTGCAGAAATAAGTCAAGCAAGTCATGTTTTCCAAAATATCTTGCCATAAGGCAAGTAGAGAATGATGAATTACAAGGGCTGTCTTTTGCCATGTAAGTTATCATTTCCTCTCTGCCAATGCAAAAATCCCCTCTGTTGAAATTTGGCCTGCTATGGGAGCTCCTACCTGTGTGGGTCAGCCCAAAGCATTCGTGTTTCCTTGTCCTTCTGACATGTGATTGTCACTGGTAGCTGGTGCCCTCTGCACTCATGGGCCTCACCTGGAAGGTGACTTTCTCATCAGGAAATGGTTAGAAGTTCAGACTTACATGAGTCAGCATTTCTAAACATTTATAGCTCTAGATATTTTTGTTTATGCCTGCTTCACTAGGTATTTGCTACAAGTGTCTACATCCAGGAATGACATTTTGATGTGGCCAGCAGAGTTGGCCTCAGATTAGTGTTTTCTGTCTTAGCATAGTGTTTCTGTTGCCACAGTGCTAACTGTGGCAGTGTGGAGGGTTTTAGCATCCAGATGACAGCTGGGACAAAGAATTTCTGCCTCCCCTTCCTCCTTCCACTGACAACATCCCTGATCTGTTGTAACTCTAAAATAAGTCCTTTTGATTCCAAAGATTGGGGCTCAATTACTTTTTTTTATTTCTCCATTCATCTATTAATCTATCCATTCATTCATTCATTCATCCATCATTCATATTCATCCATCCAACAATTGATCTATTGATCAATCTATCCATCCATTGTCCATTTACTTATCTATCATCCATCTACCCATTCATCCGTCATCCATTCATTCACCACATCTATCATCCATCCATCCATCCATCCATCCATCCCTCCATCCCTCCATCCATCATCTGTTTACCTATCTATCTATTTTTCCATTAGTTTATCCATCATCTATCTATCCATTTATCCATCTGTCTATCCATCCATCCACTCATCCATCCATGCATCCATCCATCCATCTATCCATCCATCTACCCACCCACCAATCATAAACTCCTATTTAGCACTTATTGTGATCCAATCCAATTTTAAGTGCTGGAAATCAGCAGTGAATCCAACATTCAGCTCAGGGCTTCAAAGGGTCATCATGTCACATCTACCATCTTTTAGATCATACTTGCACATGGGTTATCTCCATGCTTCTCAGACTTCACTGACATCTAAACGAATTTTGCCACATTTGCACATAATTTGTACTATTATTTGCTTAATATTTTTCTTTAAATAGCCTAACCTATCAATTTAAAATAATGTAAATAAATAAATTAGATTTAAAATAAATGTGTTTTAAAATTTTGCATTTGATATAAGTCGTATATTTTCATAAAGAATTAAAATAAATATCTACAATGTATACCTGTACATTGCCTAAAACCACCCCCAGCTACCATTAATGATAACTACACCACAATTCATGTTTATCTTAAAAAGTCACTCTGAAATAATTATGATCTCAATTTCCAGATGTACATTTTCAAATGAGGTGGTTCTTCTAAAGAGAAACAGTGGGTAAGAGTTGGAATGAAGACTGAAACTCAGATCTCCTGGCTCCAGAGTCCAGCAATCCAGAAGTTGAGGCCCATTATAAGATTGTGAAGTTAATTGTTTCAGAGGCCATCAATAGTAAAAGAAATTAAAGTATAACAGAGTATAGACTATCTTAGAGTACATCACACTCGGCGAGGGTAAGCTTGGTTTTGTGAAGTGGGATCAGGATATCAAACGTGTATCTTACTGTGGAGGTTATGGTCTAACGTTTTTGAAAGCTACTACTCTGCTTTGCCATGCTGTTTGAAAACAGGCCTGCCTTGTTGGGACTGCTAGACCAGTTGTGCTGCAAAACTTCAGGGGTTGACATTTATATCATCATCAAATCTATCCCACTGCCTGTTTGTTTTCTAAAGAAAGTTGTATTGGAACACAGTCATACCTATTCACTTATGTATTGTTCATAACTGCTTTTGTGCTACAAATAGAGTTGCCAGATTTAGCAAATAAAAATACATGATGTCCTGTATTTTATCTGACCACCCTAACTATAACGGAAAAGTTAAGTAGTTGTGACAGAAACCATATGCCTCATGAGGCCAAAAATATTTATTATTTGGCCCTTTGCAGAAAAAGACTATGCATCCCTGATATGTATGAATGGCACCCTTTGAAACAGTGTACTTACTGACAGTTCAGCTGCACGTGGTGGCACTTTGGCCGGCCAGTGGCCTCTTGGAAGTTGCAATTTCTTATTCTTCCATTGCATTTCAGTGTTTGCTTCTCTTCATGGCTCTTAACCAAGGTCGTGTAAACAGAGAGAACTGAGTTTTTCCTCCTAGGAGCTTTCCTGCTAATCTCTCCCAGTACGGCCCTTTATCCCTGCTCCTGGCTGCCCCTATCACCACTGCCACTCTTCCCAAGCCTCTGGCCCCCTAAGACATATGAATGGAGGCCTTTGGACCCTTTTTACAATAAACCCTGAGTGACACCCTTAAACAGATGAATGGAGTTTGAGAATAATGTGGAAAACTGTGAAATTCTCCCAGTGTGAGGGGCCCAGCCCAGTTTTGGACAGTGAATCATGGTCTTAGCCAAGATGTTCTCATTAAAATATCTGTTGACCTCCTTGGAGGAGTGAAAGCTGTTGCCTGCAAAAATAGGCAGCTTCTCAGCCTCCTCCTCCTCTGTGGCCTGTCTCACTCCATGGTGGTCTTATTCTGCACGTCTCCTCTATTTCTTTGTCCACCTTCTCTTGAGCCACTGCCCTATCCCAATTACTGGGGACATGATCCTCGTCTGAGGCTTACCCATGTACAAGGCCTAGAATGATAGAAGTGATAGCTCAGCTCCTTGCCATTTTAATTTCCTTCTTACTTATTTTACTATAGATTTTTGAATTCAGACCATGTCGGGAATGATGCATTTGACTCTGGGGCCCAATGTCAAGGTGGATACCAGTAGCTAGAATGGTCCAGAAGAAAGCCAGAGTGTGGCCAAGTGCCTGGGCACTGTTTTTTGAGGCATGTTTGAGTGAATCAAGGTTTATAGAATGTTAATATTGGATGGAATCTCTATTTATCATTATTTACAGGTCCTTCATATTATACCTGAGACCAGGGAATGTGAAAAAAGACCATTCAAATTCTTAGTGAAAAAAGTGGCTAAATGGCACACTGAGAACTTGCATGTGATGGTAATTAGTCTTCCTATGTCTTCCTGGGGTGAAACCAATAAATTTTTTTGTCTTCCTTTTCTAGCTTTATCACCATTGTTGTCTTTGATATCATCATCATCCTGAACATGATGTGCTGTTCATAAACAACATCTATACAGTACTCATTGGGGATCAGCCACTAAGGTAAGCACTTTACATAGATTACATTATTTAAACATCACAACAACCTTCTGAAGTGGAAACTGAGGCATTGATAGTTGAATCACAAAGCTAGTAATATCGGACTAGTTCTTGACTACAAATCTGTTTGAGGTTTGCCTTTTTTCCCTTTGTCTACTGCTCGTTCTCTTGAGTCTAGAGTATATCTGGAACATAGTAGGTACTCAATATATATTTGTAGAGCGAACAAATGTTTGACACCAAAGTTAGTGCTCTTGACCATTTTGCTGGTGGATCTCAAACTCAGCTCATCATTAGAATTGTTTCCAGATCTTTTCAGAATGCAAATGCTGCAGGTCCCCCTGGAGATTCTGAGGTGAGACCCAGGAATCTGATTTTTAAAACATTTCCCACTAGATTCTGAAGCAGCCAGCTCAGCCCCAGGCTGCAGAAAAATTTGGCATCCACTGTTGCCACACTTTACTGCGTTATGAAAAATCTGCAGTCTTTTTTAATACTTTTGCAGAACAAATAAAACCACAATTTATGTTACACAATTCATGTGGCTGAACTTATGTCCTTCTGACAGACCTTTCACATTTCAGAATATTACGAATTGCTTTTTCTGGGATCTCAGAACATAACATTAGATCTTGGGAGGCAACTGGACTTTTCTGATATCCTCCCCAACATCACATAGCTATTTCTTGTTCTCCATCCAATTATCTTTCCTTTAGAGAAATCAGCCTCCCTTGTTTATGCTAGAGGAAAGAAGACACAGGGGATAATCCAAGTGCTTTTAAATATCAGAAGGGGGAACTAGAATTGTCCTAGTTACTTCTGGGATAAACCTAAGATCGAGGCAGTCTTAAGTCTTGTTTTGCCAGGAGAGTTCCAGTTTACCCCATTGCCCTGTTGAAATTATTAATAGTCCCCCTAGTTAGTCTCAAACACAAACCTGGATTTGGATAATGAATAATAATAGGGCCATTCTATCTAAGATCAGAAAGAAAAAAACTACGTGGAGATGTTTCCGTCCATTACAAGAAAGGAATCTATCTGACACGAAAAAAAAAATCCCCCAAACACCCCAAAATATGCAACCAGGCAGCCAAGTTAGTAAATTTCCTGTTACTGGAGGTGTGAGGAAAGAAAGGACGTGGAAGATGATAGAAAGTAAGTCAAACAGCTATGGATGACCTTGGGGACTCCTTTTGACTAAATGTCCCAAATTCCCAGGAACAGCAGAATCTGTGGTGCCTGAGCTGTGGTAGGAGCGTGTGTCATGCCCACACCCACACCCACATGAAGGGAAGCTGGAAACAGCAGAGCCTGTCCCTTTGTCTCCTGAGTGGAAGGACATGCCGTGGTTAGCAAGCACAAGATGTTTTAGATGTTTTCCCAGTACTGTAGAATTGGAGGAGGCTCGTGTAGCTGGCTCTTAACATCACTCTCAACAGCTTCTGCTGAGCAGGCTGGGCAAATCCTCAGCAGGCCTTCCTTTCTTGCTCCCATCCATCTTTGTGAAAAGTGCATAAAGTCTAGCCATCCTCTCCTCCCTACCCCTTCCCGCCCCAGGTCATTGCAAATGTCCATTTGCTCTTTGGTAAAATCTGACCCCTGCTCACACTGAGTATCTCAGAGCTGTGCAAAGTGTTAGGGAGTTTTCCAGCATTCTTCAGGGGAGTTATCACTTTCAGCACCACCCATTCCCTATTCCCTTACATAGTTAGAAACTAAGACACCGGCCTCTGTGAATTTCCCCAAGATCACACAGTGCATCAGCCGCAGGGCCAGAGATCCAAATTCAAGATTTCCTAGGAAAAGCTTACTTCAGTATCACACTTCTTTCCAAGTAGATCTAGAGGAGCAAACTGCAAATCCCCAGGCTGGAACGCTTTTGTTGTTGTTAGAAGTCAGTTTTTCTTGCTATAATTAGATTAAGAGGAAAACAAAGAACTCAATGGTAGCAAGAAGAAGCAAGAGTCCTCTTGAGTTTGGCATTTGATGAGACAGATATTCAGTTGATGTGCATTTCCATTGTTTTTTTTTCTGTAGCAGAACGTGTAGCAGAGACTTAAGAATGTGCATGCCTGAAGCCAGGTTACCTTATGTTTCATAATTGCGTTGCTTGCAGGGCTGTTGTTGCCACAGTAGTTGGCTGTGCCAACTACTACCAGACACATGGGGTGCTGGTCTGTTCCCACAAACTTTACCTCAGTCTTTATTACAAGGAGAGTACACCCATTTTTGTTCTCAGCGAGTCTCCTGTCCAAGAGTCCTAGTTTGGTTGACAACGTCCTGCTCAATATAACTTTGTTATCGTAGCCTGAGATATAATGACTGATTTTGGATAAGGAACCTGGTGGCTAGCACTGAGTAGGGACAAGCAGTTCATTTGTTTGTGACATCAAAACGATGTTGAAAATGAAGGAGCTGAATGTAAGTGCTGGGTAGAGACACACTCTCCCCACAGTTGCCTTTGCCCCACACCCCAGAAATGCTCACTTCCGCCCCTAATATTAGGCAGTATTGCCCCTCTTCCTGTGACAGCTCTGGCCGGGAGCATGTGGCTAGGGGCTCAGTGATGGGCTTCCTGGGCTCTTCCTCCTCACGGTCCCCTTCATGGGCTCTTCCTCCTTCTCAGGCTGGGATACTTTTCGCTGTTGCAGAATTGAAGCTTCTGGTCCCCTTGGCTGCACCAAGTTGGGAAAAAATGTGAAACAGATAGCGTCGAAGCGCCAGCTTCAGTTTGTGGATCAGAGTCGAAATGATGATCTGATTATGTCTGTTAATCACATTTGCTGTCTGGAGATTACTTTGTTACTCTCACTCCACAGAGAGTGAAATTTGAAAGACAAGAAAAGTAATATACTAAAGACTTGAAGTTTTATCATGGGACCAAATTATTGAATCTAACATTTCCCCTACGGTAGGAAAGTCTTTTTCTTAACAGAAGTATATTATTTTCCCACACTATAGATGACATTTTATATTTTCAATATTCTATTATTTCCTAGTTATAAAAGTATTATGTACTCATTTAGAAAATTGGAAAGTATAAAACATTATAAAGAAGTGGGGAAAAAATGCATATAATCCTACACTCCAGAGTCAAGCATTGTTAACAATTTTACAAATAAACTTTGTCTTTTTAATATATTTTCCTTGATACGTTTTGCTCCTAATAAATAAAAATAAGTATTGATTTATATGCTGCCTTTCTCCTAAACAATGCAAGGAACTTAGAATTTTTAACTTTATTTACTTCTTCTTAACATACAAGCTAGTGTTGTTGTGTATTTTAATTATCTCTAAAAATATATTTTGTCATTATTTTTTCTTTATATTCATTTAGTCATGAATATAAATATTCACTTAGATTTACTCACATTTTTACTACTCTTGTGGCTCTTCATTTTCTCTGCATCTTCAACTGTCCTTGTGGGACCATTTTCCTGTCTGAATAATGTACTTTAGAATATTTTAGTAGTATAGGTCTATTGATCCCAACTCTCTCAGTTTAAGTGGGGAAATGACTCTATGGATTATCTTGCAATATAGAGAATTCTTGGCTGACCATTATTTTCTTCTAGTTCCAGTTGAGCTTGTCGCTATTAAGAAGTTAGCTATTTGTCCAACCATTTATTCTTTGGAGTTAGTTTTCCCCAGTTTTTCTGACATTTCATCACAATGTGTCTAGATTCATTTTTTTTAAATTGGATTTTTCGAGTTCGATATTTTTGAATCTGTATTAAATATCTCATCACTTTGGAAAATTCTCAGCCATCAGTTCTTCAAATATTGCCTCTGTCTTATTCCATTCTCCCCCACCTTGTGAGACTTTGATTAAAATATGTTTGACCTTCTCTGTCTCATATTCTCTTAACTATATTTTTTATTTTTTTTTCCATGTGATTCATTTTGCACTGTAACTCTTACAACTGTTCTTCTCATGCCTGCCTTACCTACTTTGTTTGTGGTATGTATGCCTTCCAAGAGGTAAGGGTGAGGCCAGCCCCTCAGGTACCCTTTGCTCAGTTGTTTTATAAGAGTTCCAGACTGCGATTGGATGTAAAAAAAAAAAAAAAAAAAAGGTTCTAATTCGGAGGCAGGGGAAGGAGAGGAACATGAAGACAATGACAAGGTATCTCTTAAAAGCATCCAGCAGGAGCAAGAATCTCTGCTCATTTTCTGATTAGAATGATTATGGATGACAGGTAGATTTTGGCTCATATGACAGTTAATTAATTGACCGTGGCAACTGAATCACTGCTGACAAGGACTCAGAGTGCAGATCGAAGCTCAATGGGAAGGAATGCCCTGATACATTAGTGATGCCTGCCATGTGTTTGGGAGGGAATGTAATGACACTCAGATTGTATATTTGCCATCTCTGACTCTTACCTTATGCACCTGAACCAAGAATACAAAATTGTGGGATAGAAAAATGGTTTTCGTACACACTTCAAGGTAGACATGGTGTTTATGATGCTCTAATTTGTTATTGATGTTTTGATCTTATGGTTAATGAAAATTCTGCCCCTTGGTGATGGTATGGACTTTGATCTTTTTTTTTCTTTTTCTTTACCTTTATATACATTTTAGTGGGTAGATATGTGAGGCTACATCAAGCTCCTCTCACTAGACCCCATCATATCAGAGCTCCCCTGAGTTACTGACAAGTATAAGCACTAAGCTTTTAGAGATCATCAGTGTTCTCAACTTGGCACTTCCACATATCTACATAATTTTTGTAGTAGCTGGCCTCCACCTAGGTCTCTAGCCTCATCTCCCAGTGTTCACTCACATAGAAACAGCAGAGACAGACATTAAATGATCACAGATACTGGGATAAAAGTTTATTTATAAAAGGAGAAAGTTCATATATTAAAAAACAGACAAGGGATTAATATCAAGAATATACAAGAATGTCTGTATGTCTTAGAAATCAACAAGAAAAGATCCGGAGCCCCAAATTTAAAAAAGCGGGGGCGATGAATACAAATAGAAAACAGAAGAGGAAATAAAAAAGATGAGTAATAATACAAAGAGATGCTCAGGTTTACTAGATTCCAGATCATGCAAATTAAAACAACAGTAATGCCTATTTTATCCCAATCTCATGGGCAAGACAATTGGCTAGATGATGCCAAACATGGAAAATATAATGAACCGAGGAGTATGGCAGAAGGCAGGAGAAGATGAGGATGGAAGAGAGGAGAGAGAGAAGAGGAAGAGGAGGAGAGAAGGGATGAGGGTTAGGAGAGGGAGGCTCTGGGTGGTTCTGGTCAACGTGGAACCAGCTGGAATGAAAGCCGCAAAGGGGAGCATGGTTCAATACAAAGTTGGAGGGATACTGAAGGGTTAGATCATACAGGCCCTCTAGGCTATGCGGAATGATTCTAGTTCTATTCTATGTGCAATGGCAAGATATTGAAACACTTTCATCCTGAAGGAGAGATTTTTAGTTTGAAAAGCCACTCTGACTGCAGATCACAAATAGGGACAAAGTATGTCTGAGAAAGCTGGCGGGATGCCATTGCAATCCTCCAAGTGACAGGCGCAGGTAGCTTAGAATCCTATGGCGGTGGTAAATTTAGAGAGAGCTGAATGGGCTCAAGAGATCATTGGGAAGTAAAATGGATATGAGATAATGGAGAGGGATGTGGCACATTATAGATGCTTAATAAATATGTGTGGCAAGAGAATGAAGGAGGATTATTATGTGTCTCCCTATTCTCTGAGATAGAAAACAGTGGGGAAAAGAGCAAGTTTAAAAGAGAAATTTGTAAATTGGATTCTGGACAGTTGAGTGAGATGACAAAATGTATAACGGGTAAGTGGCACTTATACTCCAAATGCTTCATGAATGTGACACTGTGGGGGATGTCACAGAGAAGATTCCCACATCAGCAAAGTAGCAGGTCTGAATGAGCTTTGTGGTCCTTTTCACCTGGTGGAGTCTTAAATTCTAAGAAGAATGCTTTTAAGATTTCTCCTTTTCTTTGTTGTCTTTTGGACATACTTATAAACTAGCTAATACCCATTAAAAGCCAGAAATCCAAGATAGATCTCAAAACATCGTTTGAGATTGGCGGCAGCATGTAGTACTCAGAATGCATACCCCCTCTGACCTCCTTCCAAAAATGTGTCCTTGAGAATAGAAAATGACACCTTCCTCGTGCCTGATGTTCCCAGAGAGCAGTCACATCCTTTCTCTCAATTGATCGTCACCGTAGCCCTGCAGAATTAGTTGTGACCTTCATGTCCCTTTTAAAACAAGAAAACCAAGGCTCAGAGAGGTGAGATGTCTCATTTACAAACCTCTGTCAGACTCTCAGAAACTTCAGAAATGCTCTTGAACATACCTGGAAAAAGAAACGATCAAAGACAACACTTGATTGAGGTAGAAAGCAAGTCAATAAAGACAGAGGGTTTTCTAATTCTTACTGGTCTTTTGTCAGCTTGTGCAGATTGTATGATGTTAGATATAATTTTCTGTAGGAAAGAGGAGGTTAGTAACAATTCTAGTAAATAGGAACCTTGCTCCATTAAAACTTACAAAAGCCTAGAATGTCTTCTTTGAGACAATGGTTCCCCTAAGAAGCAGGCTGGGTAAATGCCCATGGTGTTATCACATGAGATAAATCCTCTGAGCCTTGGCAGAACAGTAAAATTCACCACATCACTCTCTGTCTAAAGTCCTTCAGTAGCACTCTGCCTTCCACAGCAGCAAAGTGTGGTCTCTGGACCAGTAATATCGGTACCTCCTGGAAACTCATTAAAAAACAAAAATTCTCAGACTTCTTCCCAGACCTTTGAATCAGAAATCTGTGCTCTTCTGGAAATTGTGATATGTGTTAGATTTGGGAACCATTGCTCTAAGGAATGAAGTGGAAGTTCACAAATATTCTATATAAGGGCTGCCAAGACTTGACCTCCAGTGGCATCCTTATCTTCATCTTCTTGATGCATGCTGTATTTTCTGGCGATACCAAACTGCTTGTAGTTCTATTCTCGTATCATGTCATTTTTGCATCTCTGTGCCATAGCTCATGTAGTTCTAGAATGATCATTCCTTTCTAGAATTACATTCTCAATTTTTTTTTAAATGAGTCTGGCTAATTCTTGAAGATCTAGCTTTGATATCTTCTCCTCCCAAGACTTTTTTGAAACCCCAGATTGCTTCAGCCAATCAAAGCCCACTCTTGCACCGAGGGTGTTGACAGCTGGGTGTGGGTGAAATGAATACCTAAATAAAAATTTATTTTTAATGTTATGAAGAGGAAAGAAAGAATAGCCCAAAGCATCAAATATCCAGTATTCTAGATTTACAGATGGCCATACGCTCCTGGTTTCTTCTCAAGTCTATATGTACATTTCTCTAGTCACCTTGACTCTTCTGTGTTGTTAATATCCAGTTCTCCATCTTTTTCCCCAACAGAGAGTGAGTTCCTTGAAGGAAGGATCCATGCCTAATTCATCTTTAGGTCCTCAGCTCCTTATATAGACACTGGCATTCAATAAATATGCATCAGATGCATCAATAAACATATAACTTAATGAGGAATGCTTCCTTCCTGCTTATTGAAAAAAAATCTATTTTCGGAGCAGTGGGAATGGAATCCCTGCTAGAGACCAGAAGTCAAACTGGCCCAATAAATTCCTATTCCGATGGGTTTTTTTGTTGTTGTTTTGTGTTTTTTATTTGTTTGTTTGTTTTTGTTTTTGTTTGTTTTTGCATTGTGAAACACCCAGGCATGTGGGCTGCTTGAATTCACGTGTTTGCTCCATCCTTCATCACTCCATTTCCTGGGAAGAGGCGAGAGCCATAGGGGCCCTGTGCTTGCTGCACATGTTTTCCGTTTCATGTTTCAGCCAATAAATGAGAAGTTGCTCTCACAGGCCACTTAACATGTATTACAGACGTTTCCTTGGACAAATGGTCTCTTCTCCTTCCTCTGGGAACCCAAAGCCTGAATGATCTGCAGACTCAATAGAGATGGAGAGCTGGGCTTAGAACACCCAGTGGCTGGAAATAGAGCATCTTTTATTTAACTGTGTGACTTGAAGGTGAGCAGTCTGACCTTACATATATCACATTATCACAGCACAGGTGGGTCTGGCTCCTGGTGGATAAGGCTAAACATCTGGAGGAGCTAACATCTGGATGACCACACCCACGGATGACGTGGGTATCAGCTGGGGCTGAGGCTTTGGGTCATTTCTTTTCTTCTCACTCCTTTCATTTTGCTTAGAAAAATTTTCAGCTCTCTCTGAACATGAACAAGGAGCAATTTTAGCAGGGATGGAAGGCAGAGTCCTCCAGACTCATCATTACCAGCCAAAGTAATATGAAATTAAAACTCAGGCTTGGCTGTTCACTGTAACAAGCAGAAATCTAAGACCATAATACATAAAACACAACCTCTTACAGAAATAAAAATCCATGCAAAGCCACAGAGCTCAGAAATAGCATTTGGTTCTTCTGTGAAACTACCACTTTTTTTTTTTATCCCTGCCAGACCAAACCCTAGAGAGAATTGACTGCATTCTTGCTATGGTCCCTCTAAATGGAAAAAGAAGGGAGCAGTAAAATAAGGAAAGTGAGATTGATGTTCTGAAAATGGAAAATACGAAGGTTGAATATTTAGAGGGGAATGCTCTATTCAGAAGGGAAGAACTCAGAGCGAGAACGCTGTCGAAATGGTATAACTCCAGGCTCGCCTGGCAATATGGCTTATCTCAAAAGATGCTTGCTTCCAAACCTCAAAACTGTCCATATTTTCCCCCAGAAATTCTTCACTTCATTCTAAAATAGAACTTGTAAAGAGAAGTTGGAAGTAACTTTTATGTGGTTGTTTTCTAAAACTCTCTTCTCTCCAACAGATAAATACTAAACACTTTGCTCTAAGCAGCAAAAGGTTCAAATGTTATTGGATGTTTATGCAAACCTTCCAACTCCCTGTGTTTGTAAAAGTGAGTTGGGAATATCCAAGAACAGTTTGTCTGTCCAGTGGAATTTCAACATTTCCAGTTTTGCTTAACTTTGGAACCAAAGGTTGGAGATATTACAGCATCAATAAAGCCACAACATGTTGAAGCTCATGTCTCATTAGATAAAAACTATTTTGGAGAGAAAAACTGGATGTCTAGTACTTATAAATCTTGAGGTGGAGCTGGGCTTCAGAAATGTCCATAAATGGCTCAATGGTTGTTGAACGTATTGATCGACCAGAGCTTATGTTAAAGGTTTGATGAAATAACAAAGGTAAATCACTTAGGACAGCACATAAATAACAGGAATTCAATAGCTACTATTTTTATAATACAATTATTACTTCATTGATTGAAAATACATGTGGTCCCTGAACATTCTCATTTAACAGATGAGAATTAACTCTCCTGTTTTGTAGTATCTTTAGTCCCAGGGTCATCTAATATTCCCACTGTTCATCTGGTTGCCCAATTGGTAATAATGATAATACTAATTATGATTTTTATGATTATTATTTTGTGTAGGCATGTGGATATGAGGAGGAATAGAGAGTGAAATTAGGCATGGCCCTTCATAAAAGAATTAAAATGTTTGAAAAAAATCATCCCCTCTAGTAATCGATGAAGTGGAAATTAAAACATTAAATGCTTTTTGCCTACCGACCTTTTCGAAATTCAAAACCGTAATTTCTAATGTTCTGAAACACAACTAGGAAGGACATAATTTGGCATAATGGATTTTTGGAAAGCAATACGACAGTATAAATTAAGTGCCATAAACATGTTTCTATTTGTTTATCCACTTTTAAGAATGTATCTGGAAGCTTTAGGAGGCAAATTGAGTGCAGTCAAAGATTTAGGTACAAAATGTCAATTGCTCTGTGCACATATCAGGATCTTGTCAGGAAACAGCACACTCGAACTGAATCATTGGAGGACAGTTTAATTAAAAACAGAACGGAACAACAACACCACAATGGCTACTTACAGAGTGTGGGCAGGGTGTGGGGAGCACAAGGGATGATGTACGACCTTGGGGCCAGCCCCAGGGAGGCACTGGTTCCCACTCAAGGCCTGAAAGGGCAGGCAGATAGTGGTTTCCAGAACCTGGGGAGAGACACTGTTTGGAGAGGGCTTCTGTGTGGCCAGCATGGAACGAATGGGCCACCCTCACTTTCCTCCCAGCTTCTGAGAGCCGGCACCTCCCGCTCTGAGTCCAGGCAAAGCCAGAGGCAAGGGAGCCCTTTGACAAAATCCATCTGGGCTAATGGGGAAACAGTGGCTCTGCAGAGACAAATGAAACGTATCCAGCACACTTTGCTATTTTTAAGAGCAAGAATAAAAATGGAAGATAATTCAAGTGTCCAGCAATTGGGAAATGAGTCAGCAAAGTGTGGTACATTTTGTAGTGGGATGTTGTACAGCCATTTAAAATTGTGCTTTTGAAGAAACAATAACATAAGAAAATGTTTTCGGTATAAAGCCAACTGAAGAAAAGCAGGGCAGAAAATTATATACAACTTCAATTATGACAAAAAAAAAAAAAAAAAGGCACACATGACCCATTGAAAAAAAGAGTAGAGGGAACATGCCCAAACTTAAATTATGGCTATTTCTGACCTGGAGAATTATAGATTTTCTTCTTCTTTTTGTAGTTATCTAAATTTTCCAAATTTTGCATGAGTATACATTATTTATAACCAGAAATACATTATTTAAAATAACTTGTCTTTTGCCTTCTGTCACTTATAATCTAGTCAGAGAGAAAGGTTACTTTCTAGCTAACTGTAGCAAATGTGATGGAAGAACAAAGGAATAACTCATTGATTTCAACCAGCTGGCAGAATTAGAGACACTTCCTAGAATAGGTGGCATTTAAACTGGACTTTGAGAGATGAGAAATATTGTGATAGGCTGAGAAATGACAGAGAGGACAATGAGAACCAAAGATTTAGAGCTCAGAAAGGTGTGAAATGTCCAGGTACGACAGTAGATGGATGATTCTAGAGCAATACATTGGCAAAATCAGAGGAACTTTTACAACATACAGATTTCTGTGTCCCTCTCTGGATCTACTGAATTGGCATCTCTTCTGGAGAGCCCAAGACAAATATTTTGAAAATGTTTCCAGGTGATTCTAAGGCATCACCAAAGTTGAGAAGCACAGATGGGCAAAGTGTATTAGGAGAGTAGGGTAAGCCCTTGTGGACTGGCTGTCCAGAAATCTCTGTCCCCTTCCCCTGAGGAGAAAAAGATCCAGCAACCACCTTATAAAATGTGACCCTGCCCGTGGCAACAGGCGACTGGGCTGGGGTGGGCCTGAACCTTTGGTGCTAAGGTACAGCTGTAGGCTTTGTGGTGGGAACTTCTGCCTGCTCTGTGACCTGAGGTAGTAAAGGCAAAAGAAGCACAGAGATGGGAGAAATGAAGCTGGTGTAAGAAGAAAAGAAGGGATGGGAAACTGAGAGGACCCTGCAATTTTCCAATCTCTGGTTCCAGTACTTTCTGAGGCCCTAGTGGATCCACAGCCCTGAGTTTATAAGACCTATTTTGTCCTTATAAGTGAGCAAAGGTTTTCATGTAGGCCTGGCTGGAACTGGCTTCAATTATCTGCAGAGATAAACAGAGCAACCTGTGTCATCCTGGCCGGGGTCTAGAGCGTGAAGCTCTGCTACCACCTAACTAGCTAGTACAGCCTTTCCAAACTGTTTGTCTCAGAACAATAGGTTTTGTGGAATTGGTGGACATTGCAGTACAGAAAACCAAGTGCATATGTACAGATCTATCCTTGGCCAGGTAAATTAGAACTTCTCTAGATAAACAAAGTTAAACTGGTTTCTCAACAAGTTGTTCATCTTAAACTTGCACCTTAAACTTACACCAGGTTTCATGTCAATTACATCTCAATAAAGCTGGGGAAAAGACTTGCAGTCTTCAATGATAAGCACGTTATCAAAAAAACAAAAACAAAAACAAAAAAAACACCTAATTTCTTTACTAGAAAAACATCTTAGAATCGTTGAAGTCTCTTGTGCATTGTGAATCTCCTATAGGGATTATAAGATGCAGTGTTCTCCAAATTTATTTGACTGGGGTATCTTTTGGCTGTATTTTTTTTTTCCTTCCAAAATCATGTTTCAGAGCTGGTCTTGGTCCATAAGCGCTAACTCATTCATTCATCTATTTCTTCATTCGGTTAACATATTTTGGAGGAGCTAACATAGGAACTATTTCTCAAAATGACATGTTATTTTATTAAGAGGACACACTAGCCTCCTGGGAATTGTGTGTATGTGCATGTGTATATTTGTGCCCATGTGCATGTATGTGTGTATGCGTGTGTGCACATATGCATATATGCCTGGGGGTTTACATTAAGAGAGAAATAAAGAGGGAGAGAGCAAGACAGAAAGAGGGACTGGTCCTTCGCTTTGATGCTCAAGAACATGGCTTCCAGATGCCCATTAGCGGAGATATCATCTCAGCCTCCAAATAGAATTACAGAATGTCAAGTGGACTTAGGCTAGTTGCTCTGATTAATTTTGACTTCAATTAAAAAGAAACTCCAAATTGTTTATCCTTCAATCCATCAAATGAAATATTTTGCCACAGCAGACTGTGCTTATGCTCAAACCAATCTTTAATTTGTGAAAGTAGCTAGACTTTCTTTGTAATCTTTTTCAATGTTTTCTTTTTTTCTTAAAAGGCCTTGATTAAAAGCATTTTCTCATATGTTAATGTGGAAAAGTTTTCCAATGATAATAATGCTTTTGTCAGGGAAAGAAGATGAAATTAATATTTGTTGAGCATTCCTTTTAAGGCACTTCTAAGATGAGCATTACATATACTTAATCTCACTTGATTCTTCCAGAAAACTTGTAAGGCAGGCAATTCATTTTTCCTTTTTTATGGATAAGAAAGTTCTGTGAAAGTAAGGACCCCAGGTCTTCTTCATCATTTGGTACCTGACTTGTAGTTGGCCTCTATAACATATTTATTGAATGAATGAATGAATGAATGAATAAGGAAACCAAGCTTCCATGATTGGGGCTCAGAACAATCTTGCTTGTCAGTGTCTAAAAACCACATTTGAACCGAGGTCTTTCTGATTCCAAAGCCTGACTGGTTTCTTCCTCATGATTTTAGAACTGAACAGGATGCTTTTATGCCCACCTTTTGGTTTCATTCTGCAACCCTTTGAGGTGAGGAGGCCACACGATACTGTTCTCATTTCCTAAATGAAGACACTGAGGCTCAGAAGAATCAAGAAACATGTTCAAAATCACCCAGATAGAAGGGACTGGATTTAGTACCCCATCCCAGGTCTTCCGACTCCCATCCCAGTGCTCTTCCAGGTATATCGGACATATTTTGAAAGCAGCTGGAGATTTTTCTTGAGGTAAGTGGTGCTCACGCTGATGTTCAAATGGCAGCTGCTTCACCACCCTCTCTTTAGATTCTAGTTGTCAGTCTCCATCATAAACACAAAGGCACAGGCTTCTCTGAAATCTTCTCTCCACATTTGCTGCCCCGATGAGGGGTCTGGGTTCTTCTTTGCCTGGGTTGGGGAAGGCCTGACCCAGGCTGAAGTTCTCGATTCCATTGGCTGATCTCTGGGGCGGGGGGATCCAGAAATTTATGTTATTTTTTTCCTGTTGCTCTTTTCTGCTTTCGTTTTTCACTTTGCTGCAAACTCCTCATGTTTCTCTCAGCTTCTGTCTTCATGATGCCAACACTGTGGAATAAAAACTGAATAATGCCCTCAGAAAAACCTAGGCTTGTTCGTTTCTAGACACAAAGCTGAGAACTGATCTGACTCAGCTTTTTCTCCTCTGCCCAATGGAAGAGTTGTATAGGCATCCTGGGAAGACAGGTGGGGGTTCGTAGAAAAAGATTATGTGCATATTCATACATCTCTCTTCCTTAATCTCTTACTTCAGGCTCTTGTCATCCCTCTCCTAGTAGGTTTTGATAGAAGGTTGTTATGGACTGCATTATGTTCCCCACACAAATATGTGGGAATCATGACTCCCAGGACCTCAGAATGTGACTGTATTTGGAGAGAGGACCTTAAAGAGAAGATTAAGGTAAAATGAGGTCCTACGGGTGGGCCCTAATGCAATATGACTGATGTCCTCATAGGAGAAATCAGGTCACAGACACAGAGGGAAGACCATGTGAAGATACAGGGAGTAGACAGCCATCTATAAGCCAAGGCCTAGGAAAAAAGCAACCCTGCTAACACCTTGATATAGAACTTTTAGCCTCCTGAATTATGAGAAAATAAATTTCTGTTGTTCAAGGCCCCCAGTCTGTGGTGCTTTGTTATGTCAACCCTAGCAAACTAATACAGGTTTTGAACTGAGAAGTAGGATACTGCAGTAACAAATACCTACAAATGTGAAAGTGGATTTAGAACTGGGAAATGGTTAGAGGCTGGAAGAGTTTTGAGGTTCATTTTAAAAAATCCTAGCTTGCCCATAAGAATATATTGGTAATCTAGCAAATGAATACAGACGTTAATAATAATATATATAGATACAGGGCATGGAGAAGCAACTTTGGGATCATTCTAAAGTTCCATGGAGGACTTAATTAATATTAATAATTAATCATTATTATCCTCATTTTATAGCCAACAACAATGACAAGCAATAATAATGGCAAACATGTTAAGTTCTCACTGTATCGCAGACACTGTTTTAAGAGCTTTGTATGTGTGCCTTAATTTTTACAATAACCCTATGAGGCAGGTACCACTGAATGATAAATGATAAAATATCATAGCAGGTAAGAGTACAAGCCAGCGACCAGGGTTCAAATCCTGGTTTGGCCTCTTCCATGCTGTGTTGCCTTGGGTAAGTTCCTTACCTTCTCTGAGCATCAGGTTTCTCCTCTAGAAAATAAGGATGATGGTGGTGAAAATAGTTCCTATTCCATGAGGTTAGTGGAAGGGTTAGTTAGCACATATGAACTGCAGGTGCTTATGTGTCAACTGTTATTATCCCTATTTTAATAATGAGAAATCGAGGCTCAGAAAAATGAATTTAGTCTGAGCTTCTTCTGAGAAACCTTCTTTTAAAAATTTTTATTTAGTGTGCTACTCTCTTTATGTGCAATCTTTGTTAATTCATCATTTTCTGAACATGAACACTATGGCTTCACAAGGAAGCGAGGCAGCTGTATAACGAGATTGGATCAATCCTGAGCATCACATTGCCCCAAGTGAGAAACACACTCTAAGAAGGAAGTTGTAAAAGTGAACAAGTAGAATAGAAGGTGTGATAGATTGATTGCAAAAATGGCCCTGGTCTCCACCTTTCCTGTAGCAATGCCCCTCGTTTGCAATGTGGCTTTGCAACTTCTCCCATCAGGCAATGGAGCCTTGTATTTGGGCGGGCCATGGGATTTGCTTTGGCCAATAGAATGAGTGGGAGTGACAGTGTTCCAGTTCTAAGGTCCTAGCAGGCCTTAAACACTCTTGCTCACTCTCTTGCAACCATCCCACTGGCCCATGAACAACTCTGGGCTAGCCTGGCGGAGGAAACTGAGAGCTACATGAAGGAGAGCCCATTCACCCTAGCCAAGGCCATTCTAGACCAGCCTATAGTCAGTCAACCTCCTAACATGAGATAGCTCTGCCAAGATCTGCAGAACTGACCCAGAGCTGACTACAGATGCGTGAGTGATCTCAGCCAGGACCAGAAGAACCACACAGCTGAAACAATGACTACTGAGCAATAATAAATCCACTGAGTGTTGCACAGCATTATATGATGATAGACAACCGATACAAAGGGAAAAGGGGATCAACTTTTCAGTAGAAACATTCTACAAACTATTAAAGTATAATAGAAAAAAATATGTCTTGTTCATTAATTTAGGGATAGTATTTTGCTTTTATAAATGAAGGGTAGCTCACTTGTCAGACATGTTGTGGGATGAAATTTTACATTGGATTCTCTAAAGATATTCAAGGTCCAAATTTTGAAATACAAAAGGCAATGAGATTTTCCAGTTTCCCCTTGCTAATGTCATTTAATAACATACACTATGTGCAATGAACCGATGACCTCTCCAGCTCTGTCTTCCCAAGTGTAACAGCCACTGTCACCCATACATTTCATGAAAGACTGGGTTTAGTATTCCAGAAACCTAAAGCAAGTTCCCTCAACCATAGAGCTGTTTACAAGGAGTCTCTTCCTGGAGTGGGACCTGTGTGTAGTTTAGCTGGTGGGCTTTCCTTTCAGGGCAGGGACATGGAACCACCTGGCAGCTGAAGTGACCAGAAAGAAAAAGACATTACTGTGAGCTGCTGACTCCCACACTAGGCACATTAGATCCTTCCAGGTTTCTGCCTGGGGTTGAATTCCATGCTGCTGGTCTCTTTGTGAGTTGGGAGTGAGAAAGGAAGGCAGTGGAACCAACTGGAGCAAATGTTCAATATGGAGATCTTTGGCTTATCTCCAAGCCCTGCTCCTATGCCCACTAGACATGACTCTTATACTCCTAGCGTTGGGTCTCTTAGCGTTTGGGTCACACTCTCATTATGGCCCCTTTGGTGGCATATTCTGGGTGGTGACTACTTCTTTCTTGGCTTCATCTACCAACACATCTTCCTCAGATTGACTGAAAACTCTTAATCATAGAGAACCCTCCTCTTTACTGTAGGGTTTATTCAGTGAGATCTCTGGAGGCTTAAAAAAATGAGCTCCTTCTATCATATTGAACAAGAAGCTATCCCTTTGGTGAGAAAACCAACAAAATACGTTGGAGGAGGAGGGAGAAGAGGAGGAGGAGAGGAGGAGGAGAAGGAGGAGGCAGCAGCTATTCTTTGGGATCTGAGAGATCTTTGCCAGTGTTCGCTGTCCACACCAGTTCCACCCCACTGCTCTTACAAATCAAACCCCAGACACTGGATTTCCAGGGAACTGTTGCCAACCCCAATGGACGGGTGTTTATCTCTGAGCACTTTCTCCAGTTTACATGTCATGGAGTGAATATGTCTTTGGAAAAATGTAAATGAGTAAAGTAAAGATGTAATGAGTACAATCATCTCAGGTTCTGTGGGTATCTCCAGTGTTCCAGGTGCCGTGGTATGTCTCTTCATAGATGCAATCTCTGTTCATTTTCGCAATATCCGGAGAGGATACCCCCATCGTCTCCAGTTCCTAAGTGAGGAAAAGGAAGCTTAGAGAGGTCAAGAATAAGCCAGGGTGGCAGGATGGGGACTGGGAACTGGGTTTTCTTACTCTAAATTCGGTGTTCTACCCCCATCACAATATTCTGTTACTTCTTTCTTTTCTCAAAAGAGGACTGTTTAACAGTACACACTCTTTTTGGCCTACAAAATATAGGCAGCTGCATAGTTTGTTTATTAAAATTTAATTGCAATATACACATGATTAAAAATATCAAACACTAATACTAATAGCTAACATTTATTGAGCTCTCACCATGTAGTGATCACTGCTACTCATGTCTTATGTGTATTAACTATCTACATAATTCTAATTATCATCCTTTATATAACAACCTTAAGAATGGAGGCACAGAGAGGTTAAGTAACTTTCCCGAGGTCACACAGTCAGTGTAGGTCTTGGCTCTGAACCAAGACAGTCTGTCTCCGGAGTCCATGCTCTTAGCCACTTACACGTTGTGTTTTGTTACATATGGGAATAAGAAAACCACTTATATTTGACCTACTGCTAAAGACCAGCTAATAAGTGAACCCCAAATAAGTATGTCACTTGCAATATTACTATATGATTCAGAATAATAGTTGAAATGAACTAAATGCCCAGCACTTCTTAGGTGCCTGATAAATATTAGTTCCTCACTTCCCCGTCCTCTACAGGTGAGAGATCATTCTTTCATCAATTTCTTATTTAGTGAGTATTGTCTATGAGTTGGAACCTGGGCTAATGAAGTGCTGAGCTGGTGAATTGATCAAGGCAAAGTCACTGAACTTCAGAAGTTCCCAGTTTAGAGGAAGAGGCAGATGACTCAACACAGATGGGTTTTCTATGGGCACCTTGCAGGCCACAGAGAAAAAAGGAATAAACACAGCTGGTGAGCAAAGGGGGCACTTTACACAGAAGTCTTGAAGGCTGATTTGGAGATCTATGGTGTGAAGAACGAGGACTGAAGCCAGGAGGGATTTTAAGTTTAAGTAGAATAGTAGTTAATAGTTTGTAGAACATAACTATGTGTCGACACTGCTCTAAGTGATATATACTTAATCTATCAGTCTATTAATCCATTAAGCATAGAGAGATTAAGTAACTTACATAAAGTCACAAACTATCAAGGTGCGAGGCTGGGATTTGAATCCAGGACAGTCTGTCACGAGAGTCTCTGCTTTTGTATGACCTCTAAAGAGACAGAAAAGTTAAGAGACGTGTATCATTTGGAACCAAGCAGGTTTAGGCACTTTCAGTCCACATTTGTTAGCCATCCAAAAATAGCTAAAGTCTACAGCTGGGATCCTCACCTCTTTGTGAATGAGCCGAAGAGCAGCAGAAGGCAGGTGACGCATGCTCACAGCTCCCTGCAACCAGCAAGAGCCCCACTTTCGAGTGGAACTTAGGCCTCTTGAAAATCACTAGAAGGAAACGTGCGCACGCTGTCATTGGGCTGGTGGGCCTTTTGCAATCCGGATTCCTTGGAAAACTTTCACATGACGTTAGGCCTCGGCAATCCCAGCAGTGCCTGCATTTGAGATCCCTAAAGCGATCTCAATAAATCACCCATAATTCATGCAGGGCTTGTTGAATGGTTAGTATTAAGCCGGTGTCTAAAGCTGTGAGTCTAAAGAGATTTGAGTAAGTTGGAGATCTATCAAAAATGCTGGAGAAAGGACAAACATAAATGTTTGGCTCTGTTTTTCTCCAATTGACACCTTGGTCCAGTAATTCTTGGTTTTCACTTGACTCGTAAAGTGTGTTCAAGGGACAACTAAGTAGGGAGCCATCAAAACTGGCCCTGCTGTCAAAAAAAAAGAAATACTCCCAAAATAAAGAAGGAGAGTCACAGAGGGGAAGATGGAACTGCTGAAGAGTCTCATTTCCTGCATCCTATCCCCTCCCTTCACACCAGCAAAAAAGTCCCTCTGATTCTTTCTTCTTTACCTGGTGGTCATCAGGTAGCACTAAGATAGGATCTAGTATCTATACCCAGAAACAGGCACCTCTTCCTCTCTTGTGGGGTAGGTTGAGTCAATCAAGTCAGGAGTTAAATTGGGTTTGGGTTTTGTGATCACTATAATTGCTTGCCGTGTACCACAGGTCGCTATCACCTGGGGCTTACCTTGGGGCCAGGAGGATAAAAGGCTTTCCTCCTTGGTCATGCTCCATCTCAGTTTCCAGTAGGCTCCACATGCCTGTGTCCACAGGGCCTCTGTATCAGCCTGCTGGGGCTGCCATAACAAAATACCATAGACTATGTGTCCTAAACAACAGACTTTTATTTTCCCACAGTTCTGGCAACTGGAAATCCAAGATCAAGGTGG
>CM053503.1:9585632-9628125 GCA_028627145.1 Eidolon dupreanum
TGTAGCAAGTTGCCTAACCTCTCTGAGACTCAGTTTCCTCAAATCTAAAATGAAATGTTGACAAGATTATCTCGCAAGTCTCATTCAGTTCTTCTAGCCCATTATCTTTGAAGAAGGTACTGGAGCAATCTCACAGACTGGAATGTTCTTAGTTCTGCCTTATTTTAACGTCAAATTTTTAGGGTACCTTGTTTTGATTGGATAAAAGGTGTTTGTTTGTGTTTGCTTTTTCCGAGATGGGGGTGAGAGGATGGGTGGGTAAGGAGGATCTCCCTCTGCAGATTGCATGCTTTGATGTGCTTCTAGCCAGAGGTGAAGTGCAGCCTTTGAAGTGGAGGGATCACAAGCCTTAAAAACTTATTGAACTTACCATAGTCATTAAGGAACTTATTTTTAAACTTATTTCTAGCATGTAGGGAAAGTTGTATTGGTTCCAGATAAGGCAAAATCTGTCAACAGGGACTTTTTAATTTTGTTACTCCTAAGACACTCAGGCACTTAAGTGGCACTAGCAAAGCTCCCTAGAGCCCTGGCATGAATATTAGAAATGGGGAGACAGCATCTCCAAGCAGTTGTCATAGCCTCCCTTCTCTGTCACGAATGTTTTCAGAAAGGGTTTCTGTCTTGAGGATATGCCAAACCTTGGCTCCTTCCTAAAATAAGGCAGCCCCTGTGAGCTAGGGCTGTCTACAAAATACCTGCAGTCTTTTGGCCTACCAGAATTTTGTGCAGTGGGTGTTAATTGGAATAAAAATGGTCTTTCCAAAAATCCTTGTAAAGCTTTGTTTGGGACTGCAAGAGAGAGAGAGAGAGAGAGAGAGAGAGAGACTCAGAAATGAGAAAAATTATGCAAGAGGGTGCCACAAGACTTGTTTTTTCTTTCCCACTAAAAAGATATGTAAGTTTGGAAAATCATTTTATTTATGTCTTCATTTATTCAACACATATTCACTGAGTAGCTCTGATATTCCAGGTACTATGCTAGGTGCTTAGGATATTGCAGTGAACCACACAGGCTAGGGCTTTGTCCTCATGAAACTTGTAGCCTAGTTGGGAGGAGATTAGATAAAGTTTTACATAAAATAATGTTTTAACTTACATTTGGGATAAGTACTGGTAATAAGAAGTACAGGATGTTGTAAGAATTTATTACCAGTGCTCAAAATCAAGTCTGAATGATTAGAAAAGGCATCCTTGATGAACTGACATTTTAATCTAGATTTGAAATATAGAGGTACTGAATAGATGGTGAGAGGGGAGAAGAGAATATTTCAGATAGAGGAAACAGCATGTAGAAAGACCCTGAGGTAGGAAGGAGCTTGGAGAAACCAACCTGTATAAGACAAAAGACTACATATACTGACGTTTGGGGAGTCCTCTCAATTAAATGCATGCAGTGGCTCTAAATAACTATAAGGCTACCTAGTGGGAAATCCGTTCATGCATGCAGGGCTTCCAGTTAGCATCAGAGAACCTCATTCTTAAATAGAAACAGACAATTAAAGATCTTCAGACTTTTGAGAAAGTTCTTTAACATGAAGTTCAGAATCACAAGGGAAAATAAAGTGGAAATTGGAAGAAAAATTTAATTTTCAGAGAGCAGAAAGTAGTTTTAAAGTAAAACACTATACTAAAATGTTCAGAGAGGTAACACAAATTATTGCATCCATAACAGAAAAACAAGTTAGTATAAAGAATAACAGAGAATAAAAAATAAAGAATTCTTGGTAATTAAAATTATGACAGTCAAAATGGAAAAAAAAATCAACAAAAAGATTGAAACTTAAAGTCGAAGACATCTTCTAGAAAACATAAAAAAGCCAAAGAGATGGAAAATAGGAGAGAAAAAATAAAGAACTAATTCTATCAATCCTGGAGGTTCATGGTCTACTCTAAGAAAGTCCAGAAAGAGACAACACGGGAGAAGAGAATTAAAGGAAATTACACAGGAAAGGTCTCAAGGACATGCAAAAAAATCACAATACTCCCATCAAAAGGTGGAATCTATTGTTCCACTCCTTGAGTCCAAGCTGGCTTTGTGATGTGCTTCATCCAATAGCATGCAACATAATTTCTGAGCTCAGGCCTCAAGAAGCAATGCATACTTCCACTCTTGCTCTCAGGACCACTGCTAATCACTGCCAACCATATGAACAAGCCAGACTATCTTGCTGGAGGATGAGCGATAATATGGAGCACATACAGGTGATTCCAGCTGAGCTCGGCCTAGATCAGCTGAGCCTGGCTAGATCAACCGCTCAGCAGAACCCAGACTAAACCATTCTCAATAACTAATTTTGAGGTGATGTGCATGCAACAAAAACTGATATAATGGGTTTCTAGATTGAAAAGTTCCACCAAAGGCCCATCCCAATGAATGAATTAAAGGCCCCCACGAAGACACATTGTTATGAAATGTCAGAACATTACAGGATAAGGAGAAAATCCTAAAGAAAAACCAGATCACTTCAAAAAGGAACAGAAACGAGTGTGGCATTGAAAGTCTTAATAGCAACACTAGATGCTAGAAGATAATAGAGTGGTATCCCTGATGTTCACAGGGAAAAATATTTCTAACCTAGATATTTTCTATCTAAACAAGATATATTAGTTTTTATTGCTGCCATGACCAATATCACAAACTTAGCAGCTTAAAACAGCACAAATTTACTATCTCACAGTTCTGGAGGTCAGCAATGTGGTAGTCTTGGCTCGTTACCCAGGCTTGAGGATTGCACAGCTGAAATCACAGAGTTGGCATGACTGCGTCCCTTTCTGAAGGCTCCAGATTGAGAATCTTGTTCCAATTTCAGGTTGTTGACAGAATTGAGTTCCTTTCTGCTTTAGGACAGAAATCCCCATTTCTTTGCTGGCTGTTGGCCAGAGTGGTCGTTCTCAGCTTTTAGAGGCTGCCCATTCCTAGGCTCATCTTCAAAGCCAGCAAGGCCACATCATCCTTCTCATGCTTCACGTCTCTCTGATATCACCTCTGCCTCATCTCTCTTCTCAGTTAGAGAAAGTCCTCTGCTTTTATGGGCTCATATGGTTATATTGGGTCCATCTGAATTATCTAAAATATTTCCCCCATCTCAAGATCTATTACCTTAATCACATCTGCAAATTCCTCTTTCATATATTGTAATATATTTGCAGATCCTGGAGATTAGGATATGGTTATCTTTGGGAGGCTATTATTCTGACTATTAAGCTATGAAACAAGTACAAGGCTAGAATAAAGACATTGTCTTTAAAATGTAGTTTTGCATTTTCTATTTCTCAGAAAGTGATTGGAGGATAGCCTCCACCAAATAAGGTGGTAAAAAATGAGTACATCTTGGGACTGGAAATAAGATAATGGTGAAAGGAAGCCCCAAGATAAACTTTGTGGAAGATTGAGGTATGAAATGTAGGAGAAAACCTTGCTGGAGAGGATGGGGGAAAGGTGCTGAGCTAACCCTGGAAGGGAGTTGACCTGTAAGATTGAAAGCAATGAGAACTATATATAAGCACTACATTCTAGTTGATAAAGTTGGTCCCATATCAGTATGGGTTAACGATATCGAAACCACTATACATATACATTGGAACTGAACAATTAAGTAAGTGGATGGCAGGTGCTGAGTGCTAGGTGTCTCACTGTTGGAGTGAGAGGTTACAGATAAGCAATGGGAGAAGGCCAAAATGATACATGTCTTATTGGATTAGAGTTGGAGACTTCTGTATAAATTCATGTGCAGGTTGATGTACATACAGGTGAAAATATTTAAAAATATTTACAGATATATAGCTGTACACCACTAGTATATATACATATATCTCCTTGTTCTATCAGCTGAAAAGGTCTAATGACATCCTGGAGGCATTGAATACACTTCATGCTCAGATCTTAGTTTCTAATACTATTCCCAATAAAAGGAACAAGGACTCCTTGGAGAACAGGCTGATTCTAAGACTGTGGTAGGATATGACCAAGATGATACCTAGAGCTTCTCATGGTGCCAGAAAATAGGGAAGTGTTCATCTACAGACGAACAAAGGAAACCTATCATAATAAATAATAAAGGTATGTCAGAGGTATACAGGAGGCAATGAAAGTTCAACCACAGTTGTTTAGAGCAACAAAATAAGGTGGTAAAAGCGGTATTGGATTATAACCCAAACTATAAAAATAATCCATGAGTCCAAACTGATAGAAACAAATGATTGAATAAGTAAATGAAAGAGAGTGGACATATCTATTCAGAAGAATTCCAAATAATTTATGTAGATATTCCATTCTCAAGGCGATAGAGTATAACTCCCCACTTCTTGAATGTAGGCTGACATAGTGACTTTCTTCCAAAGAGTATAGTTTAGGAAAAGGAAAGAGGGTAACTTTATAGTGGAGAAACCTGACAAGCATTACCTCAAGCCAGGTGATCAAGGTCAACATCAACATTGGTAGGTCACATTGATAGTGTACTCTTGATAAGATGTGACAAGGATGATACTTTACCTCTGTTGTCTTCCTCCCCCAAACCCATAGCCCCAGCTTAATCATGAGAAAACATCAGACAAATCCCAATTTAGGGGGACATTCTACAAAAATATGGCCAGTACTCCTTTAAAACTATTAAGGTCATCAGACACAAGGGAAGTCTAAGAAATTACAACAGCCAAGAGGAAGCTAAGGAGACATGACAACTAAATGTCATGTGGCATCCTGGATGGGATTCTGGAGCAGAGAAAAATGACATCAGGTAAAAACTAAGGAAATCTGAATAAAATATGAACTTCAGTTAAGAATGTATTGATATTGGTTCATTAATTGTGAAAAATATATCATATTGATATAAGACAATTATAGAGGAAACTGGGTGTGAGGTGTATGGAAATTTCATGTAATAGCTTCACAAAATTTTGCAAACCTAAAGCTCTTCTAAAAGAAAAAAGTTCATTCAAAATAATTTATTAGAACTTTTTGGGATGTATTATAGTAGTAAGGATAGTTACTGTTTCATGAAATCTTTTGTTTAATTTAATTATAAATATATGGGTAGATATACACATATGGGGTCTTGATATAAAATACATTTCTTACTGAGGATTTGTATACAAAGTTTGAAAAACACTGGATTAGAGAGGATTGCTGTTAGCTCTGATATTCCTTAAAATTATTCATTTCAAGTTGTCGAATGAGAAGTTTCATTCATTCAGTTGACGGTCATTCAGTGATTAATCATCGTGTCTAAAGTACTGTGCTTTGTACTGTAGGGCCACAGAAGAACAAGACATAGAGTTTCATCTGTTAGAGACAGAAGCAGAAAAGCAAACACAGTGTCATGCAAAAGGCCCTGAAATAAATGCTAACTATAGGTTTATAAAAGTGCTGTGAAAACACAGAAGACAAAGGAGTTAAGAGTTGACTCACAGGGTCAGGAAAAGCTGAATGGGAGCTGGTATTTCAGTTAGACTTAAAAAAATCACTAATGCATGCTCAGTACTTTCTTTGTTGCCACAGACTCTATGAGAATATTATAAGGATCATCCTATTTTATCCTTACACATCCATCTGGCCAGGTGCTAGTTTTATCCTCACTTTACAGAAGAGTGAACTAAAGCTTAGAAAGGTGAGAGAATTGCCCTGAGATGCGCAGCTATGAATTTGGTGAGGTTAGATCTATGCAATGTCATGTGCTTTAGAATTGCTTACCCCACCCACGCCACCTCCCAGCCATTCCTTCCCGTTTGATCTTCCCTACTCTATTTTTCTCTAGCTACAGAGTATGATATAAGAGTTTCACTCTCTGGAAATAATGTCCTTTTGATTGCCTTTGTTACCACGGCACCACATCCTTCTCCCTTCTTAAAACTCTCCTACACAATCTTCATAGCTCAGCTCGATTACTTCCTCCTTTCTGTAGCTATTCTTCATTCCCATTTCTTCCAGCAGAATTCCTGGCTCCCTTGCTTACATTAAAGCTTTTGTTAAAAAGTATATCCTCCCCTCACCTTCACCCCCGACACCCCACTCAAATCAGGGCCAGCCATCTTTGTCTTTGTTTTCCTGCCTTCTAGAAGAGTATCAGGCGCAGCACAGTTGCCCAACAAATGAGATGGGAAGGTGGGGAAAACTGTAGGATTTCCATTAATGAATAAGGAGAGACAGGAACCTCAAGCTAAGGACAGCAACTCAAGTATAAGTCGAGAAGTGAGAAGGCGATGGAATAATCTGGTAGTGATGGAGTGTAAGGTGCTCAGATGCACGTAGCAGGAAAGATGGCTATTTACGCCAGCCTGGGACTGAGTTCTGCAGAGCTGTGATGCTGTGCCAGGAAGCTGGGGCTTCATTCTGTAGAAAAGGGTACACCATGGAGGGGTTTCAGAGTTGAGGGACAAGTGACACATTCCATTTTATCTTCTCATATTTGGAAAAGTTGGAGGACAAGAGGAAATATGAGGACTAATATTTATTGTGTATCCATAATATTTCAGGTGCTGTCCTAAAGTCTTTACATTAATTCTCATGACAACCCAACACACCAGATATTTTCCCTTGTTTTACGATAGAGAAGATGAAGCTTAGACAGGTGAAGTAACTGATTCCAGACTACACTGTTGAGAAATGGCACACCTAGGATTTAAACCCAAGTTCGTCTGCTTCTGAAGCTTGGATTTTCTCACCACATCATCCTACTTTCTTGAAACCTTCTTTAAAGTTCCTCCTCTTCCTCTTGCCCATTTTCCTTCTTCCCTGACCTATTTCTCTTTGTCTTTTCCTTCCTGTTTTCCTGAACCTACATGGCAACTGGCTGGGGTGAGGGTGGCCTGAGCCCTGGCAACAGGGACCACGATGGTAGTTTTATTGCCCACTCTCCTTAGAGGACAGGGATCCTAAGTCTGGACCAAACCAGTGAAAGACACTGGCTATGGGCAGGGGCCCTAGAAATGCTGCTGATGTCCTTGGCTTCGAGAATCTTTCTGATTGTTCGAAGGAGAACTTCCCATCAGCTCAGAAGTGACATAAGATGATGAGGTTATCTATTTTAGTGCCTCTGGATGTCTGCTGGTTCAAAATCTCCTTTTGGATGTACTCCTTCCTTCCTTCCTTCCTTCCTTCCTTCCTTCCTTCCTTCCTTCCTTCCTTCCTTCCTTCCTTCCTTTCTCTCTCTCTCTCTCTCTCTCTCTCTCTCTCTCTCTCTCTCTCTCTCTCTCTTTTTCCTTTCTTTATTTTCTTTCCTCTTCCAAGTCTATCAGGCTAATCAAGAACACTGAAAGAGTTATGAGCTAAAAGAAAAAAAAGAAAGAAAACCAGTCCTTCCTTTCTTGATAATGTCATTATGATTCTGGCATTCCAATTTAAGCTTCTCCCAAGTTTTCAAGCAATATATGCTTTATGTGTGCTTGTGATTAAAATATGATGTACCTTAAAAGCCATTCCAGACTCTTGTGATGCGGTCATAAAAATTATTTCAGCATTAAATACTTCATTCTCATCATGTCAGCTTTGAGACCACTGCTAGATGAATCATTGGAGAAATGAAACGCTTAGCAAAATATTTTTCTTTCTGATTGCAGGGCTGAGGTTTATTCGATTAAAGGATAAACGTAAATTGATCAAGTATGTGGGTGTTGGGAGTTTGTTTTTGTCCCTGCTGAGCAAATTTTGAAACGCAGCAATCCGATTAGATTTTCCTCTCTGTGGCTCCCTGCGAAAGAGGAAGAGCTGATGAGAAAGAGCTGATGGCCTAGCCATGTGCATGCATGATTGGCCAGTCTCCATCTTCAGTTTTCCTGACGCTGCTATGTTCTGGAGAGCTCCAACCAGCACTGGGAAAGCCCCCCTCCCATGGAGCACCCAGAGAGTTTATGACAAGCTGACTCTGAAGCGTTCACAGAGTTCATTAAAAACAAAACAAAACAAAACAAAACAAAAAACACATAGCTCTGCACACCTAACCTGCACAAGCCATTTCTATCAACATTTCTCCTTTCAATTTGGTGTCCCTGTAGCCTGTCCCTTTTTTCCACTTCTGCCTCTTTCACTGCCCCATTCCCCAGGAGGTTGAAGTTTCAGGAGAATGAGAAGAGGCTGAGAAAAAGCTGAAGGGTGTGGGTGCAGAAAAAGGACAATTGGTTTGAGTTTCAGCTGTGTTCTTAATCCAGCAGCTTCTGTGTCTTGGGGAGTCACTGGCTGCCTCCCCAACTTTCATTAAACTTTATTGTTTTGAAATATCACTAACAATAATAATAAATAGTAAAGTTAGTTAAGTGTATTCTTTGTGCCCAAAGTGCACTAAAACTTCCCATTCCTTATCTCATTTTTTTTCTCACAACAAGCCTTAGAGGTAGGTGTTATTATTATACTTCTAGATACAGGATGACTGAGGTAGAGCAAGTGTAAGCAATGGGCACAAGTAGCAGAACTCAGATGTGGCCTGCACGTTTCAATTCTGGGTCCTGGGTGTGTAATCGTGCATTAAACTGCATCTCACATACTACGAATGTCATATTTTGTTGTTAAAATCCAGATGCTACAAACATACATACTGTGAAAAGTTAAATATTCATTCTCACCAGTTCCTATCTTCCAGAACATTCCAACCTGGGTGAACTAGGCCCTGTTCTGTCTCTTCCCAACCTCTACTGTACAATGATGCTATAAAGGGGTCCAGGTTCTGTGAGGAGCCAAGCTACCTGGGGCAGGTGACCTGTAGGAAGGGACACCCGTAGAGGGTCAGACAGACCTACACGCAGGGAAGGCAAGGCCAGAGGTGTGTGCATGTGTATGAGGATAGTTTCTTTAACAGACCAAGCCTGGGAAAATTCTGAGCAGCTAGGCTAGGCTGTGCTTTTCGAGGACAATGGCCTTCACTAGCTCTTTCCCCTGGCACCCTGTCCCAATGACCAGCTGACCTTTGAGGCTGAGTATAAATATTCCCCCACTGCTACACACACACACACACACACACACACACACACACACACACACACACACACACGTTTGTTCTCTTCCACAGTAGAAGGTGATATAATTTCATGGTAAAGAGTATGGGACTTGGAGTCAGTTTACTCATGTTTGAATCTGGCTCTTTCACTTATTTATTGTGTCATCTTGGCCATATTTCTTATTCTCTGAGCCCTAGTTTGCACATCTATAAAATAGAATTGATGTTTACACCTTAAAAAAGTTGGGAGGCTTGAGATTACTATAGGCTCAGAGCAGATGATCGGCAAAGATTGAAATCTAGGTATAAGTGTAGGAGAGGGAGAATAAGTCAGCCTAGACAGACATGGGGAGAGCTGGGCACAGTCAACTTTTGCACTCATGAGATTGGGAATTTCTTCTACTTTTCTTCGCCCAGGGACCTGGAAGAATGTCCCGCCATGGAAGGTGCCTCTGAATCGTTTGCTGACTTGTACTCGTGAACTAGGTGTGTGCTCTGGGAAGTTAAGACTTGAAGGAACTAGGAAAATACTAGTAAACATCCTGAAAATACCTACTAGTTGAGTCAATAAACATAACCAGAAGAAATTCCTTGTAGGCATTAACAAGAGACAGGGAGGATGAACTTTCTTTGGCAAATAGTTTACAAACAAAAGACGGGGCGGATGGATGTGATGGGGTCTAGTGGGGAGAAATGCCAGGTTGATGACTGAAGAAGCCAAACCATGTACAAAAATAGTAATAGTTCTTGCCAAGTCAACCTCTGAAAATGCATTAGCAAGCACGAGGCTGCTTCAACAGCCAGAGACACACCGGAAGCTGCTCATCTCATTAAGCCATCGAGGCCTACCCAGGCCAGCACGAGCAAAGAAGCTTGTGACACTGAGATGTAGCCCAAAGTGAATGAAATTTCATCCGATTCCCCCAGCTAAAGGATGGGGTGGGCCCAGAGCCAAAATGTATTATTAGAATGGAATTTTTTCAGGCTCTAAATTTAACCAGCTGGAGTTCTTTTTAAAGTACCATCCTGTTCAAACTTTTGAATTGAAGAGTTCACCATTTAATGGGATTTGATCATGGGCAGAACATAACGTCCTTGGCTTGGCTCCTTTCGCACAGCACAGCATCCACCCCAGTGGGACCGTCTGCAGCAGCGCCTGTCAGCACGGGAGCTGTAGGCAGATGCATTCGCAGAGCAAAGATCTCGACTGACTTGACCTTTTTTTTTGAGGTGACGCAGCTGATGTCCTTGTAACTCTCAGCAGGCAAGAGAGAAGGAAGAGCCAAGAATGGGGGAGAGAAGGAGAAAGAGACTTAGAATGAACTAGGATGTAAGAGAACAGTATTTGCAATGAAACCACACTTGTGAGATGGTTTAAAGTATACACACACCTTCCTCTCTGCGCACGAGGACAGATACTTGCTGACACAAGCCTTAGCCAAGAGCTCAAGTCACATAAACACGGCCATGCTTGGCTTCACTTTAATATGAAAATTCCTCTTTCTTCTCCTTTTTGATAAACAAATAGAGATTGATGGAATCCAACGTGGAAATTAGAATGATGAAAGACGCACTAATATTACATAGCATAATCCTATTTTAGGCATGTATAATATACCCACAAGCACATTTCAAAAATCTAGAAGGATTTATACCAAAGTGTGAACAATAGGTGCCTCTACATGGAAGAATTAGAAATGGTTTAAACACGTCTTCTTTTTTATTTTTATTAAAACATTTTTTTGTAAGTGAATGTGAGATCTTCTGGTAATTGAAAAATATTTTTTAATTTAAAAAACTTGACAAGCTCGTATGTGAGCCTGATTGAACTACTTCCTCCTCCAACAGGTGCCAGTGGGGGGTGTTAAGAGTGTATTCAGTAAGGGAGGAAAGTGAAAACCCCCCTGGGAATGACTTCTTTTAACTGTTCAGTGTGTTGATCCATTGTTTGACAATGTCACACACTCTGCAGACTTTTCATGCAACATTTTTCTGATGTATAAACTGAGTTTGACATAGTTTCACACTTGTGAAGGATTTTCTTTTTAAAAAAAATCAATCATATAGTATTCATTATTTTTACCAAGTGATCAAAGTCATAATGTCAACTGTGGATAAACTGTGCTTAACATATAGTATATGTTGAATGAATAAATGAATGAACCAAGACAATAAAAGACAGTCCTTCCCCTGAAAGAATTCACAACTTAGTTGGAGACATAGAATCAAGTGTGTGAATAATTGAAGGATAGAATGGGAAAGGCAGTTATAGAAGGCCAGCTGGAGATGGAAGTTAGTATTTATTAAATGCCTTCCATGTGCACATTGGGCTAAATGCTTCCCATATGGTACCTCATGTCCTCCTTCAACTATCCTATGAAATAGGTATCATTTTCTCATTGACAATTGAAAAAACCAGGGTTTAGAGAGGTTAAATTAGTTCCTAAAGATGCTATAGCTGGTGTGAGACTGAACTAGCAAAGGAACTTAGGGTCTCTAGACCAAATCAGTGTAGGACCTGTTGTACCCCATTGCCCTGTCCATGCATGGTCTCATGTAAGTAAAGAGCCTACAGTGAAGGTGTGTGGCACCCAGCCAGCCCTAAAATGGAGAGACCATGGCAGATGGACCCAGCAGGGGATGTTCCTGCAGTGATGGTATAGCCGCGCCCTTTGAATCTATCCATCTTGCTTCCATACGCAACCAGTAACACAGAAAGTGTGGATTCCAGCACACTCGAAGTCCTCTCCATCCTCATGCCAAACTATGCACGCCAACACATTTTGTGCCCCACCTCCCAGTTGCTCCAGGCCCCCTCAGCCCCTGATCTTATGGTAGCACCTTCCTCGGGTGGCCCCAGAAGTCCCCTTGTGTCTGACGCTAAGCTCCATTTCTCCCGCATTCCCCTTTGACTGCTTCCTGCACCCAAATTTAGCACTTGCTTCTATAGTGCTTCCTTGGAGGGTTAAATAAAATAACTTGCATTAAGCATTGAGCATGATGTCCAAGACATTATAAGCTTTCAGTAAACTTGTGTGCTTGTGACTGTGGGACATAATATTACTCAAGGGTGGGGACTTGAACCCTAGAGTCACCTGGACTTGGGTTCAAATGTTTGCTATCATTTGACTAGCATCTCCCCACTTTTTCTGACTCAACTTTTGACCTTGGGCAAGTCATCAAACATATCTGAGTCTCAGTTTCCTTTTCTGGAAAATAGGGATAATGATGACACTACTTATACAGTGGTTAAAAATATGAAAGGAGAAAATGAAAATATATGAGGAATATTTTGCACAATACTAGTCATAGACTAAAGGATCGATAAACAGTATCAGCATTATTAATGACATTAGCAATTGCATAGTTGCCAGCGTTATACAATTTCTGTCTAACACATTGCAGGTCCAGGGCCTTGTAACTCAGGAAAGGCCCTTGGGAGTACTGCTCACGATAGCCTCGCCTGGCAGAATAAGAAACAGCTAGACTTTTAGACTTCAAGACCAGAAACATCACGTGGACTCAGCATGTTGGCACATAGATGAGGAAAGACAGAATAGCAGGAGTGGGCATGATATGTTTGTGGGACGAGCTATAAAACAGTCAGACATTGAAGGATTTTCTGGTAGAGGCGTTATGGAAGGAAAACGTTTCATTCATTCATTCATTCATTCATTCACTAAACATACATTGCCAGTTGTTTGAGATTCAAAGATAAATAAGACAGTTGTCATAGCTTCCAGTCCAATAAAATAACTGGGGTTATATTTTCCTAATGAGATCAACTCATACAGTGTAAAATAAACTACACTGCTGCAGTTGGAGAATAGAGAAGTGAACATAAGATACTAAAGGGCTAAGGCATAAGTTTTACATGCTTCGATACTAAAAAATTTGATAAACACATTCCCAGGAACCTACTTGTGCTGCAGCTTGTAATGCTTTGTCTCACATGCTCTTGTCCATAGAACCACCACAAGTCCCTGGTTAATTCAGAATCAACTCCAAGCACAAAGGCGATTCCATCAACAGTGTCCTCTGTCGACTGAAGCCTCCACTCTCCCGGGCGACCTTGTCTTTTACTGTCTGTAGAACACTCTGTGAACATCCATGATTTCACCTTCTCTTATGACTGATTGACCTTTCAGTCCTCAGTAAATATTAGAGATCATTAGATAGTGGTCCTAGAAGAGATAACAAATGGCTAGAAAACTCACCAGCAGGATTAACAGATCTGTGTCACCAGTTTTTGTTTTTGTTTTTGTTTTACTTGCATGCATTTTTTTTTTTTAGACGAGGCAAGCCTTGGTTGTTGACCTCACAGATTGCAAAGACTTTGTCAGCTTACAATCCCTTATTTTTTTATTTTTTACGCCTACAGCACCTGGTCTTCCTAGGTGGTCTCCCATCTAAGTACTAACCAGGCCCCACCCTGCTTAGCTTCCGAGATCAGACAGGATCGGGCTTGTTCAGGGTGGCATGGCCGTAAACTGCATGCTTTTGAAAATAACATTTCCCCATTCTCTCTGTTTAGCCAATGCAGTCGCCATCACATTCCTGGTGAGATGGTCCTAGGCTTTGGGATGATAGCCCTTAAGAAAACCATCCCCTGCGCTCAAGCGTAAGTGAGGTTACCCAGGCTGGGTTGAGGACCCTGATCCAGCCTGCCTTAGCTTTCAGGTCAGGGGCTTGCTATTGTGAACAGTGTCCTCATCTTCAACCAACAGAATGTACTGAATTATGTAGTCCCAGGTTCGTCCATGCCTGGCTTTTTATAAGATGTCCTCGTTGTCACACTTTGGGTCAGGGAGACGTGGCAAAAGATGGTGAAGAGCCAAGAAACAAAGACAGTCCAGCCATGAATGGGATCTGGATCCAAAAAGGAGTTGGCAACAGGAGAGATCAGAGAGAGGCACTGTGGCACGGAGGCTGGTGTCCCCTTCACCCACTCCTCCACTGCTGTGAGCGAGGCTGCTGACATGCCAGAGCTACTTCCTTCTCCAGAGAATGGACCTCGCCGAATAGGAGAGGCGGGCGGAGGGGGCAGAGAGCCAGAATCTAAGGACTGCTGAGCACAGCAATGCAGAGCTGTAAGTCATGCTCCAGAGCTCCCAGGGACGAGGCCGAAGCCCATCTCCAGCTAGGATGAAACTTTTCCTTAGCTTCCGGGCCCTGCCCTATTCTGCTGCTTCATTCCCTCCTTTCAAGAGCACTCCCTCAATAAATCATTTTTACAAGAATCCTCACCTTACCTTCTGCTGTGGGAGAATGCTCGCCATGGTAGGCATCAAACAGCTGAGGACCAAATTCAGGGTCAGAGTAGATCACTTTTTAGGAAAATAATTTAATTGCAAGGTGCCACGTGTGTCATGGAGCAAGAACTGTCTAGTGAGGGGTTTGCTAGCATTTGCCCTGACTTTTCCTGACCGCAGCATCAAGAGACATACTTCCCAGGCACATGCTCAGAGGGCTGAGGTGACATCCTCACTCAGTTGATAGCATTTGTAGGTTAGACTGAACAAAAGATGAGAACAAATTATAAAGCGGTTCATTGTTGCATCAACCAAAACAAAACAAACTGCTGTGAGTATTTTGGTGTATTTTGTTTATGATTTTTATTGCACAGAATTTTAATTACATTCCATGTTAATTTAGTGGCGATTTTTCACTTAATATCAAATCTAAGCATTTTTACTAAGCTATTTAAATGCCTCACTCCCTATTTTGGTAGCTGCATACTGTAATTCTATCATTTGTGCGTATCACAATTTACTTAAAGATTGCCTTACTTTTGGCCAATTATACAGAGAGCTTTGACTGTATTTTGGATTATGCCTCTAGGATAGTTGTCCAAAAATGAGATTAGTGGGTCAAATGTATGCATATTTTAAGGCTAATAAGCCATATTTATTTCCCCGAGGATTGCATATATTTATCATTTTACGAGTAACGAATGTGAGCACTTATCTCATATTGCTACTTCCCACCCTAAGTGTAATTTAAATTTTGTTTTTCTAATGACATAAGGAAAGTAATATTTCTTTGTCATTTAAATTTGCACGTCATTGTTTGCCAGTTATGAGTCTCTTTTTGTCCATGTTTTATATGGGTCCTTTGGCCATCTAGCTTTGAAGACCACATATTGTTCTTATCAATGTACATGAACTTTTATGTTCCAAAGATATGAACACTTTTGTCATATGTATTACAAATATATCCTCCCATTTTTGTTGCTCTTTGTTTCAATATTCCCCTTAAACATGCAGATATGTTAAATTTTTATCTGCTCAAATCTATTGATAATTTTCTTTGTGATTTATTGCTATTATTTTTAAACCTTGTAACTTAGTAACAAAACCATTGGTGTTTAAAAGACTATAAACACCAAAATGTTAGCAGATGTTGATTTTCTCAGAATTAAAAGATGGTTGATTTTTCTTTTTCTTTTTTTTATTTGTATTTTCTAAGTATTCTGCAACGAATTAATTCTCTGTAATAAGGAAATGCTTTCATGTATTCCCTAAAATTTCTTCCTTTTTTAACATCAAGTTTATTTTAAGAAAAGATGAATCTTTTTAATCCTCCAGGGATTTGTCATTGGTATTGTTTAAATTAGCAATTTATGCATGATAAATCAGCCTAAAACCCAGTGGCTTAAAATAGTATTCATTTGTTATTAGAGCTATGTGTCTTTGAGTCATCTGGGGGCTGGATGATAGTGGCTGGGCTCTCTCATGTGTCTGCAGGTGAACTGGCGGGCCCAGTGGAGCACAGTTTGGCTGGGGCTGCTAAGCTGGGGCAGCTTTGCTCTACGTATCTCTGAACCAACTCCCAGGGCCCACCAGCTAGCTCAAGCATGTTCTTCGTCTGGCAATGGTGGACTCTCAAGAGGGCAAATTTAAACACATAAGGCCCCTTGAGACCTAGGCACACCCTCATTTCTTCCTCATTCTTTTAACCAAGACAAGTTTCATGGGACAGGGAAATATATTCTGCCTGTTGGAGGAACTCCAAAGTCACATGAAGGAAGAAAAAAGAATTGGGTTCAAGAGTGTAATCAGTCTGCTATAGGCGAGAATAGATTTTTCTCTCTTTACTTATATTTACAAAGAGATGTCTATTTATGTCTGTTGTGGCTGCTCAATAAAAATTATCTGGGGAAGATAGGCAACAGTATTGTAATAACTTGCATGGTGATAGATCGTTGCTAGGTTTATCATGGTGATTGATTTGTAAGGTATGTAAATGTTGAATAATTCTGTTGTACACCTGAAACTCATATAATATTGTACATCAACTATACTAAAAAAAGACATGAAAGCAGTAAAAAAAAAAAAAAAGGTAGAGCTGATAGAGATAAAAGTCTACTGCATGTTCATTTATACATATTCTTCTTATTAAGATAAGTATACTCTTTAAGGTGGAGCTGCTTAGAAATTACACTTTTATGTTAATATGGTTATTTCCAATTTTTAAAAAGTTTACTAATAAATCTACTTTCAAACATTTTACTCTCAAAAAAAATTGTCTTTTTATTACAAATAGTATTCTACAAATTGATAGAAGACCTTGCCTAAATATTTCACAAAGGGAAACACCCAGTTTCAGACCAAGTAATTAAAGAAAAAAAAAAAAGTGGCTTCTGGTTCAGACATAGGACCCCAAGGACCCTGGAGGAGGCGTGAGATGGACGAGCAAGCTGGGGGGTCTAGGCAGCCACTGGGGCGTCTCAACACAGAAACAAGTGGGCGCCAGGGAGAGGCTTTCTTTTGTGCCCTGAGATTATGGACAGCCGTCAAGAGCCTGTGGGCCCTGAACACAGCAAGTAAATTGGAACCAGCAGGTGCAATGACAAAAGCAATTCCTATGAGAGGCTTATTTACACTGATGTCAGACGTCTGAGATGGCAGGTGCGCAAGAACAAAAGGGTGCTCAACGCAAAGCTCTAGGCTGGGCCTCTCACCCCATCCAGTCCCCAGTGTCCTAGTCTGAGCCAGGTTTAACTGAGGCATTGTCTCTCGCACGCCATGGGGACCTGCTGGCTAGGAGCTCATCTTGGGTGGCTGAGATGACAACGTTAACCTTCCCGTATGTTCAGAAACACGCCACAATTTACAAAAGCTTTCATATACTTCATTACAAGTACGTCTCACAATAACCATGGAAATATATAGGAACGAAACCAAAGAAAAGCTCTAAGGGTCATCAACCTCTTATTTGAAAAGAAATGAAAACGCAGAACGTAGCTGTTTAACTATCATAAGCCACATGAAAAAATATTTTAGATCAATAGTTTACACTCTTTGCAAGGCTCTTTTGTGAAGAAAAAGAAGCAATGTATTTGTAGTCCAAGAATTATAGTCAAACAAGTGTAACTTCCTCAAAGTTTCACCCGCAATGAACTTTGGGATGTAAAGTGAGATGAGGCCAGAGAGCAGACAGGGGCTCCCAAGAGAGCCGTGGGACCCAGACTCTACTCTTTCTAAGGGAGCAGCTGGGGCCCATGCCCAAGGTCAAAGAGTGAGAAGACTAGACTGACATGACTACTGGACCTGGCCATTCTCTTCTCTTCAAAGCACTCACTCAGACCTGAGGTCAAAGGTCTAATCGTATTTCTTACTGATTCTTTTAGAACACTAATGGGCTACTTGAAGAGCTCACTTGCTAAAAGCCCTACTTCTTTAAAAGAGGAGCTTTTAAAGAAGAGGGGTTGTTAAGTGGGCACTGAGGAATTCTCCATTTATGTGAGAAGGGTGTTTGATACTCAAGAGGGTATTTGTCATTTGGGGAAAAGGTTAAGTCAATTATTTTGTCTGGAGATGAAAAAGATGAAGAGTCAGCTTAATAACAGGCTTCGGGTCTATGAGGGGCTGTTTTGAGAAGATAGTGACCACCTGTCCAACCTCTCTAAAGCAGAAGAAGAATCGAGCTTTTGTTGAGGACAGAAGATCTAAGTGAGGGGCCAACGGAATGACTACCTGTCCCTCCTTTGGCACATTATCAGTGGGATCTACCCACTGGGAAATCATCAGGAAGGGAGGTGGAGGTCAATGATCCTTAGAGCTTTTCTTTGGCTTTATGACTCTAGGATTTGCTGCTGTGAGATAAAATTGGAAGTGCAAGCCAAGGAGTGCCAAGATGTAGAAGGTTCTGATTCCTGCTTACTTGTTGAACAGAAGAGATGATCTCCCTGTAGCTCAATTTCCTCATCTACATAATTGGATTAATGATACCCATGCGGTTCTCCTATCATAGAGTTATGAAGATGGACCCAGATAACGTGTGTGAGAGTGAACTTCAAACCACATGGTGCAAAGCAAATGAAAGATATTATTTTTCTTGGAATAAGTGCTGATTATTTTTCAAGTCTAGTGTGCACTAAAATTTTTCTTCCTGCTATGGCTAATGTTGCCAGATTGCTTTGGACACAAACTAGAAATAATGTGCCAATTATTTTTTCTTTTAGCTCTCAGGCCTCTTCCTGTATGCCCTCATTGAACAAGTCCTGCTTGCCACCAGCTGTTTACAGATTTGTGCCTTTTAGGGAAAGGGAACCTCAAAGAGTGTCTTCTCAATCAACTTCCGATCTATGTCAGTTTTCCTTTTATGGATGGTGATTCTGTTTTATCTTGAATGTCTCTGATGATGAGTAAACTCACTATCTCATTTGAAAATCTATTCCACTTTTAAAATCTATTTTCCTGTAGCAGAGTTCAAAAAGTGAGATACACCTAGAAGCTGGTAAATAAATGAAGGGCATGGGCTTAGTAAAGGCAAGGGGGATGGCAGTTAACTGGAGAAGAGATGCCCTTCCAAAGCAGATGGCAGCTAGTCCACATCGAGAGATTATTGCCCTGCAGGATGTGGGCCCAGGCTTTCCAAACCCAGGGCTTTGCTTGGATGGGGTTGGCTTAACTCACGTGGAGAGCCCAGTGAGTCACACCCTTGAAAAGAGGCTATACTTTGGGATATTGTTGATTATCCAAATTAAAAATTGAATTTGAATTTTGACATTGGGATATTGTTAATTATAAAAACTAGAAACTGAATTTAAATTTTAACATTTTAATAAGCTTTTACTTCTCAAAAAGGGGAGTAAGGTATAGCACCTCCCCCAGGGGGTGCGGACCCTAGGGGAGCCTCCTTAGCTACTCTCTAAAAGAATGATATTTCTAGATCTCCTTAACTTTTAAAAGATAATAAAAATCCTCATTTCTGTGTAAAATTTCAAGGTTTGGAAGTTAGCTTTATGTAAAACATTTCATAAAGACTGTATGAGCCTGACAAAATATTCTCTGAGAGGTGAATGTGGCCCACACACCTGTCATCTCAGCCACCCTAGAGCTGTCACCCTCAGTTTTAGTTCTACTTTTGGGGGCCAAATGAAAACAGTCCATTCCCAGCTCTGTAGGATGAGCCTTCAGAGATTCAAAGACATCTCTGTATCCTCTCTAGGTATTTTCACCACTAGGGTAAAAATCACTAGCCAATTTTTACTTCCCTCTTTGTCAAAATTTTCAGCCATGTCACCATCTCCTCTAGCTCAAGACCCTTCAAACCAAACTATTAGAATGAAAGCAATCTAGAGTCAGCTTCAAGTAACAAGGGAACTTGCACAAAAAGAGAACTTGAGAAAGACAACCCTCAGAATTGGTTCAGCAGCTCCATGATGATCATCAGGTTGCTCACATCATTTTGCTTTTTCTTGCTCAGAATATCAGTGATGTTTCTAGAGTGACGAATTGTCCAGGTTATCCTGAGACTAAGGAGTTTCCAGGATATGGGACTTTACGTGTTAAAATTGAGAAAATTCCAGTCAAAGTGGGATGAATTAGTGATCTTAAAACTTTTTCCTTCTCAGTCACAAGAAGGATGCCACAGCCCAAGCTGTGTCATGCAGAAAATGAACCATTTCTTCACATTTTTCTAGCCTACCATGAAAAACATCGTCTTTTCCTAAAGCCTCAGCAGAATTTCCTTCATATCATCGACCAGAATTCAATCACATGTCCACCTTTAGTCCAAAGAGAAATGCGATCACTATGGTTGGCTTAGAGCAATCATAGTTTGGCCCCTTGATTTGGACATATTGTGACCATACCATAATTTGAGTTCTGTTGGTATGAAAGAGAGAAGGAATGGCTTGTGGTTGGGCATCTCACAGTATATGCCACAAAGGCCATGCTGAAGATTTTAGACTTTATCCTGAAGGCGGTGAAATGTCATCAAACAGTTTTAAGCAGAGGGCGAAAAACTATCACTTACATTTTCAAGTTGGAAGCAATATCATAACTGGATTTGAAGGGATTTGGGGGCAAGACTGAGAGAAGAGAGATTCGTTAGCAGGTTATCGCAATAATCCAGACACGAGATGATAAGATTTGAACTAGGACTGAGATTATAGATGTGTAAATGAAGTAATGACTTCGAAGAAAGTCACAGGACATGTATTGCATGTGATGTGACAGAAAACTGCACAGGTCAGGCTGTGATTGTTCCCATTTGTGAATGAGAAAATAGTGGCCCAAATCTTACAGATAATGTGTCCAAGTTATCTCTCAGATGCCAAACATTACCTGCCCAACAAAGCTAAACTCCCATTGCTATGGGGGTGAGATTTCTCCTATCTCTTGGCTCTTGGACAAGTTTAGCACCAGCTGGCTTGCTCTTCTGGGGTCCCCACATCCACCTAATGCCAGGTGGATGTCAGACTGGGCAAAGAGCCCTCATGCTTTGTAGTTACACAGGTTTGTAGATGATGACAGGAGTGGAATGTGTTGATTAGTCCACCTCAGCAAAGATAAGCAGTAACGTAGACATAAGAACGCGGAGTTGGCAATATTAGTTCAAAGATTTGCCTTCCACTCCCGGGAACAGCCTTGCATATTTTATACATGTTTTACAAGTGAAATCAGCTAACCTACCAAGACCTCTGATAGTGGAAAATTAACCTAGTGGGAAATCTAGCTTGGGGTCATGCGTCTTCCTTGATGAGCCATGCAAAGGACTATGAGGGAAACATTGGGTGAATTGTGGCTTTGATGGCATTGCTACATAAAAAGAGGAGTTGGGACAAGAATTAGTGTGTGTTATGACTGTGTCACATCACCTTGTTATTTTCCTTCGTAGGTTTTATCTCATATGGAAATTATACATTCATAAATGTGACTGTAAGGTTTTTTCTGTCTAGCCCATGAGGGTAAGAGTGAAACCTATTTTGTACACCATTCCAGAAGCTAGCACAGTACTTGGCACATAGTATATGCTCAATAAATATTTGTCGAATTAATTTTTTAGTTAAATGATTACTCTATGGCAGTTACTTTGGCTATGTCATCTCTTTGAAGCCTTCAAAAATCCCCATAACATAGGTAGTGAAACTGAGATTAATTCTGTTTTATAGATTCAGAGCTGTATAGTGAGTTAACTGAGGCCCAGTGTTTACTGAGTGGCAGAGCAGGAACTCAAGCCCTAGGCTGTTCCCAGATCCCATGCTCTTTATTCTCTAAATGCTGTTTGGATTTTCATTTCATCTAATGATATTCCTCAACACAGAGGAACTTGATGTTGGTTTCGCTCTACCCTAACTTTCTAGATGAGAAGCTGTAGGCCCAGGAAGACCAAGCATCTTTGCCTAGTTAAATTAGTGTGCAAGTAAATCTAGCTCAGAATTGTTTGCAATTGGACCTGGAAGTTCCTTTAAGAGAAGGAAGCCACTAATTCAGAAAGAGCCAGAGCTTGTGGGTTGGACTTAACCTATCTCTATAGCATTGCTGGATGTCTGCTTAGCAGAAAGGCATAAAAAAAAAACCTCATCAAATACAAGTTTCAAAATCTACACAGTTATTTTCTGGTGCTCAGCTTTAACTGGCACATCCTGCTTTTTGACTGAAGAGAAGGCAAACCTCAAACTTTTGGAAAGCCACTGCAAGTTTGCTGCTGAAAACTTCCAGGTTTGAATGTAACCTAGCCTCTGGAAAAGTACTTAAGCTAATAAAGGTCTAACGCTTCTTCCAGATTCCTTACAAATGCCCCACTGGCTCAGCATGCACAAACCCACAGAAGAACACTGTGTCCGTGGCTTGGACAGCCTGACACATGTGATTCTGGCCGGGGTACTGCACCAAAGCCAAGACTGTTGCACTTACCTGCCCCTGTCCTCTCCTGCCCCTGTCCTCCCCAACATGTTACCCAAATCTGTTCTTCAAAAATTTGATTTGTACGCTCCCAAATTTCAGCCTAGGAAGTATATCACCTGCATGAGGTTAAGCTTGCAATTGAGCTGAAAGCACTGAGAAAACCCCAGGATCTAAATCCATCTATTTGTTCATTCTCTACTTCCTGAGCTGAGCCATGCCAGGCGCTGTGCCAGGCCCACTGAGCCAGACACATATAACACCCAGCTCCTGCCTGGGGCCCTTGTCATCGAGTGGAGAAAGGCGTCACATCACAAGACCCAGCGTGGTCTTGGGTCATTTCTTTGTGACTCACTGGACTTGGTCCTCCTCTGTAGCCTGGGGTGAATAGAAGAAAGATGATTGCCTTATTCCACATATAACAACCCCGGGAGATGAGGGAACATCTTTTTCGGTAGCAAAATATTTTCTTTCCCAGAAGCCTCTACAAAACATTCCCTCAGGTCTCATTGGCCCCATTTAGGACACACGTCTATTTCTGAGCCAATCCTAGAGGCTGGGAGATAGCATAAGACCTCATTTCCTTTGAAAAAAAAAAAAAAAAAGATTTTCTGTGCATCCTGAAAGCCAGAATTTACTAACAAAGGCCAATTTTCATTTTCAGATTTCTGCCAGGGCATTGTTGCTTTATTTAATTGCTTCCCCTCCTTTCCTCATTTTCTTCATCTTCCTCCTCCTACTCAACATTATCATCTGGAAGGTGGATGTTTTAAAAAAACTAATTATGAAGGAGAGAATGAATGAATCTATAACAATCGAGTGGTAGATTTCTTGTTGCTAGTAAATTTATACGTTTCTCATTTTCACTCTATTTTCAACTTTACCCTGAAGACAATAGGATGTCATCAAATATTTCTAAGCAGAAAGTGCTACATAGGCTCTTATATTGCAATGACTTACGCAGGTCTAATCTGACAGGAAGCCAAAGCAATTAAGACACCCCTCAGGAGACAGCAGTTTAAATCCATGTGAGGCAGATTGTCTTCTACAGACTTGCCCGCTGGACAGGTGGACTGATGCAGACTTGCCAGAGTGGCCTGAAGATGCCATCCTCATGGGCAGTAACCCTCTCCCCAGGCTCAGCAGCCACCTCTAAATGCACACCATTGGTGACTCACTTAGTATGATGGAGGAGATGGCCACAGGTCACATCTCTGTGTCAAAAGCACAGGGAACACTTCTCTTTTTACACTTTCAGAATGTTGGAGTTGGGATTTTTGAGTAGCCAAGTAGTGTTTGACGATGCTTGTCTTGGCTAGGGCACAACAGAGGCTGTGAAAGAAATTCAGATCCCTGAGCAAAGCTTCTTCCCGTAGTCCCACCCCACCCCATGGCTGCCTCCCCACATACCCACATCTATCGGGAGTGGGCTTCCAAGTCTGTGCTTATTAGAGCAAATATTCCTAATACGAGGACTTGCCTACTGCATGGCCAGGCCCACTGTCGGGATCCACTGAATTTTAACTAAGTAATTATTTTGGAATATTCCATTTTCTAGAGATCAAATGAGGTCCGTAAAAGCTCCTAGGTGGGCTACTTTAAAGGATCGTCTCTGACCCACGGTGGAAGGCTGGGCATTAAAGGCCTTGCGTCTGAATAGTTTCCCCCCAGCGCCCCGCCTCCCCACACACACTTTCTAACTTTGTGACTTTAGTGAAGTTACTTCTACTTTCTAAGCCTTCACTGTCCTCAGCTGTGAAATGAAAACAGGACCCTTTCTTACTTTAAGAATTCCATGAGATAAAATATCTAAAATGCCTAGGGCTTATGAGTTTTATTCATCTGAGAGGCTTGCTTGCTGTAAATAAGATAAGGAACACCTAAGCGTTTTGTAAACTGTAAGCCTTTGTAAACTGCAAGCATTTTGTAAATTGCAAGCTGGAAACCAGGCACTTAGTTTCCAGCATGAAACTGAGGGAACTCAGAGGTTCACAGGTAGCACAGAGGAGGCAGGGTTGAAGAACCTTCTGGAGGATCCGTCTTACCAAAAAGCCAGATGCTCTGCTTCCTCCTAGAGCTGATTCACTCTGTAAAGATTCTCTATTCCAAAAGAAATCTTGACGGCTGCTGTCTTCCAGGCTTATTCGACGGCAGCCGAGGGGACTCCACAAATGGCCCCCTCATGCCTCCTCCTCTCTCAGTCAGGAATTTCAGCCAGCTGAGGTCTACTAATCATGTTCTCTTTTCCTTTTTTTTTCTTTTCTAAAGATAAATAAGTAAGTAAAGGAACACGACTGTTAAAAGTTCAAAGTTTGCCCTTCCCTGATTGAAGATTTCTTGTCCGTAACTGAAGTCATCTTCCTAACATTAGGAAAGCATTCCTTTTGCCACAAAACAGTCCCTAAAAAAAAAAAAAGAGCTATTTCCTTTTTGGACGGGGATTGATGGAAGAGAATTGGATGGGGGTAAAAAATGAGCTTCCATCCAGCTTCAGCAGTAGCTCCGCATTGGTCCAAAGTCAGCCTGCTACTGGGATTACAGTGTCCCCGTTCAGGCAACGGCTGCTAAGAGGCAAAAACTCAGATCAGTTGAAACCAGATGCTTTAATTCAGTGACTCTCAAGCTTGCGAGTGCATCAGAATCTCCAGGGAGGCTTGTGGAAAACACAGAGAGCTGAGTCCCAACCTGGGAGTTTCTGGTCAGTCGGTCTGAGGATGTACCTGAGAATGTGCACTTCTAATCAGTTACTAAGTGATGCTCCATAGGATGCTCTGATTTTTTCTTTCCTCTAAGAGGTAGTGTGAGAATTGTCAGGGAAACAACACAGTTTGGGGCATCACTCAGATGAACTTGGGCATGAAACTGTGTTCCTTTGCCTAATGGAGATCTGATCTTGAGCAAGTGAAATAATTTTCCTGAGTATGTTTACTTGTCATCAAATATGAGTAATAATAATACTTTATTATAGTGGTTTATAAACTAGGCTAAGGCCTCTCTCCTCTCTCAAACCTATTTCCCCTTGACAGTCCCCCTTCTTGGTAAATAACATCTTTACCCAACTAGCTGTCCAAAGACCCATGGGAACCATTTTTATCATCTTCCTCTTTCTCACTTTCTACAGCTAATCAATCACCATGTCCTGTCCATCCTACTTCCAAAATAGCCTTGGCTGTGTATACATCTCTCTCATTCCATTGCCCCTCCCACACCTACCTGGCCACCATTAAGCCTCAACTCAACTAAAAAACAAACAAACCAAAAAAAAAAACTTTTGATATATCTTGCCAATCCCCATTTATTGTAGAATAAAATACAATATCCATTGCATGAACTACAAAGGCCTCTAAATCTTCTGGCCCTGCCTATTACTAGATGAGCTCCTCTCACTCACTGATCTTTTGACTCTCCAAGCTGTGCTAGAGGAGCTGACCTTGGGATCTTTGAATGTGCCAAGGACTGTCCTGCCTCAGGGCCTTTACACATGCTGTTCGCCCTGCCTCATATGCTTCCCAGCACCCCCACCCCCCATAGTTTTTCCAAGCATGATCCTCTTTCAGGGCATTTAAACCTTTTGTTCCTCTGCTCCCCTCCTTCTATTCTCAGATCTTCCAGTGGCTCTTCCCCTCACTTCATGTGGGCCTCCTCACATATCACTTTCTCCATGAAAGGAAGGGAGAAAATTTGGAGCAAGGAAATGAAAGGGAGCCAAGAATGACATTGAAAAAGCGCATTACAAAAAGATCTTTCCGTTGCCACAATTGGCTACAGACTCAGCTCCGATTTTATTTAGTGGCCAAAACAGGAAGGGGAATAAAGACAATTACACAATTCACCAAGTATATGAGATAAAAACTGACCAGTGTCTCAGAAATTGAACGATTCTTAGTATGTAAACCAGACAGGACTTCAACTCTGGAGGTAATGAATGGGGGTTATCACAGCATTCTGACAGGGAACATAATGGCAAATGCCATAAGCCTGTAGGTTCTTCAGCATAGGCTGATGGCAATGTAGTACAGCCGAGGCCTTCATAAGGTACATATAGCCCAGGGCCCCAGCATTCTGATAATTTGGCTTCATGGGAGACAGATTTCAGAACTGGAAGAACAAATAATGTTTAAATACATCTCCCAGGTAATTTTTGTTGCCTTAAGCCCTGAATTATGTATTTATTTTTCCATACAATAAAACTTACTGGATACCAATTATGTATCCCATTGTGCTAAGTGCTGTAGCAACTCAATCACTTCTCGGTCATCAAGAACGTGGGACTCTGCAGTGACTTCTCGATGAAAGAGAGTGAGGTCACTTGAGACCTTCCTTCATGTATGCATTCATTCACCCATCAATTGTTTATTTTTATATTTATTATTATATTTATTGAGATCTTGCTATGTGTCAGGCACTAGGCTAAGTGCAAGGATCAGAAAGATGAAAAGGACAAGGTTTTGAAGACAAGGTTATTGTCTTCGAAAGGTCACTGCCTAATGAGGAAAAAAGACCATTTCAGCATGCCGCTATATTGAAATTATGTACTAAATACTGTGGGTGCTCAGAGGAGAGAAGAATGGACATCTGAGCTATTTTCCAGTTTTTAACCCCTGCAAAGGAACTTCTTTGGTCCCCTTCCATAAGTAGAGTATGGATGGTGATGATGGAAGAGGTAAGGTGTATGAGAGTTTAGAAATGAATGAGAGTGGCTTAGAATGCAGGAAGTAATAGGTGAACCCTGGAGGTGGATAAATCTGGGCTTGAGGATGCCTCAGCCATTCCTAAGGGTGATCTCACACTATCATGTGGCGCCCTACGATCAAGAGAGATAATGCTCATTCAGAATTTAACACAGTGTCTGGTGCAAAGTACCTGCTCAATACACTGTACTTGTGCTTATATTATCATTTGTCATATCTACTTTGCATAGGAATGGATGTTTAAACACTAAATGCGATTTGGATATGCAGGGACCATGAGGACAGGAACAGAATTAATCTTCAAAGGACCAGAGTCCAGGTAATGAAGAAAGATCGGTAAAGTGAGAATTGTGATCGGTGAAGGGCTGGGAAGGGGTCACCTGGCTTTTGTGCGTCCTCAGATGGGCAGCATCTGCTGTGGTGATGAGAACTAAATGCTAAATGTTCTGTCTAGAGAGTTGGAGGCTTGTCTTGCTCAGAATAGTGCTTTTGTGCAGTGTGGGTGGTCTATAATCCGAAGGCTTACTTTTAACCATAGCCTCATCAATCTACTTTGTGGTTTATATCTCAAATATTGATCTTCTTGGGAAAAGTGAGTCAGCTCAGCATAATTTTTATTTTTGGGGGGAATCTTTGGCCCTGATAAATTTTGAAGAGTGCTACTCCTCTTTACCAAGATTTCTGAATTGTTGAAAAAATAAACCATCTATGTATATATAATAGTAATAATAATTTTATATAGTATCACATATTATTGCATACTTTATTATATATAATATAATAATAATAAATAATAATAATAATATCTAATTATTGGGTGCTTATCTACGCCAGGAACTGTATTATATGCTTTACATAAATTATTCATTTAATTCTTGCAGTATCCCTATGAGGGGGTTGTTTTTGGATTAAAAGACAGAGGCCCAGGGGTGCTAAACCATTTGTTTAAGGTCACATAGCTGGTACACTGTGCTGGGATTAAATTTAGGTAGTCTAAATGTAGACTAGCTATTCATTATTAGGCTTTCATGTATCTGTGTCCTTACCTATATATCTTTGTCTGTATCTAATTAAATGAATTGCTTGTAAAGCTTAGTATAGTACCTAGTACATGGAGGGGCTCCATGAATGTTAGCTACGATCAGCAGCACTATATATAGCTAAATTTATGACTGCTTATTCCTTGGCCATAGGCACTGTAGCCTGGTGGTTAAGGGAATGGATGTGGGAGCCAGAGATGCCTGAGTTCAAATCCCAGCTCTGCTACTAATTATATCCGTGACCTTGGGTGAATTCACTTAGTTCTCTCCCTTGTAAAAAGAAGATAGCATTTACCTCTGTGGTTAGTGAATGATAAGGAGGACAAAGTTCACACTCATCTAAGTGTGAGCCAGAATTATTATCATAATCGGTTCCAAATTTCTTAAAAGATTCTTAAAAGCAGATCAAGGAACCAACCAAGTTTCTTAAAAGTAGATCAAGCAGATGCTTCGTCAGTGACCAGTGAACTTGTAGATCTTGGTGAGTTTCACACGTGTTCTGGCTCAAATGTGAGAAACAAAGGTGCATAAGGCACTTCAGTCCAGCTCCTCGGTCCACAACCCCCGTGGGAAAGAGATGTGTCAGGCCAGACGTATAGGTCACTGGGTACAGATGCCCCCAGCCTTTGAAGGCCTGAGCCGATAGGGATGGAGAGGACGGGCGCCCCACTGGGCAATGGTTCAGCTGAAAGTTCACATTGCTGCATATTTGAGAACTTCCTGACCAGCCGCCCCAATGTCAAAAGGATCTGAACCTCTCCTTGTCTTGGCCCTGACATGGAATTGTGAGCAAATGCTCGCGTTCACAAGACAGCACAAGGCATCAATGGGCTGATTATGTCAAACATCAGAAGACAAAGCAAAGTGGAACTTCAAAGGACTTAGAAAGGCCCCAGAATACCCTTTCAGAAGTCGGCAAGTTCAGTTGTTTCTAAAATCGCCATATTTGGGCTCACATTTTGGCTTTGAGATGACAGCTCAGGTGGCAAATAAAATTCCTTAATGTATTTAAACATTGATGAAACCATTTTACCCTCTAACTCTTGCTGAAAAAGATATTTATTTTTCTGACAAAGGCTTCCCTTTTGAATACTACTTCTACATTTACATTCCAACATTTGCCTAGCTTTCATAAATACGTGTGCATACATATTTATACACATATACTTTTCCCCTCTAAAATGGAAGGGAGAAAAGGGGGCTTGGAACTCTTAATACATCTTTTTTATTATATAGAGGATTGTATGTACCTTGGACTTTGAAAAGGAAATACTTTCTAGCTATTTAGCTTGGCGAGTCTAGAAAAAAAGGTGCACAGAAACTTCTGAAAGGATTTTTTAAGGAAGGAAAGGATTTTGTGAAATGGCTTTTAATAAAGGCACTTAGGGAAATATAACTCAATCTAAAATATAGTCTTACTTCCTGCCTATTTATTCTTTTTTACAAATTTATAATGTAGTTCATTTTTACACATTGACATATGTAAGACACTGTTAAACAGGTTTTAAAAAAAAAACTTTAATTGTAAAATAAAGCACAGATACAGAAAATTATACAAACCAAACATCTAGCTTAGTGAATTATAAGGTTAACACTCAGATCAAGAAATAGAAATTTTCCAGATTTTCCTGAAGCCCTTCCCACATGTCCCCTTTTTCTCTCCAAAAATAACCATTATCTTGACTTTTAGAGTAATGACTTCCCTACTTTTTCATGATTTTGTTACCCGAATGTACATTCTTAGCACTGCAGATTACTCTCACTCACTCTTAACATTTCGATGTTTTAAGTTTTCTTTCAATCCACTTGCTTTTCCTCCACCTCTGGCCTTGGCTTATAATTTGTCTGTTAGGGATCCTTGGAGGTTTGACCTGTGGAATTTCCCACTCGTCTGGATTTTGCTGATTGTGTACTCACAGTGCCGTTCAACATGTTTCTCTGTCCTCTGCGTTATCTGCAAATCAGAAGCTGGATCCAGACACCAATAAGACTTTGACGGTTATTTTGGCAAGGTCATAGGAAGTGGCATGTTATTTCATTAGATAGCATATGTCTGGTTGTCTCTCTTTTTGTGATGTCAACAGCCTTTGAGGGTGATTGCCTAGACCCATTAATTCACTGGAGATTGAAAAATGGTGACGTTTTCATTCTACATCTCATTTTACTTTTTAACTGGAATAACTTAAGCAGATGCTTCTCTCGTCTATTATTTGGTTACCCAGTCATAGGTTTTACATAAAAGGACAAATTCTTGATTCCTCCTCTTTATTTACCTGTTTTCAAGATAATTAATTAGTTCTCTATGAGCCTCTAAAAGAGACTGATTCAATTTTAAAAAAGTATATCATTGTAAACTCACGAATTTAAACATATTTAGTGGATTTAAATCCATTGCACTTCTTATCTTTATTCAAACTCAGGTTGTCACATTTTGGGCTAGTGTAGATCTCTTAAAATTGGCAGCCAAGTCCTTTTGATGTGATGCTATTGGTCTTTGACAGCATCATTTCTATGTGGAAGGACAGCCTTGTCTTACATAGTTGCTACCCTGAACTTAGAATCAGCTATTTCTCCAAGAAACCCTGTTTCTTATAATAGGAAATGATATTTGAAGATGACGATCTGGGTACTACTGATGCTGATTGCGACGAGATTAGTCATGTTTCCAGGCATCTTAAGTGGATGGAATTAGGAAATAAATACATTTTTAAATATAAAATATCTCGTAAATTTGTAATAGTGTTTTCAATTCAAACTCAGAGTTGTAGGATTTTTTACTTAATTCCTCTCATATCATATATATACATGTATATATATATGTATATCCTTTTCCTTTCATGCCCCAAACCCCTGCATTAATGCATGGTGGTGATCAGCTGTCACTGTGAGGTAGCAGAGTCACTGTCCCTGACTTCAAGGCAAAGTTTGCATACAACAGGGGAAGGGGTGGAAAACAAGCCTTCACAGGTTGCACTGAAATTAGGAAACATCACTCATGCCCAGGATCCTGCATTGATAAGAAGCAGAGGTCCGCTGCCACTGGGCAACGGACAGGCAGCTCACTGTCATTCAGGATCCTCTGCCACCACAAGTCAGAGTCTGAGTGCATGGAAGGAGGGGTGGTTTGCGGAATACTGAGAAAGACAAACTTTAAAAAAATTTTTTTTAGATCATTTACATTTAATGTAATTGTAAATATAGTTGGATTTAAATTTACTATTCAGAAGGTTATTTTATTCTGCTATAAAATATGGTGTAAAGTCTGGAGGTGATCTAATTTCCTTTTTTTTTTTTTTTTTTGATAAATTACTAGCTGTTTTTGCCTGGATGCCCAAGGGATTTTGTGCTTTTTAAAAAAATTTTAAGTCTAGTAATATTTCTTGTTATTGTTCAGTCTAATTCTCAGATACACAGTGTCCTCTTTCAATAGGAAGTTCCAAACGTTATTTAATTTCAGGAAAGTTTTCTCAATTACATTTTTTAGAATTATTTTGTTCCCTTGTTTTGGTTTTCTTTTCAGGGGGCTCTGACTATTTACATATTGGATTTTCTTTACCTATCTTCAATATTTATCATGTTTTCTTGGATACTTTGCTGCTCTCCCTCCATTTATTTCTTATTTTAAAAACGTTGCTCATTTCACCTTCTATTTCTCTTAAAGCATAATTTGTTGTGTTTATTTGTCTGTGCTCCTTATATTTTAGTCTTCATTTTTAAAACGATTTGTTTTTTTGTTTTGTTTCTCAGTTTTTTTTTCTAATTATGATTATTTTGTTCTTTCATGTCATGTAATTTTCTTAATGTCTTTTATTCATTTTGAAATAATAGATTGCAGTTTTGATCTGTTTTATGGACATGTCTTTCTGGCATGTTTTCATTTTTCACATGGATATTACATATGTCTTAGTTTTTTTTTTTCTTAATATAACTTTTTGCGGAACTTGACCTCCATAGTTTTCCATTGCTCATTTTTATGTGAAATTGGTTTCTGCTAATTTTTACAAGAAGGTAGCTTTCTTCAGATTATATTTTTAACTTCACAGAGCTTACCCTTCTGTGGTTTTCATGTAGTGTTAAAAATATAAAGATTTTCTTTCTGAAATTTCCTGGGTTTTTTTTTCCCCACCCTCCCCTACTTTTATCTGAACCCTCTCTTTCCTCATCACTATTGTCTCTGACCTGCTAAATCTGATTCAACTCCTAGTATTTTTGCCTCAGTGTGGGACCTTGTCCTGAATGGAAGAAATGACTGTCAGTTTCAAGATTTCATAAGGGATAGACTGCTCCAGGATTTCCGGTTCTTACTGTGGACCCCTTACACTCATCCCTATTCCTGTGGGCAACATTCTACTGGAATGTCGATGTCAGCTGCTGTTCCTGCCTAGTGTAGACTGCTTACGTTATTGAGCTCAATTCTTTCTTCTTGCTTCATGTGACTTTGGATTTCCTCCAATAGGCAGAATGTATTCCCTATCCCATGAAACTTGTTTTGGTTAAAAGAATGAAGGAGAAATGAGGGTGTGCCTAGGTTTATTTGGAGCTCTCCTATACTCAGGTCTTTCATTCATCTTCTTGCTTCCTTGGTTCTTCTAGCACAGATGTGGAGACAATGCAGATCTTATGGTTATTGGTGGGGTTTTTTGTTGTTGTTGTTTGTTTGTTTGTTTTTTATCACCCACTATACTTTTTGGTTTGAGAGTATAGCTTGTCACCCAGCTTTTGCAAATGAACCATAATTTTGGTTCTTGTTTCTAGCAGCTGTGTGGAAATTTGAGGTCTGAAAACTGTGCTTGCACTGACACCAATTTCTCCTCAGAAGTCTTTGCCTATTTATTCTTAAATAGTTGCTGTATAGTTCCCTGAGAAACGTTGTCTTGATTGAATATGCTTGATTGAATTACCACTTACTCTTTTTCCAACCAGTCCAAGCTTCTGGGGGAATTCATTCATTAATTAAACATTCCCTGAGCACTTACCACTGTGCATTAGGCACTGGAAATGCAAAACTGAACATGACACAATGAGGTGGAAGTCTAGGGGTATATATTGTGAAATTATGACCTGCTTGAAGAAAGGACCACAGAAAGAAAGACATGGGCTATCACAGACCTATGGCTCTGACTTTTCTTTGTAGTACAGGACCTTCTCTTCCATTTCTCTTTTATTTATTTGTTTGCCACCACAATTATCTTTACCACAATAATGTACAGGTACAGAGGAGTAATCAGCATAAAATGTGCTTTCATATTCTTTCATCTGATCTTCACGATAACCTTAGGACAAAGTATTATTATAGATGAGGAAATAAAGGTTCAAAGAGAAGAAGTGACCTGTCCAGGGCCATCTCACTCAAGAAATGACAAAGCCAGGACCTAAACTTTGGTGAATCTGATTCCAAAGTTCTTCTTTGCTCTGTAGCCTGAGACCTTGGATTTTTTGTTTTGTTTTGTTTTTGTTTGTTTGTTTGTTTTGTATTAGTTTAGGAAGATTTGTAGTAGGCCTCAGCCCACAAACGCCTTTATGAGGTTCATGATGACAGACCCTAGGGACTGAGTAACTAAACATTTATCTCCATCTCTTTTTTTTCTTCTTGTCTGCTTCCTCTACAGGGACCAGAATAGGTAAAACCTCATTTTCCCAATCTCCTTTGCAGATAGAGGTGGCCCTGTGACACTGCTTTGGCTATGAAATATAAGTGTGTTCAGTGCTTCTGGAAAATTTTTTGCTTTTCTGAAAAAAAAGGACATATGTGACATGTGACTGGTCCTATCGTTTCGCTCCTAGCTCTTTAACTGATTGTAGACGTGATGTCTGGTGCCACGGCAGCCATATTACAACCATTAGGAAAAGAAAAAAGAATCACAGAGATACTGGCCATGGACCAAGGTCTCTGTTTGAAGAACTATGAAAACAATGACAAAATACACCAATATTTGTTGACTCCATCTTTAGTTAAGTGTACTAATATTAATAGCCAGGGGTATTCTTAACTAATACACTTACCTTTGATATGAATAAGAACCTCATAAACTTTTAAAACTTTCTCATTCTAAGCAGTAGAAAGTGGTTAAAATCATTGTAACTATAAAAAGTGATTCAGATACAGTTGAGTCTAGAGTTCCTTTTTTGATGGACCCACTTTTTTTAAATCCTAGAATGTTTAACTTTGTATCAAGCCTTGCTAAAGGACTAGTGGCTACTGTATTCGAGGAGTCAACATTCATGCAGTTTCTGTTTATGAAAGCATTAGCAGAAACATATACCAAAATATACACCACCATATAATAGATCCCAGATGTGTTATATTTTTTAAAGAGAGAGGGGAAAAAAAGATAGAGGAGTAAGTAGCCAAAGAGCATTTTCTGTCAATTTGATCAAGCTTGGTGGTAACTCATTAGAGAGAAAAACAAACCGAACTTGGAGTTAAATGCACTGGGTTTAAGATCTGGTTCACTCTGTTTAAATTTGACAAATGATCACTGAATCTCCTTCAGGGCCAAATTACCTGTGTTATCTGTGGTATCCACTCAACAACCTTATGCTTTTCTGGTTGTTATCCCACTTTGAAAGGCAATTAAAGGAAGGTTAGTGGGCTGCAGGAACTCTGGCCACAGAGAAGCAGAACTGGGATTCAATCCTGGCCAATCTTACTCTAAAGCCCACATGATTGCTACTTTCAAATATTTCAAAAGCAATTATAATGTTTATAAACAGAAAGGGGGGAAGCATTACACTTAAAAAGCAAAAGGTCTTCTGTAGGAGGAAGAAAGCTTTTTTGGGATGGCTCCAGTAAGTGGACCAATGACATTTGGTAAGCGGACATACCAAAAGGCAGGTTTTGGACTCTATTGTCACCACCCAGAAGATCCCTATTTTTTATGCTGGTTGCATATTCAATAACACAGCAGGTGTGTCTCTAGATGACATAAATAAAAATAAGATTCTTACTTATCCTGGAAGGAAAGAAAAATCTCACTGGAGACGTGGGATACACACATACAAAGTGATTACACATCTGTATTTGTTGGTAGTCCCTGGTTTAGAGCCCTGTTCTCAATGATCGGGGTTGCCAGATAGTCCATTTCTACATCATAGGGTAAGAAGGGAGAAAGGCAAGTATCCAACCAGAGCTATCTCTTTAGCCATCCCTCAAACTCTGCCACAATAGACTGTGGGATTTATGAACCCTAAGAACATGCCTAAGGAGTGGCCACAACAGGAAGGGAACCTCAAGGCCTACTGCAGTCACCTGTATACTGGATAGAAACAGATATATAGAGCAGGTCCTTAAATAATGTCATTTCATCGAATGCCATTTCATTATAATGTTGATTGATGAGATGCCATAGGATCTTACCTCTTATATCACTTAATCTATGGTAAAATTAGTTCCATTATACGTTGTTTCACTTCAAGTCACAGAACCTATTGACAATGTTAAGTGAGGACTTACTATTGTACATACCTTATTCCTTGGAAGATTTTCTTTCTTCCAAGATTCCTACAGGACATTTTGGATTTGGGCTGTGAGTATTACCTGGGTCTTGTCAAATAGGTAGAATAACATATATTCTACCATTCGTATACATTTTAAGGCAAGAAAATAGCTGCTGGCAAACTCTCTAGGTGCTAGAATGTGGAAAGTGCCTCCAATTTAATGCAAGTTAATACTCTCCCTGTATTCCACACCTGGGACAGCTAGATCCCACAGAGATGGAACCCCAGGAGCTAGAACATTATTCATTTTACTCTTCATGAAATATTTAAAACATACCGTAGCTCTCAGGAGGCTTGGCGAATAGAAAGATCCTTTTTTTAGGTTGGAAGGAGACTATCAATTACTTTCACCTGGATGGGCTTGGGTCCAAGGCACCCTAAACTTTTAGCAACATGGGAATGGAGGATACTGGGAGGAAATCCACTCCATAAGCCCCGTATGGAGTTGGCGATACTAACCCCACTACAAAGGGCCAACCTCTGGAGGATACTCAGAATTTGCAGATTACTGATAATGATCTTATCCAAATTCTGGGGCTGTCAATGTGAATATTGCCCAGAAGAAGGGTGAGGAGGTTGAAGTAAACCACTGTTCTTTACTCAGGAGTCAGAGAGATGGGGCTCGAGACTCTCCTCCTGAAATTCTACTGAAAGACACTTACCAGAAGTGTAGGCATCAAAGTAGAATCCAGTCCTCAGGGAGGGAGAGAGTTAGGCAGCAGAGCAAAGCCCTGTTGAGGTAGGCTGGGGCAGCTGGAAAGTAAGCATCATAAAGACTCAGGATTAATGAGGGAGAGAGAGTGTGTTTTAATAGAAGACAATTCTATGGCCTGGGCCCACTTGGTGACTGGAGGAGCTGAGATTTGGACATCAGAGATTCTTCGTAGTAGAGATGTCATTGGTCTACAGGAGACTCACAAGGTCTCCATGGAGACTGAGTGGTCATGGACCCAAATCCTGGGACTGGGAGCCTGACCCAATTCCAAGCCCACAGAGGGCAAGAAGGAAGCTATTGCTGCGGCCTCTCGGTTTATGAAGGACTTGGTCTATGGACTGCCCACTCCCACCCACCTCCTTTGGGGTTTGTCTCCATCAAGCACAAATGGGCCTTGGACACCTGGACACAAATCATGGCCTCTGTTCTGATCGATTTTCCTTAAGCTGCCTTAAATTCTGCTTTTTCTTCCTCTATACAGTTGATCCATCTCCCTGTTGGTGCCTCACCTCATTCTGAAGACTCGATGTCCAGTGACACTTGCCAGTTTTGATTTTTGCTTCCTCGGTCAATCGAGTTCAGACTCTGCCTGGCTGCATTTCTTTTATTTCCCCCAAGTAAGCCCAGTCAGTGCTCTTATACGTCAGCACAGAGCCCCAGGGGTGACAAGTCTGTGGATGTGTGCAGGTCCATGTACACGCTCCAGACAGCAATGGGGGTGGTGGTGGCTGAAGCCTGCAGGTGGAACACATCATAGCCAACAGCAAGCTACTGGAGGAGGGAGGACAAGGAAGGGGTTGGACCTCTGTTCTCCTTAGAGGCTCACAAAACTTTTCAAAAAATTGCTAGTTTTTTACTTTTCTGAAAGTCTCTAAGGTTCGGGGTTGGAATTGCTATTAGAACTAAAAGGGCTTATATACAGAGACTTTAATAAAGTCAGGTAGGGGAAATCATAAAGGGCAGTGAACTCTCCCGGGAACTAGCAACAGCAAGTCTCTGCATCACTCTTAGGCAAAGACAAAGTGTGGCTCCTTGGACATGGAGACTGAAAAGGCGGGAGCAGAAAGAAAACTTCAGAGAGACATGGCTAGCCCAACGTACCTCGATGGGGAGGAAAGTGGAGGAAAATGCCCTGACCTCATTCTCCCATCTCCTGCTAGTGTCTTCCATTGATGGAACTCAATAGGAAACCAAAGAGCAAGAAAGCCCATGAGTGTCAGCCACCCAGAGCAGGGTGGGGAATAGGGAGAGTGGGTCTTCTGAAGAAAGAGGCTGGGAGCCATGGAGCTAGGGAGGAGATGGTGTCATCTGTCAGCCTGTATCCATGGCTCCCTAAACTGGGGATGTCCTCACTTGGGGCAATAAAGAGAAGAATGGGATTTTGGAACTGTCCAATCACAAAAGGTGGGTCAACGGACTCATTGCTGCTTTGCAAAATGAGCTATCGCCATCACCATCAGAAATAACTGCGTATACTCCTAGCTGCCTGGGGAATCAGCCAGGCACTGGACTAAATTCAAGCGTCCACTTTGAACTTGGCACTGTGCTCTAGTGGATGTCCTTGGAGTTATTGCCCTTTTAAAGGACCAAGAACCACACACCCTGGAAATAACCAAAGTATTTGAGTAAGGTAAGTGGCTAAAAGAACAACACTAATCATTAACATGTATAGCAACTCCCCTGGGTACAAGCACTGTGAATGCATGTCTCCCAAGCTTTTCTCCCTGTATCTCCTAAGCAGTAATTCTGAGCTGCTATGATTGGTGGGCCAGGCATTGTATGACCTGTGTAATTCTCCTGATAAATGGCGACTGTCTGTCCTCAGCAGGGGTCCTGGCAAGCAGGCAGACACACCACCTTCTCATTCTGTGCTGTAGGTGTTGCGAAGATGGGACGCTGGACGTGGTCAGAGCCAAAAGAGATGGGTGGATAAGACTCCTCACGAGGTTTTCCTGAGTTGGCTTTTGACAGAAGACTTGGACTTCTGTAACAAAATGACAAGGACCTTGGCTCTATCCAGAGCCGGATTTTTGGAACAATTTTGCCGTATTCTTATGGCTGGACAGGGGAAGAAGCACTAACAACAGAACCTGTGTCACTATCCAGACTGACTCCACAACGTCCTCCTCACTGAAATCCAGTCTGCAGTTACTCTAAAAAAAAAAAAAAAAAAAAAAAAAGACTCTCTGCCTCATTTCTGGGTCTCAGGGACTAGTCTACAGGCCTTATGTCCTACCAACCACTGGGAGTCTCTCCGCTCCGACTTCATTCATTCCCCAACCCATCACTTCATATCTGTGACCCTCCCTCCCTCCTAGTCCTTTGAGGTTGATCTTTTGCTTGGACCAGAGCCCTGGACTTGTGTGCTTCAGCCCTCCCTTACATGTAGCTCCTTGGCAAGTCCCACTTAAGCTCTACAGCCATCCTGCCTCCTGAACCCCAGCCTGGGCCATGGGTCCCCACATGATCAGGAGAATCTGTGTAATGGCATAGCCCCTACTGTTATCAAGGCCACTTAAGGGGCTCAAGGCAGACTGTTACATAAATATTATTTCATATTATCCCAAACAATTCTGTAAAGTAAGCAGGGGTCCTTATTCTCATTTTCAGATGAGGCAAAAAAGGCTATAGTACCCTACCCAAAACCATGTACCCTTAAGTGGCAGTACCGGGATTCAAGCTCGTCTCTGTGTTAGAAGCATGATACCATACCAACTTCTGAGCTGGAAAACCGGTGGGACCCAAAGCTAAGGCTTTGAGAACTATCTGCTCCAAAAGAAAATAATTTGCTTCTGTCTCATAAAGATTGGTTTTCTCTTTCTGCTAATTATTGAAGCATAAAGATAAGAGAGAAAGATTGGCTGTCTTGCTTCTGGCTGTCAGCAATTTTGCAATAGATATTGGGGTATTCATTCTCTATCCTCTGCTTCCTAGACCAAAGGAAATGAGGGACTCTCCACCAGCTGGTGTTCTGGGGGCCTAGACAATCCATTTTGGCACAGGAACAAAGTTAGGCCAAAGTTAGAACAAAATGTCCTCAGACAAAATGAGCTCTCTCTCCCATTATGCGCAAGCATGCACACCTCTTGACGCACTTGCTGATTACAGCTGCACATGGGTCATCCCAAGGAACACGGCCACATCCACCTGACTTCCTTCCTAAGCTGCACGTGTGTGGCAGAGGGATCAGTGGTGTTCTCTGCTTCGCCTGTGCACTTAGCTGCAAGCTTGTCCTTGCAGAGGTGAGCCAGGGAATGTTCTCACATCAGATGGCACTCACTTATGAATTGGCCAGGAAGCAGGAGCTTCCTGGTGCCATTGGCAAGCATCCCACAAGCCCTTCCCATGATCTATCTGCATTTCTGAAGATACTTCAGGAAAATGACACAAACTGCTCCCAAGGAATCTGTGGTTCCCTCAGATCTTCTCAGTCATTTCTGAAAATTCTGGAGCAACCCCAAAGTAGAAGCAGTCTTAACCATGAAAATAACTTCGGCCTGCAGCATATGTCTTCTAGCCTGGGAGTTGTACTGGGGGTTATTTTTATAACCTTCAATTTTGCTTCGGGGACCAAGGCTTGAATCTAGTTTAAGGACTTGGATGAAATAAATTTGCAGGTCTCAGCTGAAATCTTGAAGCAGGTGATCTACCATCTGGTGTGCCTAACCGCTGCAACACACTAAGTGCTTTCTCATCCCTTTTAAAATCGTGTTGTCAGTCCAAAAGAGAAGGAGGAAACCAACAGAGTTTTGATGATTCTTACAAGTCAATTTCCTGCCTTCATTCTCAAATAGTTCCGCTGACCCCTCAGACTGCTAGTTTTAGAAACTACACTATAAACATGAACGGTAATGGTGATACTGTTTGGTATTCACGTCTTCTTCAATAGCGATTGCCAGGTACTTTCCCAATTGTCGAATTTAACCTCTTGGTTCTTGGGTCCGCCCAAATGTCCACTGCACTGCCGGTCTTCCTTTCCATGGCTTGAATTCCCCTTCACCACACCTCGAAGGGAGCCGCTTGCTCTGCAAGTGCTCTTCAGCTTCTCCTTTCCTTATTCTTAATCTTCTGCTGCCCCTCACTTCCTCCTGCCTCCACCCAAACCTAAAGTCAAGGACAGACAGGTGTAACGCAGGAGTTCTGGACACCCGAATTAAAAAGAGGATGGTGTGACCAGGGCAGTGCAACAGAGATTCTGCCTTCTTCTTTCCCCACCTGAAGTCCTGATGAAAACTAGTGTTCACAGTTCTTTGTCTGTGAAATGAAGGACTCGAACTTGTAGTTCTCCAAGGTTTCTATCAGCTCTATTGATGATCGTTTCATAAACATTCCACACCCTTTTTGGATCATCAAGATAGAAACCTATTACCTTCTTTTGTCCCACATGCTTCCTTCCACCAAACCTGCTGTAAAATGGATGCTTCTCCCCCTAAATAGCATGTGTTTTTCTATTATGAAAAATAGAAAGACTTCTGCTATAATTCTTCCCTGCTCTAAACTGGATATCTGCAAAGATATTTTTGTTTTCATAATGACTGGAAGGATTCTACTGGCGTTTAGGGAGTGAGAGGTCAGTAGTCCCTCAAATCCGGCAAGATTCAGGATGGTGCCCGGGCCTGGCCTATGAATAGGTACTTAATATTTGTTTATTGAATGAGCAAAATCATGGCCGTGGTTTCCCTCTGTAAAGCTTCATTTCGTAGAGGAGTAATTTGCTCGTCTGAGGGCCTTCAAGTAGGTCATGCGCACACACACAAGTAGGGCAATTTCCTCACACAGGAATGACAATGAGGGCTCAATTCCTCATCCTGCTTCTCTAAACTGTAACCTTCTTGGAGGCAGGGATCATGGTCCATGTGGTGGATATTAAGGCTGTTCACAAGTATTCCCAGGCTGCCTCCTTCTGGGCATGGGATAGGATCACACTTTCCCACCCCTTTGGATGTTAGCCATGATCAAATGACTGGCTTTGGCCAATGAAATGTGATTAGAGCTTATGTGAGTCATTTCTAGAGGGATGCTCAAAGTCCGGTGTGCCATTCACCATGTTCGTTTCCTCCCACTGTGGTGACCACGGATCCTTGTAATGCAATGGGGCCGCTGGGTAACTGAGTGACTAGGATGAGTAGTGTCTCTCTGTTAAGCTGTGTTGGGTGTGTAGAACCCAAGTTCCACCGAGGCAGGCTGAAAACAGAATATGAACAAGGAATAATCGACTGGTTAAGCCACCGTGATTTGGAGGTTATATGTGTGTTACCACTGCAGACTTTGGCTTATGCTGGCTACTATGGTATAATCTGGAATTTTTAGAAAAAAACAATAAAAAGTATTCCCATTTCTTTACCCAACAGCTGAACAAAATGAGAAGAAAAAAAAAAAAGATAGAAAGGCAGATGGAGGCCAGACTCTTAGCTTTATTATTAATTTAATCCAGAGAACACTAGATTGAAGCAGACTACCCCATTAGGGGTGTGATGGAGAAGAGGGGGCACTTACTCAGCCAAGCCTCACAGTTTTATTCGGACATGAATTTGTTCTCACCCAGCTAGAGCAGGTGTATTAATTTGTTAGGGCTGCTATAACAAATGCCACAGACTACATGGCTTAAAAACAAAATTATTTTCTCACAATTCTGGAGGCCAGAAGACCGAGATCAAGGTGTCTGCAGGGTTAGTTTCTTCTGAAGCTTCTCCCTTGGCTGGTAGATGGCTGTCTTCTCCTACCTGTATTTTTACCTGGTCTTCCCCATGTGCGTCTGTGTCCTGCTTTATTCTTCTTATAAGGACACCAGTCATACTGGATTTGGGCCCACATCCAAAGACCTCATTTGACCTTAATTACCTCTTTGAAGGTCCCGTCTCTAAACAAAGACACATTACCACATAACAGGAGTTAGGACTTTAACACACGAATCGGGCGCAGGCGGAGGGGAGGAGAGGATGAAATTCAGCCCATATCAGGAGGCTTCTCGGTTGGCAATGCAACTCCCAAGAGCAAAAAGGTGAAGCTGAGATAATCATGCCCCATCATAATCTCTGTACGTGTGCTATTGACATGGCACTCTTTCACAAATGACTGATAACCTGCTCGCCAGACTCTCCAAGGCTGAAGTAGGAGAAGGGGCAGAGAGATATCAACCATTTCACACCAGCTGTACTCCTTCCACAAGGAAGAGACAGTGGGGGTGAGAGGAAGTGTCCGACTCTGCCAGTCCACATCTGACTCACCCTTGGTACCCTCAGCTCCCAACGCAAGACTTGGTTCGTGGAAGACACTCAGTAAGACAAAACAGTCTCTTTTGTGACATTCTATACATTGTTTTTTGTTGTTGTTCGGTTCCACCACTCTTGTGTCATGTTACTTTATTTCTTTATGTCTATTTTCTGCCTACTCCACCCCAGCTGCCAGCTCTGATAGGAGAAAGGATCTCCTAGTATCCCTGACTACACCCTGCATTGTGCCAGGCTCATAGCAGCTGCCTAATGAG
>CM053503.1:9628625-9767011 GCA_028627145.1 Eidolon dupreanum
TTTTTTTTTCTTTTTCACTTAAAACAAATGAAGCCCTAATGATCATACTGTGTGACTTTAAGTAATTAATTTAACTTCTTGGAATCTCAATTTTCACCCTATAAATGGACTCCTTGACCTTCATGCCCCAGTTTCAATGGGGTACATGCAAAATAAAATATGTTTCCCTCTCCTATAAAACTCAGCATACCTTCTGGTAATGCATCTATCCTAGACTTTCCTCTCATAGACCGAGAGCTGAGAGATGTGTCTTCTCCATCTGAGTATTTTCAGTCCTTACCCTGGACATAAGAGGACATCAATAATTGCTGATTCATTTCTATTTTCTCCCTTCTTCTAGAAATCTAATTATAGTCTTCTGTTTGTAGCTCTTACTTTTCTTCTATTTTCTGTCTTTCCTGAGCTACGTTTCCAGCGATTTCCCCTGGTCCTCCTTCAGATAAGTTTTCTTATCTGGTTACTTGGCATGCGTTCAGAAATTATAGTCATTAGTAATTGTGTGCCCAAGTGGTGCTGTAAAGAAGATCTGTTTCATCTGTCCTTGCTAAAAAAGAGCCAACTGGCCAACTGTGCCCACAGGTGGCTAGTTGCTAAGAGTATTGCAAAGCTTTAATGTCCAGAAGTCATTGCTAATACAAGAATTAGGTCCAACCGAAGGTAATTTTAGCACAGTGTTAAAACGATGACTCATGAAATTAGTCATATACAGACTCCATTTCTTCCCCACCATCTCAAGTCTGGCTGGTGTCTCTTAACAAGAGAAGTTTTGATATTGTTGTACCCTGGAGCATTTCCACACAAAGGTGTGGTGATCCCAAGGTGAGCATGTTGCCGAGCAAAGTCCTTTCTCCTCGTTTTCCCCTTACCAGTCCCTTCTTCCAGCTTTCTGGTTTGGGTAAATGGCACCAACACTGTCTACAGCACCAGGCCCCCAACCTGGTGATCATGTTAAATTCCTTTCATTTTTTTCCCAAGTCATGAATATTCCATCTCATATCCATATCTTTTTGTTTTCTTACTGCCATCACCCCAATTCTGGATCATTTACCTTCACCTGTGTTATTTTAGGAGTCTTCTATTCACTTCCTTTCCCTCTAGTATCTTCCCCATTCAGTCCAGCCCTTTACTCCCTCACTCTAACACTCTTAGTGGCTCCCCGCTGCCAAGTGAATCACGTAAGAATAGTTTACTGCAGAATTCAAGGTGTTCTGCAAAATAACTCCTAGCCAAGTCTCTGGCCTCACCTTCACGTTGTACCAGCCAAACCATTTTTCATCCTATCCCCTGCCTGACCTGCTCCTGCATTAGCCCTGCTGCTATTCCTGCCTTGGATAACTCCTTTTCTGTTAGAAACCCAACTATTTTCCCAGAAGTAATTCAGATGCTATAGAGGTAGTCTCCTTTTCATCCACCTTGACACCACAGAATTAAGAGACAAATGAGAAAAAACCTTCTTGTTGATTTAAGTTGCCTCAACTTTGGTGAGTTTGATGACAGATCCTGTTTCACCTGCTTTGTTGCCAGATGGCATCTTGTTGTCACAGAATATTAAAGCTGTCCTCAAAAGATAAAGAATTTCCACCCTTGAGGGATTGTTTTAGAAACTCTATAAATGTCTAACCAAAGTACTACTGCATATTTGAAACTAATAAAATATTTTTAAAAAGAAAAAGAAAAAAAAAGAATTTCCTTCTCTGAGAATCCTTCAGAATAATAGCTAGTGTGTAGTGAGCACTTCCTCTGTGCCAGGCTAAGATCCTTCTATACGTTATCTCATTAACACCTCACAATCACCTTCTGAGGTAGACATAGTTATTACCTTCATCTCTCAGTTGGGAAATGAGGCTTAGAGTGGTTAGCTTACTTACTCTGGAGAACGTCACTTGCAATGGGCAGTTCTTCAGATTCTGAAGCCTGTGCTTCACACTCAAAATGTGCTACAGTTATCACATGGAGCGAGGAATGAGAGTTGTTATCATAGATGCTCACCGTTTGGAGGAATATCTTTGGTCAAAGCTCTTAGCCTCTGAAGATGACCACTTTCCTAAGAGAAACTCAAGACTTCTGTATGTTTTGGGTGGGAGTCAGTCTCATTACTTATATAATGACTACATCTCATGGAATCTTGCTTTCAAAAATAACTGTTTTGTATGACTATTTAAGTGTGAGATTTATGGTCATGCCTAGGGATTCTCAGTTTTTCCTGTACTAAAGCTAAAAAAATAAGCTGAAACATTTCCCGTTTTAGATTTCCCTGAAAACAAGTACCTGTGTTAGTCAGCTAGACAGTCGTCTGCTTATCATTTCAGTGTTTAACCATTTTTTTCCTCAAATTTATTTCTTTTAGAAAGACCTAAAAGTTATTGAAGACTCTGACTCATAGATGCTCTCAAGTCCTTCAGCCTTTAGGATCATGCCTGTTTTTAATGCAAAATCAAATGGCTTGAGGCCACAACCTTTGAAAATAGCACAATCTGGCCAGCTGTCAGAAGCTTCCAGGAAAACAAAAAGCAGCTTGAAGAAGAATTTTGAAAGCCTTGATAAATGTTAATTATAGTCACTAAGAGTAAAAAAAAAAAAAAAAAAAAAAAAAGGGAAGAGAAACCAACTCAGAATGAATATTATAGATTAGTCAGAGTGATGCTAGGTTATGCTACAGTGACAAACTCCCAAATCTCAGTGACTTTTACATAATTACTGTTGCTTACTGTGAGTCCATTGCAAGTCCCCTTCCTCTCTAGGGAAACCCCGAAGTGATGATTTAGGGAGCCTATAAGCTCCTGTCTTGTGATTCCAATATCTCAGCATATTGACTTTTAGGGTCACTGATTTGGGGAAAAGAGAATCATGAAGGAAATTTTCACTAACTCAGCCGAGAAATGACATGTGTGACTTTCGTTTGTAGTCCGTTGTCCAGAAATAGTCACATGGCTTGCAACGCAGCCTGAAAGTGTGGACGAACTCATGGAGGTTCGACAGGCTCTGCCAGGAGGACAGGGCTCAGGTTAATCCATTTACTTTTAATTCATTTACTGCAAAATGTCCTGAAACGTATAAAACATAAATGTTCATACTTCTGCACTGTCAACTCTAGAAACTGCTGCAAAACAAGAAGAGAGAAAAGAGAGGTAGAGAAAAGAGAACAGGGATTTACTCTCTGCTTTGGCTTTAATCTCTTTGGCAGACTCTTTGAAGTTTACATTTGTATCTCATTTTGGAGACCGTAGTACTTTTAAAAGAGTATCACAGAACAGTCTGGCAATGAGTATTCTCATCCCTATTATTTCATTAACTAATCTGTGACCTTGAATGTCTACCTTTACTTTTCCCATTCTCAGCCTGCTCATCAGTACATTAAGAATGATGATTCCCATGCTTCACTGAGTTTTTGTGAAGTTCATGTTAGATGTCTGAAAGGCTTAGCAAAGTGCTCAGCTCATAGTAGGTGCTAAAGAGTTTGTTGAATGAATATCCATGAGCAAATTAACTTCTATTTACTCTAATAGGAACCACTAACATCATATTAAACACAAATGATGCAAAGGGCATAGAGTCATTTTAGTCCCTCATAATGTCATGATTGGTAAATTCATTCTTGTGGGGAAATACTTTTAAATTAAGGCAACACTCACTCTACTCCACTGAGCTCTTGTAAACTCAATTAGAAATCTCTGAAAAGGCTATGTAGACTGTAAAGTGCCATATGAATGTAAAGTATTGGTATTAATAATATTCATAGACATGTGACCTTACAGAGACCACATTTAGAAGGGGTTCACATTTGGTTTGACAACCTGGGGTTGCCATCTTGAAATTCTTAATAATTTTTAACAAGGGGCCCCACATTTTCATTTTGCACTGGGCCCCACAAATTATGTAGCTGATCATGATTTTGACTCAAAATATTGTTACTTTTTGTCAAAGAAAGGGAGTTTTAGATTCCTTTTATGGTCCCTTTTGGCCCTAAAATTAAATGATTCTAAAAAAAATATCTCAAGTGTTGTACCGTTTTTATTTTTGCTTTTGAAACCCATCTACCATTCTTCTCTTTCAAATCAAACATTTTTTTAAAGTATCTGTTATTTCTCACAAGCTCTCAATCTTTCAGTTTCTACTCCTGTGAAGCTCTGGGAAAGATTCTATTTTCCCTACTAGATTCAGTCTACTTAGCGAAAGTCCTTAGAGACAATTTCAACTTTGTGTTTTCATGAGGCCTTTTTCAAAGTATGGATTCTAGACTGAAGACTTGTCTTGGTATTGAGTAATGTATTTTAAGCTTTTGCAAAAGAATGCATTTTTTAAACATCTACTCTGGAAAGAGAACCTTGGAGTTATGGCATTCTGCTTCCAAACCACGGAAGTTGTAATGTAGCGGAAAATATAGGAGACTTGGCTTAAGTAGATTTATGTTCAACTTCTTGTTTCATCAGTTACCAAATATGTGAGCCTAACCAAGTTGCTTAAATCTCTCTGGGCTTTAGTTTCCTCATCTGTAAAGTGGGGTTGGGGTGGGGGGTGGGGGGTGGAGGCAAATAGTATCTATTTCATAGGCTTCTGCGGAGAAGATATGAAAATAATGTTTCTGAAACTACTTTTAAGGTGTGATGTATCTATCCATAGAAAGGGATAGAGTTATTTGCTCTATATGGAGCAAATAACTCTATATGCTATAGAGTTATTTTCATTCTAAATAATTTTATCCCATTAATCATAATCAATCATGATAACCTAGAGAATTAAAATGACACTGTACCTGCCTGCACTATTTCTCTTTAACATCATAGTGGTTAGTTCTACAGGTTCCACTGGGTTAGGTAAAAATTGGATTATCTTGTTGATTAATATTCATTTAACAAATATCTTTTGAATATCTGCTGTGAGTGATGCACTTTGCTAAGCATACACCAAGGATTCTGATATTAGGTCACAATCTAATATATCTTAAAAAAATGAAACTGCATAGCATTATATATTCCATCATAAATATTCCATTGGAAAATATTAATGGGTATTCACTATATGCCAGGTTTATACTATGAAGATTCTTAAAGGAATGCTGAGAGGTGCTATGGGAATTGGAACAGAGACTAACCAAGTCCTTTCTTGTTTTTAAAAAAAACTAATGTGGAAAGGAGGAAAAAGAAATTTAATGTAGAAAGCTGGAAGCAGAAATTCTCAGGGAATTAATAGCAAAGTACCACAAAGGGCCATTTCAGTTTAGAAGGGTAATGGGCCAAGGGTAGGAGAGAGAAGTAGAAAATCAAATGTTAAAATAAAGGAAGAACTTATGTGCTGCTAATCAAAATAAAGTAAAAATTATAAATTTCTCCAAGGAATCTCAGAAGGAAGACAGTAAAGAGACCTAGACTAGAAGGAAGCTGATGGGGATTAAAGTCACTTAAATTGTATTTTACCCAAATAGTCTCTTACATGAAACCAAATTTCCTTGTATGGGAGGGATTTTTGAAAAAGTCAAGGGAAACAGTCAGTCAGTGGTAGTTAGAAAGGAAGAGCTATATGGTGAGATCAGAAACTCAGTAGAACTCTGAAATCAACAGGAAAATCTTGGGTACCTAGAGGACCCCTGCAGATATGAGAGGTTGGGGGAGGCACTATTCACTATTCGTGGGATGTATGTACAAGTAGTTTTTATTTAAATGTCATAGAACAAGGTAGGTCCAGCAGGCTAGAGAATTGGGGTTCCTAAAAAGCTAGCCTCAGTATGATAGGTATTAACTATATTACCTGTGTCTTTCAGATGAAGCCCCCTCCTGCTCCATAGATACTCAAGTCATTCTGTTAGTCTTTTGTCCTTAAAGTCATATACAAAATGGGACTACTGGTTTCTAAACGCTACCTACCAAGTAGGGTCTGATGGGTAAATTGCCAGACAACGTCTTCAAGAACTTGAAACAATCTTTCTCCCACCCATAGTTTGGTGTGACTTTAGAAAAGATCCTGTACTCTCTCCAAGCCTCAGGTAAAAACACGTGACTCGCCTCTTCCTTCAGTTGGGATTAAAACAAAACAAAGCAACACAACAACAACAACAAAAGCATTCCTGGATGCAAACCTCCTTGGAAAATGTAAAAGGACCATGGAAGTAGAGGAAGTTATTCATGCAAAGGTACATTTTCTTGTTCCTGGACTATGTGTGACCACATTCAGAGCTGTGAGGGACCCTGGGATAGGCCATTGTTCCCTCGGAGGGAAGACACAGGCCTGTCTAACTGGTTCCAGCTGTTGGGCAGTGGTGGTCCCTGGGGCCCAGGAGGTATCTTAGCGGTCCACAGCAAAAGTTCTTATTTTACTTGAAAGCACAGATTTCTCCACCCATCACCACCCCCAGAATTTGTAATCTAGATTCAAAACCACATGTAGTCATGCCGATCATTTTTTTCTGAGATTGTCAAACTTTTGCAGCTAATTATCAGTTGGAATCAGTGTAACAAAACCTACGTTTCCATGCTGGATTTTATTAAAATGCCTCTGATATCAGCCAGGGGCTGTGGTAAGGGTGCTGCTAGTATGTACAGTAGGTTTTTTTTTTCTTTTCCATCTAAGGAAAGCACTGGCAGGCTTTGCAAATCAGTACTATTAACTGGGGTGGTAGAGACTTACCGTTAAGTGAGCGCTCTCTCTCCCACATTTGAGAAACAATGAGCTATTTCCCGGATTTTCAATTAAAGCTTTTGGGGGCTATGAAGGAAAAAAATGGGTGTATAGTAAGTATGCAAAGGGACAAGCATGATTAATGGCAGTTCGGAAGGATCCTCTAAGCTGATGCCCTATAGCCCAGAAATCTGTTAGCGGTCCACAGCTAACAGATTTCTGAAAATCTAGCTTCCATGAATACTATAATGAATACTCATAAATGCAGAAAACACAGAACAACTCACTTTAAACTCTATGGATCTTGTTCAAGACTTAAATCTTCCTTGGATGTTGGAGTAGGTTAAAAAAAACTTCGTATGCCCCTCAGTGTTTTTTATCATTTGCATTGAAAACTCAGCTTCCTCCTGCAGATGATCCGCTGGGGGTGGAAAGAAAGGAGAAGGAAGGAAGGAAAACAGATGGTGTCCTAGTATCTTCTTAGGATTTCTGAGCCTATCACTATAGACAATTCTAGAAGAGGTCATTAGACCTGAACATATACCCCAAATCACTCTCATTTGTATCGACCCCTCTCTCCTTCCATCCCTGGCCACAGAGAACTCGGTTTCCCTCCTGTATGAAGCTATGCCTTCCTCAGCTTCACCATCTTCCTGTTGTATCCACATCTTAATCACTCCTGCTCCTTGCCTCTACTGATGTGCTCAAGTCCCCTCCAGCCTAAGGATGGAAGATTCTTTCTCTTTTCTTTTCATCACAGCTGGATTTCTAAAACATACTACCTGCACACTCTTGACCAGTCACCCACTGCAATCTGGTTTCTTCTACCATCACTCTCCCTGAAACTGGTAAGAGTCACCATGTACCTTCTACTGGCCACATCCTAAAAAGCTCTCTTCAATAATTGTTATAATTGATCTTTCTGGTGCTGTGATTATTTTTCACACTGATGCTTCTAACCATCTTTCTTACCACCAGTTATATAATAGTTTTTTCTTCTCCTGTGACCTCGATTGCTCTTTCATTAGTTTCCACTGTCAGCACTTTTTTAAAATGGCTCTTTAAATAAAGTATCATCACAAAATTCCATCCTCGCTTTTCTATAATATGAGTTTCTTCATCTGTAAAGAAAGGGTGATGTTGCTGATGGGAGTGTGAAATGGTGCAGCTACTTTAGAAAACAGCCACTTTGTTAACGGTTCCTCAAAATGTTAAACATGGAATTACCATTCGACCCCGCATTTTCACTCCTAGGTGCATACTCATACACCTGAGGGAAATAAAAACACATGTGAACAAAAAACTTACATACAATTGTTCATAGCAACATGATTCATAATAATGAGAAGTTTGAACAGTACAAAGGCCTATCAATCAGTGAATGGATAAACAAAATGTGATATATACATATAATGAAATGTTCAGTCATAAAAAGAAATGACATACCAATATATGCTACAGCATTAATAAACTTTGAATAAATGCTACAGCATAAATGGAGTCACAAAAGATCCCAATTATATGAAATACCTTCCATTGAATGTTTATTGTCTTAAAACAACAAAATTTACTACTTCTCATAATTCTGTGGATCAACCATGTGGTTCTTCTGTCTCAGGTAGTAATGGTTGAGGTAATGGAAGGACTGGAAGGTCTGAATGTCCTCCTTCCCATGGCTAGGAGTTGGTAGTGGTCACTGGCTGTGTGCTCAGCTGTGACCATCATCCAGGGGCTTCAGTTCTTCTCTGTATGGACCTCATCACATGGCTGCTTGAGCATCCTCTTAATATGGTACCTGGGCTTCAAAAAAAAAAAGCATTCTGAGTTGACAAACCCAATCTGCAAGCATTTATCAAACATTCACTTTTGCATCATGTTTACCAATTCCTGTTGGCTAAAACTAGTCATTTGGCCAAGCCCAGAGTCAAGGATGGCTTAAATGCTGGGAGTCATGGTTTATTGAAGACCACCAAAGTAACAAAGTAGCAAGCTTCATAAAGACAAAAATAACAAGTATTGGGTAAGTTTTTAGAGAAGTGATGAGAATTTTTCTTCTTCTCTAACCAGCTCATTATTTTGGTGCCTTCTCTGTAGAGCACTTACAAGACATAGAAGGTAAATTTATTCATCAAATGTCAAATTAAATGCCTGGCCCTTAAGTAGGTGCTAGAAATACTTTACCAAGATAAGACTAAACCTGTTTTTAAGGAGCTTATGATCATGTTGAAGAGACAGGTATGCAAATATGCAACTACAAAACAGTGTGATAATGCAGTAACAGTCAAAATAGGAGCTCAGAAGAGGGAACTTCTACATGTGCTTAAGAGGGGAGAAGGAGGCATTTTTTCAGCTAAATAAGGACAAGGGAATAAAAGTATAGGCAGAGTAAAACAGCATGTACAATCATGAGTCCTTGTTAGAATTATAGTACAGTGGTCTGGTCTGTTAAAGGGGCGAGTGTGTGTGTGTGTGTGTGTGTGTGTGTGTGTGTGTGTGTGTGTGAACTGATGCTTAGAAGATACAGTTGGACAGGTATGTGGAGACCAGATTAAGAAGGATCTTGTATTCCATGCTAAAGTGTTCCAGACCACAGAACCACCTCATGGGGATGGAGATCCGTGGAAAAGTTCAGAGGAGCAGGGAGATTGGATGTGTGCGTTATGCAGATTGGCCAACTCTGCATCCTGCCTTGGTATTTTTTTTTTTTTTTGCTCCTTCCATTCTTGCAGCATGACTCAGTGCTTCCATACATTCCTTCAAAAGAAGAATCTCTTCCACAAATCATTAGCGAGAAATGTAGATTTGCTCTGCTTTGCACAATGTAGATATTTCTACATCTCTACAGAAACTGAAGGTTTCATGTGTGAGGCTGCAGAAGGAGTCACATTTGAGGATGCACAAAATCTCACTTCCCAAAATTCCCATTCCGTCCAGTCCCTCCTTTGGCTATCAGCAGGGTCCTCATCTCTCTCTGGATCTTCTCCCTGCAAAGCCTTTAATTTCCTCTGACCCCATGTCTTTATTCAAGAATCATGCTTGCCTCCTCATTCTCACCGTCTCTTTCTCTTTCTCATCCAGAACAAATGAGTGCTGTCCTAACACTTCCATTTCTATTGCCTCACTCGGCAAAAACATGACCTGCCAATATTGATATCTTTGTAGACTTTAAAAGGCATCAGAGAATATTAATTATATAAATATAATGTCAGTATATATTTCTGATATAGCTTTAAAATCTCCTTTTGAAAGCAATATGAAGAATGGATTGGGTTAGGGACAGAGTGAGACTAAACACAGAGAGACCAATAAGTAAGGGATTGTATTAATATAGGAAAACTGTGGAGAGGCTGAGACAGCGGTTGTCAAAATGGAGGTAGAAGGGGCAGATACGATAGTGAATAGGAGGTAGAATTAAGTGAACTTGGCCATTAATCAAGCCCATAACGTTCAATAAAAATTGCAGTGTCACTCTCAAAAGTAGAGTAGGATTTGTTAGGATATGGGACTCTTCGTTGAGCCAGACCTAGGAAGAGAAGTGACAGTCATAGAGACTTAGTTGAAATGTTGCTATGGCGATCCTCTTAGCTTCCCACATCAGTCATACTGCAAATATCAGGTGTGACAACACATTATGAAACTGATTTTTGAAAATACCAGATCTCACACATCCAAACATGTGTTGGCCTTTAAGTCACCACAGGCAACTGTCACTTATTCCAACAATAGTGTCATTGTCGAAATCCTTTCTGAACTCCTCTTTGGCACCTGCATTTGGAACCAGGATATGAGACACTTAATAGTCTGGCTTCATTACTTGGTGGTGACTTTTTACTTTTCCTCCGAATAGCTTCAGCCACTGTGAGCATTCAAATTGCTTTCCAGACACGAAGACTAAACCTTTAACTTAGGAAAAGAAATTGACCCATGAGGACAGAAGAGCCTTAGCTAAGGTTCATGGTTGCAGAAAAGACCATAGTCAACAGACTTGTCATGAATAGATGCCGGAGCCAGTCCTCCCTGCCTCTTCACTTCCAACTTCCTGAGCCCCACACATCATCAGAACACAGTCCGGGCAAACTCCCCGAGTGTGACACTTCATTGCTGGGATGTGAGAAGCAAAAGAGATCCAGAGAAGAGGAAAGGACACAGAAGCCTGGAAACGAGCTTCCTTCAGAAAATGCAACTGCCGTTTTTCTACAGAATGAGGCTGAAAATGTGTTTTCTGTTAGAGGACCCTGCTCGTCGTCAGGATCTGCTTACTAGGCAAAGGTGGACATTTCAGAGAGGTCTAGGCTCAGGAGGAAGTCCAAGTTTGTTCAGTGGGTTGAACAAACATTCCTAGTTGTTAAAAAAAGGGGGGGGGGAAGAGGGAGAAAAGAAAGTTTCAGTAGTTGTAAGCCATTAATGAGTAAATGTGTTTAATACATGCGGAGTGACTAGCTCAATGCCAAACAATAAAATGTGCTCAATTAGTATTAAATTGATGCTCACGAAAATCATGATGATTTGTTGTTTTTTTGTTTGTTTGTTTGTTTTTTAGTAGAAAAACAGATAGATAGAATGTAAACTACCATATACTGGCCACAGATTCTACTTCTTCCACATAGCTGCTAATTTCATATGAATGACTATTTATTTAACATGGATATATACAGTACTTACCATGTCTCAGATGATGTTGAATAAATACTAATCCTTTCAATCCTGATACTAATCTTATGAGCTAGGCCTTCTTATTTTTATCTCTATTTTACAGATGAGAAAATTGTGGCCTAGGAAGGATAAATAAGTTGCCCAAGGTCCTTCAGCTAATATAGCGTAGAGATTGTGCTCTTAAGCACCACAATCTTCTGCCTTTTGAAATTCAACTTTGGCAACTTTTTTTTCTCCTAATAAACATTACTTTTCAAAAAATGTTGTATTTATAGAAAAATTATAAAGATAGCTCAGAGAGTTCCCATCTACCCACACCTAGTTCCCCTTATTTTTAACATCTTATGTTAGTATCAGACATTTGATACAATTAATGAACCAATGTTTATAAATTATTCTTACCTGAAGCTCATACTTTATTCAGATTTCCTTATTTGTTACCTGGCATCCTTTATCTATTTCAGAATCTCATTCAGGACAAGATATCACATTTGGCTGTCATGTCTCCTTAGGTTCTTCTTGACTGAGTTTCTCAGACTTTTCTTGTTTTTGATGACATTGACAGTTTTGAAGAGTACTAGTCAGGCAATTTATAGAATGTCTCTCAACATTGTTATGCATAATGTTTTTCTCAGATTAGATTGGAGCTGCATGCTTTTGGGGAAAAGATCACAGAGATAAAGTGCTGTTTTTATCACATCATATCAGGAGTACACCTTAGCAACATGACTTAACACTGTTGACTTTGGTCATCTGGCTGATAATTCCAAAATCTGTCTTAAATCTGAGTCTGAGTTTGATGCTTCCTTTGACTCTTCAGACTATGTCTTTCCTTGCCTTTTAGCATACTCTATAATTTTTTTTTTTCCAAGAGGCTGGATATATTGTATCAGGTAGTAGGATCTGAGGTAAATAGGACTTTTGTGAGGATTCATGTTAATCTGGCTACAAATCGGGCTGTGCTTAGTATTTGCTGTTACTGTAGGTGCCACCGGCTACAAATTCCTCTGCTGTCCTTGTTTTGTGTCCCCTGTTGAAGCCCTGTTTGGGCTTCCCTCAGAACTCTCCAGATTTCAGGGTGGTAGTTACCCCTGCAACCTCAACTCTCTGTTAGGTCTAAGAAAAGTCATTGATTTTGAGTTTGTTCAGCTTTTTTTGTTGTTGTTGTAAGGATGGGAATGATGACTTCTGAGCACTTTTTATGTTGGAGCTGAAACCAGAAGTCTTCTTAAACATTTTTAAGAGCAGAAACCTTTTTTAAATGAAGTCATGTGTATCTGGGGTGGGTCTCTTCATTGTTCAGGACAATTTGAGCACTAGTCCAGGAGTATTTCCCGTCTACACTTCCATGGTCCTGTTGTGTACCTAGGGACCTGCCTCCTAGCCATGTTGTATTTTAGGAAATTTACAAGTATCCTAGGTCATTAAAAACTGGGTATCCATATGAGGAAGTAAGGATGAAACTCAGCAAAATTTTGTGCATGGGCAAGAATCTTTTCAGCTGGAAAATCCAACAGAAGCAGTCAGACAGGTAATGGAAAAACACCCTGTACCCCCACCCCCTCACAATCAGACAGTAATGGGAAGAAGAGTTGATGTAGTTTCTTCCATGTGATGGTAGTTCACATTGCCCATGAAAGGAACACAGATGGTTCTCAAGCTATGATTTGGCCCCTACAAAACTCCTTGGTGCTGGTCACTGTCTATGTGTCCTTCACCCCATCTGTCATGATTCGGTCCTCTTGCCTAAAACTTCAAAGCACTCTTCATGATCATGTCCCATCTTCCTTCAGCCCTCCTCTAACCCACTGACCCTCAACTAGTCCCCTGAGGATGGTGGAGTGAGTGCACTTGGCCTTCCTCCATCATCTACAACTCGTGTTCTTGCAAAAAAGTCTCCATTCTGCCCCTGAAGTCCTGATTATTAAGAATCGTTTCTTTCTTTTGATAAAATGGCTTCACAAAGCAAAGGCTATGGCTTTCTAAACTGGTATTTCTGATGCAGGCTTTGACAACTTAAAGTTACACTAAAAATTGACAGTTTCTCTCTTAATTTTTGCTGTAACATTCTCAATACTCCACGAGGTAATTTAGGTGCTTTGGACTAGGTAGGGGAAATGTCATGGATTCATTCAAAGAGGTGTTGAAACAAAAACAAAGATAACTATTTTAAGATATTTTTTCTCTACATTCCTTTGGAGGCTGTGTGTGTGTGTGTGTGTGTGTGTGTGTGTGTGTGTGTGTACAAGTTCTGGTTGAAGTGAATGAAGAGGTCCAAGAGCCCTGCATACCTAGCCTTCTCCACAACTCACCCAGTCCACTGAAACCACTCTTACAAAGGTCACCCTCATGTCACCAAATCCAGTGGTCACTTCTTGGTTTGGTGGTCAGTCAGTGGTCAGTCCTCTTTCTTGCCCTGTCAGCAAAATTGGCCATAGCTCATTACTTTCTCTTCCTTGAAAAAGTTTCCCCTTAGTTTTCAACATGCCACTTTCTCAGGCTTCCTCCTAACTTGCTCTTTGCTCCTTCAAGCCCCCTCTCCTGGGTTTTTCCCTTCACTTCTATTATTAAATGCTGACATGCCCAGGGCCCTGTCCTTGTCTTTTGTATATACTCCTTCCCTACTTGAGCTTATTCAGTGTCATGACTTTAAACACCAGCTCTAGGCTGATAATAACTCCCGAAACTGTATCTCTAGCCCAGACTGCTCCTCTTGACTTGGGACTCATAAACCAAGTGCCTCACACCGTATCTCCACTCGATATTGAACTTAACAAGTTCAAAACCAAATTCCTGACCTCCCCTCCCAATCCTCTCCTCTTTCCAGAATTCCACATCTCCATAAATGGCAATTAATTTTTCTAGCTTCTCAGACCATAAACCTTGGCTTGCTTTTCCTCTCACCCCACATATCTGATTGTTTCTCTCTCACTGTTCTTGCTCCAGTCCAGGTTGCCACCAGCTCTGGCTTGGATTTTTCACAAGTCTCCTCACTAGCTCCTTACTTCCCCTTTAACATTCCGTAGCTTGTTCACCGTACCTTAAAATGTAAGTCAGATCTTCCTTTCTTTCTCCAAACCCTCCAGTGACTTCTGATAGTCCCACCTAGGTTTGCAAGGCTTTCATGACCATGTGCCCAGCCAACTCTCTAACTTCATTTCCTGCCGCTACAACTGACTCTTCCATTCCAGCCCTATGGCCTCCTTTCTTGTTACTTAACTATACCAAGCTCACTCTCTCACCAAAGTCTTTTCACTGACACTTCCTTCTGCCTGGAGAACTCGATCCCAAATATCTACATGGCTCTCTCCCTCACTCCCTTCAGGCCCCTTTTTATTGATCACCCCATTTTGAGTCCTTCACTGGCCACTCTACTTAACATAAGACCACTGTCTCCCTGTGTCCTTACCTTGTTTATTTTTCATTTTAGCATTTCTCCTTGTCTGACATATTATATACTATTTGCTTACCGCTAGTCTCCCTTATTAGAAAGTAGACTCAGCCAGAGCAAGAACTTTGCCTAGATTTGTTTGCTACTCTTTGTCTTGTGCTTAGAACAATGCCTAGCACCCAGCAGCTGTTTAATAAATAATGAATAAATGAATTCTGTGAAGACGCCCATGAAACACCTCAACAAAACTCTAAACCCCTAATTCTTCTATTTTATAGATCAGGACCTGACTCCCCAACCTCCCACCTAAAGAAAAGTAACTTGCCCAAGGTCACCCAGCAGTCAATGGCAAGGCAAGGTCCAGATTCTGCTTCTCTCATTTCCTAGTTCTGGCCTCTCTCCATACATGTCCTAACAATAGTGGAAGGAATGGATGTCAGCTTCTGCCTATTGGCTGATATTATGAAGGTCCTGCTTCAAAAATTTACCCAATAAACTGAAGGCAGAGAGGCGAACCAAGAGGCTGAGGTTGTGGTACCACTAGGAGGGACATGTTGAGAACCTAGTGATTGTGGGAATCAAGAGGAAGGACAAAGTCTGGGAGACTTTGTGAAAAAAAAAAAAAAAAAAAAAGCTTGTTGAATAAAAGAATGTTGTGCTTAAAGAAATGAAAAAAACTCAAAGTGATTTTAAGGAGAAGGTTCTCGTGCTTTATATATCTGCATATTCTCCATAAGAGTATTTGGTATATGATGGGCATACCACAGATATTTGTTGTCGATCACAGTAATGAGGAAGACCCAAAGGATCACAATTCATGGCTGTTCCAATAAGTCAGACTCACTCTCTGGGTGTAATGGGCAAGAAAACAAACTTGGGGTCCAATAAACCTGGGTCAGGTCTCACCATCCTTACTTAGTGGCCAGATGACTCTTGGGCAGAAAGCTATTGTCTCCTCAACATTACAAAAGTGGGAAAAATATGAGAGAGAGCAAGACAGAGAGAGAAAAGGGTAAGGGGGAGGGACTAAATACAGTGGTGTTTATATTGTGCTATATCTTAGCTCAATGGGTTAGCCCATGGGAAACCCTCAATAAATGATCACCTTTACTTATTGTCTCATTTGGCTTCTGCCTTCTTTTGAAACCCATGTCCCCTCATTTCTGAATTGCAATGTTGAGTTCTCAGCTCCTTTAATCTCCCTCTTCTCAAGAGGATCTAGAGAAGAGAGTGAGGGCTCTTGTTTTTAAACTGGAGATTGGCCCCCACCTCTGAACCTGGGATTGATTTGGTCTCAATCTGCTTAGCTGGCAGCTTTGTTATGAGGGCCTGGGTATCCTTATAAATGCATAAATCACATCAGCTCTGCTAAATAGTGATGAGAGTAACTCAGGAGCCCAGATGTGAATTACAGACCAAGAGTGGGGTTCCTATTAGTGCTTCCAAGTGGTGACAACTTGCCCCCATTTCCATACATTCCTCTAACACTTTGTTAATATCTCACCTTTGATAATGCCATTGATTCTGGAGAAATAACAATTAGAGCCTCAACTCTGGGCTCAGAAGAGGTGGGAGGGTCTTGGTGTTCCAACTTGAGAACAAGAGAAAAGCTGTGTTTCTATCCTGTGCTTGCTCACAGGAGCAGCCCACATTTGCCCTTCACAGAATCGTATGCTTTCCCTATCTGAAGCCTGCCAGCTTCGGAGGTTAAGTCTCCAAGACTAAAGGAAAGCGGGGGCTGGAAGAATTCTGGAGGGAGTCCAAGACTGCCTGGGCAAGCCAACCCAAATAATTCATGCAAGCAAAAATGTGCTCGGGCCTGAGCTCGCTGTCTAGACGATCACAATTGTACACAGGTATGACCTTGCACTTCATTTGGCCCGTGCCTGTCAATGAGTGTCTCAGTTCGGGTTCCCCCAGAAATGCTTTGAGAATGAAGGATTTCAATGTAAATAATTTACTTAGGAAATGAATCTAAAGTATCCTGGTAGGAAAAGGGTGTGTACAGTGAGATAGAGAATGGAAAGAAGCTCATAAAGGATGTCTTGTTCAGCTAGTAACCACTGTGGGCAACCGTGACTCAACCCTTCTGGGTGACTACTGTGTTCACTGTAGAAATGCCCCAGAATCACACCCCAACAAGAGGGCAAAGAGGCTGAGGTGTTTATCAATCATCAACTCTCTTAGGTCATGAGTTGAGGGCACGTTCAGCCCTCCGGGAATATAGAACTAGCCTCATCCTCTCAGGCTGAGAGTCACAGGACTGCTCAGTAAATAGCCTCCAGCTCATGGAGGAGAATGTCTAGAGGATGTGGGTAGGGCATTGTCAATATCTACAGCCAGCGAGTCAAAACACAAAGCTCCCTTAGTCTAAAGAGTTGATCACTCAGATTCTACCCCATTCCTCCCAGAGACTGTTGAATCATGGTCATCAAGATACAGAAGTTGGGAACTTGGCAGATGGCTTCTCCGTCTGCCAGGAATGCCTTCTAAATGACCTATTGAGTGCTTACGATGTGCCAGGCACTTAAATCCTCTCATTTCAGTTTATAACAACACTAGGAGGTGAGAACTGTTAATATTATCACTCACGTTATGTAGATGGAGTAACTGAAGCACACAGAGTCTGGGAACTTGCCCAAGGTCACATAATCAATGAGGAATGAAGCCAAGATTTGAACCCAGTCCGTCTGACTCAGGAGCTCAGACCTCACTCTCTGTGCTTTCCTGCTAATGTCCTCACACAGCCTGGGTCAGGGCTCCATCAGGCCCTGGGTGGCTTGCTCTGTTCTCAGAACTGTTTGTTAACAAAACTGTCAGTCCTTAGGCTGAAAAGTTGTTTCCCTATTTGCATCCTGCTCCTTTGAGGCTGGAAGAAAGATGAAAGGAAATTGGCATTTGCAGAGCTGCTGCTGGGCGCTTGCCCATACCTGCTCATCTGCCATGCTCAGAGTGGCCTTGCGAGGTTGGGGTCAGGATCTTCCCATGTTACAGGTAAAGAATCCAAGTGAGGTTCAGAACAACGGAGTCACTTGCCCACACCCCAGCACTAAAGAGGCAATGGGCTGAGACGGATGGCGTGTAGGCTGCAGAGTAAGCTACAGCATCAGCTGCCTGTCAAAATTCAGGCCAAGCCTCCCTCTTCCTGATTAGGGCAGAGGAGCTGTTCCTTGCTTGGGATCCACACCCATGTTCTACCAAAGCGCTTAGGACATCTCATTGTACAGCACTGGTTTACAGCTCTGAGTCCTCTGATGATCTTTGAAGCACCAATTTAAATAATTACGTGTTGAACTAATGTATCAAAACAATAAATGAGAAAATGAATGAACAGGGCCTGGGTTCAGTTCTTGACACTGTCGTTTTTCTATTGAGGCTTTGTACTCTGAGTGACCTATATTTACCTTCCCAGGCAGTCCAGACTCCAGGCTGGGTCGTGCCTGGCAGGAGGCCTCCCATGCCTCACTCCTGCTGCCCTGTTAGTTGCTTCTCCCTCATCCTCCTACCACCTTTAAAGCTTACTTTGCCTTTTGTCTCATTCCTCAAGGTCTAGAAAAGTGACCAAAGCTTCTCTGACCAATCTATTCTTTCTAAAGGGCTAATGGCCGCTGAGAGCTTAATGTACTCCCTTTGCATAGAAATTTATATTTTGAAAAGAAACGGTTCAACATCATTGTTAGCTCAGCAGGATAACAAATATAATAATATTTACTTCATTGCTACTATATGCCAGATACTATTTTAAATGGCTTACAAGGTTAAGACTCACACTAATTATATAAGGTAAGCTATTAGAATATACTCTCAAACTTCCATTAAACATCTTCCCACTAGCCTGTCATTGGTCTTTGAAAGCTTATAAGCTAGTGGTTCTTCAATCAATGAATTCCTGCCACATACTCTGGCACGTAGTAGGTGAATGGGTTTCCCAGAAGTGGACTCTGACACAGAGATTCAAGTGGAGGTAGTTCATTTGGGAGAGAGGTGTAGGAAACACTGGTGGGGGATGGGGAGATGTACAAGGAAGGGAAGGCCACCTGTATAAGGGTGTGTTATCAGACCAGCTAAAACTGTGGGTCATTGGGGCTCAATCCTATGGGGGACCAATGGGAATGGTATAGAAACTGTCCCTTACTGTTAACCCACCCCAAGAGTAGAGGGGCCGAGGTGTTTATAGGTAAATTCTCATTAGTCATTGGTGGGGAGCTGCTCCCAGGTAGCACTAATTCCTTACCCCTTCATGAGTGAGTGCGAATAGCTTTGGAGGAATCCCTCAGGTAAAGAGTGACAGGTACTGGCAGAGGAAGTTGGCCAAAGTGCATCAAAGTGATAAGTCATGAAGTATATGAACAGACACAGACACCAACAGCATCTGCTACAGTGTTTAATATATACCATTGTTGAATGAATGAATGAATGAATGAACGAGATGAAGTGAGATGAGATGGGATGATGGTAGTGATAGGAGGCTAAGATACCCTGATTTTTGTTGGTTTGGTGTAACTCTTGGGCTTTGCTGTCATCTTAGTGATTTTCCACCCTTCAGGATACTCTACCGCAGAACACCCCAGGTGTCTGATTTTGTCAGTAGCAAGAGGAAGATGCTTTACAAAAGTCCTGGGAACATGGACAGAGTTCTGGTTTCGAATCGTTTGACCCCACATGACATTTGCCATCATACATCTGAAGCTTTCATCGCAGAATGCCAAGGCCACTGCAGTAGCTATCGGGAAAGCAAAAAGGCCTCAGAGAGCAGATGTCATCAGTTTTTCACTTTTTCACTAGTGAATCCAACCATAATTCCAACCTTGGTAACACAAGGACAGTGGAAACTATGTGCAGCACATGTTTGGATTAAATTCTCTGTTGATTTCTCTTGATTTATAGGTTAAAACTCAGCCAGTACAAGTCTTTCCCCCACCCTACCAATTTCTGTCTTGACCTAAGTGTTCAATATTTTGTCAAACTACAATTTTTGTTATTTTTAGCCTCATAAAAATGATTAAAATTTCAAAAAGCCCTGCACAAGATTGGAAGGTAGTTTTTCTGTTTTCGTTCCAAGAATTATTCACATTTCTGAATTAACACAGCTCCGAGTCCAGAGAATCATATGATCTCACTGCTCTTAAACACAGATTTCTCATATTAATTTTTTCATATGTCAAACCAGAAAATAGAGCTTCAGATCCATAAGCAACTTATGTGCGTATGGGCTCTGGGGTTAATGACAAGAAACAACTGTGATACAATCTTCTCTGGAAAAACCTACCTTCCCTGAGAGAGATTCCATCTTTCTTCAGCCTTCTATTCCTTTTCTTTCTCTTCCTGCTTCTTTTCTTCATCTTTCTCCTCCTCCACCTTATTTTCTTTCTTTGGTTTCCAGGTGGAACTTCCTTTCCATGTGTGTGTGTGTGTGTATGTCTGTGTGTGTAGAGCCTAATACACCTCATATCTCAGAGAGAAGAGTGCAAGAAGACATCTGTAGCTTTGAGAAAACACAAGCAAGTTTTTGGTGCTCTTGACATGAGATCGTCCACCATTCACTGTTACTCTGAATCCTTGATTGAATCCTGACTGATACAACCTACGATCTCGGAGGAGTTACAAAAGATATTTCCATAAAAACAATCATCTTCCAAGGAGATGAAGTGAGGTGCTGACGTGAGTAGTGGAAGACAGTAGGTGTTAGGTATGAAAGTGCATAAAAGAGTGACATTTAACTGGGGCTGAAAAAAAGATAGCTAAAAATAGACTGAATCCCTCACCTCCTCCATTTAAAAAGTAATATTTCTTATTTTCACAAAGATTTCGATTGTTGTTTATATTCCACATTCTCACTGGCTCATTTTTTTTATATATATTAAAATATGCCAATCATGCCCAGCATGTTAGACAGAGGCATAATTACGGAGTGACTTGGAGCTGTGGACTCCAAAACCAGGCATGCTAGAATCGTACCCAACGGAAACACATAAATGGTAGGTGAACTCGGGGCCACCTGAATCTGAGGACTTTCTCTGTCCATTTTCATCACAGCCCTTTTAGCACTTGAAGATGGCACTCGGATTCTAACTTGGTCTAAGATCATAGTCAATTTTTGAGCGATTCAGAAGCTGTGACATTCTCCTTCATTTCTGGATACCTTTTAATTCTCTAGCAAAGTGTTATCAACCTTTTTGTGGCATAGTCTACCGATCACTGTCAAAGAACCTGGGTTCCACATGATAGAAATAAAAAGCCAACTTTTTTGTTTTTTAGCAAAAAACTGTATAGGTTTCCAGACATTCCATTACCGTATCGTATCGATCATTTATTTTAAGTGTTCAGGATGTAAATGTTGTAATAGTGACATTGGGAATACATTGTACTGCTCTGGCTTTTAACATAAGGAAATAGAAAGAGAAATTCTGTGTGGTTCTGGAAATGGTCTTGGGCACATGGCATATAAATTTACTGCTGAGACTTAAATCAACCTTGTAATTCATGTCTTACTTGTAGACAGACATGGAGATCAAGGGGCAATTAATTATGAGTAATTTTTCTGAAATAGATGCTTGTATCATACTGTATCCAACTAATTGCTTCAACCCCCTGGTGTTACACATTCCACATTTAAGAATTCTGGTTCATGGAAGGGCTCTGATCCCCTCAGGAGGCCTTCGAGGCAGGTGGGCTCGAAGACAGGCAGAAGCAGACACATCCCAAACACCAGAAAGTATATTTATGATTTCACATGGGGCGAATTCATCCCTTGGGATTCTTTGATTGCAGGCAACAGAAACAAGCTTTGTCCAGAACTTCTTGGAGCAAGAAATAGGAAGCAGTTCTAAGAATCAAGGTAGAGCTGGAGAAGGGGAGTGGGGCATCTACAGAGCAGACATAGAGGGGCAAGCTCTTCAGAGAGCCACTGCCTGCTTGACTGAACTGCAGCCAGTTCCAGTCTTCAATCACTCTGCTCCAGATTCAGATCCAGGAAGAAGGGGTCAACAGCTGTGCTTAAGTTTCAGGCATCCCTGGCCAGAGGTGAGTGGTTGTCAGACCCTTAAGATTACACATTTGAGAGAGAAATGGTTTCTGAAAGAAAAATCAGGATGTTCTTACCAGGTGGTGATTTCATGGTGTCATGAAGAGATGAGCCTTATGGTTCCTGCCACTGACAGAAGCAATAGGATGGCTCAAGGACAAACCTCTGCTGTCAGTGTTATTCTTTCTACTCTTCTTTCTCTACTCAGTTTCCCTGGTTTGGGGGGTATGCCCAGACCAAGAAGGTATTTTTATTTCCAAGAGCCCCAGCCATTTAATGTCTGACATGTGCCACACGAAGAAAGTTATGAAAGGGAAGCCAAATGACCTATGAGATAAAATTTCCCAGACACCTCTCTACATTTAGATCTCAGTTATAAGAAGTTTGTAAAGGTTCATTATCTAGGCAGAGAAATCACCCCACAGGAGTTTTCTAAGTTGAATTTTTTTTTTTTTTTTTTTTTTCTGCCCAACAACGGCTCAATTCTCAATCCCAAATCACTTCCCTCTAGTCAAATGCATCTTTTGGCCCCAATCTGGGCTCCCACTGATATAGTTCCTGATATCTGGATTAGCCTCACAGCCAAGGCAATGAGTCATTTTTCTGAGTCTCTTCAAATCCTCAGAGATTTCCCTCCAGAAGCTTCCAACAATTCCCTGAGGACGAATGAGTACGTCTGAACATCCAGTTAAGTGTACACTGTGGGAGCATTTGTACATAGATTCATTTATCTGCCTTTGTCCTGTCTCCTGTTCTAGATCAGAAGAGTCCAGAGAAGAAGGTCACATCTGGTTTATTCTTCCGCCTCTCTCCACAGCATCTCACAGTTGCACGCTCAACCAATGTCGGTTATAAACTCACATAAATAACATGGTGAAAAGGCAACTCATTAGGACTGGGTTCTAGTCCCAGTTTTACAGTTTGCCAGCTGAGTGACCACGGGCAAGCCATTCAACCTCACCGAGCCTCTGTCCTCTCATCTTTGCCAAGGTGGCCATGATCCATTCCAGATTTATGTTTAGGGCTGTTGCATGCTCAAATGAGAGAGTGTATACGAAAGTGGACCATATAATCTCAGCTATGGACATGCCACGTGGTTATTAGGTTGCCCCGACATGACAGAGACACTCTTAATAAAAACCAGCTTGTTCAGCCAGCCCTGGTGATACTGGCACTCCTGTTCTCCCGGGACAGTGTCTCGTGTTTACGCCTTCTGGGGAACATTTAAGCTAGGAGGCCACAAAGCAGAGACCCTGTCATTTTATTTCGAGCACAGCAACAAGCACATTAAAAACAAGGCCTGCTGAATGCCGGCGGCAATGAAATACTTCATTAGAGGACATTAAGGAGTCAGGCTCTTCCTTCCTCAGCAGTATTTCTCTAGCGTCTCTTTTTCCATCTGTCCCCACCACAAAGACCCTTGTTCACACCCGGCCCATTTCCTGCCTGGATCCCAGCCACCTTCTACTGCCTGACTTTCTATCTCTTGCCTCCTGGCCCCACTTCAGTGCCAGAAAAGTCCAGGATGTCCCTTCTCAATTCAACTTGGAGTGGCTTCCTGGTTTCTGCCCCACTTGCCTTTTCTGTTTAGAGGAATGGAGATCTTTAAAATTGCCTTTCATATCACTCCAGCATTTCCTGTCATTCTCTCTTCCTCAATTTTGGATTCTGTTTGCTTTGTTTCCTAAAATTGCCTGCTAAGACCAAAAGCTCAAAGTGACTTCTTTACCTCCTGTTTTATTCTTTTCTTTCTTCGTGTGTATGTTTAACATAAATCAATTTCTCTGTCTCTGGAAACTAAAAGCAATATATATATATATATATACCTCCAAAACCCCAGCACTGCAAGATGAGTCTGAAATCTTGGCAGAAAGTCCTAGGAGATTAACATGAAAAAGAACTCCTATCTTGCAAACATTTGTTGGGGCGCCCCATCATTCAGTAATCACCCCCAGTGCTGAGTGTTCTGTTCTCTTGGTCAAAAACTGTGCAGGAGTTGTGCTCCCAGCTTTTCTCCTCCTAAACCTGGACCAAAATTCCTTTCTTTCTGACCATCTGGTCTCCTCATTTAACTTGGCCAAGCACAGCTTGACAACTCTCCCCCACTGCGATGGCACAAAAGGAAGAAAAGGAGACCTGAAATCGGCCTGATACAGTCTCAGACTTCAATTCCATGCTACTTAAGGTGAAATAAACCATCAAAGTGATATATTAGGGAACTATGTGCAGGAAAGCCATGTTCATTCAAAACTAAAGGCAGGGAAGAAACAGATTTAGAATAAATAGTTCTGGTGCTTTGGGAAGAAATGACTAGAAATTCTATCCTGCTGTGCCTTACTTCAAAATAATAATGGCCAACAGCATTTGTGTTCTTCTTCACAGCCAGTGGAGGGCTTTTATAGATGGGAGGACATCAAAGAACTGCATAACACTAATTTATATTTGACTCTATTTTCAAAGCTCTTTTAGATTGGACACCTCAATTCATCCTCTTCTAATTTTTGAAGGCGGATAAAGTGAGATTGATTCATTCCATCATTTACCTACTCAACTGGCGTTTATTGGATTCTTATAGTATGGCCGGCACTATTCTCCATCCTGGAGTTATAAAGCATTGAATGAAACAGATGAAGTCCCTGATCTCATTGAGCTCCTGTTCTAATAGGAGAAAAAGACAATTAGCAAATGTGGACAAATATAGAATATATCAGATGACATAAGGTGGAGATAAAAGCAGGAAATAAAAATAAAGCAAAGTAAGGGGACTAGAGTGTTACAGGGGAGGATTATACTGTTTTCTATCTGGTAGTCACTGATGGAGTGATACCTGAGCAGAGACCTAAGGAACTGAGGGCCCGAGATGAGCAGAAGCTGGGTTGGAGGGGGCGGGGGCGGGGGTGAGGGTTCCAAGGGCTCAGAGGAAACAGTTAGGCAGGAATGTGCTTGGCTTATTAGAAAACTAGCAAGGAGGTGGGGGTGGCTAAAGCAGAGTGAGCAAGGCAAAGAGAGATAGGAAATGAGGTCAGAGAGATACGAGACACAAGACATGTAAGGTCCTATCGGACACTGCAAAGGCTTGGCTGAGTGAGCGGGAAGTTTTTCCACAATTGTAAGCAGTGTAACATGATCCAATTTGTATTTCGAAAGGGTTACACTGGCAGGGACTGCGTAGTCCCCCAGTACCCATTCCATCTTTCTTGCATAATAATGGAAAACCCAAATCTTCAGCTGGACACATAACATCCCAGAATAAATCCCCCAGCTTCTCCTGTAGGTAGAGCCACATGACTAGGTCTGACCAATGGGTGATAAGCGAAAATACAGTGTAATGCTTCAAAAGGTCATGCCTAAAGGATAGGCAGTTTGTCCCTTTTTACTTTCTTTTTTACTCTGTCCTTCATCCTCTGCCTGGAAAGTAGATGTGATGTGATGATTGGAGCTTAAGCTGCTATGTGAGGACCAGGGTCACCTCTCTGTATGGAACAGTGGTGAGTTGGAAGAAGCTTAAGTCCCCCAAAGACTTGGTAGAGCAGACCCACACCTGCTCATACGGGCTGACTCCAGATGTTTATTTTGTGTCTCTGTTTCTGGCAGCACAGCCTAGTTATACTTGGTACAATCTTTCTGACCATTGTGTAGAGAATAAACTATGAGTGAGACAAGGGAAAACACAGGGATAATCTCCGTTTCATGAATGAGAACACTCAGGCTTGAAGAAGTTAGATGAAGAACGTTAGTATTGTGGTTAAAAGCGTTGGCTTTCACAGTCAGCAAACCTGTCTATGTAAATCCTGCCTCCGATACTTTCTAGCCTGTAACTTTGAGCAAGTTCCTTAGCCTCTCCAGGCCTTGGTTTTCTCATCTGTAGTATGGGGATAATAACAATACCTACCTCAGACTATTATTGTGATTATTAAATAAAATAAATTATTCAAAAAGACCTGATGGGGCCTGGCACAGAGTTAGACTCCTCACCTGTTAGTTTCCTGTCCTTCCTTCTCTCCTCTCTACCTTTATGCGCCTCTTGTCTATGCCCAGGAAAAAGCAATCTTTCCAAGATTAGTGTACATCCGACGGAATTAAGAGGAAATACTTTTGTCAGTAAGGGAGAAAGAGAAGGAGAGAGAGGGGGCGGCGGGAAGAAAAGAAGCCTTAGCACATGAATGCATATGATGGACTTTCAAGTTCTCAGAGCTTCAAAAGAATGTGAGCGGTGGCTCTGGACACGCTGAAAGGTACAAGAAAAGAAGGCCAGCAACTCATCCTTCAGCCTACGGTCTGTGATACTTTCTGTCCTCCAAGCTCTTCCTTTTTGGACCCCTTCTTTACTCTCCTCTTCTTTTTCCTTTTCCAAAATAAAAATAGGAATAGTGAAAAGTATGGCCAATCATCTGTTTCTCAGGTTGTTTTTCTTTGAAGTGTCTGCACTTTTCAGTGGCATGGCAGGATGTTTTGAGACTGTGGAGGGCAGTGTGTGTGTGTGTGTGTGTGTGTGTGCACACGTGCGCACGCACGTGCTAAATCTGAGTGCTGGGCTTGGCAATGCAAAGCAGCACATACATGTTTCCTTTTTGGTAGCAGATTCTTTTCCTAATTATGTTTTGCTCGGGCTAATATTAAAATGAATTGGCTTCCTCTGACAACAGTAAGTGTAATAATAACAGGAAATGGCCCAGAATCATACAGTAATAAAAATAGAGCTGGAGGAGAAGCAACAAGACTCTTGAAAACATTTTTGCTGCCACTCTTTTTCCTCCCCTCCCATCCTATCCCACCTATCTATTCATCCATTCATTATTCAGAAAACAATGAGTCAATTCATAAAACTGTTTTTATAATTGGCAAAAACTAATGAGGAGCCTGAAAAGTTCAACTTTTCTTCTTATATCAGAAATTTGTAAAGTATCAAATACCAAAAATTAGAGAAAAGGTACACATATCAGTTTCTCTATAAAACTGACTGTATTGTGCCTAATATAATGCTTTTGTAAGAAGGGTTGAGTCAAAATAATTCACTTCCATTAACTATATTCCACATTGAAGGCTCTGATAAGTCCTATAAAAAAGCAACCTGGCTAAATCTGTCTAAGTCAGTGAGGCCTGATGTATGTGACCATGGGAACTTATTTTTTTTCTTTTTTCAATGACTAATTATGAATTTTGGAATTAGGGTTACAGAATACAAACCTTTCAAGGTGTTTAGTTCTCAAGGGAATGCTCTACTTATGTTCCGAATGCTGCCTGCTGGACACTTAGCCTTAATATAATGCTCCTTAATTCTGTTAGCTGGTTACTTAGGCCTTCCTGCAGAGGCTATTTTCTTAGCAATAGTATATTCTCTTCATCGATATATTTAATTCAGCCAGAAATTCAGAAGGTAAAATGCTTTTGCCTTTGCAAGCCGATAACCTTCGCCTTGACCTTACCTGGCCAAATATACATTCAGGAGGAGGAAAAGGGGAGACCTATGTTCCAAAGCCCATTCTTTCCTTCCTTCCCTGCACCAAGGAAGTCCTTGGTCTTATTTCTACCACAGGATGGAACCTCAGGGCAGTTCACTACCACTCATACCCTCTTTTTGTTAAAGAGATGAGAACCAGTGACAATCCCTTTACTTTCTTACATCTGGGAAATGGAGAATCCACCAAAGATTTAAACGGGTGGGTAAAGAATCTAACCTGTGTGTGTATTAAATGAGATGACAGGAGACAAGGCTTAGGTCAGAATTCAGGGAAAGCAGGTCTGAGCATGCTCAATCGGCCCAGGTTTAGCCAGGAAACTTAGTACACAGCAATCAACAATCAATGAGCTTGTTCGATGAATGACAATGGCCAAATGGGATCACACACAATACCAAAGCCCAACAAATTCAAAAGGAGTCAGCCTGTGGACACAAAGGCTTTTTATCAGGTGAGACATCTGTTCTGATCTCTGCTGCCAATAAGGTTGTCATTAGACGCAGCCAATACTGATTGATAGTAGAATTGCCATTGAGAGGAGACATTAACACTTTTACCCTGTCAACCAGGGGCTGCTCTGCTAGTCTGAGAGCATCTGCAAAAACACCTCCCTCTGGCTTTTCCACCTAGGGGCTCTCCTCCATGCCTGGAATGACACACGGCCTCTGTGGCTGAACACCGCAGCCCTGAGGGGTCAGAGAGAGCTTGAGGGCAAAGAGAAGGAGCTCCATGGAAACTCTTATACCAAAATACGTATTTTTTTTTTTTCTGAAATAATACACACGTGTAGTCGAAAATCTAGACTACTACAGATAATGAGAGGGCAGGGAATCAAGAACATCCAGCATGTTTTAATCCTAACACATCTCCTCCTATCCTTTTCTTCTCTGCATTTTTTTTTTTAAATTTCTATAGAATTGAAATCATGCTGTTCCCAGTTTAAAAGTCTGCGTCATTCCACTCTGGCCACACTGGCCCCCTGGAGATTTTCCAGGCCCTGCAGTCATGCTGCACCCCATGGCTTTTTGCACGTGCTGCTCTTCATGAAATGTTTTCGTCCAGATACTCCAATGATGAGCTCCCTCTCCTTCTTCAGTTCACTATGCAAATATTACCTCCTCCAAGAGGACTTTCTGACCACACCAGCTGAAATAATTGTTTCCTTTTGTCATTCTTCTGTGCCCTTGCTCTGCTTTATTTTCCTCAAGTGCACTACACTACCTGATATCACATCATGCAGTTGTTTGTTTATTATGGGTGTTCCCTGCTACAATTTAGGCTCCAAGAAGGCAGATGTTTTGTTTTATTCACCGCTGAATCCCCACAACCTGGAACAGTGTCTGGCCCGTTATACGTTCTTCGTAAATATATATTAAATTAGTGAATAAATATTTTGTGTAACTTGCATTTCTTTTCCTTTAGCGATATTGTACAGAGCCTTCAGGGTCACTAAATATTCTTCAGCAAGCCATTTTTTAAGACTCCATCACATTCCACACTATGGCTCACTTATAATGTGCTTAACCAATGCCCTATGGTTGAACATTTAGGTTAAGTATTCCCCCCACATCCTCCCCCACCATTTTTAAACATATGTAATTCATTAAAAGTACTTCAATGATTTATCTTTAATGGGAAAAACATTACCCTGAAAACTTATTTGGAAGCTTGAACTCGGGGAAGCTCATTAGTAAGCCCTTGATGAGAAGGTGGAGAAGATGAAGACACCTGCCTTACCAGCAATGTGGGACACATCAGTGACATGACAGCCACCACACATGTTGTTTTACACAGTAATTAAGGCTTATGGAAAAGAAGAAAGAACTTAGAGTGTGTAGGTATTGTGAGCTGAATTGTGTCATGTTGAAGCCCTAACCCCCAGGACCTCAGAATATGACTATATTTGGAGACAGAGTCTTTAAAAAGGTAACTAAAGTAAAAAGAGGTCATTATTATAAGCCCTCATCGAATCTGACTGGTGTCCTTAAAAGAAGCAGAAATTTGGACACAAAAAAGACACCAGGGGTGAACACAGAGGGAAGACCAGGTGAGGACATAGCAAGAAGGCAGCCGGCCATCTCTAGCCAAGGAGAGAAGCCTCAGAAGAGACTAAACCTACCGATACCTTGATCTTGAACTTCTAGCCTCTAGAACTGTGAGGAAATAAAATAAGTTTCTGTGCTTAAGCCACTCTGGTTGTGGTATTTTGTTACGGCAACCCCAGAAAATCAACACAATAGAAAATTGAAAGGGTGACAAAATGCCCCTGAAAAGGCATTTGAAGCTTCCTAAATAAATTTTTGACTGCATATCGAAGGTCAAAATTTTCAATGTAAACATTTCTGAAATCAAAATCGAAGTCATATGAACCAGTAGTCACACATTGACTTTAATGGAAATTTTTCTTGAGTGCGTCTTCTTAAAAAAAATTAAACAACAAAAATTAATGTTTAGGTCTCAAAGTAATCAATGTGAATGTCAAAAGACTGGTAGTTTCTGTGCCCCTGAAAGGCATATTTTATTTATCCTGCTCTATATCCACCTATTTAGTCCTTAATTAATTAAGTTGACTAATATTTAGTAAGCATGTAGTGTGGGCCAGTTCCTGAGGATACAACAGTGAGTAAGACAGATGCCTCCTTGCCATCGTGGACTTAAAACTATTGAGGGAAAAAGTTAAAATAATAGAAAATTACAACATGATACCTGCTACTGGTAGAGGGGGCTTCATCTCCTAAATCAGGAGAAGCAATTTTTTTCTATAAAGGACCAGAAAGTAAATCATTTCACCTTTGTGGGTCACATGGCCTCTATTTCAGCACTCAACTATGCCATTGTAAAACAAAAGCAGCCATGGATATTGCTTGAAAAATGAACATAGCTGTGTTCCAATAAAACTTTATTTACAAAACAGGCTACTGGTCAGATTTGGTTCAGGGAATGTCGTTGGCTGAAGCCTACCTGCATCTTGCACTGTATGATTGCTTAACCACTTTTTCAGGCCAGTACCTTTGTATAAATGTCCTGTCGAGTGAGGCGAGTCAGTAAAGCATGGATAAATCCTTGGGCTTTGTGGCATATGCGAGAGAACAAATGATTCTGCAAGATCGGTCCTAAACACACAGAACAGCAAATCGCATATCCCAGATGGTTCTGCTGAAAATACCAGCCTGGTCACCTGAGCTTATGGCATAGTCCCTTCCTTCTACCAACTCTTCAGAACACGGGACACCACCCTTTCATACAATTCAAGCCAGCAATGCCTGGCAGTTGTACCTAATGTTTTGGGCTGGGCTGGAACCTCTGAGTATAACTGTCCTCCATTAGAGCTTATTCATGCTTCCTATCCAAGTTTCCAGAGCCTTCACTCTCAAAACAGCACTTCTCAGAAACCATGGTTTGTGGCTTAAACTGCATGTACCACACCCTGAGGTAAAACTTCCAGGCCACATTAAAACATGGTGTGCATAATTTCCAGAAGTTTTTAGGGAGAGTTGATCCACCTGTGTGTAGACGTGGCATAAGGCCTTCATTCTTTTAATTACAGACTCTCCGAAACCCTCACATTTCAGTATAAAAAAGAACCAAGATCAGAATTACTGGGAGCTAGGTCATAATCATGAGTGAACTTGTGAACATCAGTCGACATAAAAAAAGTTGCCACACTAGAAGCAAGGACAAGGTGCAAAACATAGAGGACAATGGCTCTTTATGACCGAGGAGTTCATTCATGTGTTCAACAAATATTTATTCATTGTTTGCTATGAGCTGGGCACTGTTCTAGGTGCTGGATGAGACAAAAATCACTGCCCAACTGGAGACTGCAGTCTCTACCCAGTGCATCTTTTTAGTAAAGGAGACATTTGAGCTGGGAGGGGCCTTTATATTGTATAACTCCAGGGGCCACCATTCACATCACAATCTCATGTCACTGGCACTCCCTGGAGTTGTGAAATGTACAGTCTGTGGAGTCTTACATGGTGACTGTGACTTGAGTCTTAAAGAACTAGGATTCTACTAAGTATAGAAGCTAAAGGAGGACAGTCTACATAGAGGGCAATAGTATGTACGAAGGTATCAACAATCATTTATTTAGTGCCTACTGTTTACCTGACTCAAGGCCCCGGGGCTACTAGGAGGTAAATTTTTTTGACCTGTGTTATAAAACCACATCACTCCTTCAGCCATAGAATTTTAAAAATAGTTATTGAGTACTTACCATGATCCAGGTTCTGCTATGCAACATGGGGATGCAGCAGTGAACCAATCAGAAATGATTCCCAACTTCATGGAATTCACAGTTCAACAGAAAAGACATGTTGAATAATTACAAAAATGATTAGCATTTCAAAAGTAAAGTGCCAGGTCTCAGGAGTGCTTATAACTGGGATAACATGACTAGTTTGGGTAGTTAAGAGAGTTTTGTGGTGGGAGAGGGTGGAAGAAAGGAGATAAAAGCATGAGAAAGGGGAATGAATTTGGATTATTTAAGAAATCAATGTTCACAGCCAAAACAAACCAGGAGCATCTTAAAAGAAAGTGGGCAGCTCAAAAAAGAATTTTTAATACACCATCTTATTGTTAATCTTGGACAGTAGGTCTCCATGGGAATGGGTCAGAGAGACAGGTGACCTCGGTGTGCATTATGTGAACAGATGGCCTTATTTCTCTAAATCAGGGGTGCCCAATATTTTTGGCACCAGGGACTGATGCTCCTATGAAAATCTAATGCTTGATGATCTGAGGTGGAGCTGAGGCAGTGATGAATCCCGGTTCTTAACAAGCCATGGCCTGGTCTGCAGCCCAGGGTTTGGGGTCCCCTGCTCTAAATGACAGTGTGGTCATTAATGAGAATTACTGAATATTAATGGAACAGATTTCGGAAGAGCAGTGGTCCCTGACACTCCCCCCCGCCTCCCCGCCAAACAGACAAATATAAATCATTCCTGAGAGTCTGCTTTCGTCTCTTGCAACATTCAGGCAGAAGAATCCCACAAACGACCTCTGCGAGGAGGGGAAGAGTGGTCCATTGATAAACTTGGGAGCTGGAAAGGGAACACAATGTGCTAATGCACAAATTATAAACTGGGGCTGATTTTTGAGGTCAGACTTCCCTGAAGATGTCTGACATACAATCCAGAAACCATCAGAATAGACCACATTATAGTCATCCGTTCAAATCAGAAAGTTTAGGGAAGATGTCCTATCGTCAACACAAACACAGCAACAATGGCTTGGGCTCAGAGGAAAAGTCCAAACAACTTAGAGGAGTTCTCAAACTCCAGCACACAGCAGAATCACCAGGAAGGCTTATGGAAACACAGGTTGCTAGACTCCACCCACAGAGTTCTTGAATCAGGAAGTCAGGGCGATGGCAGAGAATTTTCTTTTCTTATAAGTTCCCAGGTGGAGCTGATAATACTGGACCATGTTTTCACAACCATTCTTCCTACATATATTGTGGGGCTTTTCAAGATCTGGCCCCAAGTCTCTTGTTCATACGTCTTTGCCGCAGTTGGGTTACCATAATGCATTTGACCATCTCAGAAAACAGATTTTTTTTTTACCTGCTCAGAACATAAATGAAGTCTCCTCTATCCAGTCATTCAATTTGTTCCCTCCACCCTTAAGTCCTCACATCTGTCTCATGAAATCTTCAAAAACCAGCTTAAATACTGCTTTCTCCATCAAGCTTTCTCTGATCACTAAACTTCGGAAATAAACTTTTAAATTCATCTAGTATTCTGTGCACTGATCTCTGTGGTAGATTATGATTGCCCTTGTCATTCAGTCATTCATTCAATAAACATGGATGAGATACCAGTTGGGTGTATGTGCCTGGGCCCAACTGGGAGCTGAGGCTGTAATGGGGAAAGAAGTGAGCTCTATACCTTCCAGGAGTTTATTGTCATTGAGAGAAAGACAAGTTAACTAGTAACTATAATACAAATTGATCAGTATGAAGGTTAGTATGAAAGTACTTTGGGAAGAACCAGTGGCGACTGGTTCAGGAAAGACTTTCCAGAAGAAATGATTCCTTTCTGATGCGTGATGGATGGATGAGATTTAATGACAAAAGGTGTAGAAAAAAAGGAGGGAAAGGGAAAGGGTGATTCAGGCCAGACATGAGAGAGGAGCTATGGCTGAAAGGCCAAATGTGAGGAGAAGACAGATGAGAGGTGAAGTTGAGGAAGAGCTGGAGATGGTTCATGATGATCCTTAAATACCATGGGTAGCAGTTTTGATCCAATTAGGAGATAGAAGCCATATGGTAGGTTAAACAGAGGAAATTTAAAGTCATAAATTGATAACTGATATGGCATGTGAAACAATTTTAAATGAACTATCACTTTCTCTTCTTAGTTCATGCCCAAGATGGGAAAGTAGTTCTTTCTACAAAAAACTACCTTATTTTAATTTTCTGTGGAATGTACTACACATACAGCAACAATAAAAACACCACTACCACACCTAGCATTGAGTTTAGAGAGTATTTCCCACTTAAAGCCATATTCCAGATCCAAGACTGGGCAAAGAATGACTGGAAGTTCCTCAAGCCAAGCCTCAGGGAAATTCATCCAACATTCCTAATTGCAATGAAACCCCAAATCTAAAAAAGGCAATTTGTGCAGTGCCCATTATGGTTTTATTATGGAAGTTTCTGTACAGCTGTGGTTAGGGTCCTCCCAGTGTTCATAAAGTGATGAGTCACAGAAAATGAGTGAACATGCATTATTCCAGAAGACTGACCATAAAATATATTTATATTTGATACTTAAGACCCTTCATAGTAAGCATGTATTAAATTTAGACATATATATGTTCATATATAGAAGGTTTTGTGGAATAGTGAATAATTTCTCATCATGTTGTTCTAAAGGCTTAAAAGAAAACTGAAATTGACTCTCTTTATAATACTTATTTTGGTTATAATAAAAATCTAGCGATAAAAAAATGAGATCAGAGACTTTAGCCAAATAGTTCAGTTCCCTTACTGGCTAAGAAGGAAAGGAGAAGGTTGAAAGTAGGGTGAATAAGTCATAAAATACCTATGGTTAGAAAGATTAAAATTTTTGTAGAACCTTCAGGCATTTGAAAGATGACTTCTCACATCTTTTCGCACTTTTGATCCTCCCCCAACCCCCTGATGGCTCCACTTGTTCTCCTTATCCCGCACTTGCTCCGTAAATGCAGCCTATCCTAAGGTTCCAGCTTTAGTCTTATTCAACACCCTCCCTTCTGTATGCTGTCAAACACATCCATGGCTTCAACTACCAAATGTGAATTCCCAGCTTTTGAATACCAGCTCCATATTTTCTGCTGCCTATTTATATAACTGAGTTATTCTGCCCAACCCTTTACTTCCTTTCAGTTAAAGAATAATAATACATCCGCATCTTTTGCCACGTAATTATGCAGGACGTTCCCCTAGAGTGGATAGCGTACATTTCCCTCCCACTTTGATATCAGTTTTGTCATGTGACTTGTTGCAACCAATAGAATGTTAGTGGTCATAAAACAAGGAGATATTTTAAATGAGCTTGCGTGACTTGGGTTGGCCTCTTGTGCCTTTGCTGTCACTAGGAGAGGAGCATACCTTATGTGGTTGCTGGTCCCAGCATGAGATACCTTGGAACAGACTTGATTGTTACCTGCAGCCTGGGGCCAGGTGAGGATGGAGGGAAAGATTACACAGGTGCATGAGAAAACTTGTGGAGGTGATGGATATGTTCATTATTTTGATTGTGGTGATTGTTTCACAGATAAATTCATATGTCGAAACATCAAATTTTAAATATTTGCAGTTTATTGTGTGTCAGTTATACTCCAGTGACTGTTAAAATATGTCTGTTTTTAAATGAGCAGTTATTACATAAAATTTCAAAATTATTAATAAGATTTTATCATATTAATGAGGAATTAATTTGCGATTGTTCTTCACTGAGATAAGTTCCACATACAGTTAGTTTCCTTTTATTATTTTACTTATAAAATTACAATATTCTAAATAAATCAACTGATTGTACCTATCGTTTTTGATTGAGAGTTACCCATGATACATTTTTGAGTAATAAAAAGCAAGAGTAAAGTGTATGGTAATAACAAGAAAGAGAAGGAAGAGATCATATGTGTGTTTGCTCATGTATCAGTTTATATATTTGAGCATAGAGGAAGGCAGTCGGGGCTGGTGGCAAGCATTTAGTAGTTTTGGCTATTTAGCTCATCAGGATTTCTTATCCAAATGCTGGAAATTGTCTTTTTCAACTTGGGAGATATTTATTAGTCAGTGAATTTCTAAAGCACCCATTTTGTTGCCTTCTGCTCTTGAAAGTACTTCTTCATGGTATGTTGGAGCATTTGGATGTGGTTTTAAAATATGACCAATAATATATCATCAGTAGTTATCTTCAACAAGTGGAGAAAAATCATCAAGTACTGGGAAAGAATCAGATTCCTGGAGATGGAAGAGTTTGTACCAGTTTGGTTTTCTTAAGTAATCCTAATATTTTATCTAATCTTCACCAATATAGAGTACATATCATTGAGATAGTCCACTTAAGAAAGCCACTTGAAATGATATTTTAAAAAGGCATTTTAGTGTCATGAAAAAATGTTAGTTTTTATTCTCATCCTTCATTTGAAAAAATTGTAAGAGCACATTGCCCCTCAAGAGCCAGTACGCTCTAGTGCCAAAAAGTAGAATGTTATACTCACTGCTCAGTTGATAACAAAGAACAAAAAAGACTCATTTAGACTCATTGCACTCATTAGATGTGGTTTGCTTGGACTTGGAATTGTCACCATTTGTTTCAACCCTGACTCAAGAGCAGATAGCATAGCATCAGGGTCACCTTGCTGCACAACTTTGGAGGGTAATAGTGCCATTGTCCTCTTCCAGCAGAAGGTCAATACTGTTTTTTTTGAGTTGTTTCTGCCAGCTCTCTTTGAATCAAGCAGTGTGTGAACTGGCACTGGGTACAACCTCTTTTAATTGCTAAGTAATGTCATCGCTACTGATTCTAGCCACTTTTGCAGCCTGCACATGAATCACAAAATAACTGTTAACTACATGGAAAGTATCTTCTCTTATGGCAGGGACTTAAGCAATTAAATGGAGTGAGATGTTGTCTTGTACTTTCCCCTCATATGTGTCCCGCATAAAGCCTAAGAGCTATTCATACTCTGCGTATCAATAGAGTCATCCAACAATAAATAGCAACTTCTCTCTGTTGTGTACCACACAAATAAGAAATCCGAAGTGTCATTGGATGAGGAAACCTTGCCAAAGCTTCATCTTGATTTCTTCCAGGGCATCTTTTTTATTAACTTAAGCCCAGTCTTAATAATGGTCTTGGCCACAGGGTGACTATGCTGTTTTGCTTCAAAAAATATGAGTTTGGATAATTCTTCAAGAGTTTTGATCTCCTCACTGGCTTAACTAATTCACCAATTTTGTATTGGAAAACATTTTTTGTTCTTGTTCTGGAGACACTTAAGTGCTTAACAATTATACTAGTGGGCTTTGTTTAAAAATTAACTTAAAATGTTGTTAGCTTTGTGTTTCTACTCTATAAAATTTCAAAACAGATAATACCCTGGGTACTAGAGAGTGATATAATTTATCTTTCAGATATTCATTCATTCACTCATTCATTCATTCACTCATTCATTTTGAAAGTCAATATTCTTTCAGTATAATTTGCTTGTAGTAAAATGTACTTTCAGATATTTATTTTGATTCTTCCTGTGCATACATTTGGGGGAGAGGCTGTCAAAAACATGGCACACTAGCACACTAGCCTCTTGTCTCAACACATACATATTCACACTTACATTTGAGTTCCATTCCTTGTTTATAACATTATTTTGAACTGTAGTAACTACACATCTATTTTCATCACTAACATTATGCTCAAATAACTTATGAGCCACAGATCTACTTATGGGAATTGTAAATGTAAAGCCACAAAATAATGATGGGAAACAAGAATTCAACAATTATAAAAAGTAATGTACAAATGAGGTGAAAACACTAGTCAGTTTAAGTAAACATTAGCAAAAATACCCTTTAAAAACATAAAGGAATCTCTATGAAAACCATAAGTATTTTTACACTTAAAATTTGTGAAAAAATATATGAATAAACTTAGGTCATTTTTTTTCCCCTTGGGAAGTATCAAATCACTCCTAACTGCCAGCAAGACAGCACTTCAAAAAAACATAGCTGTGAAGTATCTAATATCATGGTAAATAATTGAATAAATGAATGAATAAATGAACTGAATTGAATGATTTGGAAATCTAAGTTGCCAGGTTAATTTGTGCCATAGTCCCAATGTATAAACATAATCTTTCTGTATCAAAAGCTAAGAATTTTCTATTCCAGTGAAAAAGGCCATTCCAAACTGACAGAAGGGCCAACACATACCAGGAGAGAACTCTTAGCAAAAATATAAACATGGGACATGAGAAATTCCTTATTCTGAGCTTACTATTTAGGTAGGTTTTAAGAAATTCTTCTGGATCATTCTTAAAGATAAAGTAAAGCATAAAAATAGAATGACTACTCAGGCATGAACATATACATTCTTCTTGCCTTAAGTGACTGATGATAGAACCTATGATTTCTCTACATTAGGCTACAAAATCTAGATGGATTTTTTGAGCAATGATGCAGAATCCTTTCAAATGTAGGAACATTCGTTTGTGGACTATCAGGTTTCTTCCATGTCTTCCGTGTGAGTTTTTTCTTTTAATCTGCTTACAGTCTGCAAAACACTAACTTACACTATTTTATTAGTAACACTTGTGGTCTGTGACCTTTTGGGAGAGACAATGGCAAATATAGATATTTATACCTAATTTCACAATCTGTCTGATTTGGAATTTCAATATCCCCATTCTGTAAGACTTGACCTCAACACAAGCAAGGAGGTTACTTTGTTTCATCAAAAGTCAGTTTCCTCGGGTTGCCTCTGAAACAGCTTCCTAGGCTCTTAGTCTTAACTTTAGAAGGTTCAGATTGGCATTGTTCTGAGACGATTTCACCTGAAAATAGTGGAAAACTTGATTCACTGTGGCTAAAACAAAGTGAGGCTCGTTTTCCTGACATAATAAGACGTCTATAGGTAGGTGGTGACTGGGGTCAGTTTGGTGGGTCCACAATGCTGGGGCTGACTGCCCTATGATTCTCTTGGCCTCAAGGTTACAACATGGCTGCTGCACCTCCAGACAAACATCATGTTCAATAATGGATAAAGACAGATGGGAAATGGTGGGATTCCAGCTATACTTTCTCTTTATTTAATAAATCAAGAGCTTTTCCAAGCCCCCACTTGCTGACTTCCACTTCTAACTCTGCCCCAAATCATGTCACATGAGAAGCCTCGCTGCAAAGAATGCTGGGAAATAAAGTGCTTAGTTTTCCAGTCCCTTAGGAGAGGAAGGCTGGGGAGAAGGTGCCTAGGAACGAATGTTTAGAGAGTCAACCTACCATGTCTACCACAGAGTCTACCACCATTATGCTGTTCTGAGAAAAGAGAAGAGAAAGGAGGGGAGAAGGGAGAAGAGGTGAGGAGAGGAGAGAAAAGGAGATAAAAGAAAAGGAAAAGGGAGGAAAGAAAGATGGGCTGCAGAAGGGCTGAAGTTTGGCCCTAGCTCTGCCACTTCCTAGTTGTGGGAAAGTGAAGACTCTGGAAAAGTTATTTAATGCATCTATGCCTTTGTTTTTTCTTCTGTGAAGTGGAGATAGGAATAATAACTATCCTATAGAGAAGCTGTGAAAATAAAGTATGATTTATGCAAAGAATTAAGCCCAACACCTGACACAGAGTAATCACTCTAGGCCACTACCAATATCCCGCTGCTATTACTACTACTACTACTACTAACACCACTGATTGATATTATCGCTTAACTATATGTGAAAATACTTCCACTTAGATAAGACACTTAATAAACAATAACATTTATAGAATTTTATAAATGCCCTTCCTCTATCTCTTCCCTTTTAATCATTTGGTGATAGGATTCTATTGCAAACATTTGAAAAATTGTCTGTAGCCTTAGGATTTCATTCATTCACTCATCAACAATGATTTATTAAACACCTGCCATCTGTCAGGCACTCTGCTGAGTACTGAGAATATGGTGGTGACTAAAATAGGCAGAGTCTCTGTCCACATAACCTATACAATCTAATTGGTGAGACAGACATTAAATAAATAATCACAAACATAAAAGCATAATTAAAACCTTGGTCGATATAAACACTGAAGTTTTCCTCTTTTAAGAACATTAATGCTTCTAAAAAGTCCAGAAGTTGAGTAATTTTCAGACATCTGTGAAAGTCACTCTGAAAATCTGAAATGACTTGAACCTCTTTGCCTGCTTTTATATTAAGGGCATTTTGAAAATTAATTCCTGTACCTTGTTAGGAATGTATTTCTTTGTATGAGAACTATATTTCCTGCAACTGAAAATAAATGTAAGATGTTGGTCGCCCTGGAATGGAACAACCAACCGTATGAAATCATTTTGTGGTTTGATACTTCATTATTAGCCAAAGGAGTCTCCACTCCCTTCCCTGCCCCCAACTTTATGCCACTGCAAATAGCAATTAGTTCAAGTAGAAAAGATTACAGCCAGGTGCACTGTTTGAAGTTTCTAGATTTTTTCCCCCTCTTTTAGTTGTGGTGGGAGTGGGAGTGTGGGGGGTGTCAGGGAGGAGAAACATCTTTTGTTAAGTATTTGCAGTCTGTGGGCATCCTGGTAATTCAACAGGCATCTCTGGAATCCTAGGGCATTGGTTCCTTTTGTGTTTAACCATCAAGCTCTAACCTCAAGGGCGTTTGCTGTGGGTCGAAATGGAAGTTGTGAGGCTTATTCACTGATGTGCAAAATGACATGATCCTTTTAAGAATAAGAATGAGTTTGATTAGATGAAAGGCGAGGAGACGGTGGAATTTAATATCTTATAAAGGAATCCAAGAGATATTTATTAGAAATTGAATTATCTTTTTTTATAAATACGTAAGATGTGACAGATGAAGTCCAGATAAAGTATGTTTGCATGACGGTTCTTTTATATCCCCCCTCCTAAAAAGCAGATGCACAAATACCTGTAATTTTATCTTTTCGAGGTTTTTTTTTTTTTTTTTGAGAGTTCTTTAGAATTCTCGGTATAAAAATTTACATAAGTTTGAAAATTAGAATTAAATTAAAAAAATACATTGAGTGACATTAGAGAGCTTCCCCTGGGCTTCTAAAATTCTCCCAGGGGATTATTTAGTACCTTGGTCCCCCAAACTCCCCAGGCAGGACAGAGTGACAAGTATTGAATCATGAGTACAAAGTGAAGAGTGGTTGGTAGCCTCTAAATGGTCCTTCACAGAATGAATCCCAGGAGCCCCAGTCTTCTTATTCATTACGTTATGAAAACAGCAGCAGCCCTGCCTTAGTCTCAGAGCATCAAGAGGCTGAAACAAGACAGAGAAAGTATCAGTATTTCTCTTAAGAAAAACTACTGCTATACAGATGCCAGGAGAGTAATCGAACACCCCCTCTGCTTGAGCCGCATATCCTAGCCCTCATTCTCTGGGATAAAATTTTTAGGGTCATACTGATTTCTCGTTCAACCATAAATCTTGACCACATAAAAAATGCTTAAAAGAAGATAAAAGGAAGACTAATCTCAAGTAATTTTTGGAAAAGTATAAAATCCACAACTCCCAAATTGGTGGAAAAGTATGAATTTACTCAAAACAGAGGATTGTCCTCATAGAATAGGAGGATCTGGAGCCAGACAGTCCACGGGTTCATACCCAACCCTGCCACCTCAATTTCCTCATCTGTAAATGGAGACAGTAATATCTATCTCACAGGAGTATTGTGAAGTTTAATTGAAATAATCTCTAAAAAGTAGTTAAACTCATTAGGACTAGGTCTAGCTGCCTATAACAGAAAATCCAAAATAAGAACAGCTTAATTACACAAGAATTCATTTTCACATGTAAAAGATGTCTGGAGATAGCCAGCTATAGCTAAGACGTTAGTCTCAATAAGTCACAGGAAGCTAGGAGTTAGCTATCTTTGGCTCCAGCATCTTAGACTCCATCTTCAAGTTAATTTCATGGTCCAAAATGGCTCCTCTGTGGCAGGAATGAGGAAAGCAGCTTTTATCCAATGTCTGTCTACCTCCTAAGAAGCCCTTCTGGAAGTCTTTCCCAACATTTTTATCTAGGTCATTGGCTAGAACTGGGTCATGTGGCCACATCCAAACCAAGTGAAACTGGGAAACAAAATATTTTTACATCAATAAAATAGCTGTTCTGTTACTAAAGACACCTGTTCGTAAGAACTGGAGTGTTGATAGGCAACTAGCAGTCGCTGCCACAGGACCTGGTGCAAAGCAAGTGGCCAGTTTAAGTTAGTTGCGATTGCTATCGTTGTTGTTAGTGAGGCATCAATAAAAGTGGGTCTTCGAAATCCACTTCTATTCTCCTGTTTGACCAATAAAATAATATAGCTGATTTCAGACACCCACATGTCAGCATTCGTATGTGCCTCTGAATGAGTCCTGCCCTGCCAAAGTTTTTACCAGCAGAGTATAGATACACTGTTTTCAAACTGCTTTTTTTAAAAAAAAATATATATTGTTTTGATCCTTAGAACTAGCCATTATCCAATTACTAAACACACATTTATTTGGCACTTAAGCCCTATGCTAAGTGAAGGGGGTATGAAAACACAGATCCCAGTTCTCTAATAGCTCACAGACAAGTAGTGGAAGAGACAGTGGAGCATCCCGTCCACAGAGTGGACAGAGGTATAAACATCAGGGGTCCAGGAGTGCACGGGACAGATGGCAACGAGACCTGTCCTTGGAGGGCAAAGAATGAACTCCAGGGGAGGAGATAGTTGAGCTGACTCTGAAAGACGAGTTGTGCAAACATAGGGGAGAAGGAGGAAAAGTCCAGAGGTGGAAAGAACAGTGTGCCCAAAGGCACAGACACCAGAGAGAACCATGGTGTCTTAGAGCAGTGGTCCTCAATCTTTCTGGCACCAGGGACTGGTGCTCCTATGAGAATCTAATGCCTGATGATCGAGGTGGAGCTGAGGCGGTGATGCTAGTGCTGGGGAGTGGCTGCAAATACAGATGAAGCATTGCTAGTTCACCTGCCACTCACCTCCTGCTGTGCAGCCCAGTTCCTAATAGGCCCTGGAGTGGTATCGGTTCTCGGCATGGGGGTTGGGACTCCTGTCTTAGAGGGAAGGGCAATACAGTGGTTCCATATGGCTTTTACAACCTATAGCACATTATCTTACATATCCTCAGTGAGGAAAATTTCCATCCTCTGAGCACTGATTTACTTTCTAGAAGCAGTCCAAAGCATTGAGAGCTAAGTCACATGAACAAAGTAGGCAACTGAGATGGATGTTTCTATCTTAAAGCAAAAATAAAGTTGGAGAAGTCAAAATAATGGGACGTACATTCTTGTGCAATTCACAACCTGACTTAAAAAATACGCCCCCACCCCTCAAAAAAAAAAACAACAGAAATGTTGGCACCAACAGTGAACAGCATTGTTAAAGATAAGAATGTAAACAAACTCCCAAGATGACCCCTTGAGAGGAGACAACTGGTTGGGATGGATTGTCTATTAAAGTGTCACATTATATGATGGCTATACTTAATTATGGTGTAGGGTCAATAAAAAGATCTCCACAATTCAAATCCATGGTAGAAATTTCAATTCCAACCCAGTTTAAAAAGAAGTATTTTCACTTTCTCTTTTAAAACTCTGTTTATTTTTCTGCAGAGGTTTTTTAAAATAGTTAATTAATTTACATATACGGGACCTTTAAAAATACATGCAATTTGCCAGGATTTCTGTACCTCTCAGACTTCAGAATATTCAGAAAATGGGAACCCTTTTAATATTCTCCTTTTCCTCTTCTATCTAATAAGTTGCTGTTTTTAATTAACTCCCACACCCTTAAATATCATCTCCTTTTTACATCTTGCCTGCCATTGATCCAAGGCTTCATAATCTCTTACCTAACTCAGCAATTAACTTTCCAACTGCCTTCCCTCTTTCTTCTCTCCCCTTCCCCTAATCTGTTCCAAACACTGCCACAGAGTGATCTTTCCAAATGAAAATGACTTTTTTTCCTTTGCTTGAAACTCCCCAAAGACTCACCTCGGAGATCCTTAAGGACCTAGAGTTTTATAAACATCCCAAATCCCTCCTTTTGAAGAGAAATGAAGTCCTGCCTACCTGCCCAGCCTCATCTCTCCTTGCTCCCAACCCTACATTTGTGGTTCCACTAACAGGTACCTGTTTTGCTCCCAAGGCCAGCACATAATCTATCAGCAAATCCTGTCATTTGGCCTTCAGATCTTATTCTTGCCCTATCCACTTTTCATCACTCAACTGCTGCTGCCCCATCTCTAGCCTGGAAGACTGTGCTGCTCTCTTCTCTACTCTCCTTGCCTTTTTCTTTTGTCTCCTCCAGGCCAAGCTTCACGCACCTATAAATAAGATTACTTGTTTCTCTGATTCCCCATCTTATTTGGGAGGTAAAGTCCTCACGTGGAGGCTCCAAGACTCCACATACTCTGTCCTCTGGTCCTCTCCTCACGCTGCTCTCATTCACTTCTTTATGGCGGGACTGCTGTCATTGGTGGTTCTTTAACGTGGTCGAGAGAGCTTCTCTTCACAACCTTTGCACGTGCTGTTCCCTCTGTCAGGAATTCTCATCCTGCCCTCCCTACTAAAATATAAGCATCAAAAGGGCACTGGTTTGGATTCATCCCTGTAGCCCTAGCGCATCAAACACTGTCTAGCACATCGAACACTGTCTAGCACATTCTTTGCTGATTTTGTTTGATGCCTTTATCCTAGGCAATGGGGGAAAAGTTAAACCTGGTGAGTTCAAATCCCAGTCTGTCTTTAACGAGGTAATTTTGGGCAAGGAATCTCTGAGCTCCCTTTCGATATTTGTAAAAATGGAAAATCTGTAAAATACTCAGGATAAATGGGAAGTGTTGTTTCTTTCTCTAGGAAATCTGAGTTTACATGGATAGTGAAGTGATCCTTGTAGTAACATTCTACAGTGTCCTAAACATAGAAATGTGACATCTCAGTTGGACCAGATAGAAATTCCTGATTATTAGAACTATCTAGCTGGCTTCAAAATTATATAATTGAGGTTTTTTATTCTTTAAAATGTATTCTCTCCCAATAATGTAAAAAATTACTTTGAAATAATTTTTTTTCTTTCAATTTATCCCTACTTTGAAACAAAAAATACATTATGAACAACGAATTGGTAGGAAAACTACATATTTTGAATATTCTTCCTTGTGTCTTTATCTGACCTCTGCTCTTATATTTATGCCCCTTAATGGGGAAGAGCACAGTGCCCGTAGGCTTTGTTCCTCTATCAGATACGTTTTACTCATTTATTCCCTTCTGACTGACACTCACTCAGAAATTTCTGCATTGGGTAGGACTATGGTTGCAGTAATCATATGTCTTCGCTTACACCTGTTGTCCCACTGCAATTATTAATAGTGTCCCTTTCACTCTCAAACATGTCCTGGTTTACACAGTAAATTATGTTGTCACCCTACTTATAGTCCATGTCTAAAAGCACATTTTTGACAAGAATGGATTTCTGAGGCCCATTGCATTTATTTCCCTTTTTTTCTTTCTAGTTACCTTATTTAGATCTGACTATAGTCTTGAAATATTCTTTATAATTGCTGCCTTGCTTATGATACAAATCGGACTTAGGCTATTTTTTTTATTCTTGCAATATGTGATAGCCCCCTAACACTGCTTTTTCCCAAATCCTTTCCCCAATATAATTTTTCTGATGACCTCATTCTGTACCTGTAGCAACATCAGATAGAAATAAGCTTCATTCAGACAAATGTGTGTTTCCTTACCTGGTTTTTTCCACTCTGGGCAACCAAATCTTGACTCTACCAGTCCAGGGTCCACCTGGCCCAGGATGTGACAATGCACACAAGGGTTCTCAGACTCTGAAGAACTGACAAAAAAGGTTGAGAGTGTGTGGAGGGTATAGCATTGTGTGTCAATTTTAGAGTTAAAACCTTTATTCCAGAAAGAATATGTAAGGTCACCTTTAGAATGATAGGCACATGGACTGCCTATATTTGAAGAAGCATTGTGTATCAGTGTGTTTCATCCCACCATCTTAAAATTGGAGAGGGAAATGGCAGCTTAAACATGAACTACTAAGCTTTGATAGGAGAGAGGGGGTGGTAAGGTTATAGAGCAGGGATAGCAAATGGTGTTCTACCTTGAGTACTCTATTCCATTGGCTCCTTAGGTGATGTGTTAAAAGGAGCCACGAGGCTGAGTCTGAGCGTAGTCAGAGAGAGGGGCATGATTGATTAGTGAAGTCTGTCTTGGGCATAGGAAGGGAAAGTGGATGCATCAGGGTCCATGCATTAGCTAACCCTGTTCTAGGGCAAGGAGTTTAACAGAGAGAGATTAATGACATATTAATTGTTGCTGGAGCAACAGGAACAACTCTCCAGCTTATCTATGGCACAAAAGAAGAAGTAACTTTCCTGAAGTTCTCAGCTCAATTAGCTCAGCCATTAGTAACCAAAGGTCTGGTCCATTGGATGTTAGTCTATTAAAAGAGTTTAAAAACAAAGAAGAGAAAAGTGATGAAGGCATGCTTCTTCTACTTCCCAGTCTTGCTCCAGGTTATATCTGTATATAAGAAAGCAAAAACACAACAAGACAAAGCAATAAACAAACAAAAAGATGAATAGGACATTGGGCTATTTCTAAGTTCAAAAGCTATAGGTAACAGAGAGTCCCTTAATGAGGAAAGTTTAGCTTAAAACAGCTTTGCCATTGAATGCAATCAATTTTTTTTTCACCAGGGATGAACATCAGGCAGTATCCAGAGAATATGTCCTCTGTCTGGAATTTTCCAGGAAAGGGCTGGAATGAACCAGAGCAGCTGTGAGTAGCTTTCAGAGAACTCCCTGCTCTTACTGCTGAAATCAGTTGTGTGACCTGAGTAACTAAATTTATGTTTAAAAACAGCTTGGTGCTCACTCTGCCATTGAATATAATTAGCTTCAATTCATGAATTGAATTATTTCCTACTTCCTGGAAATAAACCAGCCTGGGTTATATGGGAATGATGGGGTGGGGGAATTCATTGTCACTTCTCCCTCCCCGCAAGTCTTGTGTTTTTCCAAGGCCAACCATGATAAATGCAAGGTAGTCTGAGAAGAAGGAAACTCCTGTGGTAAGTATCATGCACACTGCCTGGTTCACTGAGAGCCCATCTGAGGACCACACTTAATTTGAATCAAGACTCATCTTTTGCCAGGTTCGAACACTGATCCAATTTTTTCATCTAGGTCAGAAATCCACAGAGGCTTAATCTCTAGACATCAAAGTGCCACTCATATCTGAAGCTGGACTTACTAGCCCCTGCTTCTCTGAACAGCCCCAATCCCATGGCACTTCATCCAAAGGAATTATTCTTTCGTGGTGGGATTTTAGAATCAATGAGATTTTCTTAGCCACATCTAGGCAAGCCAGGTAGAAAATGATTACTCTGCCCTCTTCTGGGACAAATCATTCTTATTTGCAAAGATAAGAAAAATCGTCCTCCCTCTCATCTTGAGGTCATGATCTGAAGCGCTTTCTTAAATTGGGTTGTACTGGGCTGCAAAAACGCCAAACCATACAAGGGTCAGGAGGTTAACAAAAACGTGTGAATGGGTTGAATGTGAAGGCCATGGAGATTAGTGGAAGCTGAGGAACTGGAACTGTTCTCTAAAGGCCTTTAAACTGATTTTTAAGACACTGATTATCAAGCAAAATACCCCAGTTTATAATCCATAAACTTCAAGATACAGTAATAACACTAACATTTATTGTGCACTTCCTAAATGCCAGGCTCTCTCTCCTGAGGTGTTTACATATATCAAGTCACTTAATCCTTATAAAATCCCCCCCCAAAAAGCTATGATTATTATATTCGTTTTACAGAAAATAAAACTGAGACACAGAACATAAAATTAATTGTCTTGTCAATAAGTGGCAGAGCCAAGATCTGAACCCAAAGCTCTCTGGTTCTAGAGCCCATGTATTTAACCAAAAGCAAGAACTAAAGTTAGTATATTTTCATCTCTTGCCAAGAGATTTTGAACATAGATGCTCCAACTATGACATGGATGAAGAGATCAATGAGTGGTTTAGAGTCCAAGGGAGTCCAGGAGAGATAAATAGCCTTCCTCAAGCCAAACCAGAGGACACTGAGTGGCCTCCCCAGATGATACAATTGAATGTAACGATCCTTTGTATATGTCTTCTATGCTTTACTATGGTGATATTAAATTTTTAAAAAGTTCCATTTTACTCATTTGCCTAGCCAGCATCCATCTGTTGATAGTTAATTCCAAAATAAAGCCTCATTTGAATATTGGAGGTGCTTTTTCAATTATTCAGACAGCATGTGATGACCTTGTCTCAATTAAGCTATTGTTTGAGTGATACATTGCCCTGGTGATGATGTACATGGCTCCAGGCACATAGCAGATGCTGCCGATTGTCTTTTTAAAGACACACAGTACTGATGTGTTCTTATAGGTCACCATCAATGTCAGAGGGAAAACATTAATTAACAGGTAGTCATAGGAACCCACTTGTGTACAGCCCTATAACTGTCCAACTTTTTCTGAACATTTCTACCCAGGTGCTCCATAGGTACCTAAAATTTGGTCTGATTCAAAATGGGTGATTCATCTCTTCCTTCATCCCCAAACCTTCTCTTCCTGTAGCATTTTTGATGCAGATTAGCAATTCTGCCATTTTAGTAATCTACTTAATTTGAACTCTTACATTTTCCTTTCTCTCTCAAATCCTACAACCAATCGATCATTGAGTGCTGCTGATTCTTCTGAAACAGCTCTCAAAGAATCTCCTTCCTTCTCTGTTATCACTGCTTTGTGCAGGCCCTTATTTTTTTTTTCTTCTAAGCTATTAAAGTTGCATCTCCATTGTTCTCCTTAACTCTTCTCTCTTTTCCTCCCATGATTCCTCACTCCTGTCAGAATGATCTTCCCAATATGTAAGTACCATTAAATTTGTTTTCTCTATATTTCCATTGAGTCTGTTTCCTATAGTTCAATGTCCTTAGGAAGACCTTTCACTTCAACCTGCCACCCATTTCTCATTTGTCCCGCATCACCCCAACACCACTCTAGAACTCTATATACTGGTCAGCCAGGTACTGTACACCTTCAGGCATTTCCATATACCTTCCTTCTGATTGGAATGCTTCCCCATTTGGAAAACTCACATTTATTTTTTGAGACACAGCTCAAACAGCATCCTCTGGGAAGTCTTCATAGATTCATTTGGGTAGATTCATTAGCTTTCTCTTTTGGATCCCAAGCTCTACGGTCATACCTCTATTACACTCTTGAAATTAAAAGCTTTCAAGTCTGTTTTCCTCACTAGTGGGTGAGATCTTATATACGAAGGGCAATGTCTAATGTACATTCACATCCTTAGTCAATGACATATTTAACGTTATAAAATAAATCTATCAAACATCCACCATTCGACAAATATTTATTGTCTGCTGTTTGACAAACATCATACTAAATAATTTGGATACAATGGTGAATAGAACCAGATATGACTCCTGTCTTCAGGAAGCTTAAAGTCAATTACAGGAACAGATACCTGTAAAACTAAAACTGCAATAAGCGTCGTGAAGGAAGATCCATGGTATTATGAGAATGAAGTTCGACCTAGTCAGGGAAATCAGGAAAGGAGTTAAGCTGAGTTATGTACTATGAATAGCAGTTAGTTGGATGTATAGAGATGAGGGAAAATCAAGCAGAGGGAATAGTGTGTGCAAAGGCCCTGTGGTGGAAGGCAGTCTGGAAAATACAGAAAACTGAAAGACTATAGTGGCTACAGCAGAGAGAACAAGGAGAGCTTGTTGGAGGGGGAGGTTGGAGAAGTAGACAGGGTCCATACCAGACAGGGCCTTGTAGTTCATTTTGAAAAGTTTTGTCTGTCTTAAAAGCAATGGGAAACTTTGCAGCATTTAAGAGACAGAGAAGATGATTTTGCATTTTGAGGTCACTCTGGCTACAGGGTAGAGTATAGATGGGATACAGAGACACCAGGCAGGAAATTAGGGCAAAATCCTAAGTGAGAGAAGATGTTAGCTTAAACTAATTAGAGACGTAGTGGTGGAGATGGAGAAAGTTGGATGGATTTGTGAGGTTTTTTTAGATTTGAAAGTAATAGAATTTGTGATAAATTAGATATAAATTTAAAAAAACAAGTAAGAATCCAAGGCAAGATACATTTGAGTCACTAATTGAGCAGCATGAACTAAAGATTTTCAACACTACATTATGGTTTCCTACTGTAGATCTCAGGAATGTGGGAAGAGAAATAATTAGGGCAAATTAGGATTCTAGCTCCAACCAGTATCTCTAAGTCGAGGAGCGAGGGAGTGGGGTGAACCAGCAAAGGTAATTAAAATTTGCTTGGCCAATATGAGGATTGGTTCAGAAGAGCTGCTAGATGCAAAAGTGTCATGAAAGAGCAGAAGAGAAGGTGACAATAATTAGGGCAGGCTTCCCAGTGAGGCCCAAGCTAAGCCCTGGATGATGAGTCAGTTTCAGACAAGTAGAGTTAGGGGAAGCATCCTGGCAGGAGAACATGGGTAATGACAAGTGAAGGAAGTTGTTGAGGTGCCTCGTTCAATGCCCCTTCATTTCCTTTAAGCTGGGAAACAAGATAAGCAAGCTTGGTACAGATTCTATGTAAGCGATGATAAAGCAAATATTCATGGCCAAGGGCATGAGTTAATGCAAAGATGCAAAGATTGGCCTCTGGAAGTCAGATAATGTTTATGTTTTGTGGTTCTGAGTGCGAGGCCATGTCCTGCAACTATTTTAAACCACAGCTGAAACTTCAGTTCAGTGAGATGTGTGAATGAACACCTTTTGGGAGTCTACTGTATCTCAGGTATTGTACTAAGTTCTAGAACTAGAAAGAAGAATAAGACACGGCCTCTATCTAGTATGTCTTGCAATCCATAGAATGCTATCATGTAAGTCCAAGTATTATATAATGCTATCATGTAAGTCCAAGTATAATATGAACAATACACTTAAGCCTTTCAGTGTATATAATAGCCAAAATAGAAATTGAAAAAAATTAAACTGGATAAAATTGAATAAATATGAGACCAGTGTTTCTTAAAGTACAATCTCCCTGGACTAGAAGTATATAAATCACTGTGGAATGCCAGGTAAAATACAGATTTTTGCACCCAATTCAGCTTATAGAGTCAAACACTCTGAGAGGTGGGGTCTGAGAATCAACATTTAAATGAGTTCCCCAGTGATTTTAATGCCCACTAAAAGCACCACTGTATTAAACCAAGAGTGATTCTGGAAATAAAAAAATTAAAATTTCTCTTTTACTCTTTGGCCCTTTTGGGGAAAAATAAATATTAAATTTAATTAATAAAACTCCTTTATTTAAACCCTTTGTTTAATAAACTTTTAATTTATTTAAACAAAAACCCAGCCTTAAGATTAGGTTCCAGATACAAGGAATTCTGAAGTTAAAATTCTTTCCACCCTTTCTTGCCTATACAGAAATAGTGTGTGTTCTTGTTTGCCAATGGCAATCATAAGCCTTCGCATGTGATTATTTACGTGGCCAAGTATGCTACATAAAATATAGATTACTCTATGTTTGACTTCTTATCAGTTTGGAGTGAGTACATTTCAACCTCAACATAAAATCAGCATTAAGTTTGCTTCTATATGGCATTTGTACATATATAACTTCTAAATAAACCTGTCATTTTGGGTTAAGAAAAGATATCAGTGAAATTTTGCTTCTGTCCTTATTGCTATTTACCTTAACTACTTAAAAAAAAAAAAAAAGGTGAATTCATTTCACAAAGAGGAGCTCACTCAGATTTTAAATGAAGAGAGACTAAAACCTTGTCCTATGTAGCCTATAAATGGGAATGTGAAGGAAGAAAAACAGTTGGGCTTTAATATGGACAAAGAGATCCAAAGAAAAAGGAAAAAAAAAAGAATTCAAAACCTTCCATGCTTATCTGCTCCATCTTCTTCCTGCCTGTAATCTACAACGCAGGTTAATTCCCGGGAGGTAAGAAATAGACTCACCTTGTGTTAAATTTAAACCTTGCGGAGAATACATAAAATTCCAAACAAATCCCAAAGCAATCCCATGGAGAGAGCAGAGGCCTCTCTAAAATGGGGCACACAGACGTTTGAGCCTCAGAGAAGCCTAGATTCACAGGCTTGGAGCTCAAAGGTCCAAAGATAGAGAAATTGCCCAGCACAGAGGAAGAACACACAGAGGGGTGTCCCTTCCAAACTCGCACAAGTCAGTGGCAGACTGGTCCCAAAACTACACCCTGACTTCTGGCCCCCCAGTGCCTCTGTGCTGCCGGCCCAGCTTGAGACAATTTTGCCCACTACATGGTCCCAACTGAATACTCTATGTACAATTGAAAGACCCAAAAAGAACTGTCTGATCATTGCCCCACCCCCAACAATAACCTGGTGGCTCAATCTTCATGGAGCAACAACTTCATTATACTTTGTTATCTCCTAAGTACAAAAACCAGCCAATGTCTAAGATGACAACACATCCCCTGATCAATTTTATCAACCAGCCTTTCAAAGCTCAAGACCTGGCTTTGGGACATGAGGGTCCATGTGTGAGCATGTGTGTGTGTGTGTGTGTGTGTGTGTGTGTGTGTGTGTGTGTGTGCATGTGTGTGTGTTCAAAGGAGTGGGGGTGAGGAGAAAGCCAATCACATGTGCCTGAAACGCAGCTTTGATCCACATCATCCACTGCCCAGTAAAACAACTTGAAACCACGAAAGCATTTGGAGCATTGTCATCTGATCCAGCAGCCATGGAACCCTTTTTTCAGATGACCAAATACCTTCACAATGAGACCACTCACTGCACTTGCCCTGAGGGGGAGGCCCCTCGTCATTCACCTGATGTCATTCCTTTTGGGGGCCCAGGACAGTCCAAGGGGCCTTAATTGTGGGCTCTCATTGGGTCCTTCAGCCTCTTAAGTGGGCCTTCCCCAGTGAAAAAGGGCAAATGTGGTTTTTCATTTATGTTTCTTATCATGGGCCTGTGGGGAAGGACTAAAAAGGGCCCGAAAGCCCGTTAAAGCTTGCATTGAAGGTGGGGAGGGAAGGCGAGGGGAGAAAAAGACGGGAAAGTGGGAGATAAAAATAATAACTAGTACCTTTTTTGACTATTTTATAACAAGTTAAAATCAGGCTCCTTCCAGGTCTAAATGAGTCCTCCATTCCTGTAATTAAATTGAGAAAATGAAGCCGTTTCATGCTTTTTGCTCCCTTTGATCGTTGTTATTTTTGTGACTAATGTGTAACTGGAGCTGCTTCTTCTGGGGCATGAGCCTTGCATGGGCAGCTGCCAGAGAGAGTTCAGGTCTCCTGTCGTCAGCCTGTGAGAGCTGATGGTGAGGCGGGGCCCACATGGGCTCAGCAAAAGCAGCCCGGAAGAGATGCACCTGTGCTGACAAGCCTTCCTCTGCGCCTTCTTCTGGCTCATTTTTCCATGTACTGCCTCCTTCTCAAGGATATGAGATGTGGTATTTTTTCTCCTGAAGAGATGGGGTGGAGGGCATTTCCATGACAGAGTAAAATACTGTTTATCAAATCACAAAGAAGGTGACCTCTGAAGGATCATTATTTTAATTTTCTGTCCCTTTGGTTCCTCATTAGTTTCTATTTCTCACTAGTCCGCGCCCCTATGTGTGCAACGCACACACATACACACACACACACACCATGAAAGGTCATACACACAGAGCTGGAAGATCTCTGGATCTTTCTAGGCTAAGGAGGCTCAATAAGACTAAAAGGTGAAATTCATTATTGCGACTCCGTTGTCCCCATGTCCAAACACCTTTGCTCTCGTTGACTCGCTAGAGCGCCCTCATGTGACACTCCGTTGTAATACCAGCCAAGACTTTGGAAGGATATAAGAACGTTTAAACAGTGTCACCACAATTCAAAATACCACTTTTCTCTTTGCACCTTTACTTCTTCGGTGAGCCCATGAGCTGAGAACTACTGCGGGAGATCTAGAGATATCATGAGGCCTTTGGCATCCCTCAAATGTGAATCTAGGCAAAGTCTGGTAAGTCTGGGTTCTAAGTTAGGGCCCTGGGTTCTAAGTTAGGGCTCATTCTCAGCCATGAGCTGAGAACACGGCTCTGAACTGCAGAGATCAAGTCAGAGGAGAAGCAGCTGTACCTCCCCTCTCTGCCTCATTAGCGAAGTGGTCAGCAAAGACTGAACTGACCTCCAGGCCAAGGGTCTGATTAACTAATTAAAGCTGAAGAGTTCATATTAACATAATCTTTCTCAAAGTGAGATCAGGAAACTCTATCACCAGAACGACCGGAAAGTGTTGTTAAAATTCAGGATTTCTGGCCCCACTTTGTACCTGGTGAATCAGAATCTTTGCTACTGGAACCCACGAATCTGCGTTTTCAATAAGTTTTCAATCTGAGTTTGGGGTACAGTAAAGTTTGAGAAACCTTCTTTATTCTTTTAGAAGATGAGAGATTTCTATTTTAACGAAAGCTGTTAATTCCATAAACTGATGGGATGACTACAGGTACTGTGGCAGGGCAGCAGGGGAGATATTTTTAAGTGAGAGAAGAAGGGTTTCCAGTCTTAGATTTTTCCCTCAGAGGCAGCTGCACACTCATCCAAAACAAAGGGCCAGCCTTCCCTGTGAGTGCACCACAAGGGTAGAGCACAGCCTGGTGGAGGGCTGGCTTCTGGGATAAAGAACTGGACCTGAAAACTTGGACATCCACTTGGGAGGAAAGAAAGGCTGTAGAGACTCAACTCACCTCTAGAGGGCGCCAACCCAGATGACAATAGAGTACACTTCCTGTCCCTCCAGCCTCGTCCCTTTCTTGCTGAGAAAACTTGTTGAAGTTGCCCATCTCTGTGCATCAGTTTTCTCTGAGGAAAATGGAGACTAATATTTGTGCCTGACTCAATGAATACATTACTATTATAATTAATTTCTAAGGGTCCTGAGATTGGTGGGAAGATCCCGTCCTCAGAGACAGGCGGTGGGAGGAGTGGATATGAAATTTCACAAAATCCTTCCACAAGCTGAGTCTGCGGTAAGGGAAAGGAAATACCTAGTGTTATTAAATACATTAAATTAAAATAAATCAAATATATTAAGAGAGCTCCGAGCTCCCCTCTCCTAGAACTGTGCCCCCACCATCCTTTTTCTAGATCCCATCATAGGAGGCTTCCTTCTGTTCCTTGAACCCAGCAAACATTGCTGGTGCTCATGAGGAAGCTGAGGCTGGTCACGGATGTTTCCAGGTGAGGCAGATTGTATATAGGGCTCCTTCCTCTGCTTTGGGCACAGAGCATCCAAAGGCCATTTTCATTGCCAGCTTTGGCAAGGGGTGGGATGAGCGAGGAGGTGGGAGAAGGAAGCTTTCCTTCTAGCAGATGCTCAAAAAGACCCCAGAGATGCCATGGACCGAGCAAGGAGAGCCTCAACTCTGCTCAGAGAGGCAGGGCTTCCATCCAACTCTGCCCCTTAGGGGTTGTATGACCTTAGTTAAGAGTCTTAAACTCTGAGCTTCAGTTTACTCATCTGTAAAATGACTCTAAATAATATCTACTTAGTAACTGTTATGAGAATTAACAGAGATGAGGTGTGTACATCAGTTCCACTGTGTCTGGTGCACATAAGTGCTCTATTCAAATTAACTATTGCGATCAGACATTACCCTCTTAAGTGTGGTGGCTTTAAATCTGTGAAAGGCCAAGGCCACTCTCTTGATTAATTTTATATTTTATCATGAATTCTCCAATCTCACTCCTATGCCTTTCCCTTATCCTCTTTCCTAGGATTTTGTATATGTCCTTAGATTTTTGCGTATCTTTGAAAAACACAAAGCTTTGTTCTGTGTGCATGTTAAAACTTAATATTCTTAAGTGGTTTTGTGCTATAAATTGTTTTCCACCTTTTGCACTCAACACTGAGGTTTTAGGATCTGACCATATCACTGTTTGCTAATGATTCTCAATTCACTACATAATAGAATCACTTGGGGAGCTCTTCAAAAATACCGATATCTAGATTTCAATTCCAATGATTCTGATATAATTTGTTGATGATAGAGGTCAAGCCTCAGGTCATTCTAAAGTGCAGCCAGGACTAACAAAGCCAGCTCAGTGGCCAGGATTTCTCAGGCAGCAAGAGGTCCAGGGTCCCACCCTTTTCTAGCCTCAGCAAGTCCCTATAGCAAAATCTAGTAGTAATGATGCTAAGGACAGTGGCAAAAGGAAAAAGAAGAGAAAGCAACTTGCAGCCTAAGGGGTATGTAATAAAGGGCAGAAATCGGTTCTGCTTCTCCACCCCCTTTATGCAAGTTATGGAGCAATATGTTGTTGACTTGTCTGTCTGATTTAATCGCCCAATATTTGCTGAGCACCTTTGTTCAGCTAGTTTATGAAAATTAGGTTGTTTTAAGCATATTTGATAAATTTATCCTCTTCCTCCCCCCACACATACTAGAATTTTCTGAGAATGCAGAACCTCCATTTCCTTGATGTCTTCAGCAACTATTTCAGCCTTGGCTCATAGATCATGACGCCCTCCCTCCTGCCAGACATCTCTACGCATAACACCACCACCAAGTAATTCGCTTGTTGTAAATGTGCATTATACAGTTGCTATAGAGAGATCGTCACATTTAACCCCTACAAAAATTCTATGAGGTAAGTCTCACCTTTCATGGGAAAAAAAACTGGGCTCATGTTAGTTAAGTGACTTTCCCAAGGTCATATCTCTCCTTGGGAAATCAACCCCATGTTTCTTCGGTTGGAATAACCCATACACTAGGGCCGTTGGGCCTTGCAAGAGAATATGGGATGAGAGAAGACTGTCCTGGCATTTCAGGGGGCCACATGCAACATGACAATGAGGAGCCCAGGTTTTGAGGTACTGTGTTGCATGTGGCTCCCTAGAACACCAGGATAGTCTGCACCCATCCTGTTTTCTCTTGGAAGGCCTGACGGCACTAACGGATGGTTCTTTCACCCAGAATCACTGAACCAGCTATTAGCTGGGTGACACATTCCTTCCACACATGAAATATTCAGAGGACACCCTCTTATCTGGCATTAGTTGGCATACATAGTTGGTTGGCTCATTGGAAAAACATGGCTAAAGCTGGAAATCATTAAAAGGTGATGTGCACATACATTAAGCATTTCATTTTAACCTAAAATATATCAACGTACATTTATGTATCAGACTTTTGATGTGGAGCCAAGGCCTTTTCTTTGGCTTTAAGTTCTCTAATTGGAGTTCCAACATTATCTCTAACATAAACTATACCCATAACGTATATTTTATGATTTCAAGTTTCTGTTTTCTTAGAGTAGAACTCAATTGCTCTTCTGAGGAAGTCTAGATGCAACATTCCTTTAAAAACTATATTCCATGAATTTGTTATTGAAATTTTAAATATATAGACAAGTCAAAAGAGTGGCATGATAAATGGCAAAATAGCGACTGCCTAAATAAAACGACTTGTCAACCTGTTGCCACATTTTCCTTATTTCTCATCATATATATAGATCTATGTCTACATCCATTCATCTATTGTCTATCTATACTTATTTTTGCTAAATATTTGAAAATAAGTTGCAGAAATTATTAGACTTCCCACTAAATACACAGCATGTACCTCTTGAGGATGAGAATATGCCTCGATATCATTTCACACAATGAAAAATAATAACTTCATAATAACATCTGATATCTAGCCTTCAAATTTCCCCAGTTATCACAAGAGCATCATGTATAGGTTTTTCCTCAACCAACATCCAATCCTGGTTTATGTGCTGCATTTTTGTTTTCTTTTTTTTCTTTTTTTTTTTTTTTTTTGGCTCACCTTGGTTTCATTATGTTTTGTTTTGTTTTTTTTTACTCCGTAGTAACTTTTTAATGAGTTCAAGCCATTTTGTACAGTATCCTATTTTGAATTTATCTGTGTATTTTCTTGTGGTATCATGGTTTCTCTTTTACCTTATCCTTACTGTAAACTGGAAGTTAGATTTAAAAGCTTGAATGGATTCAAGTTAAATATTTTGGGCAAAATTCTCCACTGGTGACACTATGTATGTCATATGGCACCACGTCTTCTGCAGGTATTTTGAGAGAACAGATATAATAAATATTTATCTTGGGTCCAGATCTAGAAGTAGAATTGCTGCGTCAAAGTGTATACAGATGTTCAGTTTCCCCAAAGTTTTTGTACCAGTTTACACTCCTACCAGCAGTATATGAACATCAGGTGGTGATGCATCTTTGTCAACATTTAAAATTGTCATTCTAGTTGGTTTGTAATAGTATCAGATTGTGATTTTAATTTACCTTTTGACGATCTTAAACACCTTTTCATGTATTTATTGATCATTTAGATGTAAAATTATTCATTCTTTTGCTCATTTTGGTTTGCTCATCAGTTGGATTGTCTGTCCTTTTTATAACTGGTGATTTGTACATCTTAATTCTTTTCCTTTCTTCACTTTCCCCCCCAAACCCTCTCCCATCTGGCAACCATCCGTTTGTTCTCTGTATCTACAAGTTTGTTTCTATTTTGTTTGTTTATTCATTTCGTTTTTTAGATTTCACATATAAGTGAGATCATATGGTATTTGTCTTTTTCCATCTGACTTATTTCACTTAGCATAATACCTCCTAGGTTTATCCATATTCTCGCAAAGGCAAGATTTTATTTTTTTGTATGGCTGAGTAATAGTCCATTGTACCTATGTACCACTTCTTGATTCATTCTGCTACTGATGGATATTTATGTTGCTTCCATATCTTGGCTATTGTAAATAATGTTACAATGAACACAGGGGTGCATATGTCTTTTCAAATTAGTGTTTTGGACTTCTCTGAATAAATACTCAGTGCAATTGCTGGTCATATGGTAGTTCTATTCTAATTTTTTGAGGAACCTCCAAACTGTTTTTCATAGTAGCGGCACCAATTACAATTCTACCAACAGTGGGTGAAGGTTGTCTTTTCTCCAGGTCCTCACCAACACTTGTTTTTTGTTGATTTATTGATGATAGCCATTCTGACAGGTATGACGTGGTATCTCCTTGTGGTTTTAATTTTCATCTCCTTAATGATTAGTGATGTTGAGCATCTTTTCATGTCTATTGACCATCTGTATGTCCTCTTTGGAGAAATGTCTATTGAGATCCCCTGCCCATATGGTTTGTCTGCCTTTTTAAAAACTTGATTTGTAAGAGTGAATATGAGTCTTTTGTTAATTACATGTATATAAAAATCTTCCACTTTGTATTTTGCATTTTCACTCCCTGAATTGTGCCCTTCATGAAACAAGTTCTTAATTTTAATATATTCCATTTTATCAACCAAATTTTATTATGTTTAGTGATTTTATATCCTATTTCAGAAATCTTTGTCTAACCCAATATCATAAAGATATTCTCTATATTATCTTCCAAAAACTCTATGGATTTTTTCTTTTACATTGAGATCCATAGTTCATCCAGAATTAATGTTTTGAATATGGTGTGAGACAGGGGTCAGTATAATTTTTCCAGCTGACCAGACATTTTGTTGAAAAGATCATTCTCTCTTCACTGCTTTACTATTCTCCTTTTACCATAAATCAAGTGTTCATATACATTTGGTTCTCTATCTGGACTTTATTTTGCTCTATTTGTTTGTTTATTCTTGTGTCAATAATACCATGCTGTTTTAATTACCATAGCTATGTAACTTTAGTATTTAGCTATATAATAGTATTCGAGGTCCAAATTTGTTCTTCCTCCTCAAAATTGCCTTTTTAATTGGGAGGCTTTGCTTCTGTCAAATTTTTAAAATCAACTTGATAATTTCCAATAAAAGCTACTAGATTTCAATTAAGATTTCATCGAATATAGATCAATTTGAGGAGAAACCATGATATAACTCCCTCTTTACTTAGATCTTGTTTAACTTCTCATAGTGTTTTTTAGTTTTGCTTAAATCATTTACTAATTCTAATGTATTATTTGTAGATTATTTTGAATTGTCTGGGTATGTGATCATATCATATGTAAATAATGGTAATTTCTTCTTTTCAATTTTTAAGCATATTTTACTCCTTTTTTTTTTTTGCCTTATTGCAAATCTTTGGTTCTTCAATACAGTGTTGATAGTGATAATACAATGGTGAGCACCAGTATTTTTTCCTCAACCCCAATCTCAGAAAAATGTTTTTAATAGTTCATCATTAAATATAAAGTTTGCTGTAGGTTTTTATAAATATTTATTAAATTAAGTTCCCTCTATTTCTAGTTTGCCAACATTATTTTAAGATAGGCATGGATATTGAATTTTATCAAACATTTTTCTACATCTATCAATATGGTTACCTTATTTCTCTTTTCTTTTCTATTAATGTACTGAATTATACCGGTGATTTTCTAATGTTAAATCAACTGTGCTTTGTTAGGGAAAAAAACCTGGCTTGGTCACAATGTATATCATTTTTGTATATCTTGTTTATATATATGTTGTTTAAAATGTCATGAATATTCATGAGAAAGATTAAGTCCTTCCTTGTAATGTCTTTGTCAGGTATCTAGGTTTACTGGACTAATGAAAGTTGAGACATTCCTTCTGCTTCTATCCTCTGAGAAAATTTATCTCAGATTAGTGCTATTTCTTCTTTATGTGTTTGGAAGCATTCATCAGTGAAACCATCTGGGCCTGAATTTTTTTCATAGGAAGAATTAAATTATGGATTTACTGTTTTTATTAGATATGAATTATTTAAGCGTTTATATCTTCTGGTGTGTTTCTAGGAATTTATCCATTGTATCTCACTTGACAAGTTAATTCATAAAAAATGTTTATAATAACCTAGAATTATCTCTTTAATGTCTGTCCTCTTGTTTATACTGATTATTTGTGCTTTCTCTTTCTTTTTCTTTTAATTATTTTTTTTCTGGGGGTTATCAATTTTATTAGTCTTTTTAAGAAAACAAATTTTGCTTTCACTGATTATTTTCTTTTGAATGTTTATTTTTTAAATTTCATTAATTTCTGCTCTTATCTTTATTATTTCCTTCCTTCTACTTTCTTTGGATTTAATTTGCTGTTCTTTTGCCAACCTTTTTGATAGATATTTAACTATTGATTTTTGGCCTTTATTTCTTTTATAATATATGTATTTAAGGCTCTAACTCCTCTCTCTTCTCTACTTTAGCAGCATCCCACATTTTTGTCTTTTTCTTAGAGAGAAGGGTGAGGAGGGGATCTTTTCATGGTGGAAATATTCTCAGAGCTCTGCTCCCTGAGGCCTTGCTGCAGAGTTTTACCAGCCTTCTTGGTCTTCTCCCAGACATTCATTCCAGGAGAGCACCTTCAAGCAAATCTCTTCTCTGGATAAGTTCACCCAGTATGTCCCTGGGTTTAAGATTTTCCAAGTCAGTAGGGAAACATCCAGCCAACAAATAAGGAGCAGGTGGACATCCTGTACATTATATCATTTAATTTGAAATATTTTATAATTTCTAATCTGATATATATTTTTTAATTTGACCTATGAATTATTTTGAAGTATAATGGGTACCTTGAAATTTCTGTTTTAATTCTACTAGGGTCAGAAAACATTCTCTGGATAATTTGAATTCTTTCAAATTTGTGAGCCATGCTTGATAGCTCAGCAAATAGTAAATGTTCCAGGTACATTTGAAAAGAAAGTATGTTCTTTGGTTTTGAGGTACTAAGTATCCTATATATGATGTTTGTTCATCATGTTCAAATATTCTGTATCTTACTGATTTTCTTTTGGTCTTCTATCAATTACTTTAAAAGATGTTAAAATCTTTAACTATGTGCATCAATCTATTTTTCTTTCTAGCTCTGACAATTTTTGCTTTATTTTTTGATACTCTGTTATTAAATACACTTAAAGTTAGAATTAGTATATTAAAAAAAAAAAAAGGTGAAATGAACTTTCCTTTACTACAAAATGTCTTTTTTCATACCTATGCTTTGGCCCCAAAGTCTCCTTTAGGTTCGTGTTTAGATGATATATATTTTTCTGTCTTTTTGCTTTCAAACTTTCTATATGCTTGCAACAAACTGACAACCTTCCCAAGGCTGTGTAATTGCTAATGATATTCATTTCTATTACAGGCGATTAATTTGAAACCCATACTTTCTCCTGGAGTGTGCATTTGTGTTGTTTAAGATTGGTTCAATTATGAGAAAGATGGAATAGACTTTGGAACAAAGAAAGTGACCAGAGACAAAGAGAGACATTACATAATGATAAAAGGGTTACTCAAGCAAGAAGACATAGCTATTCTAGATGCATATCCAGCAAAGGTACAAAAGCAATTCAATGGAAGAAGGATAATCTTTTCAAAATACAATCCTGGAGCAACTGGATACCCATAGGCAAAAATGAAGTTTAGCATAAACCTCACAGCTTATACAAAAATAAACTGAAAAAAAGGATCATAGATTTAAATGTAAAAGATAAACTATAAAATTTTTAGAAAAATACATAGGATAAAATTTTCAGGACTTAGGGCTTGGATAAAAGATCTTAGATGAAACACCAAAGCATGATCCATTAAAGAAACAGATTAATAATTTGGACTTCATCAAAATTCAAAACTTCTGCTCTGTGAAAGACCCTACAGAGGATGCTGAATAACTCCCCCAATGACCCATGAAAACAAGTCAGTTTGGGATTAGACTAGTAATCGATGCAGATGCAACTCAGAAGCAATACAGGTACAGGACGAAGAATGATGAAGACTCCAGTAAAGTCCAGATTAGCTGCCATGACCAGAAATTCATTGATTGACATTAAGAAACAAAAGAAATAGAGAAAGAACATGGAAAGGAAATGGCCTTGGAATAATACCACTGAATATCATTTCAAGGAGCCAGAGCGAGTGTAAGTTTTCAGGGTAGAAAAAAGTAGGCACGAAATTTCATTCGGCTTTTGAAATACAAGCACAGACATGCACGAACATTCCTGTCCCCAAATTTCTGCCTGGAATGCAGGGTCCTGGGAAGAACTGAATCATATAAATGGAAACTCTTCAGAAGTTGGCTTTATTAAAACTAATTCAGAAGGTTGTGGGGAGAAAGTAAACATTCCCTATAAGTTAGCTTTTCTGTAGAAATTTACTTTCCCTTTTCTCTGTAAATATCAGTCACCATATTTATACATTTGTAATTAAGTTACATTTTAATCTTACACTTACTGACCGTAACTATTTAACTAGACCGCTTCTTCACCCAAAACAAGTTTCCAGTATGAAATGTATAAATGGATTTGAGGGAGGGGTAAGGGTAAAAAGCAGAGGAAGGACAAGATAGTGTGGAGCAAGAAACATAAGATTGTGGCAGAGCCTATTGTAGTTCTAATCTTGACTCTTACCCTCCTCCCTCTCTCCTTCTACCTCTCCCTCCTTCCTTTCCTCCCTCCTCCCTTCCTTGACAAAAAAAAAAAAATCAGTTATTCAAGATATAAAAATGATACTGTATAAGATAATTCCTTTCAAAAGAAAGTGATAAATTTTCCATTAATTATTACCTGTTCTAAAAAAAAAAAAATTGAATCCCTATTCAAGAATAACAATCATCAGTTGCCTAAGGCTTGTTACATGCCAGGCAAAGACCTGGTCCCTTTCATTTGACCATCTAATAGCTCAGCATGGCATGTGGTACATGACCATCTTCTTTCGGTATGTTTAAGGCATATACACTGTCCCTTCCATTAAGCCTGAAAGGCAGTCTGTGTTGGTGGAAAGTATGCAGAATTTAGAGTCAGTCACTTGAAATTAAGAACCAAGCCACAGTTACTCATTGCTGTAAGGCATGGTAGATAAACCTTAGACTCTAGAACCAGACTGCCTAAGTTCAAATCCCACTCCCAGCTTATCCCTCTGCCACTTTGCCTATCTGTGATTCAGTTTCTTCATCTGTAAAAAGGGGATGATAACAATAGCGTGCTTCTCTAACTGTCATGAACATGTAAGGAAATCATGTGTGCAAAGCCCTTGGAACAGTCCTGGGTCAGGGGAAGTGTTTGCATTGAATTCACCTCCAGCCTTTATATGGCATCTGGAAAATAGTACTGGCCAGTACATACTTCCAAAATGCAGGAATTCACTGGATCCTGGTTCCTTATTTATAGAAGGGTAACTGTTTCTACTTATCTCCTGGAGCTGACTTTTGAGGATTGCCTCAATTCACCAAATTAAAAGCACCTGGGACCTTACCTAGCACATAGCTGGTGCCCGTCAATCATTATTCTTATTATCCACTTGGCTTACTTTTCAGCAAAATGGGTAGCCTCAGGAAGCTTCCTGGTATGATAAGATAGGTCAAAATGCTGCGGAAGCAGTGAAATGATGTACAAAGGTAAAGTGCTACCACCACCCACCTTTGCCTCCTTCACCAGCACCACCCCTCCCTGTGGGCTTCCTCAACCTCCAGCCACTCCCTCCCTCCTTCCCTTTCTGGTTGAAAGCTGCCTCTTATCACCTCGATCTCCTGGCTTCTCCCATCCCTTGTTATTTCCCAGCTGCCCCTGGACCCTGCTCTCCTCCCCCAGATAGATCCTCTTCCTACAAACATCTGCCCCACCCTCTGGGCCTTCCTGCTCCTGTCTCTTGCCCACTGGGCTGCTGGCAGGAAGCCTTTCCCTCCGCCCTCCGCCCTGTTCCCTTCGGGAACACCCTCTACACATGGGGATTATTTCTCTTGGCAGCAGGTGTTCAGCCATCAAACAGACTGATCAGTCTTGGCCAGAGGAGGCAGGAAGGGAGGTGGGGAAATGAGACCCAAATGAAAAAGGCTCCCGAGCCAGGAACTCTAAGAAACAGGGAGGGTGTGCACAGATGCCACTGGATCTGGATAAGTGCGAGAAAGCAAATCATAGATCTTTATCTGAGGATCCAGACTCCCCGAACCCCCAGGTCTTACCCAGACAATCACCATCAAGCCCCTCTCAAGTCCATGCAGGATACAAGAAGGGGGTGAATGAGAGAGTTAGGGGAGACACCAAAGTGAAAGGTCGCCTGCTCTGAAGACTCGTTTTAGTTACTTTTGCATTTGCATTTGCCACCTCCAAAGTGTAAACATAAGATTGTCACAAAGATTAAATTAGTTAATAAAACTATAAGCACTAGAACAGTGCCTGGCAGCTAATAGTACTGTTTTATCATTAGTAATGATAAAAATACATCTGAAGTTCTGGGAATGGAGATTGTAGAGTTTGGAGTCAGAAACCTGGTCTGAAATCCTACCTCTGCTATTTCCTGGGTACGAGAAATTGACCCCAAAACAACTTTAAGTCTTGGCTCCCTAGTCTATTAAATTAGAGCATAATTACCTTTCTTGCTGCTACACACTAAGTTGTATCTCCTAAAAACTCAAATATTGAATCCCCATTGAAACCCCCAATAGGAGTGTATTTAGAGATGGGGCTTTGAGGCAGTAATTAAGGTTACATGAGGTCATAAGGGGAGGGCCTCGATCTGATAGGATGGTAGCCTGAAAAGATGAAGAGAGAAAGACTGCCCCAAGAAAAAGCCATGTGAAGACAAAGCAAGAAGGCGGCAGTCTGCAAGCCAGAAAGAGGGCTCTCCCCGGACCCCAACCATGCTGGCGTGCTGGTCTCGGGCTCCAGTCTCCACAACTGTGTGGAGGGAAATGTCCACTGTTTAAGCCACCCAGTCTGTGATATTTTGTCATGGCAGACCGAGCAGACTGGTGCACTGGCCTTGGATAGCAACTGAGAAGTTTATCTTCTATTTCTAAGCTAAATAAATAAAACGAGAGATGGGAACAGGTGACATCATCTTCTACAGCCAATTCCTTTCTATTATTGGAAGTTTGTGAGAGCCCAAGGTAACTTCTGGGGCAGCAGCCATCTTTCGCTAGTGGAGGTGGAGAAAAAAAGAAGGTGGGCTGTCAGAGAGACAGGTAAGACGGGCAGTGGGTGTGAAGTGCCCACTGCCCTCCGTTTCTGGGACCAACACCAGCTTTGGAGTCAGAATATCTGTTTCAAACCCAGCTCTGCCATTTGCCAGCTGTGTAGCTTTAGGCAAATTATTTTATCTCTTCTAGAATCTGTATTCAAATGAGGGTATTCAAATGAGGACGTGTATATATAAGCCTGGAGAATTAGTCAAGGGCCCTTTGTTTTCAAGGAACAGAAACAAAGTCAAATGAGGTTAAACAAAAGAAGTGACCAAGTTGACAAAAACAACAGTCTGAGTTCCCCAAGTGTAGGCTCTCACCACCCTCTCGACTGCCCCTTTCCCCTCTGTTCATTTTCCTTCAAACTTTTTACCATTTCAGTCCTCAGTTGCTGCCTTCCCAAAATCAATTCGATTTCCTTTTACCTAAGCTCTGTTTACTTTTGAAAATGCATGTTTTCTTTCCACAGCCGCCACCCACCATGCACTTGGTTCCATGGAAAAGACAAACCACAGAAATAAAAACCTCACAAACCCCTTTACCAGGACTTTGTCAGACTCGCTGAGAGGTTTTGAACCCTAACCTCCAGTCATTTCCAAAGTTTATTCTTCCAGAAGGTCAAACTGTATACCATGGATGGATATTTTGAGTCCAAATTCCTGAGGGCACCAGTGACTAGCATTTAAACATCATCTTCTTGAGAAATTTCTAGAAGGAAAGTCAGATCCAGGCTAAAAGATATGACATTCCACTTCCAATCCCAGATACCATTCTAAAATCTTGACCTCAGTCTCCCTTTTTAGTTTCTTTCATTTTACTTCCTATTCCATTCCTGACTCCACCCCCAACCCAGACACTCACTCAGGCCAATAAATTCTGCATTTCCAGCTACACAGAGCTATTCTGGGTTCCCCAAACACAACCATGCACACTCATCCCCATTGCCAGTGAGAAACCTTGATTCATCCTTCAAGTCTTGGCTCAAACATAGGGTATGCAGGGCGTCTCCCAGGAAATCTGTTCCTTTTCTCTCTTCTCATGACATGGTGCTTTAAATAACATCACAAATGGCCTTTGCTTAATTGTCTGTTTTTCTTATTCTGAACTTTTCTATATCAGAAACTATCTTAGTCACCCACTTCCCCTAGTACTTAATAGTATATCTGATACATAATAGGTACCCAATCAATATGTGAAAAATGAAACAGTAGAATGTCTGATGGTTATTACATGTGAATGAACCTCATACCTTATCTACAACCTGTTGATGATGCCATCTTTTCCTATTTATTCACTGCTGTGTAACAGAACTCCCCAATACATAGTAGCTTAAAACAACGAACATCATTGTAACACATTTCTCAGAGTCTGTGAGTTAGGAACTCAGGATGTACTTGCCTGAGAAGCAGTCAAGGGCTCTCCACGTGGTCTGTCTGAGAGAGCTAGTTGAGCTTCCTTCCAGTATGGTGAGCTCGGGGCAGTTGGACTGCTGACATGAAGCCTGGATGATTTAAGATGAATCAATGCTTGTAATCTAGACTTAGAAGTCACATATCGTCACTTCCTCTGTATTCTGTTGGCCAAAACAGTCACCAAAGGCTGTCCAGTTTTAAGGCAAGGGGGACACAGAGCCCACCTTCTATGGGAGGAGTATCAAAAAATTTGCAAATACATTTTAAAATCACTATAATTAAGTGCAGTGTGTACAGAAAAAGGACAGCAGTGGAAAACTGGTGGAATTGAGTAAAATCCGGAGTTTAGTATACCAAATGCTAATTTCTTAGTTTTGACAAATGTACCACGGCAATATAAGATATCAGGGGAAAGCAGACAATGGGTGTATGGGAAGTCTTTGATCTACTTTGCAACTTTTTTATAAACCTAAAATTATTCAAAAAGAAAAAGTCAAATTCAAAGAGAATGGTACATCCCTCCTTCTCCCCAGTTACTTGCAGTATCTGAGAACTAATTCTGGTAATCTTTTCTATTCTGGTGAAGCAGGATTTGCCATACTCTCTATAATTACACTATTCACAGTGTTCTGGAATCATCTACTTAAACGCCCATTTCTCTTATTGTATGAATTCCCTGAAGGATCTTTTCTTACTTTTTTTTTTTTTTTTTAATCCTCAGCACCCAGCACGGTGTTAAAATAATGAAGTAGGTGGAGTCATATGAAAATGCCACTTTGGAGCTCAAAAGTAGTTGAATAGCGGCAATTAATCTACAAACAAAATCGAATGAATGGATTTTCCTTATTCCATGCTTTCGCTCAAAGAGAATAACAGAGTCCAACATTCCTGGGAAGAACTCTTTCAGAAAAATAAGTATTGACCCACATTTTTTACTGGGAGCTCCACAAAGGCCTTGAATTCCTTACCCACAGGCTTCTTGAGTCCTAAGTTCTTCTCTCTTGAGCCAACGCCTTTGCAGGGCTGAGAAAGTCTGCCTTGCTCTAGTAGGCCAACAGCCAGAGGCCACGGGGGCCTCCAGATGCAGACCGGAACGTGTAGGGTGGGGTCCGCGATAGCAGAGAATCCAGGCCAAGCTGGAGGGCAGCCATGGGCGCTGCTGCAGCGGGAGGCTGCAGGAAGTGGAGGAAGGAGGAAGTTATCTTGTTGGCAAGCCCCACCCCTCTTCCAATTCCCAGGAGGTCAAGCAGATGTCATCAGATGAATTTTTCCAGACTTGAATGGATGCTCTAATTGGATTCAAACAGGAGACAGTGAGGGTTCACACTTTCTGTCTTTTTCTCTTTTTACACCCACACTTAGGAGCAATAGCAGCTTCCCTGGTATTGTGCTAGGTTGTGCCTCACTCTGCAAGGCCCTCACATAAGCAAGAAATAGTCACCAAAAAGACCAAGGCAATTTAAGGAACAGTCTCATGCATGCTGCATGAGTTCGTCCACGATGGGATTGAGACATGGCTCCAGACACATCTGAGGAAAGAAGGTGGGGACTGGTGCTTTGGCCCAAAGACTTCTGCCAGCATGATGGCTTCCAGCTAGTTGCTCAGGCAGATCCAAAAAATGCATTACCTCTTTCTCTGTTTATGAATTATCCTTCCCTGAACAGAACAGCTGGGGCATTTTGTTCTCTATTCTTTGAATATGGCTGGCTTTCCAATTCCTTGTTCTCCATCATTGAACACACACAGCAATGAAATACAGAGCCATTTTCTGTCGTAGTTAATGATGCAGTATCTGGCAGCCTCTCCTCCTTCACCAAAGATATCCTTGGGGAAAATTCTCATTCAAACACTCCAAAAGTTGTTTTTAACCAGTGAGACCCAAGACTTAGATGTTTTGGGGCAATCTGGTTCTTATTTTAACTAAAACTAGTTTATTCTCCTCAGAACAAAAGAATGCCAACAATTCAGCAGTCCCTCACCTTGCTACATCACCAGCCCGAGTCTTCTTGAGCTCTGAGAAATAGCACAGTATAGCTTCGGGAGATTAACAATAGAAGTCCTGATAGTTGTGCAAGGCATCTGCTTTTAATTGGTCTCATTCTTCATTTCTATGGGACCAGGCAGTCAGTCAGGAGTATACTGAGATGCAGTGTACATCACAAATGAGAGGCTTTGGGGCTGGGTATGATCACAGAAGCACAAGCCACATTCCAGCGAGTGCCCGGATATGGTCGGTACAGGGCTCGAAGAAGGCTTATTCACTAAAGACCACGAACGCAATGTGGATCGAGGGCCTAGGTACAAAGTGATCATTTTGAAAGAGCATCACTACGGGCTGTCCTTCTCAGGAGACTGCAGGGACCAGAGGGGTTGGTTACATCATGCTCAAGGATTTTTACCTGATGACCACCTGAAAAAGAGCAGAATGCCCCAAGACTCCTGGATCCCATTGCTAATCCAAAATGTGCCTGCCCTTTATAATTGTATCTCAGTCTTTTGGAGACTTTGTAAAGTCTGTATTTTTCTAGAGGAAACAATTTTTCATCCTAGAGAAGATGACCCATTACGAGTCATTTTAGTTTAGCCTCATCCGACTCTCTCCAACTTTTTCCCTTCCCTCTTCTTCCCACTCATTTTTTCTACTTTCCTTAATTCAGTCAGTCAATATATAATTATTGAGCATTTAATTATGTGCCTTGAATATCCTGGGGCATGGAGGACACAGAAATGCATCTGTCAGAACGGGCTATGTCATGTTGCAATAACACACAATCCCAAGAACGTCATCTTAAATTGCAAAAGCTTATTCTCTTCACGCTCTCTGTCTATTGAGGATTGGTGGAGTACCTGACCACAAAGTGTTTAGTCATAAACCCAGGCTGATAGGAGCTCCAGGCTGCTACGGAGGACAGGAAGATTTCAGATGGAGTGCCGTGAGGATACAAAGAGAGTTATTGGGGAGTGGTATCTGTGATAGGGGGGTAAGGTATGCCTCTCTGAGGAGGTGACTATTGAGCTGAGGTGAAGCGTGAGAAGGAGGTGGCTTTGAGAAGACCTGGTGGCAGGCAGTCTAGGAAGGACCAGCAGCATCAACCCCCTTTTATCAAGAACAGGCTCAGCATCCAAGAAACTGGAAAAACGTGGTAAGTGAGCAAGAGCATGGTGGAGAACGTGTCCTTGGAGGTGATCAGAGGCCAGACCCTACTGGGCCATATAGGCCACTGCAAGGAGTTGGAGTTGTATTCAGACTCTATTTTACTTCTAAATTTATATTAGCAAACAAAGCCCACCTAAGTTTCTAAGGATGTCAAGCTCTTTCAGAATTTGGACCTCTGCTGAGATGCCCTCCCTCACCCTTCCCAGATCAACTCATTCAACTGGCACCTTCTCCAAGAAACTTCTAACACCCCAGTGTAATACCTCCAATCACGGATACTATCAATTATGCATTTCTCTGCAGAATCCCTAACTACGACAATATCCTTAAGAGCAAAGGTCGAATCCCCAGCACAGTGCTAGACAAAAGTAGGCCCTGTATTAATTAATTAATTAATTAATCAACTTCAAGCACATTAATCAAGCACATTAATTAATACGTTTCTTGTACATTGTGACATTAGGCAGTATATGGGACAGGGCTTGGTAAAATGTCATCATCACCTCATGTTTTCCATATGACCTAGACAAGTGCTTATCATAGATAAAGTGTTAAATGAAGACCTTCTGAATTGATTCAGAAGAAACCTAGCTTACTTCAAGAAGATATGCGAAAAGTAGGAAAATAAAGAGGATGTATTGATTATATCCTATATACCGATTGATCATCAGTTTCGCTGCCCACATTCTCTCATTTTATTTTTACAACAGCCCTATGAGATGAAGAACTGGGGCTCAGAGAAAAATTAATGACTTCAATAAGTTAAGACCTGCCACATAATAGCTACTCAATAAACATTAGCTGCTATTATTATCGTCGTTTATATTATTATCACTGAAAAGGAGGGAGAGGGGATTGGGGCAGTATACTCCACACAGTGTATTCCACATATGTTCAAAGCTGGGAGGAGAACCCAAGTTAGGAGAGCTCCCAAAACAGAAAGGAGATCCCCTCGCACAGACAGACTTTAACTCTTAGAAGATCTGGGGCCCCTTTGAGACTCTGATGAATATCGTGGACCCAATTCTCCAGAAATACATGCAGCCACACAGATCTTCAGAATTATAGGCACACAAAAGCCCAGTCTTAAATTGTTGAATAATAGTCTGCAGCCATTCCACCCTGACAAGCCGGATCCCATCTGATCTCAGAAGCTAAGCAGGGTTGGGACTGGTTAGTACTTGGATGGGAGACCACCCAGGAAGACCAGGTGCTGCAGGCATAAAAAATAAAAAAAATAAGAGATTGTAAGTTGACAAGGTCCTTGCAATCTGTGAGGTCAACCAAAGTTTGCCTCGCCTAAAAAAAAAAAAATTAAATTGTAGTATAATAAATAATAATGGTGACCATACAATGCTAAGTACATGGCAGACCCTAGTCAAAACACTTGACACAAATTCTCATTTAATCCTAGAGCAACCCTAAGAGGTAGCTACTATTATTATTTCCTTCTTTGTAGACAAGGAAACTGAGACCAAGAAGTTAACTAACTTGCCAGAGGTCACTCTAAAGTGCAGGAATAAATCCCATTGCTGGGATTTGAACCAAGCTGGCTCTAGAAGAAGTACACCCACCCACCACACCCACTGCCTTTCAAGATTCTATCCCCTGGGAGGTACTGGGCTCTCTCCCTGCATTTCAAGGAGAGACTTGCTCTCCTAAGAGCAGACACTTTGAACAAACAGAAACATGGGCCACCTGTTCCTCTTACCTGGCACCTGCCGATCAAGACCCTTTCCCAGCATGACCTTGAAAGTAAAAACCACTTGATTCTATGACCAACCTGATTGAAAAATAACTGGTTCCAGGGATATTACTGAGACCCATACAAACTCTTTGAAATAATGAACCGCCTTACTCAAGGGGAAACTCCCTCTCTGACAGTCTCCCCATCACCTCTCCTGAGTGAGCAAAATTCCTTTCCACCTTAGAATATTAGACTGTATTGATGGCTTAAACTCACCCATACTACACCTTTAGGTATGCTACCAATCCTTCTCCATTAAGCCATAACAGTGTAACAGAAAGGAGAGGCCAAGAACTGTGGGAAGGTCTCAACTTGCAGAGACAGGTAGCACACCCACAATTAATTATACACATTTATGCGAGGGCTGGTAAGCAAATCAATGTCATCGATGATTTATTCCCTAATTTGCTTTGAGTATGCACCTCATAAATCAATAATAGAAGACGGCATTAAAGCATTGGTGTTAACTGTCAGCAGAAGGCAGTGTACCGATTCTTTTAATTAAAAGAATGTGTGTGGTGAATATGTCCATGTGTTATATTAGATATGGTACATTTTAAAATTGCTTTTTCAACATCAAAAGAAACGCTCGGAGTTTGGAAGAGGATGAAGAACTGTAAATTCACAGTAAGCGGCAGGAGTCTTGGCGTTCCAGGGTAATGTATGGTAATTTGACATGTAGCCTCGTCCAAGAGCATTCTGGGAATGAAGATAATGTTCTCTGGTTCCAGGCCAGGAGAAATGAATCCTGAATGCGAGCCATTGCTGACACACCGTCAGAAAGTCGTAAAAGACAATGAGATGTGGCATCATCTCCTTTCGGGTACCAGATAAAATTGATTCTATCTTTCCTAAAGAGTTATATGTGGACTATAAAAAGTAAGTGGATATATAAAATTAAGACAATCAAGGTTAGCAATGCTTTCCCCCTCCATAAAGTTCTGAAGATTAGATAACTTTTTTAGAAAATTAACAAAAATTAATATTAAAAATCAACACTATTTGCCTGAGTGAAGAAGTCATTATAATAGAGCATGAATTTCCAACTGTGGTTAAAATAAATGACACATGGGAGAATTGCACTTTTAAAAGAGGAAGCCTGTTACTTGTGTGTAGAGATACCCATGTCTTAAGGAGAATGTAATCTGCTAACCAGTCAATGTTTCTAGCCTAATAGAAATGAAGCTTCCGCGAGAGAGAAGCTGTGGGTAAGAGGCAGTGTAGCTGATTAGATATGAGTACAGGCTTTGAGTTAGGTAGGCAAGGATTGAAATCCTGGCTCAAGGAGATATCAGCTGTGCGAGCTGGGGAAGAATACCTGGATCTCCCATCGTCTTCGTTTTTGCTTCTCTAAAAAGGGCATAAGAATATCTGTAATTTATAGGATGCTGGTAGGATTACCAAAGAAGATGTATGCAAATTAATTACCGGAGTCCTTCGGCCCATGGTAATGCTCAATATATGGTCAAAAACAAAATAAAACACATCAAAACAAATACAAAAAAAAAAAACCCAAACATACAAAAACCAAAGGTGGGATTGGGGGTGCGATGTAGCAAAAATGATGTACATTACAAAGTCACACCTGAGAGGATGAATCAGTGTTTGTGCCTGAGAGTAGAGAAATTTATTGGTGCTACTGGGTTGGAAGAAGGGAAAAGAGGCTGAGAGAAGGAATAAAATTCCTGAATAAAGGGCCTCATGACTTTGGGGTGGTCATCTTGAGCCTCAATTCATAAGAAGTAAAATGAAAGCTTTGGGCTGGATGTTTTTGGGGTTCCTGCCTTCCTAAAGGCTTGATAGGTCTAGGAGTATGTTATTTAGAGATCGCAGCATTTAGATCAAGTTTAGGCACCTGTGTCTTAGATTTCTTCCCAAGATCTCATTCCTTAAACTCGGACTAGGAATGGGGCAGGAGGCATGTAGAGACACACTGTTCCCCACGTGTTGAAATAAATGTTGAATATGGTTTCTTTGCTGCTAAAGGATTGTAGAACTGAGGGCACTAATGAATATTCAACAACTAGCTAAATTCTGTGTGAGTCTGCTTGCCAGCAAGCGTATTGTGCACTGTTAAGGACATCAGGATGAAATAGGCAAGGCAGGAGAAAGAGCAAGGTCCTCTTAAGTAACCAGTCTGTCTCTACTCACTCCTTGTTCTACATACTCTTCCCTCTGCCTGGATGCCCTTTTTACCCTGAATCTCTCTCTTCCTGCAGAATCTCTTCTGTATTTCTTTCAGGGGCTGAAGGAAATGGCACCCTCCCCAGGAAGGTATTTATGTTTCTCTCAAACAGAGGCAGTCTCTCTCCCTGATGTCCCCTGCAGCACGCTGTGCTTCCCTGCTGGCATTCATTGCATTCTCGTTAGTGTTACAGCCCCTGCCTAGATGTCTCCCAGAGGGTCCAGGCTTTCGTTTTTACCCAAATGCAGGGTCTGTGGCAAAGGGAGTCTTGACATCTTTCTGCAAAGTAGAGTGGTTAGGAACTCTGGAGAGAGAGAATCTGGCCAATCATACTGCAAAGGGTGATTTGGGGCAAGTTACTTAATTCTTCCTGCGGTTTTTCACCCAAAGAGTGAAGGTAATAGTGCCCTAATTTGGGTCAAGATCTCCTGACAATATTCTTATAGTACCCTGTACTTCTTTCCTTTGTGGCACATATCACAAATATAGTAAAGTCACTGATAAGGTAGTTAACGCTTTAATACCTGTCTTCTCTGCTCCATTGAGGCAGGGACCACATCTGTATTATTCACTTCTTTATTTCAGGTTTCTGGGAGTTGGTTGAATGAGTGAAGGAATTGATGATTGAATGAACATTTCTGTGAATGAGTTACAGACTTGTCATAGTCTCCTACTAGAAGGTTAGTCCCTTGAGGAAAGATTATATCTTTTTCTTCTTTATCACCCTCGCAGTGCCAAACATGGACTAGGTGCTGAACATGAAGCAGAATTTAATTGAAGGGCCAGTTCTTTGGGGGTCAGGCACACTCTGGGCATCAGTGAGAATTCTCCCCATCAATCCTCAGCGTCCTTCTGAGGTAGACCATTGTCTTCCTGCTGTTTTTGTCTCAGCTTCAGCACCTGTGAAAGCAGAGCAACTGGCCCATGACATGCAAACACTCCATGACTGCAAACACTACCCCAGGCTGTCAGCTCAGAACCCAGGGCCAACCTTGTCCAGTTCCCATGACCTCATCAAACAAAATCACAGGGCAGAGTGGACCGCACCTTCACTTTAGCTCACTGGGGTGAGCACAGCACAGACAGCAGGATTTGGACCATCCTTGCTCATTCAGTGGAGTCGTAGCCTCAGCCACATTCTTAGGGTTTCATAAAAGATGTTTGTATTGACTTATGCTATAGGCCATCGCTTTAAGTAAACCTACCTCAGACGTACTGAATCTGAAAATCTGGACTTAAAGTACATGAATTTTAAAATTGGGGTTCTTTTAAAATTTTGGATCTGCCATGTCCAAACAATTGGAAGTAATGTAACTGTATAAAGCATTGAACCTGAGACCTGCAAATAGTCTTAAAAAATTATATGCATATGAAGTTATAAGCATGTGGCTGTAGATACATTTTCATTGAGATAAGCATTATTCATCTACTGTATATCAAACATGGTACTATATGTACCCGGGAGTTGAATATAATAATAAACATCAAGCAGACCCCACTCCCAATGATCTCACTTTGCTCAATTAGGCAGCACATATACCAATGATCTTACTGATAAGTAGGAGAAATGATAACATAATAATAATTCACATCAATTATAGTATCTTCAGATTTAAGTAACAGAACATGTTAATTAACACTGGCTTCAATAATTTGGAAAAGTAGCAGCAAGTCCCAGTTGGGGCAGATTTTGGAGTAAGGTGAGTTCGTGGCTGACGATACCATTAAGAACCCAGATCCTTTCCATTTCTCTGCTCTGCATCTTCATCGTTGCCTTCTTCCTCTGTTTAGGAAGTCACTTAATTCCTTTGTGCCAGTTCCAGTCGTAACATCTGGACATGATGATTTCCAGTGGCAAAAAATAAGTCTCTCTCTTCTGTTGTCTTCGTTATAGAAACAAGGATATCTTTCCCATAAACCTCCTCTCCCATCTCATTGTCCTGACCTGGTTCACTTTCCCATCCCTACCCAAATATTGGCAAACAGGTGTGGGACCATCATGGCAAAGATTTATTCCTGAGGCTATAAATGTGGTCCATGTGGGAGACATAGATGCCAAAATATCATTAAGGCTCTGGTACCCAGCAAAAAGGGAAGATAGATGGCAGGAAGGCAACCGACCACACCTGTTAGAGTATCTAATGTCAAGTTGGCATTTGATGGTACTCAAACCTTTTCCATACACATTATCACTTGAATATGAGCTTCGTTCGCTCAGGGACCTTCTGTATGTTTTGTGCTAGGATGTATCATAAACATAGAGAAAGTACCTGGCACATACTGAATATTCAAGATACATTTGATAAATGAACGAAATATTTACCCCATCATTGCACCCTCTCACTTTACAAAAGTAGAAACGGGAGTTGAGAGTGCTTATGGGGATTATCCAGTCACTAGTGATAGAATGTCCTAAGAAGAATTTGAGCTTGTATTTGCTAGACTGCAGATCCAGTGTTTATGTGACTCACTTTGACTCAGCCGCCTTGTTTCTCAGAGAGGTACAGGTCAAGTGTTCTGGAATTTCCAAAGACACAGGTAATAATTCTTACCAGGAAAGTCAGGAGACTTCATGTCGAGAGCACGCATAATTTCTGCATGGAGATTAACTATTTCTAAGTGGGATCAAGTCCAAAATTCTAACTTTTCACATAACAGTCATAATCATAGGATCTGTATGTGAGCATAACAAAAGCATTTTTATTATTTTTCTTTTAAAATCTTTGTGACATTTGCAACTACTGTATTTAATAGCAACCCATTGGGTTTTTATCAGCTTCTATGTTGTTACGTCAACATTTACCTTAAGTTATAATGTGAGATTGGCTTCATTATCTGGAGTGGTGTATTTGGATCATTTCCTTCACTCATATAGTCATTCAACAACTATTTGCTGAGCACGTCATGAGCCATGCACCATATTAAATATAGAGGACACAGCAGGGAACAATACTGGCCAAGCAGCGGCTGATACATGATGCCAGGTGCTGGTGGGAGCTATGAAGAGGAGCGAAGCAGTGGAAGGGGGAGAGGCCCAGGGTGGTTGGGGAAGAAGAGGATGCTTTTTATAAACAATAATTAGAGATGGCCTCTCAGCTGAGGTGATATTTGAGCAAACTTGAATGAAATGAGGGAGTAAACCCAGCAGTTATCAGGATGATGAACATTCTAGAATGATAAGCCAGGAAGCATGAAGTCCCTGGAACAGGGGAATGCTGGATAGGTTTGTGGAACAGTGAGGTCAGCGAGACCAGAAGAGAAGAAGTAAGGGAGTAGAATGAGGGCGAGAGGTGGGGTCAGAGGTCCCCAGAGGCTTATAGCTTGATGAAGGTTTATAGCTGTCATAGGCACAGTCTATGTCAGGGGTGATGGAGGAATATGCACGCCTCCACCAAATTGTGTAACCTCTCCGAGTCTCAGTTTTCTCCTCTTAAAATAGGATTGTCATACCTACCTCATATTGCTATGAGGACTAAGTAAAATAATGCATGCAATTAAAACAGTGTCTAGTGTGTAGTTTGTGTTCGGTTAAAGCTCGCCATTGCTATTATTATCATTACGATTGCAACTATCCACTGCTATTTATTCAAGACAATGGATATACTTGCTAGGTTAGGCTCTTTCCAAGCCAGGCTAACTATTCAAAACTGAACGGAATCTTGCCAGTAACATGAACCGTGTGCACTTGCAGAAATAGCGATGATGTCCTTTAGTGAAAGCCTGGCAGCCGCACAAGGCAGCTGAGAAGCTGACATCCCTCTATGTGAATGATGCCCACCTGAGGCCAGGTGGAGAGGAAAGAACAAAGCACCCTCTTTAACAGTCCCAGGACGCTACCTGGGCTTCCACACCTAATAAGGTCCTTCAGGGTGCTCTCTCCGTATCCTGAGAGCAGAATTTGTCCCTGCATGTTCTCCAAAGAGCCAAATATGACTCATCCAGACTGCACACCTGGGCCCTGTGATTTGGGTCATGGCAGAGGGCAAAGGAGCAGGGAGCCACCGTAAAGCCTGGGATGAATGCAGGAGACTGACGTAGGAGACCCTAAGGATGTCTGGTTGCAAAGCTGTCCTGTCTCTTTGCACTGTCTCCAGTAAGGAAGAAGGAGACCCATTTGTCTTTCTTCAACTGGCTGCAAGGAGCTTCACGTTAAGAGTTAGAAGATGACTGTGTACCTGGAGCGACTGGGGTGTCAGGTGGAGGGAAGAGAGGATGGCGCAGGCATGAAAAATACAGAACGGGCGGGGCTCTGAAAGGCTGCTCTTTGCAACATGTTGGGACAGCATGAAGGCAGAGAAAGCCATCTCATTCTATTCCCCAGGCCCCAACCTTTCATTTATAACTGAAACAAGGGAAAGCAACATATGTTATTACTGTTGCCGGTTCAGTTTAAGAGTACATCTCTCCGCCAATTGTCGACCATGACCTTACTATTCATTAGACCCCCATGTCAGTCCCCTGGCTGCTCCCCGGCTGGAACTCCTGCACCTGCTACATAAAGGCTCAGCCCTCCCCTGGTCCCAAGCCAATCCAGACTTCCAAAGGTTTCCTTTTAACACATTTTAACAAAATATCTGCTACATCCTGGAACAGGCAGGCACGGGACCAGGCAGTAGGATGCAAAGGTGCAGAAAACTGAGCCTCTCCCTTCACATCTCTTACTCCCCAGACCTGCACCTTCTCCTGCCTCCCACAAATCCATACCTTCCCAGTTCAATGGGCTTCTTAATAAGCTCTGAGTTCAACCTCCATGCTACTACTCACCAGTTCTGTGACCTCTGGTGGAAATGCATTCTCTTATTAGACACTTTTTTCTCATTTGCAAGGTGGGAATAATCGCTCCCATCCTGCCCACCTCAGCATGGTTGTTTTCGATCCTTGAGACAACAGTCACAGAAAACTTGCAGATATTGAACACTACATGAAACCTGAGAACCAAAAAGGGGTTCAAATTTCTTAGGTGACATGAATAGCAACTACGGGATGCTTCAGACACAATGGGATGGCCCCCAGAAGGCATTAAGGTGGGTTCTAGAAGCCTGCGGAGTCTTTCTCAGCTTTACTCCAATGTGTTGATTAAGTCCACATATAAGGGACTAAAAGACTCTCCAGAACCAAAGCAAGTGACCCTAAACCCCCACACAGCTTCCTTCCTGTCTCTCCTCAAGTGACTTATTTTTACTGGAAACAGGTTTCCTCTTCCTGTCTGGGAAATTCTGTTTACAAGAAACTAGCTCTGTAAGGAAAGGAAAAAGGAACCCTTTTCCACCAACCAGCCTTGGAATTTCACCAGGCTCCCCTTCTAACCTGGACCCGAGTAAGCCGTGACTCATCACTTGTGCTTGGGGGTTCCATTCCCAGGAGGTCACGTCCGGCATGATTACCAGTAAAACACAAGCTGTAGAGATGCCTCCGTGGGAAAAAAAAATAATAATAAGGGGAAATTTTATTTTGAGAAACTCTATCCTGACCATATCTAAGTACCATATCTAAGCTCCCCTAATTCTCTCCCACCTCATCCTCACCTCACTCTTCAATGCTCTCCCCACTGTGTCCACTCATCCCAGTCAAATAAATCAGTCAACAAATTCCTGGCTGTGACCCTAGAGACAGCTCTTCCAGCTTTCGTTTCCCGATTTGTATATGGGGCTAATTATGGCAGTAACAGCCTTTCTTGACAGAGTCCTTTGTAATTGCCACATGCCCATTTATGTCATCCTCCAAAGAAGCCTACGAGGAGAAAGCTATTACTCTCTTCATTTCACAGGTGAGGACACTGAATCACATGACAGTAAGTGATTTACCTACAACAGGGCAGAGCCAGGATCAAAATCCCAGCAGTCTGGCCCATAGTTTTAACCAATATACTACAGACACCTATCTAACTCCTCAGCATGTTTTGAAGGTTAAAAGAGACAACTAGAAAGTGGTAAGCAGTTAATAAATATCGTTATATTATTGGATGAAAATATATGTCAGGTACCTGTTTCATAGCAGGCCTTCAAATTATGTTAGTTCCCTTCCTTTCATCTATCTTCTAAAGCAACCCCACCCCCACAGTCTTCCCCTCAGGTAGCCTAGAATGTGCCATTTGAAGGTCATTCCTAGAAGAGGTTACAGTGCTCAGTTTCTGAGCAATGAGAAGTGCTGAGATGGAATCTGCCATTTTCTAGATGATGTTGTAGGTCAAAGGCACTCAACCATGGGCACAAGTACCATTAGTGCAACACACTTTCTACAACAGCTTTGAAGAAACCGTGGTTCTTGGTGAGAAAGCAGGGTTGTTATATCCAATGAGGAAACTCCTCACAAAGTAGTAGTCCTGCTCTTACCCATCATCCTATTCTCTCTGGCTTCTCACCAAGGGAGGGGTAGAAGTCCTCCCCACAATGAGAACAAGAGAGCAAAGTGTGCGTGCACCTCTCAGCCTCTTTGGATTCTCTCTTTTCTGATCTGCCTGTGGAGAGAATATGTTCTGGTCCCTTAGCATCCTGGGGACTTAGCATCAGTGACTGTGAGGATAAATATCTAACTCAAGGGAAGTCTTGAGCTCCTGCATTGTCTCCATATCTAAGCAGATCTGGTCCAAGTTGTATCACTAAGAAAAATGTACATTGACCTCTGTGGTTGACATTAATGTTGCACGCCAAATATTTCTTCTTCTTCCCTTGCTGGGCACAGGCTTGGAGGACCCTTCGTGGACCTCTTGTGAGAGACAGGGTCATGTGACTAGTTGTGGCAAATATTTGGGGAGTGGAAGTGATAAGAGTTGACCGTGGGATAAGAATTCAAAACTCAATGCAGACTCTTAGGTGTAAGGAGCTTACCAGTCTTCACCATAACAGTAAATAAAAAGCTGAACAAACTGAAAAATCAACAAGTTTTCTTAGACCTGTCAGAGAAACGCAATCACAAGGCAAAGTGACACTCCAAAATTAGGGAGGCAGATGGGTAGACGCTTGCTGGAGCAGAAGCCTCCTTGAAAAAGAGGGTCTGGAAAGAAAACCTGAGCTGCAATTGACAAATTGCTAGAGGCTCAGTGTAGACAATGCTGAGAAATAAAAACTTCAGTTATAAAAGGGCCCTCACAGCTCATGAGTTTTACCTCCCAGGAACTCTCCCAGGTCCTCCCAGTGAATATGAAAGAAAAAGTTCTTGCCTCCAGCAGGAGGAGAAAAAAAGGAACTGTTTTGAATATGCGGGAGCATTCTGTTCTTCTTAACAAGGTCTGCCTTCGGGAAAAACTTTACCAGAGCCTAATCTGCTAGGCTTACATCAAAGCCTAGCCTCCCTGGAGAGAAGGGGATTCTCAACTCCAGCCACCTCTAGCCATCTTGTCCCACCTAAAGGGGAAACACACTGAGAAGCCTGGGTGAAGTTCATAGTCCAGGGGCACAAGCTCACCAGAAGACTGAGACTTCAGTCAGGAGACTGTAGAATTTCTCTCCTTTCCCCCATGCCTTACCACTATTACTAAAGGCCTGTTTATCACAGTTACCCAGTACATTATGTCCGGATTTCAATAGAAAATTACGCGGCACACCAAAAGGCAAACCACCTCGCCCCCCCAACCGCCAAAAAAAAAAAAAAAACAGCTTGAAGAGACTGAACAAGCATCAGAACCAGGATCAAATATGGCATAGATGTTGGAATTATCAGACAAGGAATTTAAAACAATTATGATTAATATGTAAGGGCTCTAATGGATAGAGCAGACAGCATGCAAGACCAGATAGGCAATATAAACTGAAAAATGGTCATGCTAAGAAAGAATCAAAAAGAAATACTAGAGATCAAAAACACTAGACCAGAAATAAAGAATGCCTTTGATGGGCTTATTAGTAGACTGGACACAGCTGAGGAAAGAATCTCTGAGCTTGAGGATATGTCAACAGAAACTTCCAAAACTGAAAGCAAAGAGAAAAAAAAAAACACTGGAAAACTCTAAAGAGAATATTTAAGCACTGTGGGACAACCACAAAAGGCATAACATGCATATAATGGTAATACCAGAAAGAGATAACCTGTACCAAGTAGAGGTTACAAAATATTTTCAGGTTCTGACCCGCTTGATTACAGTACATATATCTAGCCCTTGCTTCTGTTACATCAGTGGGGGTGGGGGCGGGTGTGCACGCACTTGGGCTTGGAGGTAGGTGGCAGAAAATCAATGCAAAAGTTGCCAAATTGCCACACCACCTATCATTTTGTAACCTGCTTTGTGACGTGTGCCAAATAACTTAAAATACATCATAACTTTGAATCCTCACAGTTACCCTGAAAAATAAATGCAATTCCTATGCTCATTTCTAGGAACTCGAGTTTAATGGCAAGTTTCTTAAGGTCATGTAGTGGATCTGTGATAAAGCCAAGTTTGGAACACACATCCGTCTCTCTTCAAAGCCTCATGTACTTAACCACTATACTCTTCTGGCTTTTAATTTTTCACTTCCTGTGCTGCCTAGAAGAATGGTCAACATATGGCAGGGCCTCAACAAATGCTTTTGCATTTACTGACTCTTAACATAGATTACTGTTAAAACTATTTTTAAAGTATGTGTTATGTTATCTACACTTAACTCAGTCACAATGCCTGGCACATAGTAAATGTTTAATAAATAATTTTTGTTTTAAATATGCAATATTACATTTAAATAGGATATCGTGCTATAGTTGATGATTCGCGTTTAAAGATGGGTTCCTAATTGCAAGCATTATTTGTCTATTTTAATATAGTATGATGTTTTTATTTTATAAGGAAAGATAAAGCATAGCTGAGTGGAATATAATATTTCCTTTGACCAAGTGTTTATTCTTAACCATGGGAGTCTAATTATTCAGCCTAAGAGACACTAACTTCAGTATTATCTATTTCCTCCTTGCACAAATAGAATATACAGTAATTTTGAGGTGACAAGCAGCCTTCTGAGTGTTGACAAACCCAGGGCAAGGAGAAAGGAGAAGTGAAGTAAATCTTGTTTTTGCTTCTTCAGTGCCCATTCAGCTTTATCCTGTCAAGAGCATCCAGATTGTTTCAATCTATGTGTTCTTGGAGGTATACCCCATCCTCTTTTACCACCCCTCCCCAAGCTCCAGGAGTGGGCTTATCACCTCGACCTAACTTGCTGATCTGTCCCCAGCTTTACAGCACAGTGTTTCGTTCTGTACCTGATGTGTACCATTTTCTCTTTCATCAGAGCTAGATCAATGTGGCTTAATTCTGGATCCTTCGTTGGAAATATTGGATAAGAAACGTTTTCTTTTTTCTGGACTGGAAACTTGTAGAAATAAGTCTAGAGCTGCTGACAGCCATCTTGTCACACCACGAGGGAGCTGGCCCGAGAATGTCACTGATACAGAAGAAAGCTATAATCTCTAATGATAATGTTTATGCCTGTGGAACCAAACTCTCTTGAATGAAAATCTACTCAACATCATACAGGTGTCCTAACAAATTTCCTTTTGTGCTTAAGCCAGTTTGAGTTTTTATCATTTGCAGCCCAAAAGTCCCAAGGAGAAGGGCATCAAACAGTTACTGCATCCCACTTGCCTGTGGAGTATCATTTCACCTAACTGTTGAAACATCCTCAGGAAGTATGTATTAGTCTTCCCTATTGGATAAGTAGGAAAACGAAGACCAGACCCAGAGAAGGTAAGACAGGAGGCACACCTGGCTAGGTCATAGTTGAACTTGAATTCACTGCTATTCATTCCTGACTTTCCACTACTGAATATAGCAGGAGCAAATGTTTGTGATAAATTGCCCTTTCTAATGGGATGTGCAGAAAACACTCAAAACAGGGGAGAGCGATTCCTGTTTTTTTTTTTTTATTTGTCCTGGTTCATCGTACCTTTCGTGTGACCCTGAGCACTTTTTTCACCAAGTCACAAGGCGGTTTTGTTTTTGTTTTTGTTTTCTGGTCTATAAAACCATGGGGTTTGAACTCAATACTCCTGATTTTTCTTTCCAGCCCTAAAAATGTATAATGTCAATTCTTGACTATTTTCTTAAAATTCCTAAGTTATGTACTAGCAGAACCAGACGTTGAAGCAAGCCAATAGGCAAAGGTTCCCTCAGTAAACCTTCTTTCCTAATTTGGGCAAATGGATGAGGTATGTGTAATTAAAACTGCAAAAATAACAAGCTTCCGGCCAAATTCCCCCTTCATTTAACCATACTCTTGGGGGCTGATTTCGGGGGTGGGGGACAGCGGATGTTGAACCAGGGGTGGAATTTGGCCTGATATGTGGATTCTTATAATTTCCAAATGATGTCAGTGCCTTTATTTGAGAGACGGAGAAAGTGCTGAGTTTAGTCTATTTACCTCCATAAAGAAAAACTGGAAACCGCTGGGCTAGGGCCAGTGTCGACCAATGTTATAAAGCTAAGAGCACTTTTGGCAAGGCAAAGTCATTCGGGGAAGATCGTACCCAATTTATGTCGATTTATAGTTGCGGCCTCTCTTTTTGATTAATAGTTTGTTCTAAGATAGGGAATACCAGCTCTCTTCTCGTCAGCGGGCTCAGAGGAAATGGATCTGCTAAGACGTTTCATTATCTGTTGATCCCAGAACCACCGAGGTTATAGAAATTTCAGCAGCAGCTAAGAGGGGGCAGAGTTAAGTGCTCATTCAGAAGAGAGACAGCAACCTATTGAAAAAATCTGTGTAGTTAATGCAACTCGAAATAGTTTGGAGCCTAATTAGCCTGATAATGGCTTTGCATTCCTGTGTCCTTTTGCCTTTGAGTTGCTCCCTATTAAGGGTTCTAGGCAGAATTCTTATGATACTAAGATGGTACTAAGATGGTGTATGTCCAGGGGATCCAAGAACTCCAACATTCTACCTTGATCATCCATCCATTCCCCAGGAAGTTCCTATGATAAAGTATAGTGATAAAGTAAAGAATCAATGGGTGAGGTATGTGTAATTAAAGGCCTAGGTTGAAATCTTGCTTACTCCCCTGTGAGAAAACCTCGGGCAATTTTTTCATCTGGAAAATAAAAGGGAGGGATAATAATAGTACCTTCTCACAAGGTTGTTGTATAGATTCAATGAGCTGCTTTATGCAAAACACTTACTGTTTGGCACACAGTATGCACTGAATAAATGCTAGCCATTGATCCTGAAGATGCTGTATGTATAGGAAATAAGACAAATGTATACAAGATAAAACTTCATTTTTATCAGGGCCAATGCCTGACATATCTCAAGTGGAACTATGGTAAGACTCAGGGCAATCTGCAATCTAGTCGAATTGCTGACAGAGACCCTTACCTCCCAACTGCAAATTTTGGCTATTATCACCTTCTGGCTGAGCCATAGGATTCAGGGAACCAGAGTTTGCATGACAACATCTAGGAAAGAGTGCGAAGAAAACAAAAGACAGGAGAAAGTGGTCAGGCACAGAGCGATCTTGGCTCTGCTTAGTGACATCACATCTTAGCAGCAGCAAGAAGCAGAAAAGAGGGTAGAAACTATGACCATTTGACATTGAAAAATATAATGATCATGTCCATTAGTAAATAGAGCCTGGTCTATGTCTCTGAATCTGGCCAATCAGATCAACAACTCCTCACATAGAGGAAAGTGGGGGAGGGCAGGAAAGGAAACAGAAAGGGACATGGACATTTTTCTCTCCTCCTCAACACCCCTGACTTCAGTGATTCTCACAACGTGGTGGGTGAAGCATTTACATCAGACTCACCTAGGCTGTTTGCTAAAACGCCGATTCCTGGACTCCAGGTGAACACATACTGCGATGGTTCATTTTATATGTCGATCTGAGCGGGCCATGGGATGTCCACGTCTCTGATTAAAAATTATTTTGGCTATGGCTGTGAGGGTGTTTCTGGAAGAGATTGACATTTGAATCAGTGAATGAGTCAAACAGATGCCCTCCCCCCAGCCTTGTGAGTGGGCCTCGTCCAATCCCTTGGGGGCAAGGGAAAAGTCTCTTTCTCTGCCTGATTGGGACATCTCTCTGAGCTAGGACACCAATTTTCTCCCACCCTCAAGTTGGGGCTTACACCTTTGGACTCAGACTAGATCTACACCAGTGGCTTCCTGGGCCTCCAGCCTGCAGATGGTAAATTGTGGGACTTCTTGGCCTCCATAATCGTGTGAGTCAATTCTTCATAATCGATCACTTTATATACATATGTGTGTGTGTGTGTATCAACAAATCTCTTTCTATATCTGTATCTAAAGATACATAGATATAGATATTATCTATATCTAAAGAGATATATACATAATATCTTATATAAATATATAGATATTATCTATAAAGACATATATTTATAGATATAGCTATAAAGAGATCTATAGGAAATAATATGTGTGTGTATATATATATATATATATATATTTTTTTCTATTGTTTCTGTTTATCTGGAGAACCCTGATTATTACACAGACTCAAACTGAAACTTTTTGGGGCGAGGCTCAAAAATCTGTATCTTACAAGTTTCCCAAGTGAACTGAAGTTTAAGAATCGTTTCTCTAACTCACTAAGAAGTCATTAAAGAGTGGGCGTGGTATTATAAAATGCTGCATAAGTGTCATACTTGGGCAGGAGAGGCATTTTAATAAGAAGGAGAAGCTAAAAGACTTGTTAGCCACTCCTTGAAGTCAGGGCGGACACAGCGCTGGGCCTGCTGGTTCTGGTTCTGGTCTCCGTCATGGGCTCGGACATGCTAGAATCAAGATGCAGCATGTGTTTTGCCTGCATCCCCCTTTCTTCATTTGTCAACACAGAAAAGAAGCTCTCTCTTGCTTTCTCCATAGGGTTCTTGTGAACATCAAATGAGCTAATGTGTGAAAAAGGCTTTAAAACTTACATAACCCAAGAAATTATTTATTCCCGTGAAATGAGAAATAACCGCCCTTCCCCACTTCCCCTGCAGTTATGGGGCACCACAGTTTTGTGTTTTCCCCCTTTGTGGACTCTCCACAAAGATCATATTCACCAGATAATTGCAGATTTCATTTTATTCAACTGTGGGTTCAGTCACAGGATGGGTGCCCATAACTAATGGAAAAGTACCCCACCATTTCAGTCACAAACTTTAAAAGAAAACTCTCTTCTCTCATTCATATCATTAAATAGTTCCTGCATCTTAACTCTATCAACCTCTCTCTTGAGCTCCAGGCTTGGATTTCCAGTTGCACCCTGGGTAACTCCCCCGAACAGGCCTCCACTCAACCCCAGGATCCCTGCGTGTCCCAAACCAAACTCCGATTCCTCCTCTTGACTTCCTCACTCATAAACGTGGCTTCTACCATCCTCCCAGCACCTCCAGCTGAAGAACCCACAGTCAACCTGGACCCCTCCATATCCAACGACTCGCCCTCCAGAGAATCTCACTCACAGATTCTTTCTTCTCTAAACCCACCACCCAGCTATCACCATTTTGGCTCGGGGTCATGGTCGTACTGTAGGAAAAATATTGTAAAATAAAGTCTAGGGAGTCCACTTAGAGCTGAATCATTCTTAAATAAGGGAGCATAACAAAAAGACAAGACATTATTTATGTTGATACATCTGTGTTTGCTAGTTGACAAGACCCAGGAGAGAATTTCGGAAGTCTTCCCCGCTCCATCCACGAGGAACCTCTGCTTCGGAGTACATTTAGGGAAGTCTAGATAGAATAGAGAGCATCATCTCTGCTGGGAATCCTGAGATCCTAAGTGATTTTGCTTGTTTATCTCACAATCATTGTACGCTTTTCTGAAAATAAACTGCACTCCATGGAGATCTTCGGGGTTTTATTTTTGTCCCACATCAACACCCTGAGGATGCATGGCAGGAAGACAAAAGCAGCTGGTCCACTGTGGAATTTCTGAGCCATGGTGGTGGCCCTGGCCTGCCTCCCGCTGGACTTCTGGTTGTGTAATGTGAGTAACTCCCTTCCTTGAGCCCTCGCTGGCCAACTTTTCCGTTGCTTGAGACCAAATGCAACATTGACTATGAGTGAAAAGATGGAGCTGGAATTCAAGCCCAAATCTGTCCAACTCCAACACCTGTTGTCTTCAACCGCTGCTCTAAACTGTGGCTTATCTGAGGCAACGGCTGTGCAAATGGAGAAGAAATATGTTGTAACGTGGCCAGAGAAGGCCCGAATAGCAGCTGATTCCAGATTTCCAATCTGGTCAGCTACTCTGAAAGTGCCATCCATAGCTAGCCAATTCCAACCTTAGTGCAACATTATGCATTCTGGGAGTTGATTCAGTCCTGTGTCTCAGGGATGGGGGTGCGTTGAGACATTGATTTGGTTTTCAAAATTGCCAGGGCTATTTTTTTCCTTTGATTGTTACCCAGGCCTTCAAACCTCCACCTCTGCCTCAAGAAATTTTATAAAATGGAGACCTGGATAATTGAAGACACAGCCTCCATCAGCATTTGAAACAGATGGTTCTTCCACTCTGGGTGACAGAAAGGAATCTTCTTTGCCTCATGTTTTAGGAAACAAATGGCCCTCATCTAATTTGATCTTTATCAGAATCCTGCAGCCTGGTACCAAACTAGAAACATGGATAAAAATAAAAACATAAGGTGGGTTGTTTTGTACTAATCAGAACCTTGCTTGCAAGGCATGCCTAAGGGGTCAAAATGAAAGAAAATATCTCAGTAGAAAAAAAAAAAAAAAGAAGAAGAAGAAGAAGGCTGGAAGGAGTTGGAGAGAGAGGGCAGCCAGCTGACTAACTGCAAAGGAATGCACCATCAGCTTTTATCAGGTTTGACATGGCATCTGTCCTCTGCAGCAGGTCCCATTCTCCAGTGTTTACATTTGTCACATCTCTTTTCCTTCCAAACAAAAGATGCTTGACAGTCCGAATGGATAATTTGTAAGGTGCCAGAGTTTCTCAGCCATCCATGCATATACATTTTTGGATGGGGAGAGAGCAAGTATAGGGCAGCAGCTACATTTTAGAAGCAATGAAGCCACAATATTCCCAGAACACACCTAGTGCAAAATACCATATAGGGAGCCATTACGCCATCGTGCAAAACTAAATTAATGACTCTCTGACTCACTACAGAGGCCAGTGTGCATCGGAGCCCAAGACTTCAAGAATGAGACTCAAAACATATATGCAGGGAAATTAGTGATTTGGACTTTCTGCCCTGACTGATAAACTTCTTCATGTTTGCAAAATTCTCATTTTAGTTTTCATTGTCCAAGCCCCATCTACTGAATGAAAGATCAGTTCACATATCTCCCCTCAGTTGTTCAGAGCAGTTAGGGATTTGCCTCTATTTTTGCAAAAGAACTAAGACAGGGTAGGTATGTGGCAGTATGAGCTTGAGGTGCAAGGCTCTATTAAATCTTTCATTCTTGATTAGAGTTTTGGTCATAATAGCTGGGCCTGATCCAGTTTATTGTCAATTTTGCAGATAACCTCAGACTGTGGATCAGCTTGCAATCAGACCCACCAGAGAAACACCAAACCTTCTGAGTTCAGCCCATCAGCCTATATATTGGAGTTCACGTTCTGAGCAGACACAAGACATGACTAAGATAGGAACTAGGCCTTTGAAGGATGACAATAGAGATAGGGGGAAAAAAATGAATGCAGTTTTAGGTGTGCGTGCATGAGCGAATTTTTCTCCGAAATGGCTCTTCAATTTGCACCAGATTCACAAAGGAATCTGGGTTCAGTGAAACGATATAAGAGAAAATATTGCCTCGTAGGCTCTGGAGATGACTGGGCTCCTTGGGCGAGGGCACAATCTCCATGGAGATTGTGACATGGAGATGACAACGTGGACTTGTTCTAAGGATTAAACAAAATAACTCATAAAAGTCTTTAGCGTGGTGCTTGAAACATAGTAGGTCATCGATACGTTTTAGCTATTGTGAGGAATGAGGCGAAGAAGAGCAGAGAAGAAGAGCAGAAGGAGGAAGGAGGAGGGAGCCGGGGAGGAGAAGATGAAAAGAAAGCATCAGTATAGGCAACTTTCTAAACAAGTACCACAGTTTGTGATCCCCAGGGGTCATTCTCTCCTTTAGCCTACTTCCCTTGGAAAAAAAGACATGATTTTTAAGTACTTCATTTGCAGTGAATTAACAGTAGCCTTAACATAAGATGAACTATCTCTTTTCTACACGAAAATATTGGATTCTGTTAAAAGAGACCTAGCATGAAGAAATTCTAGTCTAATAATACTTTGCTATGAACACCACCAGAACAAATCGTTTTAAACCCATATTAAAATGTATTTCTTTAGTTACCAAGAGGAAAAATGAACGTGTATGAAGCCATTTTTATTTGTGTCAGAATGCACTTAATAAACACCAATTTATACATAACAATTTTATAAATCAATTGGGTCCCATCTCTAAGATCTCATACACGAGAGTACCAGGGACAAAGAAGTAAGTAAGGAATGTGGTGATTGAAACACACTCGCGGGATAATACATTTGTACATCTCTGTACAAATTTTCCTAATGCCCTCATATGTTTTGTCTCATTTGATCTTCCAAAGTTTTTGTGAGGAGTATGTGATATCTATTATTATTATTAAATCTACTTTCCACAGTTAATGCTTGGGGAAGTCTTACTTCTCATGTACAGAGGAGGCAAGAGAACTAAAAATGTTAATCAAGCTGCATTCAGAGACTGCAGTATGCTGATCAGCCCTGCAGCCAGGCCAGAACAAAGGAAGATTTCTGCTGGGATTGCTAACAGCCCGTTCCCCACACCTGTGAAGGGGAAACAAGCACCAAGAGTCATTCCCTGTGGCTAAAACCATGGCGAACCTATGGATTAAAAGCTGGGAACTGCCAGCAGGCCCTTCTCTCTAGAACATACTATTCCCCTTCCTCACTGTACGTCCATATCAAAGTAACAGAGTCTTTTAAACTATAACTTACAGGAACTAAAGAATGATATGTAAACTGAATTCCCACTCGAGGTCCCTCTCAATGTCCTTACTCTGTCTCTCTCACCGTCCCTCTCACTCTCTGCCTCTGAGAGGAGACCACACTATGTGGAGCGTTACCCCTTTTCTAATAAACTTTCCTTTAGACTCTAACTGTGGGTGTGTATTGAATTCTTTCTACCCTCTCCACCAAAGGATCCTCTTCTTCTCTCGGTATAGGACTTGATCTTCCCCCAACTCGAGAAAATGAGCCCTGTCCTGCATTACTTCTACTTTGTACATTTCAAGCTTGGAAAGTTATTCCTAATAAATAGAAGAGCTAAGATTTAGATCCAGATCTTTTAAATCTAAATCCTATTACCTTAGAGTTCACCAGGCTGCTTGAAGTAGTTGTCCACAGATAAGGTAAAATATTCACTCTCCGGCTAGAGTGAGTAATTTGTGTATCAGATGGGGGGATAGTGCTGTTGAATGTTCAGTTGCACACAAAGTGAGATTGAGAATGCACGTGTGTGTGTGTGTGTGCAGTGTACATATGACATATATACTTATAAACACATACACATGTATATATTTTTATGTAGTACACATACACACATATGTGCGTGTTTGTGTGTGCTGTAATATACTTGGGAGTGTACATATATACGTATCTCTATACAATTGGGGAAATCTTAAATCTTATGACATTCTCACAAGCTGATTAAATGGAACAGAGATGAGTGGGATAAGACCCATGGGAGAAGACTCAGAGAGCATAAAGGAAAGATCAGAAGTAAGAACTGACACACGATCTCTGCTGCCAGTCAGTCCATTCCACAGGGAGGTCAAGAGTCTAGCACTCAAGTCACCGTTACCTGCACACTTGTGGCCGATCTCAGGCACTGATCACGACACTCTTTCCCACGGAGCTTGGATACAATCACGGCGCTCCTCAAAACTGTGCTCCAAGCAGCCTTTGCCCTCAGATCAGAGACAGCCCCTAAAAAGCCTTCCCAACACTGCCTTAGCAAATACTCACTGACATTACTCTCAGCAGTATTTTTAGCTGAACATGGTAAACCATGAGGACCTCCCACTTAGATTCATTCATTCAAGTAATCACGGAGCAGTTAATATGTTCTGTCTTAAAGCTAGTTCCTCCTTTGGGTCTTAACTTAGATACCACATCTTCAGGGACTCTGTTTATAATATAGTAGCCTTCTCATTTCTTGATCTCAGCACCCTGTTTGCTTCCTTCATAGCTGTGATTCATTTGGTTCTTCTGGTTTCTGCCTCCTTTACTAGACTGAAACAGAGGACATGTCTGCTGTGTTCTCCCTTGTATCTCTAGCACAGTGTATGTGTTCAGTAAGTACTGATTCAGCGATTGCTTAAGCAAATGAACAAATGAATGAATACTTTGCGGCTGACCTCGACTGGCTCAGAGTCTAGGGTGAGAAGCTCTCATGTGAATAGATAAACGACACGATGGGCACTGTCGAAAAGCTCAGACAGCACATTGAGCAAAATGCAGGAGGAAACAAAGAGAGGGCAAATGGAAGACTTCCCAAAGAGATGACCCTTGACGGGTCGGTAGAGATGAGCAGAGCAAAGAAGCAAGAAACGATACTTAAGTTCAAAGGCAAATTTAAAATGAGAGCACTGAGGATGAACCTGAGCCTTGTGTGAGGCTGAAACAAAGGGAGGCCTCGTTGGGTGGGGATGAATGGGTGGCCAGCGAGGAGGCTGTGGAGGCCAGAGAAGCCACATCACCAAGGGATCCCAGCCATTTGCTTCTTTCTGTCCCCTGCTGCCCCGCCCCCACCCCCCTCCTCTCAGACTGCCTGGCCAGGAATCCTGTTCATTTTTACAATGAATGTGCTTCTCTTTGGTAGACAGTCTAAAGTCCAGAAATGGAGTAAGATTATCTTTGTGTTTATTTTAGTCTCACTTGAAGGATCTTATCTTTAGCAAATCCACCATTATGGTTCACCATAGCAGGACACGATAAGAAGAGCCACTTTCAGAAAAAAAAGGCAATTATTTTCCCCAACCCCATTAAACTGTCATGAAGTTATTCCTTATTTACAAACGCATATTCATTGCTTACAGTCCAGAGGCCCCAAGCAAGGAGAGCCGAGATGAAATCCTGAGGTACACAAGAGTTTTGGTGTCTGGATTTGAGGGGGAATATTTTTTAAGGTTTTATGAAGAATTAGCTTTCATACTAAACTTTATTAAATTCTATCCCTGAATTCTTTTCCCTTCGGAAAGAACCTTCCCGCCATTCGGCCTGGAGAACAGCCCACGTCGAATGAATTCCAAATGAAATGCAGCGGAGGATCTCGAATCCTCCGAGCACAGACAACAGAAGTCTCATTAAGCGTGTACACAGGCTCACAAACAAAGCTCCACTCACTCACATCCCAAGAACTGGCGTTTGGAGAGACTGACGGGCGTGAGGCTTGGTCGGGGGTCTCAGGGGCAAATACAAAGGAGGCTGTGAGGGGAAAGCAAACACCACTCTCTCTCGTGAAATTTTCTCTTTGGCCAATTGCAAAGAGAAAAATCACTTGGAAATGCCAATTAGTCTCACTTCTTTCTGTCCATGTTAATTCCTATTCCCTTATCAAATCGAGATCTGTGACGGCTTAATCCCAGCTCAGACTCTGGGTCAAATGTTTAGAGGCCAAAATGGTAAAGAAAAAGGCTGAGTGAAAACGCCACCTGGGACCCAAGTATTTAATTTACCTTGATGTAATAACTGCACTGGTAATACCTTCAAAAAGAAAGTGACATTGTGTGACAAAAACAGTAGATCCCTCTGCTTTCACCCCCTACAGTCTTCGCAGGAAGCAGAAATAATTAATCCTCAGTTGCAGCTGCAGCATACTGAGCAGATATTTGGGGGTTTTGGGGGATGTGGGGGTTATTTTTAACAGCAGTTTTTTCTTAAAGTATAGCAAATTTTACACAACGAATAGGCAAACCCACAAGCTTAGAACAAATATATTTAGTGAAGTTTGATTTTAGCACAAGAGAACAATCCAGAAGCTCATGTGCAGAAGGGCACGACTATGTGGTTGAGAGCTGCTTGGGAGCTGAACGAAACAAGAAACGATTCTTTAGCTAAATCCATACTGAGCCCTTTGTTGACATTTAATAAATTGTACCTATTGGGATGTATCTTTAACTCTTTGGCGTAAGACTTCTTCACAATTTAATGTTTTGGGAATTGCCACGTGTTTTACCATTAAAATGTTCACTGACTTAGTGTACTAGTGTTTCTTTTCTTCCTGAAAGCTATTATTAAATTGACAGCACATCTCATAATAGGTAGCACTTGAATATTGAAGAAGTTACTATTATTATACTATTATTATTATTAAGACGAAGAATTCATACAGGGAGACATCATGTGGAAAGAGACTCTGACTGGTGGGTAAGTAAATGGACAATTAAGTGACCAGACCATGAAGGCCCCTGAGTGCAATGCTTAGGAGCTAATTTATGATCTGCATTGTTCAATATCTCCTGAGCAACGGAATAACGTTTATAATTGTGATGTGAATGGAAGAAACGAAGGAATGAGAGGCTAGCGGAAGGAAGTATAAAGGCTGTTGCACATGTCCTGGTGAGAGTTATGAAAACCTGAGCTAGAGTGAAATTGATGCCCAAATGGAGAGAAAGATCAAGATTTAAGGGATATATAGAATTGTCACATTTGGTGACAATGTGGTTGGCCTCTCTTGGTTTCTTGATGTCTCATTTCCAACTAAGCCTCCAGGCCATGAATCTAGTACAAACTTTGGGAGCCCCGTGTCCAGCAACACGCATTAAATCTCTCAACCATTCAGCCTGGGGCCCCTAGAGCATGACAGGTGTGCCAACACATGAGGCACCCTTGAAGACAGAGGAAAATGTCTGCCCATGCAGCAGAGACAAATCTTAAAGGTACTGTTGCTTGTGTCACAGGGAGGAGATGCAATAGAATGATATCTGGAAAACACTGCCTCTATCCAAACCTCCCTAAGGGCAAGATCACATTTGAAGTTGAAGAGGTTCTTAGCTCTCAAGGAATTGATTATATAGGTCTCAACCACAGTAGGAAAACTCATCACTCTATAGGTTATCATGACTTTGAAATAAAATTCAAATTTCTTAGCCCCATATCCAACCCACCTTTTTATCTTCCATTGCTTTATGCACCTGTACTAATAATTATTGATAACAACTACATTTACTGAGCATTTACTGTGTGTCAGATATTTTGCTAAGCACTTTACATTATCTCATTTAATCCTCAGACTAACTTTATGTGATTTATTATTGCTATTATTATCATCAATATCATTTTATAGATGAGGATGCTAAGGGTGTCAGAGATCAATTGACTTGTTTTAAATCAAAATGTTAGTGAGTGGCAGATTGGAGAATAAATTCAACTCTAGCCTACAATATAACCAAGCAGCTCCTCTAAGACCAACCCTCTTATAGAATACAACTGTACAATGTCTGGAAAAAAATTAAAAACAAATATTTGAAGGCAATACAGAGTAATTAAAGGAAAAAGATAATGGAGGGGAGGGGAGGGGAGCTGACATTGAGGACAAGCTAAAATTCCAAAAGAAAGCCCAGGTCTCACCAGCTTGAAGAACCTTAGAACAGAGTTTGGGGCAATCCCAGCCACTGAAAAATGTGGGGAACATTTGAGAGAGGAGAAATCCAGAAAGAGGGAGCCCTAACTTCAGTGCATAAGCCATATCCAATCCTTTGGCTGAGCCCTGAACCACGAATACACGAAGCAAACTCGAAGCAGACCAGCTAAGAACAAAGGATTCAGCTGAAGTTAGAGCTGCCACCTACATACAGCAGGGGAAGCAGTGTTTGTAGTTGGTGCAGCCAAGAAAGTGCTCACCAGGAAAGCAATAACAATAAAATACACTGTTTGGAAATCTGTAACTAGGTCTAAATTCTCTAAAACATAGCATTCTCAGAGTCCAGGATACAATGCAAAATTGATCAGTTTACAAAGAGACAGGAAAATGTGATGTATATAGTCAAGAGAAAAGTCAATCAATGGAGTTCACCCAGAGATGACCCAGATATTGGAATTAGTGGACAAGGTTTTTAAAGCAGCTCTTTAACTATATTTAAGAATATGAAAAAATGCACCCTAAAGGATAAGAAAACAGTGAATCTCAGTACAGAAACTGAAAACATAACGACCAAATGGAAATCCTAAAACTAAAAATAAAATATCTGAAATTAAAAAATTTCTAGATGTGATTAGCAGTGGACAATGAATATAAAAACAGGTCAGTGGAAATAATCTCAATATAAAGAACAAAGAGAAAAAATTTCTAAAAAGGAAGATAGAAAGAGAGAATCTTAATTTAAAGAAAAAAACTTAGAAGGAAAGAGAAAATAAAGATGAAAAAAGAAATCCATGAAAATAAACAAACAATAGAGAAAATTAATAGAGCAAAAAACTGACTTTTGACAAGGTTAAAAAAGAATCTATAAATTCCTAGCAAGACTGGGAAAAAGAGAAAGAGAACAAGTATTAACATTAGAAATGTAAGCAGAATTAGCATTACAACTCTCATAGACATACAAATAGTAATAATGGAACTTGATGAGCAACATTACCCCAATAAATTTGACAACGTAAATGAAAAACAAATTTAAAAAATACAACTTAATAAAATTGATACAAGAAAAAAACAGAAAATCTACAGTCAGATTTATTGAAGAAATTAAATTCATTATCAGAGAAATTTCAGCAAACAAAATTCCAGGTCCGTGATTTCAATGATGCATTACGTAAAACATTTAAGAGGGGAAAAAACCACTGATCTTTATAAACTTTTTCATAAAATCCTCAGAAACATAGATGCAAAATCCTTAACAAAATATTATCAAATTGAACCCAGAAATGTATAGAAAAAGGATAATACATCATGTCCAAACGGAATTTATCTTAGAAACACAATTTTAACTTTTGAAAAGCAACCAGTGTAATTTAATATATTAAAAGAATAAGAGAGGAAAACACCCATATGACCGTTCAATAGATTCAGAAAATGCATTTGACAAAATTCAAAATCTCTTCATGATAAAAATTCTCAGCAAACTAGGAAGAGAGAGATTTTCCTCAACCTCAAAAAGATATAAGAAACTGATCATTTAAATCACTTAATGGTGACATAGTAAACACTTGTCCTAGTGACATCTGCACACATGGTGGTTGGATTACAGGAGAGTAACCCTTTCGGGAGGACCTTAGGGAATCCAAATCTTTTATAATGGGCAGGAAGCCTGCCTGACCTTTACCCTGGAAGGAGACAATATCTTTATTACACCAGACAGTAAACAAGGCTACCCCTTGCTCTGGAGGAAGACACCATATTTTCCAAGACAGTTTATAATACAAACACCACGGACGAAATAGCCTAGAGCAAATGCAGTCAATGCCTCTGCTCATCAGATGTATGGGAATATGAAAGCATATGGTGTCTCCCAATACCACCTACCTTAAAGACCCAGTAATTCCACTCCTAGGTATTCACCCAAGAGAAGCAAGAACCTATATCTGCTAAAACAAGAATGTTCACAACGGCTTTATTCATAACAGTCAAAACTGGAAAGAGTTGAGGTGGCCATCATTAGAAGCATGGCTATCCAAACTGTGGCATACAAAAGGATACTACTCAGGAATAAAATGGAATAAAGTACCAAAGTAAGCAATAATATGGGCAAATCTCAAAACATCGTAAGAAACCCTACACCAAAGACATAAAATGTACAAATTCATTAATAGAAATTCTAGAACAGGCAAAATTAATCTATATTGAAAAAAAGACCAGAATCATGGTTGTCTCTGTGGGTATTAGAGTCAGGAACCATTGGAAAAAGTTATGAGGGAATTTTCTAAGGTAATAGTAATGTTTTTCATCTTAATAGCATGTTGGATTACACATTTATCAAAACTCACTGAATGTACACTTAAAATCTATGCATTTCATTATATGTAAATTTTATCTCAAAAGGAAAATTCTTAAAAGAATCATAAATATTAAACTCTAGTGAACAGCATGCATTCAAAGACTTATGGGAGATTGATGTCTGCAACTTACTGTAAAATGAATAAAAAATGGATTAGAGAATAGACAAATAGATAAATGGTAAAACAACTATAGTAACCTGTCAATTAAAGAATCTAGTGATATGTGTTCACTGTAAAATTGTTTCACCTTTTCAGTATGTTTGAAATTTTTCATAGTAAAAATTTTTTAAGGAAATAAAATAAAAGATCAATATGCACCTGAGAGAAAGGAAAAAAGATCTCAAGTCTATTTGATTCAAAACTCAATTTTTCAACTATTTCATGCTATCTCCACCTTATAAAGTAAGCTAAACCAAACTATTCTTCTCCCATCGACCCCCCATTTTTTCACCTCTTTGTTCTTGTTCATGCTAGTACTTGTAAAACTCATTCCCACTAATTTTTCATGATTAAACCCTATTAACTTATTAGCAGTAAATGCATTCTCTTCCTTTCAGCAATTCCCTGCATTACATTGTCCAAGTACCCCAGGGACTTTTAGAGTACAGACGGGTGTCGATATGGTTTCCCACCCGGGTGGACTAAGTACTGATCAGTTCTCTTGCCATTGCATTGTCCTTGAAGCCTGGGCCAGATGCCCAACATCTGGCAGCTATGGCAACTCACTGTAGTCACGGTGGTTCTTTGGAACAAGATCCTGGTCACTCACAGTGAAGCTCTGAAATGCTTAGCTTTACAAGATGGGAGCTCAGAGTCTGAGCTCTATAGGAATATTTGAAGTCTAAACACTCCCCGAAGCACTGAGTCGGGATGGCTTATGATATTTGCCAACTCTTGGACATAGAAGTCTTTTCCCTTCAGGGTCTAACAGCTTTTCTTTACACCTTCAAAACACAAAGAATCTGATTACATCCTTTCCCCCAAATTGTGGAGCTATATATCATCCTTCTAAATGAGTAATAATAGTATCACAATTCTAGTGCTAATAATAATAATAGTAGTAGTAGTAGTTTTTCATGACTCCAAAGTGACTTATTTTTCCAGAGAAACTTTCTAAGTGATTATGAGGTTTCCAAATACCCCAGCAGGAAGAATTGGGGGGAGGTGGGAGAACAGAGGTATGCAGGAGATACCACCTTCAATGATTCCAAAAGCAATATTATGGCACCTTTTACATTGAAAAATAATTTTTAAAACACAAATTTTAGTTTCTAATGGAGTATTCCAATATTCATATGTATGAGTATTTTCAAATGTCTTTTATATTATGGTCATTAATAAAATACAAATTAATTTAAAGACATTGCTAATTCATAGTAACCTTTGTCATTTCTTTATTTCTCAGTAAATAGTATCAAGTGTCAAGCAACTCTCATGCATGAGTGTGGAGGTGAAAGCGAGAATAACAATGTAATTTTTAGGCTATTAAGATGGAGTGTTTATACTTAAAATGTTTGTGCCATTCATCTACTATGATTCCTTGTATTTCATCTCATATCTCTATCTCCTTATTACTTTTTGAGCCTCTCCCATGTGCCAGGCATGTATTTAGAGGCTCTACGTACAGTGACAAGAAAGATTGACACTTTCCTTGACTTCGAGAAGTCTGAGGCCAGCTGGAAAAACCGTGAATTAGCCACCATGATATGATTGGTAAGCACCACTTCAGGGAAATACAGAATATTAAGATAACCTAGCTGACTGGAGGAAGACCCAGCACAACTTTGCACAGAGAGCTCTGTTTAAGTTCAGACTTGATGGATATGCAAGAATTAGCCAAGCAAAGAGGAAAGGAAGGTGTGCTCTGGAGTAGACTGAGGGAAGGGCTTGGGACATGGCTAGAGGCTGGGGTGTTGGAGAGGTAGACAATGGCCCAATAATGAGGGGCATTTGGAACTATATTAAGTTTGAGAAAACTAAACCCAAAGCATATGGAGAAACTTGCTTAAGGGTACCGAGCGAATGAGGACAGAGCCAGACTAGACTCCTTCCTCTCTAAACTTAAACTTGTCCACTGACTTCCTTAAGATCGGACTAAGCGCAGCCATTTCTGCAGAATGAGGATGGCACGTAGGGGGCCTGAGCCCAAGCCTAGGTTACTGACTACATACAAACAGTAGGCAAGAATGTTTTGGTCCTTATCACCCACCTGGGACTGTCAGAGCTAATTAATCATAGTGACAGCTCCCTGGATGCAGTCAGAAGAATTATTTTTTTCTTGAATGCTGCTAGTTTAACCTGCCCGAGGCAAGACTTCACTTTACGACATGAGGACGAAACCTTGTTGAAAATGATGAATGCCTTTTGGAAAAGAATAACATTTTGATAAAGGCCCTTGCAATCAGCCTCCAGGTTGGAATAGAGTGGTTTTCCTTGCATGTTTTCACAGTCATATTACAAGAAAGCCAGCTTTATCTCTGGGCTCCAAATCAACTAACCTAGAGAGGCCTATTACAGATTAAAAATCAAATAAATAACTTGTCGTTGTATCCGGCTTTTCATGAGTAATTATGGCTGGAGCTGCCACTTAGATTCCGACCTTCTTCCAAAGCCCTGTGTGCATTTCATTATCCAGCTTCTGACTCCGCAACTGCTCTGAAGATTATGGTTTGGGTTTAAGCTACAAAAAGGGTCCTTCCATTGCCCAGAAAACAGATGTTATAAGAGATTCAGAGCCTTTTTTTGCTGCACATTGTTATTTATATCCCTGTTTTTCTTCTCTTTCATGTAATTCATTTTCTTGTTTTCTTGCTTCAGCATAAAGAGGAAGAAGAACAGAGAGATGGAAGGAGAGAGGGAGGAAAAAGAAAGAAAAGTCACTTCTGAAAAGTATTTGAAAGCATACTAATGAGAAGAACCATTTCCCTTTTTTGTTGTATATGAGTGGCAGTGCCCCCCACCCCAGATTCATGATCTTCCAGGGACCTGCAAGTGGCCTGGTATGGGAAGAAGAGGGGGCAGAAAGAAGCCAGCTGGGCAGGTCTCATGAAAACCAACGCTGGGAAAAGGCGATCCTTGTCTCCAGCCCAAACTCCTGGGCTCCTAACTGACTTGCTAACTCTACTGGCCAGCACCGGAAATGTGGATTACAAAGTGGGAGAACAAAAACTGGCCTCAGAAGCCAGGATATAGGATAGGGTTCTGCAAATCAGCCAGGAAAGAAAGGTCAAGATGGGAAGTGGAAACTTAGAAAGGACTTAGAAGCAAGTATTGTTAGCTCATTTGCTTGCATGGCGGAATCAGCAGAACATATGTATGTTCACAAGCACGTGTGTGTGTGTGCACGCACACACACGTGGGTATACACTTAGTGCCTAAAATGCAACGATCAGCTAGTAGACACCATGATTAAAGGATTTGACCGAGCCTGCCTTTACCTGTATCTTCCTCCTTTGCCGCTTCTGTTTACAATTTACTTATATCATAAAATATTACTCCTAGTTACTATTAGTACACTTAGATGCATTTTTTTAAAGAAAACTTTGAAAGCAAAAGGGAAACAAGGCCTTATAAAGGTATATCTTCTTTATCCCAATAATTCCACTTCATACGAAGAATCCATACTAAGGATATAACTGAGCATATCTAAAGATTATCTACAAGTATTGCTATGGATTGAAAGTTTGTGTCTTCCTGAAATTCATATGTAGAAACCTAACCCTCAATGTATGGTATTAAGAGGCAGGGCCTTTGGGAGGTAATTAGGTCATAAAGGTGGGACCCATAAAGGTTAGTGCCCTTATAATAGAGGCCTGAGAGAGCCTCCTTGCCCCTTCTGCCATGCGAAGACTCAAGAAGTTAGCTCTCTGTAACCCAGAAGAGAGCTCTCACCAGAACCCAACCATGCTGGCACTTTGATGTTGAACTTCCGGCCTCCAGAACTGTAAGAAATAAATTTCTATTGTTTATAAGTCATCCAGTCTATGGTGCTCTGTTATAGCCACTCAAATGGACTAAGGCAAGTATTAACTGCAAAGCAATTTATAATAGAAATATTCAACAATACAGAATTAGTTCAATTATGATACATCATAAAAATCAAATCCTGAGGTATTAAAAATTACATTATTGGAGAATGTTAATTCATTGAAGCAGACAAGAAATGTTTATTTGACATTAACAATGTATGAAATATGATAAAGTGGAAAAAAGATGGCGGTTTATAAAATCGTAGTTGTAATATGCTTGCTTTTTCTTAAAAATTTATAAATACGCATATAAAATATCTGAAAGATAGACAGCAAAATGTAAGCCAGTGTTATAGTGGTGGGGTTACAGATTGTTTTAATATCTTATTTTTATTTATAATGAACATATATATTATACAATCATAAAAAGTAACATAATTTTTTGAATTCAAGCCAATTATTTTGTTTACTCATACACAATAGATCTTTATGTGAGATTTATTGTGTATGGGTAAACAAAACAAAACAATAGATCTCAGAAAATCTATAAGGATTTTGATATTTAAGGTCAAAGCGTCCTTCAGATCAGACAGATTGTCCCAACTATACTCTCACCAGCCACGTGTGACAGGGGCCAGTTCCCTATAACTTTAAACCTTAGATATCGCTGTTGTTTTGTTTTTGTAAATCTGTTCCAATTTGATGGGAAGAAAATGAATAGTCACTCCAGTCTTTTTTAATCTGTCCTTTGCGTTTCTAGTGAGGTCAAATGAGTTACCCATGACCACCAGCCATGTGTGGTTCTTTTGCAAGTGACAAGTCTGCTCTTTAAGATTACAGAAACTTGTCCCTAATTCAAGCATGCTTAGATTCTGAACAACCACGATGCTCTCAGCTTCACCTAGGCCTTAGATCAATGGTTCTCCACCTTGGTTTCATATTATAATGATCCACAGCTTTAAAACTACTGACGCTTAGGTCTTACCTCTAGAGTTTCTGATTTAATAGGTCTAGGGGCAGCCTAGCCAGCATGATGTTTTAAAGCTCTCTAGGTTATTCTAATGTGCCATGAGGCTGAGAACCATGGCTTCCGAGAGAGGCCCTGCGAATGGCATACCAATGAGCATCCGGAGATACAGGAAAATTGCCTTCCATTAGCATCTGCACTTACTGTGAAGAGCAGGAAGAAGAGATGCATATGAAAGACGGATGAGAAGGAAACAAATAGATTCATCTCTAGTGTCAGCTCATTCACAATAGCACATGTTTATTGAACATTTACTATAGGTCGGGCTCTCTTTTAAGCCTTTTACACATATTCCTTCCAATAACCCGAAAAGGCAAATACCCTCCTTATCCTCATTTTATAGGTGAGGAAACCGAGGCACAGAGAAATTAAGTCATTTGCTAATGGTCACACAGCTAGTAAGTAGTAGAGGCAGGATTTGAACACAAGAAGGCTAGCTCTGGAGTCTGTGTCATAACACCACATGTTGGTGGCTATAAAGGCAGTCGGTATACCATAGTAAAGAAAACAGGTAACAGGCCCTACTCTCACATAGTTTAAATTTCACTAGAGGATTAAGAGATAAATGAATATACATGCAAGATCTGAAAGAAGAGCAAAAGATGCTATCAAAGAATGTAACCACATACCCACATTTACAGCAGCAATTTCACAACAGCCAAAAGACAGAAACAACTCAAGTGTCCATCCATAAATGAATAGATAAAGAGAAGCACTATGTACATACAATGGAATATTACTCAGTCCTGAAGAGGAAGGAAATTCTGACACAAGCTACAACAGGGAGTAACCTTGAGGACATTGTGCTAACTGAAATAAGCCAGTCACAAAAGGACAAATACTGTCTGATTCGACTTATATGAGGAATAGAAGAGTCAAATTCTTAGAAAGTACAATGGTGGTTTTCAGGGTCAGGGAGAGAAGGAATAGAGGATTATTGATTAATGAGCACAAAGTTTCCACTTTGGCAGATGAAAAAAATTTCTGGAGATTGACAATGATGATGGTTACACCAGAATGTGAATGTACTTTATGTCATTGAGCTGTACACTTAAAAAGCGTTCAAGTGGTAAATTTTATGTTATATATCTTTAGCATAACTTTTTTAAAATAAAAAAAATACTATTTTTAAAGAATATAACCAGAGGCCCCAAGTTAGATTGAGGAAGGTGTCAAGGAAAAGAAATAGAGGGTGTCTATTTCAGGAGGTGACATTTAAACTGAGACCTGGGGATCAGAAGGATCAGCTAAGTGAAGAGTAGAGAGGAGCTATTCTGAACAGCAGGAACAGCATATGCAAGGGTCCTGGGGTAGTAAGAACGGTGGGCAAAACCCAGTGAGCGAGGGCTGCATGGTTCAGGGTGAGGCCATGCAGTGCTTCACAGACCTCAACAGAGGGCTTGGAAGTTATTCTTAACACTTTGGGAGGCCACAGGTAGACATTGAGCAGGGTCATGACAAGATCTGAGACTTGCTTTATGTTTTTTAAATCTCCATCCATCTGCCCTAAAAGAGAGGCTTGGAGGAGATCAAATTAGAAGGCAATCACCACAGTGTAAGCGTAGGCAATGTCACACTTGAGCCAAGGAAACTAAGGTTCAGAGAAGTTAGGTAACTTGCTCAGGGTCACACAGTACATGGCTCTCAGAACTTAGAACCAGAGTCTCCGACTCCAACACCTGAGTTCTTTATACTTTGTAGGTTTGAAAAGAAATTAGAATACATGGGAAAGGAGATGCATCATACTTCTCTTGAGAGAGAGAAGCACCATTCTGCTGCTCCTCCACTGATGTTTCATATCTATGGATGTGAAACCGAACAATCTGACTTTTAAAAAGGGGTGGAGAAGGGAGAACAACACAAAGAGAGATGGAAAGGCATAAAAGGAGAACGGAAGAACAAGAGGAAGGAATCCTGAAAAGCTTCTGTTGTCTAGGTACTTTCTGAGCCAGACGGCCACGGCTTTTTTGGCTCACCCGTGTTGCGATCAACCATTTAAGACCTTAGGGCCAGAAGGCCAGAGGCCTCTCAAGTAGCACTTTGAGGCTATGCCTCTGGGGAGCGAACTTATGCAGTAAGAGTTCGAGACCCACTGGCAGCTTCTCTGTGGAGAACAGCAGGCACCAGGGCAAGCTTCTAGAACTCAGCAGCCCTCAGGCTGTGGGAACCTCATTAATTGCTTGGAAGACATGAATGAGAATAACAAAAAGGATGAATGATCACATCTCTCCAAAAGAAAGAAAAATCCCTGGCCGTTCTGAGTCTCCTCTTCAAAGAGTAGGTCATGTTCACAGATTAGCTGGTACCAACAAACACAGAGCAAAACCTCAGTTTGCCGCACCCCACCAGTCAGTCAGAAACCCTCCATTACTGAGCTTGTGTGAAATCCTCTACATGCAGGAAGAAAGGCAAATCCTTTTTAAAAAATATTAATTAGTGTTAGAGATTGATCTAAAACAACTTCCAGGGGCTTAAAGCCTCTGTTTAGCTAAAATGCAACATAGAATCAGCTGAAAGAGAATGCAGAAATTTTTCTTGTGCAATGTCCCTTATCTTAGAGGCAAAGAAGCGCAGTATTGAGAAAGAAAGTTATTTGTCCAAGTCACATGATCTCTTCCTTCTATACCACTCCATTCCACATCTGCATAGTCCTGTAAAACAGCAACACCATCGTCTCATACCCATGGAGCTCCACACTGCATAAAATGTTACCTCCTCTGGTTTTCTCAGCTCTCCTGAGAAGTAGCAATATGTCCTCAGTAGTCTTGGTAAATGTTCAATATGCAGAGCCTAACATGCAGCAGGCCCCTGTGAATAGAGGTTGAGTTAATAAAAATAGCTGCCCCTTGTCCGTTGCTGACTCTGTGCCAAGCACTGGGAGCTGAGGGCTTGACCTGTGCTATTTTCTCTTAATTTTTCACTCTAAACCTTTGAAGTGGGCCCTATTGTTATCCTTCTTCTCAGAAATGAAGAAACTGAGGCTTGGAGACATTTGGCATCATAGTTCTTCTCGCTGGCACCAAGCTTAGTTTTAAACCCACAAAATTGGACTCAGAATCTACTTTCTTAATACACACAACTCGTTCTCACTCTTACTCTCTCATTCTTGCTTATTTGGCCAAAAGAACAAATATCCATTTGACAAAGGAGAACCAGAGAGCTAAAGGCATTTGCCTGCCCAAGGTCACACAGCAAGTAAGGTATGAAAAGTAAAGCCCTTGACCAGTCTAGCTCCAGGCCTAATGTCCCTCCCTCTGTCCCTAAAAATCTGAAAAATCTTAGCTTTTCAATGAAGAAATCGTTTAAATGGCATACCGTACAGCTATAGGAATATAGAACACTCTATTTCTGGAAGGATGGTGGTGAATGCAATGCCAAGAGCCTGGCTTTTGAAGGAAGACGTGCCTGAGAAATCCTAGGTACCTTGGAGTAGGCCGGTTTGAATCAGGAGTTTTTAACTTTCCTGTGTTTCAGTTATTTCATCAATAAAATGGAAACCGGATTGCTGGTCTCAAAGAAATTTAACCTGCTGGCTATGATTTATGTGTAGGTAGTATTACATACGTGTGCACGCACGCACACACGCACACATGCGCACACACGCACACACGCACACACACTATATCTGAGACTCAGTACAGCCTGGTGTTGATCAGCACAAACACAGCGCTACCACTTCCCAGCTGGATGACCAACCTCTTTCTACCCTGGGTTTTCTTATCTATCAATAGAGATAACAATACAACCTACCTCCTGGCACTGTTGTGAAAACTGAATGAGTTGTTTAGAAGAAGCATTTAAGGCAGTGACTAGCACACGCTACATACGTGTTAGCTGTTGATCATGTTTCACTCATGTAGATTGAAGCTTTAGCTTATAAAGATCTAAAGTTTTCTATCTTTCGTTTTAGGAGTACCTAAGGAAGGAAAGAAAAGCTTGTTGGCATTGAGGAAGGAAAGTGAAACAGAGAGGCATGTGGAAAAGCCAGACGGCTTCCTTCATATTCCAGGTCCATTAGTCTGGTTGGGCGAATGGACAGAGGTAGAAGCTAATGGACACTTCGTGAGATGCTAGACGCAAGCAGAGTTGCTTTGGGGGCCCAGTAGCAAAGTGGAGAGCAGAGCTGGAAAGGAGGTTCTTCTTGGCTCTGGAAAAACAAAACAAAACAAAACAAAACAAAAACTCTTTGGAAGTAGCCAGAAATAGACCTGACACAACCAGTGAGGGCAATAGTGGTGGAAGAGGAGGAATTTCCTAGCAGCTGAACAGACACAGGCCAATGGAAAAGGGAGTTGAAGCAGAAAAACGGTTCCAGGGTGAGGCCAGGGCTTTGGGCTCCATCCTGCAGTGAGGTGGGGGACGAATGTTGAGATGGTAGACTTTTGGACTAGGGTTGTGGATGTTGATATAATGCATTGATTATCAGTGTGCCTGTCACAGTGTAGCTGCCCCATAAATAATAGGAATGCTGGGAAATCTTTCCACAAGGAGGACTGAAGATATTTCTGATTAACCCTGAATCATGAAAAAAAAAAAATTGATCAGGATCATGTCCTCTGGGTAATTGAGGCTGTGCTCTAAAGACCAGAGAGAGATTTTCATTCATTCGGGGGGAGATCAAGGAAGATACATTTTTCTGTAGCCGGAGTTAATGCACTGAATATTTTCAAGCATGAGAAAAGTTGGAATTCAGCAAGGGCATTTTGACAGCACTGAAATTTATGTCTGACTGGGAGGAGATAGTACCCCACATTTTTAAACAGTTTTGGTCAGAGGAGAAAAATGTAAAATTGGTCCCTAGCTAATGAGGCCTGATCTTCCTTTTATGGAGCTCTAGTATGCAATTAAGGTTAGCTTCATGTAAACTGCCAGCACACTCAGACTTTTAACAGCCTTATGTGTGTCACGAAGGAAAATAAATAGTTCTGTGTTTGTGCTTTATGTGGGGAAATTATTGAGATAAACAGCTTGGGCCTGGCAGGTGTGACTTCTTGCAGCTTAATGTGATGGATTTGCTAATGGCAGCTGAGCTGATAGCACCAAACTGTGGATGGACGAGAAACATAGTAAAGATTATGGCAGTTATATAAGTGCAAGAGCCAGGCAGGATCTGACTTTTGACTGTGAGGCACTCAGACTTCCAGTGTTTGGGAGTGTAGAAGGGACTTCAATGCAGAGGTGGGGGAGACTTGTTCTGCAGAGTTGGTGGAATCCTGGAACTCCAGAGGAACTGAGGGATGGTGACAGTGAGGCTTAGAAAGGTCTAGTGATGACTGTGCCCAGCTATTCAGAATCGGACCCCCGAACTGATTCTAAGAACCCAGCAGAATCATGAAATGATGGATTCAGTCTTGAAGCCCTGGATGTACTCCTGGTTTTGCCACTATCTCTCTGCCTCTGGTCGCCCCTTTCTGTCACCTCCACTGAAGTCCATATTCTTCACCACCACTAAAGTTTCCTATAATGCAGATCTGAGCACCTTTCACACCTTTTCTCTGTTTAAAGCTCTTCAGTGACTCCCCTCTCTGCTCTTAAGACAAATTCTCAACGTAACATTAAAAGGGCCTTCACAAGGTAGGCCTATGCTAACTTCTCCAGCTTCATAATCCCCAATTCTCACTCACCCAAACTTTGTGCTCCAACCATTCTTAATAATCTACTCTTTCCCTAAATGGGCGATTGCCAGGTAAATTACACGACGCCAGTTTAAACGTAAATTTCAGTGAGCAATGAATAATTTTTAGTACAAGATGTCCCATGGAATATTTTAGATATACTTATCCTAAAATATTATTTGTTGTTTATCTGAAATTCAATTTTGACTGAAGGGCCTATATTTTTATTTGCAAAATCTGACTTAATTGTGGCAACCCTACTCCAACTGGAGCCTGCTTTTCCTCACTTCTGGGCTTTTCTTTTAGCCATCTTTTAGCTAGACCACCAAGACCTTTCTTTGTCATTGCTTGGCTAATTCATCAAGTGAGGAACATTGAAATTTTATGTTCCCCTCCTGTAGTGTAAAGTTACTGCTGGACTGTGGCTACCAAGTCAGCAACTGTACTTCCAAGCCCCCTGCATCCGGGTGGGGCCATGTGACTAGATCTCCCCAGACGAATGTGAGAGTAAGCATGCATGCCACTTCTGAGCTCAAGTGATTTCCTCATTTGCCACCTGGAAATAAAGGACTCCAAGACCCTAGGGGATAATGGAACTGCAGGACGGAGGGAGTCTGGGTGCCCGAATCACTGGAAGGCTACCCACAGACCCATCACATTGGTAGTTATACGAATGAGAAGTCAACTTCTATTCATGTTGTCACTGAAATGTAGGGGTTTGTTTGTTACAGCAGCTAGCATTATCTTAGCTAATATACTCATTCTTTGTGTCTTAAGTGTTGATATCTTTTCTTCATAGAGGGTCCCTCAGACTAGGTCAGTGGTCCCTCTTATGTGCTTCCATAACACACTTATTCTTACTTCTTTAGTAACAGCTGCCATGCTGTATTGTAATAGACTCTTTACCTATGTTTCTTTTTTAATGGGTAAATTGTTTCTTGGAGGTAGAGACTATGGTGTCTTGGCTGCAGTTACATCTGCGAAGTACAGCATTGTCGAGTGAATGACTACGTAGAGTCTCTTCAATTCTGTTGGTCTGTTCTTTTATTTTTAAAATTGAGGTGGCAGACAAGTGATTGCTATGATCCCCCTAAATCTAAAATTCAGGAGTTATGAACATAACTGAAGTGGAAACCTGCTGTTTTTGACTTCCAAGAACCACTTTTTCCACTGAGGAACGGCACTCCTTCCATTCTATGTGGTTCTGATGGGTGCAGAATCATTGTGATTCACGGCATATAACCCTGGCCTTTCTCCACCACAGAAACGGGCAGGTGGCCCAGGCTGGACTCTAATGTCCCCACAACGGTGATTGGTCAGGGACAAGAATCAGACCCAGTCCAGATTTTTAACACAGAAGCTAATTTTTTTCCACTGGAGTCCCTATGCTAGAGGGATGTACATGGAGACCTTAGTGGAAATCTGCTCCGTTATTAGAGAGAGTGTCTACAAAATGAAACCAGCATGCAGCAAATCAGAGACAAGAAATGAAGAGAAAAACAGATCCCCAATAATATTCTCTAAGTTCCTGGATCTAGTTGAGCCTGCAGGCAGCTACTTCTGAACTTCCCACTTATATGAGCCAGTAAACGCTCAGAGTCAGTCACTTAACGTTCAAAAGGAAGTTCTGACTAATGTAAAAATAGTCATTTTTGTGAGTTTAAAGTAAAATATACCCAGAACCATACGTTGCTTTGCGTGGAGTAAGTATAAATTTTACTGAATTGATTAGGATGGGATAACAATAGATCAAATGAGTGTCTTAATATTTAACACAACACATAAGGCATGTGCCTGAACTGCTGTCTATAAAAGTGAATTAACTTAGAAATGCTTTTTCAAAAAATTCAGTTTTATTCTGTAAGAGCAATGCTGAAGAATAGTTAAATAATTAAATTGTAAGGATTTGGAGAGCCCTTGTCAGTAGGTGTTTCGCCTTTCCTTAGTTTCGCACAGTTCTGGAGGAGGGTAGTTGCTAAACAAAATTTCTGATGATCTGCCATGGGAAAACCAAGTTGACGCAGCTGCCGGTTTTATGAGAATACCCCAGCAATCAAATCTATGCCACTCCCTGTCCCCAGCATAGCCAACTGATCCTGGAGTATAAATACCTAACCAAGCTGGGGTGATCAGATTTTGTCTACCTGGAATTTAAAGCTTGAACAGAGAGGCACAGCCTGGAAACTGGGATGCTGAGTTGCATGAAGAGCCTATCCAAGCGAGAAGGAACATAAACGTCTGCTTCTGTATTTTGGGAGCTGTGCTTGTTTCTGCTTTTCTGATTCTTGTCTATTTATTCCTCCAAAGCTATGAGCCTCCCAACATATTTTTCCAAAGTGTTTTTCCTCAGTTAGACTGCGTCAGGTTTTGTTGCTTACAATTAAAGAAACTTCACTAATTCACACGGGGTGAGAGAAGAGGGCATTTTAAAGTGAATATCAGATATTATTGCTGCTGGGGCCGGTTCATCAACCGTGCCCTCCTGCCCGCACCCCACCCCTGACTGGAGCGTCCCTCTGCCTTCTGTCTTGTTGAGAGGCAGCCCACCTCCCACCATCACCAGTGTCCTGAAATCCAAGTCCCCAACTCCACTCAGACATATAACACTTTCTAGAGTTGCAACCTGTTAGGTCATTCTGCATAGTTGTGCAGAATAGTTAGCTATTCTGTTGAGCTATTCTCTGTCTCAAACTTCTCTATTCCGGAATAGGAATTTGACGTGACCTTTGCCTAATCCAACATTTTGTGTTTTTCACAAAATGAAAACCCAGCCTTCCTCCAAAGATGAATTCTGCTTCTACCCTCACAGGGAAAATAATTGTTGTCAGCTTTAAAATATTTGGTTTGTTGCTGCTTCTAGCCTTAAAGATTCCAGAGTTCTTGGAAGTCAGACCTACAGTACCCCTTTGCATAGAAAAATCCAGTTTGCAGCTCTTTCTCAGAACACGGCATGTCATCGAGAGAAACACACCTGGACTTCTTGCTTCCTACCTTTCTTGCATAGTTGTTTTCCTTCCCTGAAGATTTGGTGTCTCCTTTGATGCTTCCAGCTCCTCCAACTGGTACTGTAGACCACCCCAATCATTCCTTTCTCCGAATTCTACCAGTAATTGCAGGCCAAGGAGAATAATCCGGAGGAGAAACGCTTCTCTCTGTCTCCAGCCTCCTTCCGGGTATCTGGCGTTCCTCACGCAGCTGAGGTGGACAGGCCACGTGGCAACAGGCAAACAGAAAACAGGCCTCCGTTCGGGTGGTCTGCTGCTCCGTGTCCATCGTAGGCCAAGGAGCAGTGACAGCTGTGCGGCAAGGAGGCCAACACATCCCCCAGGCAGACAGTGACAAAGCAGTCCTCCTCCCCTGAGGCTGCCAGCAACTTCTTCCCACAGCATCACCCGACTGGGAGGAAGGACTGTCTTTTTTCATCGAGTAGGTCACATTGAGTGGGCAACAAAAACCTTCCAAAGGCCATATCCATACTTGGAAAGTCCTCGTAGCTGAAGTGCCAATCAAACTGCACGTAGAGACACTCACTCAAGCACCCTAGGGTTTGGGGGAAAAAATGGAACTGATGGATGGCCAAGTGGCTGCCAGAGTGAGCCCCAGACCACAAAACAGAAGAGTTCAAAACAGCAGCTCCTCTGCTCCACCAAATATCTGGAAGTCACTTCATATTTTGGACCACTTCCTGACTATAAATTGGGATAATTGAACTGCATTTTGGAATCATAGAATACTAGAGAATGGGTGAACATCTAGACTAAGCCCCTCATACCACAGACTAGTCAACTGAGGCTGATTCATATATTCAACCTATGTTTCTTGAGTCCAGGTAAATTGTCAGGTTCTAGGGATAAAATGGTGAACAAAAGCACATACAGCTCATCACCTCACAGTGCTTGCAGTACGGTGGGGGAGAGAGAAATGCACTGGTCAAATAATCACACGTATGAGCATTTAACACAAACTAATGAGTTCTGTGAAGGTGGACACTTATTCGTACGTACTAAACAGAACAATTAAACAAACTAATATATTCATAAGACCTGAAGGAAGATTAGACTCTAACTAGATGAAGAGGGGGTGGTGTGCGGGGAAAGAAAGAGGCAGAGAGAGAGCATATGCCAAGGCCCTGAGACACTTATCTTTCAGAGGTATATATTGAAATATTTGCTTCTAAATAATCCAGAGGGTGGGTAGGAGTAGAGATGAAAAAACATTCGCCATGTTTTAATAATTTTTCAGACTAATAGTTATATCAGGTTTATTATACTATTATCGCTATTTTGAGAGTGCTGATTTTGATTGATTTTTATATTGACCTATCAATTGATACATTGATTTTCAGTTGAAATGTATATACAGTGAAACACACACATCTTAAGAGTACGGTTTGATGAATTTTGACAAAAGCATGTACTTAAATGACCCACACCCCCTATTACCCTACAGAGTTCCCCCCACCCCCCACCCAGCTCATCTCAGCCCTCTCTCCAGGGGCAACTACTATTGTTCTAATATCTTCACCATAGATTACTACTCTCATTTGAGAACTCATATAAATGGAATCACTTGCCATGTTTTCTTTTGTGTCCACTTCTTCCGCTCAGTATAACATTTTTGAGATTTACCTATGTCACTGTGTCTATTAGTTCATTCCTTATTGCTGAGTAATATTCCATTGTACGACTATGTCAGTTTGTTTAATTACTCTATTGATGGTTGCCGCCTTATTTTAGCACATATGAATCAAGCTGCTATGAAATATGTTCATGCAAGTCTTTTTGAGTTTATATGTTGAGCTTATGTTTTAATTTCTTCTGGGCGGACTTTCTGGGTAATTAATAAAGTCACATTTAATTTTATAAGAAACTGCCATACAGGTTTCCAACTCCAGCCAACGTGGCCACATTCAGCAGGAAGAAGGGGAGAAAAGCTAACAGGGGCATATGCCTGCAGTCTGACAACCCTTAAAGAGCTGCAGTGGAGGAAAGACTTCCCTCAACCCTCCTAGGTTCAATAGCCATGTCTACAAAATAAATTGACAGCAGGCATGTTAACAGGAAAAAGATATGTACAAATTTATTAATTTTTAAGATTATGTGCACAGAGGCATAGCAGGGGGAGAAGTAAATACCCCAAAAGATAGTGAAATTTGATAGCTTATATACTATCTTGATGGGAGGAGTGGCAACTTAGGGACGAGTAAATGATTTTTAGGAAAGATGAATAGGCTTTTAGAAGAATAGATGAGAGATATGATAGTTTGTGACAGAGTTAGCCTGGGAGTGGTGTCCACTTCTAGTCTCCTCTCCTGTGGTGTCAAACGTCCCTGTGGATGAAAATTCTGAGAAGGGGATTTATGACAATGGAGCTCTTTTTGGAGGATCTGTCTTTAGGGAAGTAAGGGGAATTCAGAGAAAGCCTCTCCTTGCGTTTGCTGTTTTTGAAGTGCCGTCAGCTCAAAATAATCAATAAATCCAAGTGGCATATTTGTGGGTCATCTGTTTTGAGCTCCTTCAGAGCATTTCTGGAAGCCTCACCTAACAACTTCCTGTGACATCTTTGGCTTCTCCTAGATACAAGTACTCTGGGATATTTGTTTTTTTAACGAAGCACATCACCTCCAGAATAAAACCTGGCGTTTAACTCGCAAGAATAAATGTTCAGTGGGCAAATGGCAATTTCTGCCATTGGGGAGAATTTTAAAAACAAGAGAGCTGGTGGATTGGGAGAGTGTAAAGGATTCAGTGGACCACAGGTGCCAATGATGTCAATGAATGTTAAGGCTATAAAGGGAGATGCTGAACAAGCAAGTTAGAAGGATAGGAGGTTGCAGTGAGAAAGAGGATGTTTGAATTAGTAATCTGGGAATTAGAGAAGATTTGAGTAATAACTAGGTCAAGAGTGTGAGCAAGGAATTACATAGCTAAGGTGGAGTGGGAAAGAAAATCAATGAAATGTGGAATATCAAGGAACTAAAGTCATTCCAGATGAGTCAGGACTTGGGAAGGAGAGAGACGTGAATGAGAAGCCAACAAGTTTATAGAGTGAAGGGTAATTTCCAAGAAGTCAATACGAACAAAAATGAGGAAGAAAGCAATTTAAGTGGAACAAAATTCAAAGGGTCATGACTTTTAACAACCATCTCCAGACCTGGTAAGTGTGCAGGACATTTGAAAATAAAAAAGCTATCACTTACAAGAGCTGCAAAGAAGCATGTCCTTGTGGCAGCAAGTTATTGCAGGTGGAGCTTAAAAAATCATTTGAATACAAAAGGGAGCTGGATTTTTAAGAAATTCCCAGAGGACAGGTTTGGAGGAGTTGAGAGATGCAGTCAGAGAGATCTGAAAAGGCAAGGAAGTACAGGGTACCTCTAGGACATGGATGGAGAAAGTGACAAACGGCAGGTGGGAAAGGGTTGAAACTCTGGGCACCAACTGAAAACAGGGATGAGAGCACACGTTTGGTCTCTTTTAGGAGGAAGAGCTCTGGTTTAAATGGCCAGAGAACTTGTCTCACTTCACCAACAGAGGCTGTGAGATGTCTCAGATCTCAAAGCCATACAGTAGCAAAGCTGTGGATGGAACCCACATTTTAATTCTCAACTCCCAAATCTGTGATCCCGCAACCCAAGAGCAAGCAAAATGCCCCCGCATTAGCCTTCTTTTGTTAGTGAATGTTTTCCAGAGGCCACCACCAATCAATCACATTGTGTTAGGAGAGCTCTCCCTGGAGTTATACCGCTGGAGGGTACTGGTTTGCTCACTTACCTCCTTCCTATGCAGAGTACTTTGCCAAATAGGGAACTGGCGGGGCAAAAGCTTGTCTTTTACCTCACAGACTACTGCAGGAAGATTCTTTCTAGAAATTAAGGTTAAAAAAAAAGTTTTTTCTTCTGTCCTGGCTTCCATTAAGCTATGAAAAAATCTAAAACCATTGAAATTCCTTTTTGTCTTAACTTCTAGGACTCATAAGCTTAAAACTAAGACCCCAATTGTCTTTCATTCTTGAAATAAATATTTCTCTCTTAAACAATTTCAAAGCATCACTATATTGAAAACAACCTTATATCATATGTATTTTAATTATATCAGCCACACTTTGAATTTTTTTAATAAGCAGAACAAATTTTTAATATTCATAATTCAAGAAATTGTTGAATAAGAATATATAAAGAGCTTTCAGACACCAAGAAAAAGTTGAACATAGTAACAATAATATTAAACATATAATAATAGGCAATTTAAAAAAGAAAAACTAACAAAAATAAGTGTAAAAATGTTCAACCTTGACAATAATAAAAAATTGTAAGTTTAAAAACTAATAAATAGTTGCACGGTATAATACAATAGATTACAGACAATTATCAAGAGCAACAAAATGTCGCTTTGGACAAGGGGTTGGGGAAGTGGTGCTCTCATGAAGTATGAAAAGGAACATAAATTAGTAAACACTTTCTGGAGAGTAAAATTTATCTCAAAATAATAAAAACCGTTTATGAAAAATCCACAGCTAACGTCATACTCGATGATAAAACTGAAAGCTTTTCCTCTAAGATCAATACTGAGAGCAATTAAGCAAGAAGAAGAAATAAAAGACATCCAAATCGGAAAGGAAGAGGGGAGATACAATTATCTCCATTTGCAGACAATATTGTTTTCTATGTAAAAATCTATACACACACAAACTGTTAGAACTAAAAACAAATTCAGTAAAATTGCAGAGTACAAAATCAACATAGGAAAACCAGTTGCATTTGTATATACTAACAACAAACTGAAAAAAAAATAAGAAAACAATCCTATTTACAATAGCATTGAAAAGAATAAAATACTTAGGAATATACATACCTAGAGAAATAAAAGACTTGTACACTGAAAACTACAAACCATTGATGAAAGAAATTAAAGAAGACACAAATAAATAGAAAGACATCCTGTGTTCATGAATTAGAAGATTTAATATTGTTAAACGACCATACAATCCAAAACGCTCTAGAGATCCAATGTCATCTCCATTAAGTACCAAAATTTTAGATATACTCTTTGATACAAAAATTCACCATTTTGGAATTTATACAATGGAGATATAATCACACAAACGGATAAGATAGATGATCATCACAGAATGATTTAGAATAGAGAGAAATATCAACAGCTTAAGTGTCCATCACAATGGTACAATGGAATATTATGTAATAATTAAAATGTTTATGAAGTTCTACATTAACATATTAAAATAGTAGCAAATTACTGAGTGAAGCAGCAATTATGGAGCATAATAAACATAAATTTGGACATCTCTATATAGGAATATTTGCATATTCACGCAATTCCTGAAATTTCTGGATGGTAAGATTTGTGCTTTATTCTTTATAACTTTCCACAATTTCTGTATTTTTTTTTTCATAATGAGCAAGAATATGTTTTGTAATCAGATTAAAAAATGATTTTATTTTGGAGCAAGTGTGCAAGTGAATGAGAAAGAAAAATGACTCACGTAAGAAGCATAACTGGAATGCGATTTTCAGCAAGAAGAGCCCTGTAAAGTGATGGCGCGTGAGCCTCGTTCTATGTGCTAAGGAGAGGACTGAGGGAGAAACTGGCCAAATCTTGACTCTACCTCCTCTCCAGCTCCACTCACTTCTGTTCTAGTTCAACCTCAGATTCCCCATTTGCAAAACAGAATTTTAGTAACTTGCCTGTAATCATGGAGCTAACAGGTGGAAAACACCTGAACTTGAACTCAGGGAGCTGACTCAGAGGCTTTGCATAACTGCTCCCCTGCCTCTGTCCGGAAGACCTGACCAGCCCGACCTTGGCTCCCTCCCCCAGCCTCTTACAGAGTTCTATCACAGCCCTTGAAGACTTAGCAGAAGTCCTTTCTTTATTATCAGGCATTCACTTTAGACTTGAGCTCTCGCATGTGGCTATTTACATCGAAACGAATTAAAATGAAATAACACATCTAAAAATTCAGTTCTTCAGTTGCACTAGGCACTTTTCAAGCACTCAAAAGCCACACAGAGCTAGTGGCTACTATATTGGAGAGCACAAACAGAGTATTTCCATCATTAAAGAAAATTCTAAACTCCAAGAGGCCAGGAATGATGCCTGGTCCACCACTGTGTCCTCAGCAGCTGGTTCAGTGTCTAATACCCAGAAGGCCCTCACTGAGTGAATGAGGAATTAATGATTCAATCCATCGAATCTGAGCATATTGATTCTAGGTGGGAAAGGCATTTAGCAGAAGCTAAATTTTTAGCCAAGTCCCAAAGGTTATTATATAAATGGGTGGGTCAATGGGGAGGGTAGAACATTCCGGATGGGAAAAGACATTGATTTAGTGAGAAATGTGAAGGGAGTTGGCACCATCAAGCTATTGTTCTCAAGTTCTTTTCTCACTGCCAATTAAAAATCATCGTAGGCGGTGTTGTCTTATCAGACTTCCTCCAGTGTGCACTCACCCTGATTTGGTATTATTGTAAGGTCTGCTCTGACTAATTAGGCTCTTGGCAGTTCAATGGTTAGGCAATTTTTTAAGTCTTTTAATTTTATTTTGTTTCATTATTAATTTTTGATTGGAGGTAAAGGCACACACCCCAAAGAACTACAAGAAGTTTTCCAAGAGACTTCTAACCCAAATGCCCACCAGTTCCAGCATTCATAGAATCATTATCAAAATGGTGATGTCCTCAGTGGCCCTGGGATGTAGTGGAGAGACAGCCAAACTCTGTGCAAGGCTGTGTTCAATCCTCAGGGCAAGAGAGTCCAAGCCAGTTATTGCTGGATGTATAAAGACAGTTTATCCCAAACTAATTTTAAGAATTATCTTTTTTTTTTCAAGTTTAATATAATTTAGACTATATGGGGTTGAAACCAAGCACTTACTATCTGTGTGACAATTCTGAGCCTCAGTTTCCTCTTTTGTGAAATGGCAATAGCAGAAGTATTAGGAGTATTAAATATGCAAATGTCCTTTAAGTTCTTAGTACAGTGCCAAGTACATAGAATTTTATTAAATACATATACAATAACTAAAATGTATAGGCTTCACCATAGCTCCAAATACATTTCTGTAATTGACTAGTGTTATTAAGAAAGAAATAACCTTAATCATAATTATTACATTAACTCTCATTTAGTAAGCTCCCACATCAACCTGGAAATATAACCCCCCACCTCATTACTATCTTGATCCAAACCACCATCACGCCGTGCTTGGACTAGTGCAGTAGCCACTTATCTCACCCCTAGTGTCCACTCTGACCTCCATATGGCATCATGGGTGTCTTTTTAAATGGAAAATTAAATCTCATCACCTCCCTATCTAAAACCCACCAGTGGTTACCCATCTAATGGGGTGACAGAACAAGGATTCAAATTTGTCATCAATAGGAATTTATTTAGGTATTCACTACATTCAAAGCCCCCTGTGTCTTATACCATTACTGTCCTTTCAGTAGGGTGAGGAAGAGAATAAGTGGGTTTAGAGAGAATAAGTAACTTACCAAAGCCTGCCCAGCAAGTTAATGGCAGAGTTGGGTTTGTCTATCTGGATCTATAACTCTTGCTTTTAATCAGTGATGGATGGGTGACCTGTAATCGCAAGGGCCTCATATCACACAGGTTTCCAGGCTGGGAGCCTGGGAAGGGTCAATGTTAATCTTTTGATTGCTCTGTCCCTTGAAAATACCTTTCAGAGAGAGGAGAAAGAATATGGGGTGTTCTCTTCAGCCAACGTCTCCTGTTCCTAAAACGCAGTCCCTACATAGCTCTTCTGTAGGTCCCCAATCCTGTCCCAGCTTGATGTTCCCACTGCCTTGCCTTTGTGCCCCTCCCCCAGAATGTTCTTAACCTTGACACAAAGGAAATGTCTATGCCATGGCTAACATCCGTCTGAAATATCTAACATTCTGTGTCCAGCAACTTAGCGGGAGCTCTGGGGCACGGGCAAACCACTGATTTGTATTTATATTGTCTGCAAACAGATCAACTTGGAATTCAACTGTTCCAACCTCTAGTGAATGATTCCTGCCATTTTGATGTCCACTAAACATTGATCACTTCTCAGGTCGATATTATGTATTTTTCATTCTTGAATATTACCAATAACTGAATTCCACTGGATGCATGGCTACACATGCATAAAATTTTTTATTTAAGTATTTGTAGACTCATATATTTTATGTATTGTATATATCATATGTTTTCATGTCTATGCCTGTAACTTCAGTTACTAGCTAGATGCTGACAACTTCCAAATTTATATCTTAATTCCAGACATCATTCCTAAGTTCCAGACCCATATATCCAGCAGCCCACTCACATCCTCACTTTCATGTCTCAAAGACACACAAACTCAGCAAGTCCAAAACTAAACTCATGATCTTCCTTCCAGAGTCTGCTCAACCTCCCATGCTCCTTATCTCCGTAAATGGCAACCACCATCCAACCAGGTATTCAAGCCAGAAACCTGGAAGCCATCTGTGACACCACCTCTCTCTCTACCTACCAGGTCTATTTATCCCAAGTCTTGACAACTTTACCTCTTCAAGTCATTCATTCATCAATCCCTCACTTATTTTACAATTGTATCTTCTGAGGCATGAAAAATGGGTGATACAGTGGTCAACAAAATAGGTATGGTCCTTACCTCTCAGAACTCACAGTTATAAACCACAACATCACATTTTATTGAATGAATGAATAATATGCATACATAAAGATAGTTTTATGCATGGTAGAGACTTTACCTAATTTCACTAATATGCAATTGCATATTTTGTACTAAATCTTGTCAAAGGCCATCTATAGAGAGGTTGTTTTTCAGTGGTTTATCAGCTAATAGGGGGAAGTATTCATACCATTCTATGTTTTTATATTACTATATTTGATTTTCACAACAACCTTTATGAGGTATGCAGGATAGTCACTTTAATTCCCATTTCATAGAAGGAAAAACAGAAAGTCAGAGAGTTTGAGTCCAAATTGGTACTTTATCTGCTATATTCAGATTTGAGGTGCGCACAGAGCATTTCAATTATGCCTTTTGTATATTGGACCAAAAGGTGTGACAATAAATTAATGCTGCCTAGTTTTCTAGTTTACCAGATGTTAATCTTTCAAGCACCTTCCTGCTTTTGGAAGAACTCTCTATGATGTGATCCCTTGAGGAAAGTCAAAGAGGAGCCCCCTGCTCCCTGGTACCTGGAACCAGGCCCATGATGTAATATGGGCCAGTAGGAATTCCCCTCCCAAGCACATTGACATGGAGTCAGTCAATGAGATGTTCCAACTCAGGCTTGTGGATATTGAGCAAGTAACCCAATGACACAGAGACAATTGAAGTTTTTTATGCAGTGGCATCGAGCTTCCATGCCGGAAGCCTCAGGGTCCAGTGGTGGCAGTAGTGATGACATGTTAACGAAGAACTTCATTCGTAAAGCCTAACCTTGATGGAATACAGGCATTTCCTAAACTGGGTTATCCAGTCTTCCATCGATTTTGGAAGCTACTCGATATCTTTTCAATATTGCATTTTCTGTTAAAAATCTGTTTCTTGCACCCAATAACTCTGAGTGACACTCCTAGGGAAACATCCGCATGGCATACTGAGATGTTCTCTCTGACATACTTGGCCCCAGAGCAGGATTCATGGGTAGACTGATCTGGCTTGGCTACCAAGTTCTAAAGTCTGGAAGGAAGAAGGAGCTTTGAATCACCTACAAGATAGGCCCATCACAAAGACCACAAGGACTGAGGGCCAACCAGGCTTCTTTGTCCTGTGGACTTCTGTCCACACTATAAATTCCATGGTCGCATATAGATAACTTCAACACCCAAACAATGTATTACAAACCAGGGCCAGTCTAGGAAGGGAATGGCTGAAAGGATACTGTGAGAAGGCATTTACAAATGACCTTAACGGGCAGCTACCGCTAGAAGGAAATGGACATAGATTCGGAGCAAAAAAGAAAGGCCAATTCATTAGAAAGACTAACGAAGTCTGTTTAATAAACACTTCCTTATGCAGAGCAAATGCTGCACAATTTCTGTAATTTCGGTCTTCAAGTAAGTCTTGCTATTTATCAAGAGGAAGAGACCTTTGAACCTGTAATTAGCCTACAATGGAATCTTCTCAACATATTAAAACCTATAAGCCGTATATGTCTTGCAGGCACATTTCACGCATTGAATTGCTTACCTTTCAAAACAGTATTGTAAGATCACTATTATCATCTTTGTTTTGTTTATTTTATAGGAAAGGAAACTGAAAGTCAAAAAGGTTAAGTGATTGGCCCAGGGTTACTCAGGTATTAAGTGGCAGAGCTAGGAGTAGAGCCCAGGACTGTCTGGTTCCAAAAGTCACATTCTTTCCATTAAACCATGGTGCTGTTTTCCTTCCCAAGGCAATTGTCGAAATCCTTTGCCAAAAAGTGCTAACGACTAATGTCTCTGACAGTGGAATGAATAGGAAGTCTCTTGGTGGCCTGATGACATGTGGGAGTGGCTGCCCATGAGATACGGGTTTGTAGGGATGGGCCAAGCTGTCAGAGGAACAGGGTGATTTCTGACTTAGTTGTTTTTCTCAGGAAGTCCTGGTGGAGTTATTAATTTAGGAAGGGTGAAGAAAAAAGAGAGAGAGAATTTAGTGGGGTAGGGGAGGAGAAAGAGGGAGAGAACAAGAAAAAAAATGAGAGATACATAGAGGTAGACAGAGATAGAGATGGAGAAAGAGATGGAGATGGAGATAGAGAGATGATAGAGACAGAGATAGACTTTGTCCTCATTCCTGTCCTCATTTCTGCCTTGAATGAGTTCATTGGCCCCAAACCCAAAACAGCAGCTCCTCTCTAAAAACAGGGTGCCCTTCAACAAACCCCTCGCAGCACCAGCTGCCTCTCCACGCCTCTGGGGCCCTGTGTCAGGTCTCTGTCCTGACAGTTCCCCTTCATCACTCTTGGAATAGAGTTTTAGCTTCGATCAGGATGTCTTTGGAAGGGACTTAATTAAAGTAAGATTTACTTCATTTCAGAACCTTCCGAGGGCACAGTTTACCCTCCCCATCAGCAGCCCAAGGGGAATACAAGGAGGAGCAGGGGTTGTCTGGGAAGGGGAGCCATTTGAGGTAGGAGCAGAGCTGTCCTGACAAAGGACACATCTCCCCTGGGGAGACAGCCATACCCCACACTGACTGTAGGTTGACTGTGACAAAACATGGAGAATGTTTAGGGGAGACAAGTTCACTGTGATAAGAGGGGATTTCCTGTCAACACTCCTGGCCTCTTGTCCCACCTCTCTTTACTCTCTGAGGAGACAAAGGGAGTTACCTGATTGGCAAACAGGAGCCAATCGTTTATGTTCCTTTGATGGGTGGTGCTAATCTATCAAAATTGCCAGAAGGGGAATGTGGCCTTTCTTCTAAGTCCTTCTGTACCTAGAGAAGTTTGTTGTTCCGCAGACACCAATTTGCTCTCAGGTCGTTTGCTCCAAAGTCCAGTATGGGATTGGGGACCCAAAAAGCCTAGTTGGATGCTCACTCAGAGTACTTGTTCCAGTCATAAAGTTGTCAGTTTGCCCCCATCCACTTTGCACCTTTGTCTTGGTTTAGAATCAGAAGGGGAAGAGGAGATATTGACTGCACCCTCCCAATACCTAAGCTATCAGAAATGGCAGCTATTGTTATTAATGTCACAATTTTCTTGTATCTGAGGCAAATGTATTAACAACAAAAACTTAGGATTTCCATCTCTACTGATTTAGTCAGATATGTTCCAATACCACTGTAAACAGCCTCAAAATCAGCACCTGTCCCCTCACTCCAACTCCTCTGCGCCCCTTACCTCCAAATACTTCATCAATCACTCCACACCCACCTTATCTTCCTGACCTCTTAGCACATAAACTCCTCTCTCAGAAACAGGGTACTGAGGTCACTTACAATACAAACAGAGGCTGTCATAAATAATGTTGAGATCCTCATTGTCCCACTGTCTTGGCTAGGGCCTTGATAGGTCAGCTTTACAAAAGCCTGCCAAGCCTCTGGGAGGTGGACGGGTCTTACCTACAAGCCTGCTCAGTCCCTTAAGTATTTGCAGACATTCCTATCCAATGAAATAAGGGAACTGGACAACAATATGGCATCACAGGATATTTGGAAATTGTGTGCATGTGTGTGTGTGTGTGTGTGTGTGTGTGTGTGTGTGTCCGCATGAGCCCAGTCATCTGCATCTGTCTGGACGCAGGTCTCTGACAAGCTCGGAGTGCCTCCATTTCCAACTAAGAACCGATTGTCGGCAACTTTAAATTAGCAAGGATCTACAGGGAGTAAGTGATGGCTACAGAAGGTCTAACGCTGGGCTTGGGAGACAATCCGGTAATGGGAGGTAAGGGGACTTGAGGGTGTGTCTATATAACATTTTACATAACATTAAGAAAGAGGTGATTATACAAATAACATGGGGTGCTAATGAAGGTTTGGGGGGAAACTAAAACTTCCCAATGCCACATTGACCCTTGGCATTGCCACCATCTGAAGAACAATTTATGAGGCAATTACATGCTGTCATTCATAAAGTTTGCCTGTGTAAATGGGAACCTACTATTGTTGCCCATTTCTCTTTATTTGGTATGTCTCTATGTGTGCTCTCTCCCTTCTCTCAACTTCTACCATTTTTCTTTTCTTATAGAACTTAGGGACTGGTGAGGTTTTCAAGAGCAAGAATGGGTCTCAATCACCTTTTACCCCAGCACCTAGCAGAGCCTGGCACAGGTTAGGTGCTCAGGAAATGTTGGTTGTAGAAGAAAAGCATCTTGCTATCTCAAGTATGCATGTCCTCTTCTAATCAACAACACATCATTTCAGACTCTCTCCAGTGGCTCAACAGCGAACCATCTGATATATAGCTCCTGTCAAAAGCCGGACTGAACTATTGATGCTTTAAAGAGAGAGGAAAAAAAAGATTTACAAAGTCTTCTCCAAAGTTTCTACCACAACAAAGAAAAGGAGATGAAATTCTGTTCCATTCGAGAATTTTCAGACACAAAGTAAAAAGCAGCCCTGACCCCACCATCCCACGAAATCATTTCTTGAAGAGTCAACATCTCATTTCTCCCTTGGCTTCATTGCAAGCCAATAAAGCAACCAATAATGCATGGAATGTCTCTGTACTAAAAGTAATTACTGCTATTGTGAACATCATCCATTATGGTGTCCAGTGTCCCCTTTCTTTTGCTCTAGGCAAACTCATAAAGAGATAAAGTAAATCCACATGGTGTGGAGTGGAAGGGAGATCCCATGTGCTTAGCTTAGCCAAAGTCAAGGAAGCAACTTTGGATGGCAGATTGCTCTAGTAGCCAGGGAGAATGGCGAGTCAACAGGCAATGACAACTTATAATCATAAAGGGATATGTGGCCACAGAAACACGTGAGAGAATCACTAACTCAGGAAAAGGAAGGAGGCATTCCTGGAGAAAGAGCTAAACACGGAATATGAAAGTTGCATAGGAGTTAGTTGAAAAGGAGATGGGGTAGGGGGAAATATCCCTGAGAAAGAGAGCAGCATGGTAAAAGACAAGGAAGAGCTTGGCCCACTCAGGGAAAAGGAAAGCAGTTCATCGTGGCCAGAAGATATTAGGTGAAAAAAGAGGTGAAAAGTATAAACAAGGATTCTCATAATGGTCATAAACAGAATGGTCAGAAACATCTTTTTCGAGAGCAAAGGGATGACACTGAAGGGTTCCAATAGAAGAATCACTTAACCAAATAGACATCTTCGAGATATTTCCCTGGCAGCAATGTGGACCCTGGAATAATGGGTTGGGTGGAGAGGATGTGGGGAGATCTAGAAAGATGAGGTGGCTGTACTGGAAGTGAGGTTGTACCGGCCTGGATTAGGAAGGTGGCAGAGAGGGGATGGAAAGAAGTAGATGGATTCAAAAGATATTTTAGAGGTAGAATTGGCAGGACTTGGTATGAATAGTTGGGTATGGGACTGAAAGAAAGAAGTCAAGTTTCGGCCCCAGCTTGTAATACTGGGGACACATCTGGGCCATGATTTCTAGTGCACAGGGTCACCATGCATGCTCAAGGACAAGACTTGTGCACGTTCTCCTGCCCTTCTTACACAGCTTAGTCCATCTCATCGGCTCTGTTCCAGCCTCACCAGATCCGCCGCTGGGTGCATAAACAAGTGAGCTGCTTCTACAGCTCTATCTTGGCGTTGGAGGGGAAGCAATAGAAAGCTTGCTTAGGCTTCCAGGTCTCAGTCTTGTACCCCAGAACAGATCCCCAGAAAGCTCTATAATGGGGCAGGAATGGGGGGCAGTAAGAGGAAGGGGATGTGGGGTATTGGCCCAATTATTACGAGAGCAGTATGTATTTTGTTTCTATCCAGTGCTTGTCACTGGGCAGTCCCTACCTCTCTGTGAGGGAGGCCAAGAGGCACAGATGAGAGAATGGTGAGGTTCATGCACCTCAGCCTTACTCCAAACTCCTGTCACTATTCATTTTTAGAACCTTAGCACTGGCACATGGAAAACTCTAACACTAGCACATTGCTGGAAGGAGCAGTGAGAGGAGAGAGGAGGGGAATAAGGAAAAGGGGAAGGGGAATAAGGACACCTTCAAGCCACAGCATCGAGGTCTTCCCCAGCTTCCTCACCCCATCCTAAGAAGGGGTCCCACACAGCAGAGTCTCTCTTCCCGCCTTACAGGAAATATTCTGACTCTGTGGCTTTCCTGCGTCTGTCTCCACAGCAGAATTCCTGATGAAGATCGCCCAGAGCCCATTCCTTGGATCCACTCCTAACTCTCAAAAAAAAAAAAAAAAAAAAAAAAAGGCACTAAGTCCAACCACTTAAAAACTAGAAGGACTGAGAAAGAAGGTGAGGTGTAAAGGAGGGAGTCAGTCACTGTGATGCCCGACTCCAGAGGGCACCCTTCGGGTCATGTCTACGTGAGCAGAGCCCTTTGGAGTTGTGCGGTGCTGGCAGCCCAACTTGGGAGTCAAGAAACATGGTCCCCTTCCTGAATGTTGGACCTGTCCTCCTCATTCTTCCACCGCATGCCGCCACACACCGCCAGACCTCAAGCCTTGCCTCTGGGAGCACAGGGCGTTGAATTCCTTTCACAGGTGGCACTACTGTTAACGCTCCGTGCCTAAAATGCAACAGTGTTTCTCAAGGCTGGAGTTCACGAAACCTATTTATAACGAGAAGAAAAGTCCAAAAGGAAAAACAAATGTTAAAACTGAAGAGCCCAGGTTTGACGAAGGAACCAGGCAAACCAGCCCAATGGCTGAGGAGGAGTTTTCTTGAGACAGGAAAGCATCCTGCTCCCTGCTTTGTGGTTGCAAACTCTGCCAGACCCAGGTCTTGGATGGTTCAGCCACCCCTCACATAGATTAATGAGTGTGTCCTCTGTGGAACCTGCCAGCCCCTATCTGCTCCCCAACTCTCCCCACCACCAGGGCTCCTTAATGACAAGCCCAAGCCTCCCAGGGCCCCTTTCAAGTCAGAGGGTGCTTTGTTGACATTTATCTCTGGGCCACTCGATGACATGATTATAGAAAACACAAAGGAGGCATATTTGCAATAAAGTCTGAACCAAAAAAGAGAAATCATTAAGAAGTTAGGTTTCTCCCCAGCGCCTTGGCAAAAGGAAGCGAAGAGAGATGTTGGTTTGTTGGTTTCAGCATCTTTAATTGACTCCCCAAACTTTCTCCCTGCTATCAACTGAATGCTGTGTCCCCTGGGAACTCCTATGTTGAAGCCTTATCCCCAGTCAGCCGGTATTTGGAGGCAGGGACTTTGGGAGGTGATTAGGTCATAAGGATAGAGTTTCATGAATGACATTAGAGCTCTTATAAGAGACACAAGCAAGCCGATCTCTCTCTGTGTCATGTGAGGACATAAAGGTGGGCCCTAACCATTTATCAAATCTGCCAGCACCTCCATCTTGGACCTCCTGACCTCCAAACTGTGAGAAACAAGTGTTTGTTCTTTAAGCCACTTGGTCTATGGTATTTTGTTATAGCAGCCAGAAGAAAGTCACTCAAACTCAGCCTGTTGGCCCATGGGTGTAAGAATGCCCTCATCTCCCAGACTCCCAGGAGTTCCCTTATGCTGCTTCTATCTGATGGAGTCTAAGGAATTTTGAGGCAAAGTGCAGGGGAATTGAATAATGAAGACAATCAAAAAGAAAGGCTAGAGTGAAGATGTTACGTAGTTTTTAGGTGGCAATTAACAGGGCTGGACACCAATAGACATAATCTTCTCAGCAAGATGTTCCCTCTGAGAGAACAAGAACCCTTTCACTGTCTTATTCCCTGTAAAAACCCCAATGCCCAGATCAGTATGCAGCACATAGTAGCTGCTCAATAACTATTTGCTGAATGGATGAGTGAATGAATCTATACGGTAACTTATGGGGGATTATTGTATGGATTTGACAGATGAGAAAACTGAGACTCTAAGAAGTCAAATAACCTATCCTAGGTATAAAGTTGCAGACCTGAAACACAAATCTGACTCTATGGACACATAGAGAAGATGGAAATAATTGTCCATATCATTCCAGGAGCTGGATCCATCAAACAGGAAGTTCTTCCCCAGAACACTCAGAAGAGCACTTTGAGCTTGATTTGTCTATATTATACTTCAAATAGCTACTCCATTATATTTATAGCAACATGAGTCTATCATTCCCTTCTTTATTCCATCATTACACATGAGATGTTACACAAACATGACATTTATTACACCTTATTACAATAATTCTCTAACGTCTCATTAAACTGTGAACTCCTTGAAAGCACCTTGTCTATCTCAGCATCTCCAACACCCAATAAAGTCCTCACAAAGGTACATTGCATAACCGAGTGGATGCATGAATTAATTTGTGTGATACCTTGTATTTCAAAAATACGTTCATTTATATTATCTCATATAACCTTTATGTGACTTAATGAATTGTTATGATTATTAACAAGTATACAAATTCCACTTGGAGGTATAACAGTTTTTTTTTGTGGGAAGATGCTTTGAGGTGCTTCAGATAGGTCGCAATCATGAGAGCAGGGATGTCTACTCAAACAGCAGAGAAGAAGCATCTTAACCTTGGGTAGAGGCAGGGGGATGAGTTTGCTGAGATGACTGAAAAGAAGAGTAACTAGAGAACAGGGCAAGAGGACCCACGGAGAGGGCAGGACTTGGACTAGGTGAGACCTGGAGCTAACAAGACCCCTTGCAGAGAATCAAGTGGCTGAATGAATGGCATAATGCCCAATACGCTTTAAAGTTGATCAAAGTTCTGCCATGTAAACCCTTAGCTCTCCCCTGCCAAAGCCAAAAAAAAAAACAAAAAAACAACAACAACAAAAACAAGCCACTTTAGTCAAGTCTACTAACTTACTCATGCTACTTTGTAAGTGGGCTTTTTTAGAACTCTCGGAAGGAACCAGTTTCATGCTGGGCTGAGGTGGCTCAGAACGAACTGTGGATGAGGAAGCTGGAGCCCAGAATTCAGACATTCTGGATGTGTTTCATGGGCTGTGAAGAAGAGGGGAGAGCTTTAAGCCTCCTTTTCCACTCTCACCGACGGGGTGGCCCTAGGTTCTACCTATGCTACACTCTGTGAGGAAACTGAGGCCCAGAGAGGTTAAGTACCTTGCCCAAGGTCATACAAGTATCAATTGGCAGAAATAGAACCTAATTAAATTCAGGATGCTTCATCTTACATTTTTTGCTTCTCTTGTGTCTCAGTGCTGCTTCACAAAGATTCCTGTCAGCATCAACGGGATGGAAGATGGGGCTGCATCTTGCCTTTTCGACGGCATAAGCCAGGGAGCAGAATCAGCTACCTGTCTCCATCACTACAGTAAATGCTGTTGCAGTTTACCTATTACTGTCAGATCCTGAAGGACAGAAGGAAAATTTCCAATCCACTGTCCCCTCAGTACAAGAAATGTACCTCCCAGAGGCCCCTAATGCTAGGTTTCACCTCAAAAGAGATGGGAATAAGGGGCGACAGGAGGGTTTGCTCTGTTTCTTTGCAGACAACTCCCCCGGCAGACCAGATCATGGCCAGTGGAGCGAACTTGGCAAGCGGAGGCCCCCATGACATCTGTCAGAGACCTTCACACACACACGGGCTTTATTAGGGACAGGCCCCAGGCGAGAGCAGGCTGGGACAACGTGGTGGAATGTTTACCCGCCTGTCTGCCTGTCCTCTCAACACCCTGGCCTCACACCAGGCAAGGCACAGACCATGTCTCCAGGAAGTAGCCTAGCCACTGCAAGCGCCTCACCTGCCCTCTGCCCGGCCCAGTCATCACCATAGTAACAACCAGGCTGGCCAGACCTGAGGACGCATGAGACACTGAAACTTGGCCCAGATTCTAACAGGGTCTTCTCAATGCTCCTCTGGCTCCAAAAACACACACATACATGCAGTGCTCAGTGATTGTTTTTGAATGACTGTTGAATGAATGAATCCATCCAGCTCCAACAGGGAGTGATCTGAGGAGTTCTCATTCCTCTCACCCAAACCTCTTTCTCCAAACTGAAATGCTGTGGATCCTTGTTAAAAATTAAGTATCTCCTAACTGGGAAAGCACCAAAACAAATATTTTCCATCGGTTTCTTATAACTTATACTGAATGGCATTTAATCTTTATTAGGCACCTACTATTTGCAAACCACTTATATACATCATCTCTGATCCTCACTATAACCTTACAAAGTGGGTATTATACACGTAGCCATCAAGGCTGAGAGGATTAAAGTTGAGCAGCTAATAAGTTGGGAGGGAAGTTCTTGAACCCCTGTACCTTTTGGCTCTAGAATCCATGCAGCGTATCCCCTAAAGGCGGGTTTTGGTGTGAGCTGAGAGGAGGAGAATGTGGGTTTGCTGTGGGCTTGCAGAGTGACAGGGGCGCCACATGAGAAGGGAAAAAGATAAAGAACTAGACACCAGAGGTTCTCAACTTGAGATCCCTGGACTTTCAAAGGATCTGTGGACACAGTTCAGGGCGAGCACGAACTTGGAGAAAACGTTCGTCTTTATTTCCACTAATTCTGACTGAAATGTATTCGATTATGAATATGGACCACAAACCACAGGAGTACAAGCAGTTCCTGTGACTTTGTGTGAATAGAAATCACAGATTTTATCACGTAACAGCTGTCAGAACTTTTCAAAATATGATTTAGACTCATTGCCACCTTGAAATTACAGCACTTATCAGATCCACTGCTAATTCTTATTATGTAATATGCTGATAAAGACCCACTTACAGTACTGTATTTTAAAAGTTTGGGTTTTCTATATTCTTAATGATGTATTTCAATATAAATGACTTCCTTCGCAATCCTACATATTTTATTTTGTGGTTTTAAGAGCCACATTCTATTCTGAGAAATGTCTATAAGCTTTAACAAATTGCCAAAGGATCAATGGCACAGAAAAATTTAAAAGTCCTGGTTTAGAAAACCAAAGGTATAGTTTGTCTACTTTAAATACTACATACCCCACCCCCTCCAACCAATGTTTCATTAAATGCACTCTTTGGCCATTAGCTATTTACCTGGGAGGTTTGATAAAATGTAGATTTCCAGAAAACAAATTGAAACTACAAAAGTAGAATCTTGAGCTTAGGACCTGGGAATCGTTGCTTCCACCCACCCCGCAGCCGAGCTTTTTTGTGTGGTGCCCCTGAGTGGACGTGGCCTCTGCGACAGCATGGCTCGGAGTAGGCTGGACCCCTTAGTCAAGTGAGAACAACCACACAGCTTCACCAGGGGCCAGGGGCTCTGATCCCCTAGGCGATTCACTAAAGTTGCTCAGGAAGAAAAGGAAGAAAAGCTACGATCACTGTTTTTGGATTTAGAGTTTTGCAGATTAGGGGTACGTTAGTTTCTTAGGGCTGTTGTAATAAGTAATCACAAATGGATGGCTTAAAACAATGAAAATGTACTCTTTCACAGGGCCGGAGGCCATAAACCTGAAATTGAGGTATCAGCAGGAGTGGTCCCTTCTAGGGGTTCTGAGGGAAAAATCACGCTTCTCTCCCAGCTTCTGGTGGTTGCCAGCAATCCTTGGTGTTCCTTAGCCGGTAGACTCGTCACTCCAACCCCTGTCTCCAACTTCACGTGGAATTCTCCCCCGTGTGTCTTCGCTTCTGTGTCTATGTGCCTAAACTTCCCTCTTCTTATGAGAAAACCAGTCATGATGGATTTAGGGCCCACTGTAATCCAGTGTGACCTGCCCCCCACCTTAACTCGATTACATCTGTAAAGCCTTAATTTCCAAATGATGTCGCTTTCACAGTTTCTGGATTTTAGCAGGGTGGGTGGGGTGGGGGGAGCACACTATTCAACTCAGTACAAGAGAGACATTTTGTTTTTGTTTTAAATCCTTATGGCTATGGGAGATACAATATAAATATAAATATAAATATAAATATAAATATAAATATAAATATAAATATAAATATAAATATAAATATAAATATAAATATATATATATATAAATATAAATATAAATATAAATATAAATATATATGCCTTACTGTTAAAATGTACAGCTGAAACTTACCAGATTTCGTTAACCAATGTCACCATAAAAAATTAATCAATTAATTTAAAAAATAAATAATGAATAAATAAATCCTTATGGCTAACCTACCTTCCACCCCCAGGAGAGAACTATTAATCTAAAACAGTGCTTCCCCAGACATGGTGTCCAGGATCAGCCTCATGGAGCAACTTGTTCAGAGTGCATATTATTAGGCCTCCAGAATCAGAACCCTGGGGTGGGGCCCAGGAATCTGTGTTTTAATGAGTCCTCCAGGAAACTCGGATGCCTGTGTAACTGTGAGAACCTTTGCTATAAGGGCGACACAGAGAGTATGGGATATGGGTGATCGTCCCTTCTGATGGAATCATCGGTTTGGTTTTCTGATTTTCTATTTTGTTTGTTTGTTTCTTTTGTCGTATTTTAAAGAAAGGCTTAAAGAGATGAGATAACTGCTCTGCCTGAGGTCTGAATTGTCCTGAAGATGGGAAGACTCAGGAGAGGTGGCTCAATCTGAAGTGCTGTGCATCTTCCTGAGATTGGGAAAAGGGATAGTGCTTTGAAAGTCCCTGAGAATGGAGACCTAAAGTACCAGATAGGGGTGACTGAGATGTGCTTTGGGGGACCTAAGGTGGGTACCTGGGGAGACCCTGCCAAGACCCCCTGGGAATGGAGGGGGATGAGAGTCTCCCTTCAACATGGCGCCTGCAGCTCACGAGCAAGGATTTCTCTGTCATGAACTCAAGACGAGAAACTTGACCCTAAATCTCGTTGAATTACTTAATTCCCAGGGCTTCCTTATGTTCCGAAAGAAGAGAGAAGGAACACCTCACCACCACATAACTAAGAATGGGTCTCCTGCCAGGCCCGGCAGGTGGAGATCCAAGCCAGATGTATTTGCTTTAGAAAAATAAAGAAAATGTGACGTGACACTGCTCACACCCAAGTGTTTCGAGCAAATCTGAAATTCCAGCTGGTGAGCATCGGTGCTGGGAATTTAACTCGCTCCATCTTCCCTACAAAGAACAATGGGCTCCTCGGGCCTCTGCCCTAATAGGGAACCAATTCTTTATCCTTTTTACCCCATTAAAACCATCAGTTCTGGCTTGGTGTTGACGAAGGCACAAGACAGCTGGTAAAAGTGCAATAATTAACTTAGGTGTGTCCGAAAAATGATAACAATAATTTATATTTCTCCGCCACCCTCATTCCCCTCCCTGAGCTTTCCAGATTTTATGGCCGTGACTCACCTCCACTACTGCTGTGAGGTAGCTCTGAGGGAGCAGGAGCACTTGTGGCACACTGAATTAAGGCAGAACATAAAAAAAAAAAAAAAAAAAAAAAAAAGCACCCTGGCTAATTACAAGAGGAACACTCCCTGTCACGCGCCATCCGGCTGACTTCATGCTGGGGCGGCAGAAATGCGATAAAACTCCCAAGTTGGTCCTTATACTCTTTAAAGTCAGGTTGCTCAGCCATGATCTCACAGTCATACACCCCCACCAGTGGCCCTGAGCCAGTCTTTGAAATATGACCTTAGAGGGGGCTGGTGACGAAGTAGCCATTTCTGGCGTGGTTCATCGTAAGTCAGTTTTCCTATGAGGTCTCATCCTTCTGGGGCTGCCCGGCAAGGATCCCAGCCACCAGCTGCTGGCTCGACCCAGTGGCGAGGCCACCTGACGGTTCCACAGCAGCACCGATAGCTTCTCGGAGACAATCTACTCTTCTCCCAACTGCCACAGCACTTCTTTCTGTACTGGCTACTTGACATCTAGCCACACTGTTCCTATATTGCTATTCAACCCCATTCAATCAGCAAATGTCTACTTGGTGGCACAATAGCACAGTGGCTGAGAATACAGTGTCTGGATTGAGAAGTACTATGGGTTTATATTCCATGTCTCACCATTACTAGCTGCATGAACTTGGGCAAGTAATTTAATTTGAGCCTTGTTTCCTTGCTTGTCACAAGGAGGAAATCTCACATATCCATGTGGGGTGTGATACAGAGATCAATGCCTAACAGGAGTAAGGACGAAAATTGTAGAATACACACTACCAACAATAGTGGCTGCCTTCCGGGGGCAAGGGACAACACCCATTTAAGTATCTTTCCAATTTCAGAGGGACGGGCATGCTCTGGGTTTGGTGGTTCAAGTGATTGATGGTTTCTGATAGTTCCAAGCTTTGAGATCCTGGAATTGCTTTGGAAGTCATTCTGATGACTCAGCTATCTGTGCATGACCAAAACGTTTCATGAAGATAATTTCAGAGAGAGAAGAGAGTCCTGCACCAGCTCATATTCTCAAAATAGATAATTTTTCTTCAGGAGTTAGTAAAGAAAGCTTTGCCACTCAGCTTCCCGGATTCTTCCCGTTCAGCCTGACCTGAGTTATGATGGTATGTGGGAGTACCTGGCATGGGAGACAAACTGAGTGCTGGACTTGGAGCTCTGGCACTCTCTAGTTGTGTGATCTTCGGGAAGTCGCTCAATGCTCACTGAGCCCGTTTCTCTGTCTATAAGTTTATCAAGTCTAATTTCCTTGGTCCACGTGAGGATCAAATGTAAAAATGGAAGGCAAAGTACATTATGTCAAACCAAGACAGAGTAACCAAATGGCCAGTGGCTCTCACTCCTCTGCAAAAAAGTCACCACCTATCTCTTAATATCTCGATTTAAATCAACAATCATTGAGCCAGCATTGAACAAGAAACACTAAAAAGAAGGATTTTGTGGCTTTGCCCCCAAGAATCTCTCAGACAGGATAAGAAACTTATCTTAGATGCCATCTGAGGCCTCCCAAGCCACCTTTCAAACAATGGGCTTGGACTAGCCAGAAACCATACACCTTGCCTTTCATGGGAACCAAACCCCCTCCATAGTCCCTGCAGGTTGCTCACAGGTGAGCCCTTCATGCTCCTCTGGCCTACTCACTCGTGGTTCTCCATGGATCCATGAGCCAGTACCGTTTTTGTGTCCACGGAAATGCGTCTTGCCTCTAGAATTTCATCTCTACTGAAGATTTGAGAATCCCAGGAAGAGGAAATACTGTGCAGGGTCACGCAGTGTCCCACCAGGTCTGGCTGCAATTCCACCTTCGTCCTGGCACAACCACAGTCATCTCCTTGTGTTATGTCAAGTGTCCCTGCTCCCCTGCCTCCGTCCTCCTGGGCTCATCATCTGCCCCTGAAGAGAACATACCAGGGCATGCTCTCCACAAACATGGGTTCACCCGATAAGAATGTTCACATCAGAACCTGAGAAAATAAAACCTCTTCAGTAGCATCACCGAAGTGCATACATTTCTAGAGCAGCTGTAGGATATAAGTGTCACAGGACAGGTACAAGGTAAGGAGAACGAATGTGCAGAGGTGAGAGTGAGATCCTGACCAGTCATGGCATCAGGGGCTATGCCTGAAGCAGGCCGAAGGACAGGGCAAATGTGGCATCCTCAACAGCAAGACCAGCTGGAGCAAAGACACAGGGCCCGGGAAATACAGGATATGTCCAGGGAGTAGTGAGTGGGCGCATTTGGCTACAATGTTGAGGATAAAAGGTGGGAAAGCTGAAGAGTTTCACAGCAGAGAGCTCCAGATGCCAGTGCGAGGAGTGTGAACTATTTTTCTTTTAGGAAGCGGGATCTCAAAGTATAACAGATGGACTGTAATGAAGAGAAACAGAGGTCAGAGATACCTGTGAGGAAGTTGCATCAGCCGCTTGAAAATGCAAAAGGAGGACCTGGGACTGGAAGCAGAGCAAGGGCAAAGGAAATAAAATGATGAGAGTTTGAGAAAAAGAAACACAGAACACGAGGCACTTGGTTTCTGAGTAGAAAATAGGATGAGAGAAAGGGAAAAACCAAGAGGAAGCTGGGATTTTAAGCCTAAGTAAGGGGAGAAATGGGGGCATGAGGAGGGTATTAGTTTGGGGAGGGAAAAGATGAACTCCGGGCCTGGAGCGACGGGGAGCCTGGGAGAGAGAGCCCTTCTCCTGCCATTTGCCTCTGCCAGCCCCTAAAAGCCTATGCTCGGAACCTCAATCAAGTCCAAAATCAATAGCCAAGACTGCCTGGATGCCATCCAGACTGCAAGAGCCTTGAGTCCTATGTTCTTTCTGGATCCTCCTGAGGCTGGTCACACCTGTGGTGCTAAGTGAGGACTTGACTCATTACCCAACATCTTCCCGTGAAGGAGAACATCGTGCAGATTATCTCATCTCATCCTTCATAAGACACACTTTCACCTCCCCTGTCCTGCACGGAGGAACTGGGGCTATGAACCTTGAGACTCACGGTAGTTCGCACACCAGCAAGCAGCACGAGGCTGCAACACAGGCCCTGGGAGGCCCCATCTGCTCCACTGAGCACAAATCGTGTAATGGGAGAAAACCAAAGGCAAAAGAATTGAAATCTAAAGTCTGGTCCAAAGTGGAAAAGCCCAAATGTACTCACTCTCCAGGAATCAACAAGCCTGTGTTGACTTCTAGTGGTGGGTGAGACACTGGACCAGGCATCTTGGAGAAAGCAAAGTGTTGGCTGAGCTCTCCACCCTCAAAGTCCCTCCAGCTTCACTGGGCAGACAAGACTCAAGGCAACAACAAACGAATACTAGTGTAATGAGTACCGGATGCTCTTTTATTATCTTCATAGCACTTACCTCTAACTGAACTTACCTCCTTGGCTGTTTGCGTGTTTACTGGGTGTCTTTCCCCACTGGCAGCGAGTGATGGCAGCTGTTCCTAGTGACTCCCCAATGTCTAGAAAAGTGCCTGATGCCTGTAGGCACTTAATAAATGCCTGTTGAATGAATGCCAAGAATGTGTCCGAGTAGGAAAGTGGGAGGGAAGCCGAGAGAAGTAAAAGGTGGGCTAAGACTTCACAAAGAGGAGGAGTATGAAGGATTTGAAGTCCAAGAAATAAGATAAAGTAGAGAGGTAGATGCAGGTCACTGTGGGCCTTTGGGAGGAGAGCACCACTTTTTTTCACCTTTTCTCTACCTGTCTCCAACACACTTACCACTCAGTCCCTTCTCATCCACTCCAACTCCACCCCAAAGCAGAGACATACTTATGATTGATGAAACAGAGCTTTCGCTGGGCCTGCCTAAAAGGTCAAGAACAGAAGTTGGGTGTCTTCTGCGTCCCCCTTATTTCTGCAGTGCCAGGGACCTGAAACACACTCTCCTCCATCTCTCAGCTGCTGTTTCTTCCTAGAAACCTGGAGCTCAATCCTTTTTGAAGAAGGTCATCTTTCTTTTTCTCTGATACTCTCCACCCTGCCAGCATGTGCTGATACAAGCTTTTGACTCCCTTCACCATCCCAGCTCTGGTAAGTCTAGAGCAGTTCCACTCTGGCACTGGGGTGAGCATCTGCATTATGGTCTGTCAGCTTCTCTCAGTGTGTGTGGTCATCCTTTACCCTGAAGTGGTAAGACCCCAGATTCAGGGTCGGACATTGATGGGGTAGATCCTTTTGCTGATTTGGCTTGGTAGCCTGTTTTATATCTGACTCCCTGGAAGCAGAGCCTGAGACAAGGATTTAGGTATACATAATTTATTAAGGAAGTAAGGAAAGCAGGAGAAGGAGAAGGAGAACTAAGCCAAGATATAATACGATCTCAACTGGGGTCTAGCTTAAGCCCAACCACACCACATGCTCAGGAGCATGAATTGTACCTCAGAGTGGATGCCACTTTGAAACAGGTGTCAGGCTTTTGTATCCCCTGTTGGTTACTCATTAGATATAGACAGCAGTGGGCAATCGGGGGAGCTCATATTCTCCCAAGTGAAGAGACTTCCATGGGTAAAAACAAATCTCTGGAGAAGGAGGCGGCTGTGAGCCCTTAGCAGGCAACACCCAAAGCAGCTGGAGTATGAACATACCAGCTTGGTCACAGGGATCTGGGTGGGAATATGAACAGCACCCACTCCAGACTCCTCGGGGCCACTTTGCTTAAGAAAATGAAATCTCCATGGGGTAGAGCCTGGATCTACTGAAGTTTGCAACGAGGTTTGAGTCAGGGTCCCAGCAAATAATTCAGGGATGTTTGGCCTTGTTTTATCCTGTGAACATTTATTTCCATAGAGACCTTTCCTGGAGGGGTTCAGATACCACTGGACTTTTGGCCTGACACCATCTTAGTCTCATCCCCATCTGCAGCACCATTGGAAGCATCTCATTTTGACATTGCTTCTCTGAGTGAGAGAAATGCCTAAGGTAAACAAAAAGAACAGTGTGTACTCTACTCTCCATGAAATCAGTATTCATAAGGCTTGAGTAGAAGCGATACACACTCGACAGGGCTTCCTCAGGAACCCCTCTCCAGGGCAGTCTCTATGCATGTGGAGACCTGACCACAACGGAAAAACAAATAAACGAACAAACAAACAAAAACACCAAAAATCTTAGTTTGGGGAGGTTGATTTTTAAGCGGAAGAATCTTAACCTTTCAGCTAACCACCTAAATGGATCGCAAACACCCCACTCAAACAAATAAACAAACAAACAAA
>CM053503.1:9767511-9786986 GCA_028627145.1 Eidolon dupreanum
ACCAGTGGTTTGCTTAGCTTTCCTAAATTTTTTCAGAGCTGACCCTCCCTGAATTAGGTTTCAGAGTAAGACATAAATGTCCTACACCACGACATCCCTCCTATTTTATTTACTGTGTTAGTCTGGGTCCTCCAAGAAGCAGCCATCAAGACTGGATTGAATGTGCAAGAATTTCATGAGGGGAAATACCTCCAAGAAAAAATGCAAAGGGATCAAAGCAAGGCTGGGACAGCTGTCAGACCACAATGCAGGGCTGATCCTGAGTGAAGGAGAGAAAGAAGGAGGAGTAGATAGAAGTGTCTTAGAGCACCAAGCCCTCTAAGAAAAGTTTGATCAAGTCGTCAGGGAAACTTCAAGCCAAAGCTGACCATCAGAGGAGCCCCGTGTCATCAGAAATAAGCCCGTCTTATTAACCTTGCAGCTCTTAGTTGCTGGCTGGGAGCAGGCATTGTGAGGCACCTTAAATCTCCAATGAAGCCAGCCAGGTTAGAGATATTTGGATTATTGACCAAGGATGATTTCTATTGATCCAACTCTTTATGTGATGGGATTTATAGGTACTTCTAGAGCCTATTCTCTAATCTCAACTCCAGGTGGACTTCTGAAGGTCTTCGTTGTCTATACCCATGGTTATAGTTTTGCATCCTTTTGTACCACTTCATAGTCACTTACCTCACCCCACCCCTGGCAGGCCTAAAGCCTTAGGAATGCTGGTAAGAAAAAAAAAATGTCAACATATCATCTTTCTCCTCTTTGGCCATGAATAGGCTCCGTACCACAATATAGTTAGTGATTAGTTTATGAAGTTTCCACCCCACCATAGAGATTATCTACTACCCCTCCAGTAACACCTCCTTCATGGAAGACTTTTGCACATAGCGCTGAGTCCCTGTTTCCCCTAAGCCCTTCCACCATCTTGGGTTTCTGTCACGTGGATAATCTCCTCATCCTTTGACTTCCGTCTCCTCCTACCTCCACTGCACTCCTGCGTCCATCATGCATTCTTGTAGCCACACCTGGACCTCAGCTTCAGGAGAGATGGCTCTTCCTCTGAAATCTTAAAATCAGACAACTCCTTTTCTGCCCAAAGCCTCACATTTCAGAAATTATCCAAGGGTGGGGCACAGACCGTTTGAAAGAGAATGTCCTGAGCTATGTGTTAAATACGCACATCCCAGCCCCCACCTCAGATCTACTGGTTTAGAATTTCTAAAAGAAGTACTTAGAAATCTACATTTTTAAAAAAACTCCCTAGATAACACTTACGCACAGTTCCATTTAAGAACCACTCACTACCTATCAGCCCGGCCGGCATTACTCTCACCACACCTGGACTTCAAACCCACAGAGCCCTCTGGGCCCTGACTCCTCTGCATCCATTCTACCAGCTCTTCTTGTCACTGTTTCCCGCCTGTCCAGCACACACCCCATGTTCCACCACTTCAACTCTCTTGACAATTTCAGTTTTCTTGCCCAATAAGCTACCCTTATCCAGCAAAACCCTGGCCCTAGGACAATCCAACTACTGAGCTTTTCACATTGGGGCTCATTGATTTATTTATCCTTTCACTAAAATGTTGCTTAATGCCCAAAGCATTCTAGTCATTATATAAAGTAATAGAGTGAGTGAGTGAGTGAGTGAGTGAGTGAATGAGTGAGTGAGTGAGTTTAAGCCACGATCATTTGCCCTTAAGGAGCTCATGGCGGAGTGGGCATGCTACTTCAGTGAAAGAAGTAAGCACAGGGCATTATGGATGCATGAAGGAAAGGATGCCAACCCAGTCTGGGCTGAAGCAAGATTAGGAAAACATGCTGGATGAGGTGTCTCAGATGAGTCAAAGAACAGTGAAAAGGGGGTAGAAAGAAAAAGTGCAGAGGGGAGGCAGTCCAGGCTGCAGGGAAGTGAGAACAGCAGAGCAGGTGTGGAACGTGAAAAGCAAGTCAACGCTGCTGAAGCGTGAAGTTCACGGCATGGAGGGGTGATAATATTTTCCAAACAAAAACCCAGGATATATGGCCCCAATGAGGTGGAATGTTCCAAATCAGGAATGTCTCAGAAAATACCAGAGATGATGTCACCAATACACTGGTTAGTTAGGGCTCAATCTACCGCCTCTTGCACACACTCCAGCCCCTACACACCCCTCAAATCCTCACTCAAAACCACCAGACAATAAAACTCACCATGCAAGATTCTTGGAGACCTTCTCACATCAACCCTAGTAGTATTTATAACAGTGAAAAATAAAGAATACCCAAGCATCCATTAATGAGAGATTGGCTAAACATGAGAAAATCCTCACAACATATATTTTTTAAATAAAGCAAGTGTATTCAGTTTATCCTACATGACCTCTGTTTTTTTATTTTAGGTCTACATGTATATATGGTAATGTGATATATCATCACAGAACAGAATAAATGATTAGGTTCCAATTTTTTACTAGTCCTCCTCTGATCTATTCTTCCTGCCATAGTCAGATGGATATTTCTAAAATGCAAATCTTATAACTGCCTCAAACCCTTTAAAGTCCAGACTCCTTTATCATGGAGACCAAAAGCCAATATCATCTGGCCCCTTTCCAACACCTGTCCTTCTATACCATCTCTCCCCTTCAGGCTTTCGCACATGCTGTCCCTTCTCCTAAAAGGCCCTTCTCCATTCTCTTCAACTTCCTGACTAGCTTTGCTCATCCTTCAAGATGCAAGTTATGTGTTACTGACTGTGCATAGTCCTCAACCACCATCACTGTCAAGCCATAATCGGGTATCCCTCCTGCATGCTCCCATCACACCCTGTGCTTTCCTCATAGCACTCTTCACATTGTGTTGTAGTTGTTAGCTTACTCACCTCTGTGCTTTGCTAGAATTGAACTGCCTTGATGACAGAAACCATGTCTGTCTTACACATAGAAAAAAGTCTGCGTTAGTTATCTATTGCTGCACATCACATTCCCCTTAAACTTGGTGGCTTTAATCAACAAACATGTATTATCTCATACAGTTTCTGAGAATCAAGAAACCAGAAGTATGTTAACTGTGTGACTCCAGCTCCAGAGACCATGACTTCATGGTCTCTCATGAAGTTATAGTCCAGATATTGGTGCGGGCTGCAGTCATCTGAAGGCTTGGCTGGGGCTGGAGAACTCATTTCCAAGATGGTTCACTCACATGGCTGTTGGCGGGAGGCCTCAGATTTTGTCACCATTTGCATGTCTTTATTAGGTTGTTTGAATATCTTCGTGATATGGCAGCTAGCTTCTCTCAGGGAGAAGAAACCAAGAGAGAAAGCAAGGACGTAATAGATTCAACATCTTTTAAAAATCTCAATTGTATATATAAGAAAACACAGAAAAGTCAAGTGATGTGACACAGCTAGTCAGCATCAGAGGCATTGTTTGAAAACAGGCAGCCTGTCTCCAAAGCTCTTGTTCTTAATCATTATGCTATACTGCTTCTCTAGGCAAATCGGCACATATTTTCTTCCCTAAATTACCTAGTTTCTGGTTCATACCATATGCCAAGTACTGTGCTAGATACTTTAGGAAACATTTCAGTCATGCACACATGTCCTCCTCCCCCCAAAAAATCCCCAAGATTCTGGGGTATCCATGGTTTGGAAAGAGAAGGGTAGCCAAAGCTTGTTGACTTCACAAAGCTAGTTTCATAATCTGGTTTCATGGGAAGTGCCAGATTTCTCTGGAGAGGTAACCTGAGCTTAGCTATGTCAGGGCTCTTGAACCAGCAAAGCCAGTATCACCGCTGCTAAAGCAGTATGCTTGCCCATCAGCACCTCCACCCCAGGAGATGAGGCTGGGACCTGAGTGTGCAGGGTGAGGCTGACAGCTGCAAGTTGGGCCTGATGATTTCATTAGAGAACCATTTTATAGCTGCCTTCCCCAGGCTGCAAGAAATCTTGGAGGGAAACAGCCCAGCAATGAAATCACCAGTGAGGCGCCAGGCACAATGGCACCCTTGTAGGATGTAGCTTGTGATCTCACGGGTCTAGAAACACTGAGCCATAATCCCTGACCTAGCCCAGCCCCACCCAGGTGCAGCCCAGCGCAGCCTGCAATGTCCATGAACTGGTATTAATCTCCTCCAAATCCAAAGAAACAGGCACCATTCCCTGTAGAAGAATTTTTCAACTTTTGCCTTGGTTTAAATATTATAAGAAGAAAACTTGAATGTTGTCCCACTGAATTACTATTTACCTTAATCTGAATATAGGAGTTTTTCATATTCCACTACACCATATATACTAAAGGACAATTCTTTATTCTTTTATAAAACATTTTCCCCAGCTTATACAGAGAGGATCTAGAATTTAGACATATAAAATGCAGCAAGATAACATGAATTATATCAGCATGAAAGAAGAGAAACCAAGATTGGAAACTTAAATGGAGCAAGGAACAAGGCAAATACAGAAAATGTATACTATGAGGTACTTTACACTTGGTATGGATGGTTATGTTTTGGTTCTGAGATTCCTAGTAACCAAAGTAAAGAAGGAAACCTAATCAAATCCAAAAATCAGTGTTCAGTACATTTCTTGTGAGTATATTATACTTCAATAACTTTTTTTTTGCAAATTATAGTGTTCATGAGTTAAATTAGCCAGTTGCTCAACCAAAACATGGCTACCAGAAAAAGTTTATTCCAACATTTATCATAAAGAGAATGCTAAATGAGGTAGTAAATAATATCCTTATTAAAATCTCTTGGTGCAGGCCAACAGTGTTACTCTAAAAATCAGGGGTTGGCAAACTACAGTCCATGAGTCAAACCTAGCTCTCAGCATTCTTTTGTAAATAAAGTTTTACTAGAACAGAGCTATGCTCACTTTTTTTACATATTGTCTATGGCTACTTCTGCACTACAAAAAGCCGGTGTTTAATAGTTGCAATAGACCTTATAAAGATGACATACTCAGAGGGGATCACCACAGTGAGTCATACTCTTGCATAATCCTCTCCCCTTGAGTGTGGGTGGAACCTGTGATTTGCTTGGGACCAATAGATTACAGCAAAGGTGATGGGCTGCCACTTCCTTGATTCAATTACATCATATGGCAAAGGTGACAGGAGATCACTCCCTTGGTTATGTCACTTTATGTAAGACTCCATCTTCACTGACTGGCCTTGAAGAAGCAAGCTGCTATTATGTGAAATGCCTGTGAAGAGGGCCAGGTGGTGGGGAGCTGCAGGTGATCTCGGGAGCTGAGGGCTTCAGTCCTACAACCACAAGGAACTGAATTCTGCCAACAACCATGTGAACTTGGCTGTCACTTCTTCTCAAGTCCAGGCTCTGGATGAGAATGAAGGCCAGCCACCTACTTGATGGTAGCCTTGGTGAGACCCTGAGCAGAGGACCCAGCTCAGCTCAGCCACAGCCAGACCCCAGGCAAGTGAACCTGTGAAATAATAAGTGTGTATTGCTTAAAGCTGCTAAGTTTGTGGTAAATTGTTACTCAGCATAGGACACGAACATACCCTTTGACTTATACAGCCTGAAATATGTTTTATCTGGCCATACATAGAAAAAAAAAATGCTAATCCTTGCACTAAAACACAATTCAAAAAAAAAAAAAATGATTCTATGAGGAGTATATGAAGTTTTCAAAACACCATGAATAGAAGTAATAAGAATGTTTAGAGGCCCTACTCTGGGTCAGAGCCATTGACATTGAAACAAGAGAGTATATGACACTGAACAGGGCCCATGAAGGCAAGTGAACCAGTTACGGTAGTCCCCCTTATCCGCAGTTTCGCTTTCCACAGCTTCAGTTACCCATGGTCAACAGCAGAACAAAAATGTTAAACGAACAATTCCAGAAATAGACAATTCATATGTTTTAAAGTGAGTGCTATTCTGAGCAGCGTGATGAAACCTCACGCTCTCCAGCTCCATCACACCCAGGAGGCGAACCATCCCTTTGCCCGACATATCCACACTGTGTACACAGCTGTTATCTTGGTTATGAGATCAACTGTCATAGCATCTCATGCTTGTGTTCAGGTAACCTTTAAAGCACAAGACTAGTGAGGCTAGTGATTCAGATATACCAAAGAGAAGCCATAACATGCTTCCTTGAAGTTAAATGTGAGTCCAGTACAATAAAATATTTTGAAAGAGAGGGAGGTAGGGGGAGAGAGTGAGCACATTCACATAACTCTTATTACAGCATATTGTTATATTTGTCACTGTGGGGCTTTTGGCAGAGTTTCTGGAGGTGAGGTATTCTAGGAAGCTTGATTAATATACAGAAAGAAACAACGTGTAGTACATGGTGAGTGCTCAAAAATGTTATTATTAGTATTCCTAACTGGAAAGTAAAAGACATCCTTTATTGTGGGGACAAGTTGTCATCGTGGGGCTTTTGGCAGAGTTTCCGGCAGTGAAGTAATCTAGAAAGCGTGAAGCATTAGAGGAAGGTGAAGGAAGGTGAGACTGGTCTTCCAGGAAGAGAGTCGTCTTTCTAGGCAGAGGGAAGGGAAACACAGCAGTCATACGTTCCTAAAATGAGAATAAGGGTCAAGGCTTAATGGGTTGGTTCCCAACTCCAACAGCACTTTAAAATCCCGTAGGGATAGATTTTGTTTAATGCTGAAGGCCAGACCCCATGCCTGACTTATTGAACCAAAATCTCTGGGACGGAGCCCAAATGTGGATATATTTTTATTAATTTCCTCAAGTGATTATAATGTGCAGTAATGTGCAGACTGAGAAGGACAATTATTTCAAAGTGCTCGAGGTCTGGGGCCTGGGCCTCATCTCATCTCTGTCTATGCAGAATCCACAATAAGGCCAAAATCAAGGTCCTTAGCCAAAATCCAACAACGTCGTGACCACTGGTACAGAGTTGGAAGGTGCACTAATCATCCATATACTTCTACATACCTCCCTCATCGACAGAACCATGTGCTAAAATAAAAGACAAGAGACGAAGGTAAAGATAGCCTCGATCTACTAGAATTTCTTGAACGCACTAGAAATTAGAATGCATTAGAAAAATGCTCTAGAATGGATTTAAGTCTTCAAACACGTGCTCCAGCAGCTTCTTCTGCCTCCTTCTTCACGCCTTCGCCTCCCTGCTCCAAACCGAAGCCAGTCTCTGCTAACAGTGCACACATGCTGTGGTGCTGCTCACCTGATTTCCAGCCACCGCCTCACTGGAGGTGGCAAAGCCTGAACGACCCAACAAGGAGGTAATGAACCATTAAGATGGACTTTTGTTTCCATGCATGTCCCCTTCCAATCCTCAAGCAGTCAAATCAGATAGAAGCAGCAAGTCTTAACCTCTCTCCAGGTGAGGAAACGGCTCTGAGTGTGAGAAGACAGGCCAGCACCCTGCCCAACTCACCTTGGAGCTTTCTTTTTCACACCATTTCATTCAGTCCCAACATTTCCCAGCAGAAGACAGACTTCCCACTTTGCAGTAAAAAATATCAGACCTGTGACCGGTTCCCACGGGCTTCAAATCTTCCCCCATCTATCTCAGCTGAGTCAGGACTTTTGCCTATTCGGGGGCCTTTTTAGGTCTCTTTCAGAAGCTACTTTAAGGGTTTCAAGTACAGAGACAATTAAAGCAGGGAACTGGTTATAAAGGTGTTGGGAGGGCCAGAAGAGCAAAGGGAAGCAGACAACTTTTCCTTCAGGATCACGAAGCTGCTGGGAACCCTGGACTAGAGTTGCAGCCCCAGCAACACTGCTGATGCTGCCAGCGATGCCAGGGGCGTCATAGCTGCGTGCGGTCAGTGACCCCAGCAGCCCACTGCCGGCAACAGACACAAGTGCTTCTCTCACTTTATCAGCCAAAGCAAGTCACAAGGTCAGCCCAGATTCAAGGATGGGCAAATGGGTTTCACCTCTTGACGCAATGAGTTACCAAGTCATTGCCATGTTCTTAACGTTTGTGCCCTCACCCCACAATAACAATTCACATGTTGAAACCTAACCCCCAAACTGATGGTATTAGATGGGGCCTTTGGGAAGTGCTTAGACCGTGGGGGTGGAGGCCTCATGAGTGGGCTTAGCGCTCTTATAAAAGAGACCCCACGGAGCTCCTTGGACCCTTCTGCCTATGAACCAAAAAGAGTGACCTTGCCATACACCAAATCATTCCAGCACCATGATCTTGGACTTCTCAGCCTCCAGAACTGTGAAAAATAAATATTTGTTGTTTATAAGACACTCCATTTATGGTATTTTCATTATAGCATTGAACAGACCAAAAGGATTATTTCATGAGGGGCACAGGCACAGAGGAATTATTAACTGGGACCGTAGAAGCCATTGATCAGATCTGGCCTGCTGGAGCCCCTCCCAGCGCCTCCCACAGGGCCTTGCACCAGGGGGGAGCCCACTCTGTGAGGTCGCGGGCTCAGGAGGGCAGAGGCCTTGTCAGTTTTGCTCCCTGCTCTCTGTAACACCTAGCAGGGGCTGAATGTTTGAATGTGTTCATCAACTACAGGTATGGGAAAATAAAGTGTGTTCTCATCTCTTCGGGTGCACGGTTCCGTGAAAACACAGCTGCCTCCCTCTCGTCGGACTAAGTCTCCACGAGCACCATGTGCAGAAGGGTGGCTCACAGATGCCTCTGCGGGACGATGATTTGAAAAATTCCTCGAACTTAATATCACCATGGATTCCGGGATCTGAAAGATTCTCCCCGCTTGCCAAGAGAAGGAAGTCTCTCACCACCAAGGCCCCCCTTTTGTTGCTGGAGTGGTAATGTTTGGGGAGAACAGAGCAGACGGAGCACTTCACCTTTCTTTCCATGACATAGAGCGTCTAAGAATGTGCGGTTGCTCCAGCCGGCGGTGACGGCGCGTGAGCTGAGCGTGGGCCGGGGTGTCAGCCCCCAGCACATGCTCCGGGGCTGCAGCGCCGGCTTGCTGGTAGGCAGCAGGGGGGCTTCCTCATGCATGAAGAAAAGAGGCTCCAAGCCTCTCCACAGCTGAGAATGTGGATCAGCTAGGATGTCTCAAGGTGGACAAGCATCTTGCCTCCAGCTTCCGGTGCACACACATATGCACACACACGACCTGAAATCGGCAGCTCTGCTGGGTCCCCAGGCTCCCCCACTTTCATGTCCTCTGTCTTGATCCAGGCCTATATTTGAATCTCCAGTCAGGTGACACTCCTGACATTTGAAGACTGGTGAGGGTCCAGCCTCAAGAATCTACTGGACTGTAGCTTGCATGCTGAGATCCTGCACCTTGATTTCTGGTTTGGCATCAACCCCCGCCCCCTCCTCCCAGCCCCACCATCCACACCCAGCTTTGGTTCACACCCTGAGGCTGGTGCTAGTCCCAGTTTCCCCTCAGGACCCAGGTTTCAGTCTCCAACACTCCAACCACAGCCTCCTCCCTCCCTGGGGCTAAGTTATATGTTCAGCGCCAGCCACAGCATCCCGTACTCTCACTCCCTCGGTGCCTCCCGTCTAGAAGAGAAAGAGACCTACCCCTGTTCAGGACCCACCAGTGGAGCCTTCTGAGGGGGCATCTGTGCTATAAAAGACAGACCCTTCTGAGGCCTGGGAGTCCGGGGCACTTTAGAGAGATGGAAATGTCCTGTAGACAGTTGTCAAAACTCATTGTCCTATAGGTTCAAAACCAGTAATTTTTACTATGCTTCAATAACTCGGGCTTGAAAACATTTTTTTTAAAGAAGTCTTCACGGTCAGTTCTCTGACTTTTCTACCCACTCCGATTAATCCTCATGCGTGGTGGGGAGGAGTATTTTAGGGTGATACTGGATCAAAGTGGTGCTTTAAAGGGCAATGCTCTGCTTTAACAAGAGCTCCTTTGGGTCTTGTATCTTGTGGCTGGTCTTCTAGAAAGTGGGAGCCAGGGCAAAGGGCACTTAGCAACTGTGATGGTTAATGTTACGTGTCAGGTTGGCTGGGCTCCGGGATACCTAGATGGCGGGTAAAATAACATTTCCGGGTGTGTCCGTGAGGGTGTTTCTGGAACAGATTTGGTTCAGTAGACTGAGTGAGGAGGAGAGCCCTCACCAACGTGTGTGGGCCTCATCCAGTCCGCTGGGGGCCAGGATAGAAAAAAGAGTGAAGGAAGGATGAGTTCGCTGTCCATCTTCTTGAACTGGAACAGTTATCTTTTCCTGCCCTTGGATGTCAGAGCTCCTGGTTCTCGGGCCTTCGGTCTCTGGAACTTTCACCAGTGGACCCTCAGTTCTCAGGCCTTTGGCCTTGGACTAGTTGTTACCGCATCGGTCCCCTGTTTCTCAGGCCTTCAGATTCAGACAGGATTATATTATCAGCTTTCTTGGTTCTCCAGCTTGCGGATCCCAGAGTGTGGGATTTCTCAGCCTCCATAGTCACGTAAGCCGATTCTTATAATAAATCTCCTCTTATATATATGTATATATCCTATTGGTTGTGCTTCTCAGGTGAACCCTGAGAAACAGAGGGGGTGGGAGAGAAGCAGGGAGATGCTGAAAATGTTTCTTCCTGCCTGAAATGCTCAGGACAAAGGCAGTATTGCAGGAGAAGAGGGGTGTGACAGGGAGGAGAGACGGAAGCTAAAGGACAAGGGACTCCAGACACCCAGGAAAGGGAGATTCAGCATTGTCTAAAAAGCCATCCGAGAAGACTAAATGTTTGCAACTTTCTCTGGACCCTGTGTCCCCAAGCAGTAATGATCCCCATGCTCTGATGCTAGTGAGACCTTCATAGCCAGGGTTGGGTGTCTGATTGTGGACCTGCTGCTTCACCAAAGGGGAGAGAAGTCAAGGTGGGGTTTGTCACTGTCACACCAAAGCAGGAGACAGGCTCGAGCACAAGGTCGTTGTGCCACTACCCAAATTCTAACTAAATCAGCCAGTCCCAGCCACTAGCTCTCAACAAAACCTGACAAATAGCCCCTTGCGAATGGTTCTATCACCTTCCAGCTCTGCTGAGTCAAGTTCAGTCCCAGGAGACAAATGATTGAGATGTTTGCAAACTCCTCCCTGGAACTCATTCCCTCCAGAAAGTGAGAATGGATCAAAAGGCACAAAGATGAGAAAGAGAAAGGAAAGTGAGTGAATGGATGTAACAGAGGCTGGACAGCTGGACAGGACCCCAAAGGTTATGGGGCTGAAATCATCACTCCTCAGTGAGGCCCCAGAAAAGAGAACTACACCTCTGGATACTCCTCTTCTTGTAAATTCTTTCCATGTTGGTGACAGCCAATTTGTATCCATCTATCTTTATGAATCTTCCTAGTACATAAACATGTAGTGAAAAAGAGACTAAGCTGAAGTCCGGATCTCTGGCAGAATCCTCATCAGAAACAGAGGTGAGGGCTCTCCTCATACTACATTAATTCTCGGATGCGTTTTTTAAAAAATTATGGCAACTATGTATTTGACAAAACATAGTATGAGAAAACATACGCTTTGTCAAATACATAGTTGTCAGATTGCTGCGGAGGTCACAGTGAGGGCATAGGTCTTCCAGAAGACATGCAAAAGAATGTTCATAGCAGCATTAGTTGTTAGAACCCTGAGCTGAAAACAACCCAGCTGTCTATCAATAGTACAGTGGTTAAATTAATTGTGCTATATTCAGAAAACAGACTGTAATACAGCAATGAAAAAGAACTACCAGATACGGGTGACATGGATAAATCTCACGTACATAATGTTAAGCAAAAAAAAAAAAAAAAGGCCAAATATAAGAGTACATGCCTACAATTTCATTTATAGAAAGCTCAAAAATAGGTAAAAACAATCTATGATGATAAAAGTGTAAATAGAAGTTGCCCTTGGGGAATGACTAGAAGGGGCGAAGAGACTTCTGGGTATTCACATGATCTATTTATTGATGTGAGTGCTGATAACATGAATGCATCCGTGTAAAATGTATCAAGCAGTACATTTTAAGTTAGCAAACTTTATGTATATTGTATTTTAATAAGATATCTGATAATCCATATATCTCTATATCAGCATCTACATCTACATGTAGAGATAGAGCTAGAGATAGAAATAGAGATAGAGATAGTCAGGCTCTAAGGATTTAACACTTTAAAATTGTACAATCCATGTCCTTATGGAACTTATGAGCAAGTGGAAAGACATTAAGCAAATAATCACCCAAAAACATAAATAAAAGCAAACTGTGGTGCTATGAAAAGGAAGTGGGGGAGATAGTAAAGGTATCTGTCATGTGTCAGAGATGGCAATATATACAATCTAAACATTCTCCAGGTTTTATTTGACCTTTGAGAAGTCCTCTAATTGCAAAAATATGACAACTCCAACCTACAGATCTATACTTTGGGGTTATAGACAGGGTTTTTTCTCTTGTGCAGAATTAGGTGAATAATGTTAAATAGCTAGTGGTTCACCCAACTCATTTTTTCTTCCTGGACACTAAATTAGACTACATTCCCCAAACTCCCACGACCTCAGGCATGCCACATGACTGAGTCCTAGCCAATGGAATGTGAAAGAAAGAGAGGTGTGAGACTTTTAGGCCTGGACCTCCAAGTTTTTGTCTCCTCTTCTGGCTCGATGTAGGTGAGCCACACAATAAAGATGGTAGAGCCACAAAAATGGAAGGAATCTGGGTCCCTGAGTCATAGCTTAAGAAATAGCTGCTTACCAATCAGAAACCCTTGTTTTGGACTTCCTGTGAGCAAGAAATTTCTCTTGGATTAAGCAAAAAAAAAAAAAAAAAAAGGAGAAAAAAGGATATATGTCATTTGTCCGTAACAAAAATTGCAAAAAGGCAAAAGAATATATGGAAGATAAGTTAAGGGGCAACTGTGGGAGTTTAGGCATGGACTCAGGCCTGGTGATGGAAAATGGTTTATAGATCTTAGTTTTTGAAATTATAATTTAACAGCAGCCTTGGTTAAAAAAAAAAAAAAACTATATTCATAGTAAACAAAAACAATAACAAAAAATAAAACCCTCTGTGGCTGACATACATTCATCCATATACTTTGATATCCTTTGATTCATCAATATTACATTTGAAATTAACCCCTCAGGCCTCTTTAAATTCAGAATCTAAATACTTTTCTGAATCAGTTTTGGCCATGGGCAGTCACATTGAGTGTTATATCGGGAGTCATGCGCTACTTATCCTAATGGTTAATATTTATTGAGCACTTGCTATTTGCCAAACCTCCTTCTTAGCATTTACTTGGACTGACATATTTGATTCTCATGACAATTCTGTAAGGTAGATGCTGTTGTTTCCCCCATGGACAGTTGAGGATACTGAGGCAGAGAGAAGTGCCCTAAGCTCCCTATGTATTGAAGGACAGGGAGTATGGTGCTAGACCTGCATGTTAACAAATAGGCTGTAATTTTTCTCATGATCAAATCTTTGACCTTGATCTTTTTGGAACCTTTGACTAACACAGTATTATCCAGACATATCAAAGAGTACTGGACTTTGTTTGCATTTCCGATCTGGTTAAATTAATGGTTCTGTTTTTTCCTTAACTGAAGTATACATTCCTGGAAGTTAAATAGCTTCTCTTTAAAGTCAGCTGGAAGCCTGTGACAGCTAGACGTTGAGTGCTCCATGTTCTTCATGACACATGAATCAGTCACAGCAACTACTGTTGGCTCTAAAGAGTCTATGCTGAATTCCAAAATATTTGGCTGTTTCAACAGCACTAGTGGCATTTCCTGATATATAATGGAAAACCTGAGAATTCAGCAAGGTCTTCTTTCAATGCCTAATCCTTACATAACTTTTTTGAGGAAACTTCATGAAGGGAGCGACATTAAGGAGTAGTCAGCCCTGTAAGGTGCCACCAAATCAAGTAACTCAACTGAAGTGGCAATCAGATGAATGGAGGAAGGCTGCATATGTGCTGGAGATGACAGCTCTGTTACAGCTGACTGCAATGCTAGGCAGCTGATGAGTTTCTTTTGACATCTATTGTAAGATGCATCCACTTTTCATAAGAACATAGAATATATGAAATATCAAATTTCAGATTGAGGGGAAGTAGGGTATTCTGGAACTAAAATCCCCCTTTTCTTTAGCTAAGAAGTTGATCTCCTCTTTGACGGTATCCTGTCTCTTCGCCTCTCTAGTCTGGCTTTCCTGCATCCAATTCTAGACTTTCAAACAGTTTTCTCTGCCTCAATTACCCTCATGTCCCTCTAACCCAAATACATCAACCATAAGGTAAATGCATTCTAAATCTTTTGAAGACTGTGAAGGCAGGGGGGGGGGGGGCGGATGCTGGTGTCAGGTAGTATTGTCTCATACTTTATTACAACCATTCATTAGCCTTGTGAGTATAAGCAGGTTGCTGTGAGTTCAAGTTCAAATGTGAGAGAACATAGAAATAATTTAACATGGAGTCTTGCACTCAGGGATTTATCAATGAATGTTAAGCTGGTATTATTACTATTAATATCATCATCATAGTAGATCTCTTAGCTCTGATTAATCAAGACCCTTAGTCAATTGGTTAAATCGAAAAGTCAGATCAAGTGTCAAATTAATAATAAAAAAGATATATTCAATTGTCTAATTCTACCTATAATGAGTAGCTTGCAGCAGACCAACATTTATGCCAAGAAAAAGTAGAAAAGCCAATTAAAAAACAAAAATAAATCTGAAGTCATGAGGGAGTTGCTGAGGTAGCCAGTACATGAGAAGTCAAGATCTCAGAGAGGAGGAATCATAGAGAGGTGAGCCAACAATCTCCTCTCTTTTTCCTAGTGTCATTTGCAAGGTATCCAGGCAGAGGACAACTGTTAAGGGCAGAGATTCCAGGAAAGCTTTTGAAAATCTTGCAGAGCTGGGAAGATGAAAATTATAATTCAGGGCTTCCAAGGCAGCCAAGAATTGAGGGACCAAGATCTCTGACAGAAGAAAAGCATAGAGAAGTGAGCCCTACACTCTCCTCAAAGCATTTGCACAAAGCAAGTTAAAAAGCCAAATAGAAACGTGCTAAAAATGTCAACCCTGTAATGTCTTGTCTGTCGACTATTTAGGAATCTAATAAACAAGCTAAAAAAACAAGGATTTTTGTTTGATTTTTGCATGTAAAATTTATTTATAAAGAGAACTAGAATAGAAGAATGTCAGAGTTTACACTCTTAAATAATAGGCCATGTGGATTTGGTGACTTACACTTTAACCTTGATCTCTTTAGCATGTTGTGGCTTAAGTGTGTATTTTCAAGAATATCAGAGGATCCTGGAGTTTGCCAGAAATAGTACTACATATATCTATTTTAAAGTTAAATCTGTAATTTAAAATCTTCACAAAGAAATATCCAGGGCCAGATGACTTCGCTGATGAATTCTTCTAAATATTTAAAGAATAAATGACACTAAACTTAAATAATTTCTTGCATATACAAGCAAAAAAGAAAACATTTTTGAACTTATTTTATAATGCCAGCATAACCTTGAAAATAAAAGCTAACAAGCATATTATAAGAACCAGAAATTACAGGTCAATCTCACTCATAAATATAGATGGAAAAACTATAACAAAATATCACCTAACCATGTATAAGAAGAAAATATATGACAACCAAATTGGGTTTATACAAGTAATACAAGGTTGGTTTTACATTCAAAATTAATCAATCAATGTAATTCATCACATTAGTGTAACATAAGAGAAAAACTATAAGACCAACTAAAAAAATAAATATAAAGCATTTATAAAGCTGACATCCACTTGCAATTTTAAAACATCTTAGCAAACTAGGCCTGGATTGGAACTTTTTAAATCCAATAAGGATATATATTTTAAAAAGCTATAGAAAACATACTTAATAATAGAATAGTGTAAGTTTCCACCTGAGATTAGGAATAAGACAAAAGTGTCTCCTATTGTCATTTTAGTGACCTTTCTACTGGAAGTTATAGCCAGTGTAATAAGGAAAGAAAAAAATAAACGAAAGGTATAGGGATTGAAAAGAAAGAAAAGCATCACCCTTATTGACAGATAACATAATTATGTACATAGAAAAGCCAAAAGATTCTCCAGACAAATAATTAAATTAATAAGGGAAACCGGAAAGGGTTAGCAGATATAACATCAATATATATTTTAAATAACATGTTGCTACACTATCAACAAGTAATTACAAATAAACTACTTAAAGCTACCTATACAATATTAAAAAATATCAACTACTTAATTCTAAAACAACATATGTATAAGACTTTTCTACTAAAAACTGTAAACCATTATTGAGAGAAATTTTAGGCCTAAATAAATAGAAGTATCTGCTATATTTTGATAGAGGAGGGGACCTGATATTTTAAAGTTGTTAATTCCTTCTAAATTGATCTATAGATTCAAAGAAATTTGCAGCAGGTGTGTGTGTGTGTGTGTGTGTGTGTGTGCGCGCGCGCGCGCACATATGTGTGAAAAATTAATCTGCAGTTCTTATATTTATATGGAAATAAGAAGAAGCAATAATAGCCAAGACAGTCTTGAAGAATAAAAAGAGAATGGAGGATTTACCTTACCAGATATTAAGACTTAAAACAACGATAATTAAGATAGTAAAGTACTGGTGAAAAGATAGACAATAGAATTGAACAAGGATTCCCAAAACAAAGATGAAAATGCATGGAGTGAGAAAAGGATGGTCATTTCAATAAGTGGGGCTTGGTCAATTGGATATCCACCTGTAAAAAAAATAAGACATCTTGACTCTACCTTATATTACACATAAAAATTAATTCCAGGTGTATTATAGATCCAAATATAAAAAGTAAAACAATAAAGCATTTAGAAGATAACAAGGGAGAATATTTTTATGACCATAAACAGAACCATAAGGGGAAAAAAGTGACTAACTATACCACGATAATATCAAGAATGTCTGTTTTTCAAAGACGCCACTAATACAATAAAAAGACAAGCCAAAGAGTGGAAGAGAATATTTGTGATACATATAACCAATGAAGAACTCAAATCCAGAATACACACACAAGAGAAAAAAAGTCTACAAATCTGTAAGAAAAAAATATAGACATTTCAATAGACAAATACAAAAATGACTTGAACAGGCACTACATTAAAAAGAATATTCGAATGGCCAATAAACATTTGGAAAGGTGATCGTCTTCATGGGAGATACAAATTAATGCCACAGTGAGATACCTAGCACTAAGATCTTGGTTTCTAAATACTATTCTCTAATTAAAGAAATCAGGGCTCCATAGAGAAATGGGTTATTTCAAGACTGGGGTAGAGAAAACACAATATAAACTGGAAGTATCTTGTAGCACTAGAAATTAAATAAGTGCTTTAAAAAACTAAAAGATGTGGGGGGAGGGGACATTAAAAAGACATAGGAGCTATCCTGAAAGAGCTCTCCATTGCCAAAGTTGGAAAGACCTGAGCAACAAATAAGTAATATAGTATTGAATCATAACCCAAAATACAAAATTAATATACATGAGCTCATAATGGAAGGAAGGAAGGAAGGAAGGAAGGAAGGAAGGAAGGAAGGAAGGAAGGAAGGAAGAGAGGGAGGGAGGGAAAAAAAAGAGGTGAGACAAATCTTTCTTGCAGCATTCCAAATAATGTATGTAGATACTCCACCCTCCAGAAGGTGAAACTTAATTCTCCCTCACCCCACCCCCACCACTGCCCTTGAGAGTGGGCTAGATTTAGTGATTCATCTCCAAACTATAGACTAGGAAAAGGAGGAATAGTGACTTTGCAGTGAGAAATCTGGCGACCACTGCCTTAACCGAGTGATGAAGGTTAATAACATCATCGGTGATGTCACGTGGAAGGTATGCATTCCTTAATTACGGTGGGATGAGGAAAGCACTTCTCTAATGTGGTGTTCTTTCCAAAAACCTTTAACCCCATTCTAGTAACGACATCAGCCAGACTCAGATTGGGGAGTATGCTACAGGATATCTTGCCAGTATTTCTCAAGACCATCAAGGTCATCAAAACAAGAGAAGACTGGGAAAATGTCATAGACCAGAAGAGGCCGGGGAGACATGATAACAATATAAAATGTGGTTCCCTGGAATGGCTCCTGGAACCTCAAGAGGACAATAATGAACAAACTGATGAAATTCAAGTCAAGTCTGGAGTTTACTTAGCAGTAATGTACCACTGTCTGTTTCTTCACTTTGATAAATATACAGTGGTAATGTGAGATGTTAACAATGGATGTGGCCTATACAGGAACTTTCTGTACTATTTTTGCAGCTTTCCTGTAAATCTAAAATCATTCCACAAGAAAAGATTTATTAAAAACAAACAAAATCAATAAGATACCACTTCACCCCCACGAAAACAGCTAAAACTAAAAACCACAGCGACATAGACAATACCAAATACCAGCAAGAGTGTTGGAGCCAGTAGAACTTTATACTCTGCAGGTGGCAGCAGAAACCACCAACATAGCCACTGTGGAAGACACTTTGTCAGTATCTACAAAACCTGAATGTGTGTACAACTTAGGACCCAACAGTTTTCGTCCTAACTAGATACCCAAAAGAAATGCACGCATAAGTTGATCACAAAACCTCTGTAAAAATTTTGAAACCAGCACTCTTCATAATAGCCAGACACTGAAAACAACATAAATACCCTCCAATAGTAGAATGGGGTATTCGTCACTTCCAAAGCACCATTTGAATGCAGAGGATTGACAGCTGTCTAGGTGTTCTATTTTGGTAGAGGTCACTTACATCTCTGTTTGGCTGCTATTTTGAGTGCTTACTGTGTACCACTACATAGCTCATAGGATGGTGACTAAATTATTGCTACACTAAACAACATAGATGGGTTTTACAAACGTAATAGCAAACAAAAAAAAAAAATCAAGCCAAAAACAAACAAAAAAAAACATTCTGCTTAGTGGCATCTTTGAAGTCAGAGGAGTGGCCACATTTGAGGTGAATGTGTATAACAGTTGAGTTAAGGCATAAGGGAAGATTTGGGAGTGCCGGCAAAGTTCTATTACTGATCTGGTTGTTAGTTACACTGGGTGTTCACTTTGTAAAAATACATCCCTCTATACTCTTAGCTATGTGCACTTTCCTATAAGTATGCTAGCTAGTCTTCAATAAAAACTTTTCTTAAAGCTAAAAAAAATGATACGTAATACTTCAAACCTGTTTAATTTTAACTTAAAGCATATAAAGGCACACTCATTCACTGCTCTTTTGATGTGCAGCCAAGGCTCTTCTTTGAGAATGGGTCTGCTAACTGCAGCTTCTTGTCATCTTTCTTACATAAACCACACCCATAATGCATCATCTACAGTTTCCAGCATCAGTTTCTTTGAAGTAGCAAGAGACCTTAAAGATCCCTGTAAAGCAATCTGAGTGCAGAATCTTGCTAGAATTTTATGATTTTCCCAATCCTTTCCTTGTCTCAACCACACCCAATTTCACAGCATTTTTTTTTTTTTGCAGTCCTAAGTCTTTTCAAAGCTTTCAACTCAGCATTCATAGAAATATTTCTCTCTTTTTCTCACTTTTTTTTT
>CM053503.1:9787486-9808419 GCA_028627145.1 Eidolon dupreanum
TGTTTCTTTTCTCCCCATGAGTAATTTATAAACTTATTGTAAAATTCCCAATGTGTTTTAAAAATTATCTTTCTGTTACTGATGCCTAACTTAATAGTATTGCGATTAGAGAATGTCTCCTATATAATACTCATTCTCTGAAGTTTGTTGAGACTTATTCTTTAACATAGGAAATGGTAATTTAAAAATAAATGTTCCATGTGTGTTTGAGAGACACATTTTCTAATTATTGAAAGCAGTTTCTAAATACATGCTTAAGTCAAGCTTGTCAATGAATTATTCAGATTTGCCTTTTTTACTTTTAATTTGCTTGATCAGTGAGTGAGTCATTGTAATGGTGGATTTGTCAGTTTCTCTCTGTAGTTCTATCAATTTTTGATCTACATGATTTGAGGTTAATTTATTAAATATACATAAGTTTAGTATTATTATTTCACACTGGTTAATCAGATTTTGTAGCAGTCTGTCTTTTCCTATCTTTATACTTACACAGTATACTATAATTGCCTAATTATGTGCCTGCATCTCCCACAGACCGTTAAGTGCTGAGAATTTAGGCAACAAATATATCTTGTTTATCCAGCACAGTGTTCAGCAAATAATTGCCAAGTGAATGGATGCATGAATGAATTAATCTCAATTCTTCTAACATGGCAATTGAGTAATACGGAGTTATACATATCAAGATCTTTTGTTTTATGCCGTGTCAGAATGTCAGATCTGCTAAAAGCTAGATCTCAAATATCCATATCTTGGTTTAGCAATCCTCCTCATTTTACAAAGGGCTAATCTGCTGAGGAATCCTGCTGCTTATAGAATTTTAATGGTGACTGTTTCCACTTGGTTGATAATCATTCTTCCTACCCTTTTTTCATTTGGTGATTTCCACTTGGAGAAAACACAAAGTCAGCAGGTTCTTCCCTTCCCTTGAAGTGATATCAAAGTGCTGACGAAGGAAGAGGGAGAGTGACTCTATCAATGGCGACAGGAAAGTTCCCTTCCCATTTGTGTCTGGAGCATCAGAGATTGGGTTGGGAGTTCCTATTGCCTCGCTATGAAATAATCTGAAAGACTTTATTTAGCTTTAAAAGAATAAAGCCTTAAAGTCGGTTTCTGATGACGAGAGGATTGATTCAATAAAGCTCCTTTCTCAGGTCCAATTATAGATTCAGGGAAATGGGCAACTATTTAAAATCAATCAAACAAAACACTTTTACTGAACATGTAAGCTGTACCAGGACTTAGGCTAAGCATGATGGTTGCAAAAAGGGCATAAGACTCTTTAAGGAATTGCAGAAATTTTTTTTTTTTGGTGGCATAACTCATTTATTGTCATTATCCCTTTTGCTCTTCACAGCAGCTGTGGGAGTTAACTTACTGTTCCATTTTGTAGATTAGCATCCTGAGGCTCTGAGAGGGACTCTTCACAATTAGGGCTTGATTCCAACATGATCAATAAGAAATAAAAATATCTAACATTTACTAAACTCCTACTATATTGGAAACATTATTCTGTTTTAATGCATTATAGCCTTTATTTAATTAAAAAACAATCTGGTGAATGTTGGTCCCATTTTATCTCCATTTTGCAGATGATAAAATTGACACGTGAAGAGATTAAGAAAATTGCACAAAGCTAACAGGCACCAGAGATGGGATTTGCATCCCTAGAGTCAGGCCCTGGTACTTCTACCTTACCCTCCACATAAGCTACATGATTTGGCACAATAACCTTGAACTTGGAAACCTGAGACTCCATTTTGAGTCCCAGTTCTGCCTCTGAGCTCCTGGCTAACTAAAGTGTGGTCCATGGGCCCGCAGCATTACCATCCCCCGTGAGCTGTTGCAAATGCAGAATGTGGACTCCCCACCAGACCCACTGGATCAGAATATACATTTTTACTTAAATCTCCAGATGATTTGCCTGACAATGAAGCACTGTCTTATCAGCTTGGTTCAAAAAAGATCCCACAGGATCTCTCTTGGCCTCAATTTCCCCATCTGTGTCTGTTCCCTCTCAGGGCTGCTGTGCAGATCAAAAGGCAGGAGGTATGTGGAAAGGCGTTGTAAATTGCACAGTGCTCTACAAAGGTCAAAACCAAACAGTGAACCAGAGCATTAAAGCTTTAGAGACAATTCGACAAACAGATAATGCCTTTTATCTCCCCCGGCCTGGCTGGGCAGGAACTCACAGTGCTGTGTGTTATGCAAAATAACCAGACAGAATAAATGCCTCTTACAAGCAGTTCCTGGAAATTTCTAGCTTTATCAAGGAATTTGGTTTCTCCAGTTCACTGCCTAGTGAAAATAGCTGTGCCTTAATAAGGCCCAGATGTTGACACAGTCACTCACCTTCCCCATTGCATGGATGCGTTTCATACTGAATTTCACCTAAGGAATTTTAGACTTTAAAGATAATAATCAAAAACACTGCTAGCTTCCCTTTGGGATTCTTGCTGATTTGGGAGATCAAAGTCGTCCCAACACCACAATGAATGTAGACAGAAACTGAGGTTTCTTTTCCCTCCTAATGAAAAGACAAATACAGTGTAACAATGGCCATTTTAGCACTTCTGTCCCCAGGCTTGCTCAAAGCTGGCTCTATTCTCACATATTTTTGTAATTCCTCCCACTGCCCTTCTCCCCTGCATGCTATCGGTAAACGTGGTCTGTGTGCTAACAGCATTAGCTTCTGTTTCAAAGACAATTAAATGGAAGCCCTTGCTGGTTAATTCTTGGCATACCTAAAATATATTTTCTTCATGTCTAGGAAAAGTATGAGATGTTTAAATTCCAAACAAAGAATGATTCCCATGGGCATCTCACGTGGAGTTTCGTGGGATGGAAATCTGGCCCAAAGGAGAGGCGCCCTCCGTGGTGGCCCCCCACTTTTTCCGGAGGCGGCCTGGTTTGACTTTCTGTGAGGGGCTGAGAAATAACATAACTCTTGACTTTCGAGAGAGCCCCACACTCTTAGGGACCCATATCCTGAGACCAGGCTGTTTTCATTACACACTCACTGGAATGCGTGGGATCTGCTACAGGTCCCTAAGGGCTGCACTAACCCCAAAGCAGGAATGGCAGAAATTTGACTTTTAGAGCCCCTGTGGCCACCCTTCCATGTGTTCTGTGCTTTCCTTCCCTTCTCTAAAACTATGGAGGGCAATAGTTTCAACATTTTTTTAAAGGGCCAGACGATGAGGACCTTACTTCATTGCAGCTTTTTTTTTTCCCCTCAAAAAAAGGGCATCCTGTGGGCGTGGCCTCTTGCTCCAAGACAGAGAGGCAGGAAAATGAGAATCATACCTACAGTTTGGGCCTGGGTTTGTGTCCTGGTTGTGCCACTTACTAGCGCTGAGGCTGGACAGTTACTCAACTGTTGGGAAACTCTCTTTTCTTACTGTTAAAATGGGTGGCCACATATCGGAGGGTTCTTAGGCAAATTACACAAGCTCCTGGGTCATGCTACTGATAATCTGTGGATTTCTCTAAAGAGATATTGTTTTTTTCCACATAGGAAGTGACTGCTGTCAAACTTTATATTATTATTACAATATTTAAGATGGAAAATAAAGAGCTGGTCTATTTAAGAAGCTGCTTAGATCATGCTGAGAGACCAGCTCTATAGCAGAAGCTGCTCTCAGTGGGAGTTGCAGACCTACTGAGTTCATTTCTACAAATATGTTCCGAGCTCCTGCTCCAGTGCGGACGCTGAGCTGGGTGCTTCAGTTACCAGAGTGAACGAGACAGATCCGGTCCCGACAAGCCAGGGGCTGAAAGTGTAGTGGGAGAAATAAAGAAGCAAACTGACAATCTGGAAATAGTTCTATAAATAGTTCAGATGCTAAGAACAACAGGGGAAGTACAGGTGCTAAGAACACCTGCTGAGACCTGGAAGGTGGGGGAAGTTTTCCTGGAGGTAGTGATATTTAAGATGTGATCTCAGTGATAAATGAGACAGAGTAGGGGACATGTGCAAAAGTTGGAAGTAAAACCTAGTGGGATTTTTTTCTGGGAGGTGAAAGAAGTACCATGAGGAGGAGCAGAGACTTGAGAACAGAGGATGGTAGCAGCAGGTGAGGCCGAGGAGAGGGCAGGCTCAATCATAGATAGTCATATAACCCAGTTTCAGGATAAACTAGAAGGCAGTTAGGAGCCACTGAAGAATATAGTGCAGCAGGGTAACATGCTAAGGTTTGTATTTTAAATGGACGGTACCTTCCATGAGCTCAGCTTACAAGCAGGTTCTTATGTGTGGTCCTGGAGGCCCCTGTGCTCCCCATCCCTGCTCTCGTCCCACTGGGTGGCAGCTGCCTCCTTCCTAAGCTGTATGCCTCCCGAGGGCAGGGACTGGGTGTGCTTACTCCTAAGCCCTCGACCCTCAACAGAGTGCCTGCAATGCAGTCTGGAGGTACCACAAGAGAGAAGAGGGCTATACCTTCTGGACAGGACTTGGCACCATCAGCAAGGCCTCTCAGAGAAGTAGCAGCCCCTCCCTCTGAAAAGCTAAATAGAATTAAACCTTTTGTTGATGGAAGTATAAGAATCACCACACTAAGTTCTGAAACGGTGCACAAAGCCTGCAGCTGTATAGCTGGAAGGGTTTGTGGCAATTCTCTCAGGTATTCAGGTGAGTCAAGTCCTGTACCTCCCCAACAGGTACCCTCCGATCTCACCATAGGACCACCTAGTTATTCCTCCAGGCCTCCTTTTGCACCTATGTGCCTTTGCTCTTTATGTTTTTTTTCTCCCTGGAATGCCACCTTGCCCAATCTGGCTCATTCCCATTTGTCTTTTGAGACTCAGTTCGAATGCCTGTTGATTCATTCATGCACCACCTCCACTGTGCCTCTACCATCTCCTGCGGGGCCTCCTAGCTGCCTGTGACAGTCTCCTAACTAGCTCCTCACTTCCTTTCCTGCCCCTATAGTTGATTGTCCACATGGCAGCTCAAGAGATTGACAAAGACTCTCTCTTTGACCAAACTCTGGTCAGGCTCCTCTTAGCCCTCTTTTCAACTAGGCCTTGACCGTCGCCTGTTGCCCTGCCCTTGGCCTGCTGGGCCCAGTTTTAGCAAAGAATCTTACTAAGTCAGTTTAGTAAGACTTCTCCCATCCAGAATTTGATATCTGATCAAATTCCTCATCCCCCACTCTCAATCTTAGTCCCTGGCCCACATTTAGCATAAATCCTGTTAGGTCAGTTTAGCAAGAATCCTCCTTGATATCTCTTAGTAATTTTCTATCCCCTGAGCCCCTCACTCTGCTCATTGGCTACAAATTCTCACTTGACCCTGTTGTATTTGGGGTTCAATCTCTCTCCCCTACTGCCATAGTTTTGAATAAAGTCTTCCTTACCATATTAACAAGCGTCAAAATCATTTTTCTTTAACAACATCCTGCTTGGATATGAAATCACTCTTATGTTAAAATCCAAAATCCTTACCATGATCTATAAGCCCTTCTAAGGGCAAGTTCCCGACAAGGTCTCTGGCATCATCTCATACATGCTCCGCCAGTCACCAGTTTCAGACAACTAGCCCCTGCTGTCTCTTTAATCCTCTTCCAGGAATATCCCCCAGCTCTTCCTCACTCCCTGACTTTATTCAGGCCCCTGCTCAAATGCCACCACCTCAGAAGAGCCTTCTCTGCCTTCCCATCCAAACTGGAACCCATGAAATTCTCCAATCTCTTACCTCTCCTTTGTTTTCCTCATATTACTTATTTATATCTTCATTATCTGACATCGTTATGTTATTGTCTGTCCTCCAAATAGAATTTAACCTCTCAGAGGGCAGGATTTCATCTGCATGGCTCGCAGTTGTATCAAGAGTGGCTAGAAAAATGTCTGGAATATAGTCGATGGTCATTAGATGTTCACTGATGAATCCTTCAACCAATGTATTTAAGCATTGTACTGGTTAGGATGATGGCAGGAAACAGAATTACATTACACTGGGATGGCTCAAATGAAGCAACTTTTGGAGGCGTCTGCAGAGGCGAAATAAGGTGGGAGTGGAAAAGAGACATTTTGGGGTCTCTTCCTTCCACTCCTTGATCACCATGGCTCTAACCCAGCTGGTTAGGGAGCCCCAGGGAGACGGTACACAGGAGTTGGTTTTTGGGACAAAGAACAAGACAGAGAATGGCTCTGGGACATGGGGGTAAACATAGGATGACTAACTTAAGCACCTAGTCTGTATTAGGTCCTCTGCTTGGCACTGAAGATACAGTTAGACACAGTTTCTTCCTTCTCTTGCTAACAGAGAAGACTTGTTTGACACATTCTGAGATGAATTACGGACCCTCCCGCTATGTTTCCAGAACACTCAGAAAATCTCTATCAGTACTTGCCTTATATGTATCATACTGGTTGCATCTTTGTGTCTCCTAGTTTGCTCACTTTCTTGACTTCATTGAATTCAAGAGACTAGACATTACTCACTTATCAGTTAGTTATTGCCACAATTATGCTGCATAACAAACAACTATACAGCTTCCGTGGTATATAATAAAAATAACTTCACTCACACAGCTGGATGTTGGCTAGGGGGCTGCTGATGGACGCTGGGCTCAGTGGGATGACTCTGCTCTGATCCACAAGTCTCTTATTCTCCTTGGACTAGCCAACTACTTGTTTGGTATCTACTCAGTGATAATACTGGAAAGTTCATATGCATTACTGATAATTCTAAAAATAATCCTGTAGGCATTGTTTTGTACCATTTGTTTTTACCTTGACTCAGAAAGGATTTACAGGTTTATGAGTATATTTAAATTATATAAAATGGCATTGATTTAAAAATTAGGTACAAAACCAAAACAAAACAAACAAGAACATAGACTAAAGTGAAGCCCCTCCCCCACCCTGGCCAGAAAGGCTAGCGTAATGGCCTCCTTGCATTTCCAAGGCCACACATGAGGCACTTAACTTTCTAGCTGCCATTTTGGAAAGGGAAACTTGGTTAGTTATACAACTTACCTTCTTTCAAAGAAAAATCTATTGGTCGTTTGGTAGTTCAAAAGTCCTAAGGTTACCTACAGTCTGCCCTCCCCTGTGACTGGGAAGCCAGGTGGGAACCCAGAGCCTCTGCCTGCACACCTGGGCTAGTCTCACTGCCTGTGTTCCCCGTCTCTCTGCTCCACAAAGTCAGCAGCAGATGTTACAGACAGAGGCCAAATGGGGCTGATCTAACTCTTTTAAAAAAATAAAACAGAAGCCCCATAATCGTTTTACATGTGTATCACAAGCAATCTGAAATCTGTAGAAGGTTAAGTGCTTAAAATTTGTTCTCAGGCTCATGTAAGACATTCACGGCCACCCATCCCTGCTGCTGTGGGATCTGTGGTGGCCTTTAACAGTCTCTCTCCTTATATAGTGCCCTTTCCTAGCCACTAGCCACTGGAGAAGGCTCAGGGCAGGGGGAGTGTGGGAGGGTGAGGCCATGTGAGAGGGAAAAGGGGCCTTGGGTGGGGGAATGAGTGGGACTTTCCCTCCTCTTCATTCCGAGGGATTTAGATGCTTAAGCACTGTTCACCCTAATCCCTGGAAATCCTAACACTTGCGGAATGAGAAATTCCTCACTTAAGAGAGAGGGCTGGAACCCAATTATTACCCTCTGGGTGATGCTAAATGATGCATTAGCAGATAAGAAAGCAAACCCAGAGGTGGGAGACTCAGTGCTCTGTGCTCCACGTCTCCTTGTTCAGAATTCTTTTTCTGAGATACGATATGATCTCCAGGTTCTATTTATCGCTGTCTGCTTGAGATGAGGAAAAAAAGTGCTTGTGTTCTCTATGCTGATTTCATTTCACCCCTCTTCCCTGACGCCTCGGTCTCCCTTGTTTAGGATACGTCTGCTGAGAGGTAAGTGGCATGTGCTTGGATGGTTATAAGGCAGTAGTGTTTGCCAGGTAGCTACTTTTGAGCCAGGACCATGCTGATTGCCTTACCTGCATCACCTCCTTTGCTCATCCTCACAAGTACTATTACCATCTTCAAGTACACAAAAGGAAAGTAAGGCATAAGGAGGTTAAAGAAACTGTGCAATGTCACATGGTTCAGATGTAGCATGGCCAAGATTTGAACCCAAGATTATCTGATTCCAGAATTCACAGACTGAACCATTAGTTTCTGTACCCTTCTCCAAAAATAGAAACACAGATTAGTGCAGTACAAGAGTCAGGGCCTTGAATTTGATAGTGGCACTGCCATAGACAGCTGTGCGACTCTCGGTAAAGATACCACTTCTCTAGGACTCATATTCCTCCCTTTTAAGGGGATACTATAGGTCTAAATACTCCTTAAGGTACCTCTGAGCCATGAGAGTTGGTGATTCTAGAATAATATCTACAATCAAGAGCTGGAAGGAATTATGATCTCTTCCTTATGGACCTGGCTCTTTAGAAAGGGGGCATTGGCTTGAGATTAGGACCCTAATCTTATTTAAGAGGCTGATGTTCAGCATGGAGTTTTATGGGCTTTGGAGCCTTTAAACAAGGATTTCAATCCCGGCTTTGCCACGAGTTTTCTGCAAGTCGCTTTATCTCTGAGAGTCAGCTTCCTGGTCTGTAGGATGAGGATAATAAACCCTTTCCTACAGAGAATCCATGAATGCCTCAGCCATCATGGTGGCATGTAACGTTATATCCTCTCAGAGGACTGGACCGGGCCTTATTTTTTCTGCAGGTCTGGGGTTGGGTTGACTTGATTTCAGGAGGGAGAAAAAGGGTAAGTCTGCCTTTCTCTTACCAACCTGAGTGTTTCTCCTTTGTTGGAGGTGGGTAGGGTGCATTTCCCAGTCCCAGCATCTCCCATTGGTCAATGTTTTGCCCTGTCCTGAGAGGGCCAACTTCTGAGTTTGGAGGACTATGGTATCTCCTACTATACCAATCAGATTATGCTCAAGAAAAGGGACATAGCATACAGAGTCTCTGGCTTTGATCATGAAGGTAGGATTTGGGAGGGTCTGGTTTTTCTTTTGCTCACATGAAGTGGCCACCTATTCTCCCTTCTACACGTGCATGCACACTGGCTTACCTTGGTGGACTTTTTCTAGATTCTCCATATTGAGATGTCATTGTGGGAGACAACCAGCTCGGGAGTCAAGCACACCCTGGCTAGATCCTGCCTGTTACTAGCTTTCTTTCTAAGCCTCAGTATCCTTGATCATTAAAAGGGGATAATTAGTACTTGCCTTCGAGGGCTGTTGTGGAGATTAAATGAAGCTCAGTATAAGACCAGGGCTCAGTAAACCGTAAAGGTTTTTACTTTTGTTTCAGCTCCACTCTGATTGTCACTAGGGGCTCATGGTCACTAAATAGACAGAGTGATGAGGAGACTTTTCTGTGGATTTCTTTTAAGCTGTGCCAGCCATTCTGACTTACAGCTGCATTTAAAGCTAAAGTCAGAAATTTGAACTCTGTAAATGCATCCATGACTTTTAAGTAGAACCATTGGTGTTTCAGACCTGGAATGGACTTAGTGCTCATGTATTTTGATCGCCTTTTGTTGATGGGGGAAGGGGGTGACAGGATATCCCTCTCCTCCTACCAAAAAATAGTGGTTTAACGAAGATGTTTGCTTGTTTGTTTTCACATAAACATCAGCAGCCCAGGGCTGAAATAATAGTTCCATGGTCATCAGTAAAACTAGGCTTTTTCTAGCTTTTGTGCTTTTTCATCCTCAATATAAGACTTCCACTTTGTGGTCCAAGATGGCTGCTCCAGCTCCAGCTATCACAACTTTGATCCAGGCCCCAGGAAAGAGGAAAAGGAAAAAGAATGGCACAAACACACCACTTGTATACATCATGAATGTTATATAAACCATATCATACATACGATTTACACACACAGGATTTATATACATAAGGATCGTACAAGTTATATTAACTTATATCCCATTGGTTGGAATTTGTCAAATGTCCATATCTAGCTGCAAGGGAATGTGGGGAGTATAGTATTTTTCCTGGTGGCTATATACTCAGTCAATATTTACAGTATATAGTCTATTGTGGAGAAATAAAAGGAAAATGCATCTCAGAGAACAACGAGCAGGCTCTGTCATACTAAGGTAACACACCTACTTTAATGTAAAGCTGAAATACAGGTGCATTGGCCCCTCAATGAGTGCTCTCTCCACAGCATTACAAATTTAGATTACATTTCTCCTGGGTTCTTAGAAGTGTTCAAAAAATTCTGGTCACTGGAGTAGCAGCTGACAAGCTCCAGACTCAGAGAAGTTGGCAAGAGAAGAGACAGAGAGAGTGGGTGGGAATGAAGTGGAGAGAAAACTGGGGCCAGCAGTGGTACGAATGCCTTCGCTTGCCTGGGTGCCTCATGTTGAGGAAGCCCTCATCTGGTTTGGAGCGGGGCAGAGGGATCATACCGCCCACTGCTGAGTCAAAAAAGAGAAATGAGATTGCACAATGGTGAGGGGAAAGAACAAGAACTTCTAGGGAAAATAAGACACTTGTAAAAATGCCTTGTAATCTGTAAATGTAAAATGATTTGCTGCTGAGATAAATAAGTGGCCCAAATGTCAGCAGGCAGCCAGAGCTGTCCCTATCACCTACATCAGCAGCCCAGAACCCTGGGAAAAGCCATAGGAAGAGGACTTGGACCCAGAATTAATAAAGGGAAGAAATATGGAGTCTTCAGTATGTTTTGGTCTATGAGGCTTGGCGAGGACATGTGTGTGAGAGAGAGGTGTGTGTGTGTGTGTGTGTGTGTGTGTGAGAGAGAGAGAGAGAGAGAGAGAGAGAGAGAGAGAGAGAGAGAGAGAGAGAGAGAGAAACATGGAGAGGGAAATTAGAGAGAAAGATGAGAAAGTGAGTATGAGAGAGGAAAGTATGAGGGGGGGAAGAAAAAGCATTTGAGAGAATATGGAAAAGAAAAAAGACAGATGGGTAGAAAGAAAAAAGAAGGAAGGAAAGAAAAAGAGAGAAAGAGGAAAGGAAGGAGAGAAAGCGGAAAGGAGAGAAGGAAGGAGAGAAAGAAGGGAGGGAGAGTTGCATTTACCTGTGTGTGGACATCAGAAACAGAGAGTTGAGTAATACAAGGTGTTGCAAGCTTCCGCTACAATCTAATACAAAAACTCAGAACCCCCTAAAACATACCAGAGCAAATGGTAACACTCTCAGTTCCCAGGAATAATCAAGGTTTCAATGAAGTTTCTCTTCCCTTTCTGCTCTCCTGAATATGGTCCTAACCCTACATCAAACTCATCTCACCCTTTCCCTACTGCAGTGAGATCCTGGAGCCTCTTGGGAAATCATGGAATTGTTTTACCAATATCATTGGCTGTGATTTGACCAAGGAGACCAGGGGCTTTCAGACTGCCATGTGTTTTCAGTGTGCAGGCTGCCGAGAACACATCTGTCAAACTTAACATCAGAGTACAAAAGCTTGGGTTTGACATAAAAAGGACAGCAAAAGAGCAGCCCTAACCTGACTGCCATGTGGCATTCCTGGGCAGGCAGAGATTCAGCCTAGAAGATATGCACGATGCTTGAAAAAAGTCTTTTATCCAGGCAAGAGGGGATAAACACATCTGTATGGCATTGATTCTCACCGCCCCCCCCCCCCAACCCCTTCCCCTTTCTGGGATTAGGAGCTGGGCTGAGGGAGGGAACAATGAAGACATCTGAAACATCCGACACTGATGGGGGGTTGTGGGTAGGCAGCATTTGGGGGGAAATGAAAGGTGAAATGCCAAATTTAGTTTGGCTCTTCTTTCTTTCTGGCGCCATTTTTCTCTCTTAAATTCGAACTGTATTTTCCTTTTAGCACTGGGGGGAGAGCTGGGTGGATCATATAACATTCCTACTTAGCACATACATAGCTTGTCTTGTCTTGAAAGGAAAACCTACACCGACAACGGGAACCTCACAACCTCCCGAGTGGGAGACAACCTTAGGATTCTGGCTCCTAGGATATTTATTTTGGTTACTGTTTAGTGTACTGAACGCCGACCAGGGTCCCTGGACTAACAACTGAGATGGAATCAGAATCCAAAGGCATGATGTCTCTGCTGGAAATGCAAAGGTTGTAACTATACAAGAGCAAACAATTACATTTAAGAAATAAGTCATTTGTACAGAGGTGGGGCCAAGAATATCCATGTGTCAGGGAGAAAGAATTTGGTATGTTATATTCTGGAATGAGTTGGGCTGTTTTTATTGAAGACTACCACACAGCCCATTGGTGCCGTTAGGTCTCTGCCATGGTCTACCAGATGTCCTGGGAAAAGAATAGATGTAGCAGGTCAGGTAAGATAAATTATGAAGTTCATCACCCAAGACTCATAACACCTGACACTCTTGATGTGGTGACGTGTTGAGGCAGACCTTGGTTCAAACCCAGCTGTTTAATCTAGTACCTGAATAGTCTTTGGAAATTCAACCAACTTATCTGAGTTTCATATTCTTAGCTTTCAAATTTCAAATGGGATGTTGTGAGATATAAATGAAAATATAATACATAGATTTAAAAAAAAAAAAAAGCCTGACAGAGTAGGAACTTAGGAAATGCTAAGTGTCCTATATTTTCTTACTTCCTGCCATTGTGTTCTCAGCTAGATTATAAGCTTCTAGAGTGTGTATATACTAATTCGGGAGATTTTTATGATATTTAACTTGAATGCTTTGTAAACTTACATTGAAAATTTCTTACTAAAAGTGTCTTGGTTGGCTATAGTAAACTTCTTTCCATTCAAAACTAAATATTAGAGTATCTTTTTTGGGAAGTCCTCCTTGAGTTCTTAAAGTCTTTTTTAAATAACAGTTTGATTGAAATATAATCCACATACCATAAAGTTCACTCTTTTAAAATATACATTTCAGTAGTCTTTAGTATATTGACAGAGTTGTGCATCTAATTCCAGAACACTTTATCAACCCAAATAGAAACCTTGTACCCATTAGCACTCACTCTCTATCCCTTCTCTCTCCCCTTGCAGATACAGGCAAAAACTAATCTATTTTATGTCTCTATAGATTTTCCTATTATGGACATTTTACATGAATAGAATCAGAAAATATGTGGTCTTTCAAGATTGGCTTCTTCCACTTACCATATGTTTTCAAGGCTCATCTATATTGTAGCATGTGTCAGTACTTCATGTCTTTTTATGGATAAATAATATTCCATTGCATGGATATACCACATTTTGATTATTCATTTATCAGTTGATGAACATATGGTTTGTTTCCACTTTTTGGCTATTATGGATAACTCTTTTATGAACATTCATGTACAAATTTTTGTGCAGACATGTTTTCAATTCTTTTGGAGCTAGGTTTAGGAGTGGAATGCTGTCATATGATAACTCAGTATTTAACTTTTTTGAGAAACTGCCAAGTTATTTTCCAAAGTGATTGCAGTATTTTATGTTCCTACTGGAAATATATGAGAGTTCCAATTTCTTCTCATCTTTGCTAATATTTGTTATTGTCTATATTTTTTATTATATTTATCCTACTGGGTATGAAGGTTTCTCATTGTGGTTTTGATTTGCATTCCCTGATGACTCATGATTTTGAGCATCTTTTCACATGCTTATTGGCCATTTGTGGCTTTTAAAATATATTCTGTAACAAGTATCTTTTCAGATATATAATTTGCAAATTTTGTCTCCCATTCCATGGTTTGACTTTTTGCTTACTTGATAGTATACTTTAAAGCAGAAAAGACTTTAATTTTAATTTTTTCTTTCATAGCTTGTAATTTTGGTGTTATATTTAAGAAACCATTGCCTTATCCAAGGTCATGATGATTTATTTGTAAGAGTTCTATAGTTTAAAAAATAGTTTTAACACTTACATTTAGGTTTATAATCCATTTTGAGTTAACTTGTGTATATGATGTGAGGTGGAGATTTAATTTCATTATTTGACATATGGATATCCTGTTATCCCAGCACCATTTGTTAAGAAGACCATTATTCCTTTATTGAATTTATTTGGCACCCTTGTTAAAAATCAATTGACCATAAATTTAAGTATTGATTTCTAGATTCTCAATTATACTCCATTGATCTATGTATCTATTTTTATGCCACTAGCAGACTGTCTTGATTATGGTAGATTTGAAGTAAGTTTTGAAATCAGGAAGTATGAACATCTCAACTTCGTTCTCATTTTTCAAGATTATTTTGGCTATTCTTGGTTTCTTGAATTTCCATATGAATTTTAGCATTAGCTTGTCAATTTCTACAAAAAAAAAAAAGGCATTTGAGACTTTGATAAGGATTGCCTCAACTCTGTAGGTTATTTTGGAGAATTACCATCCTAACAATAGTTAGTCTTCCAATCTATGTACTTGTTTTGTTTCTCACTTATATAGTTTCTTTTGTTTCTTTCAGCAATGTTTTATAGTTTTCAACATACTTTTCTTTTGTTAAATTTATTCCCAAGTGTTTTATTTTTTTTTAATGATCTTATAAATAGAATTGTTTTCTCAATTTTATTTTTGGACTATTTATTACTAATTTATAGAAATATGATTAATTTTTGTATACTGATCTTCTGGCTTGAACCTTGCTGAATTCATTTTTTTTTTTTTTTTTTGGTATATTCCTTGGGATTTCTCATATGCAAGATCATATCATCTGTGAATAGAAATACATTTACTTCTTTCTTTCCAATATGGGTACTTAGTTTTTCTTACCTAATTGCATTGACTAGAACCTTCACCACAGTGTTGAATAGAAATGGTGAGAGTTGACATCTTTATGTTTTTATTGAATTTTGTCAAATGCTTTTTTCTGTGTCTATTCAGATGATCATGTTGTTTTATTCTATTAGTATTGTGTATTACATTGATTGATTTTTATATGCTGATTCGTATGTTAAACTCATCTTGAATTCTTGGGATAAATTTCACTAGGTCATGATATGTAATCCTTTTTATGTATTGCTGGACTCAATATACTAGCACTTTTATGAGAATTTTTTGTGTCAATATTCATAAGGGATATTGATCTATAGTTACCTTTTCTTGTGACACCTTTATCTGCTTTTGGTATCAGAACAATATTGGCTTCCTAAAATGGGTTGCAGTGTGTTCCCTCCTCTTCTACTCTTGAAAGAGTTTATGGAGGATTGACATTAATACTTTACAGGTTTGGTAGAATTTACCTAGAATGCTATCTGCGCCTGTTCTTTTCACTGTGGGACTTTTTGATTATTAATTTAATCTCTTGTTATAGGTATATTCACTTTTTCTATTTCTTCTTGACTCAGTTTCTATAGTTGCATCTTTCTAGAAATTTTTTCATTTTATTTATGTTATATAATTTGTTGTCAAATAATTGTTAATATTATTACTTTATAATTACTTTTATTTCTGTGGGGTAAATAATAATTTCATTTCTGGTTTTAGTAATTTGAGTATTCTCTCTTTAACTTGGTCAGTTTAGTTAAAGATCTGTTATTTTTTATTGATCTTTTCAAAGAAATAACTTTGGTTTCATTGTTTTTTTTCTCTATTGTTTTCTATTCTCTGTTTCTTTTATTTTCACTCTAATCTTTATTATTTCCTTCTTTTGCTTGTTTTGGGTTTAGTTTGCTCTTTCTTTTCAAATTTCTTAAGGTGAAAGTTTAGGTTATTGATTTAAGATCGCTTTATTTATTTATTTATTTATTTATTTATTTATTTATTTATTTATTTAACTTAAGCTATAAATTTCCCTTTCAGCTCTGTTTTGGCTGAATCCCATAAGTTTTGGCATATAGTGTGTGTGTGTGTGTGTGTGTTTCACACACCTCCGAGTATTTTCTAATTTCTATTTTGATTTCTTCCTTGAGTCATTTTTTCTTTTAGCTAGTAACATGTTGTTTTATGACTATGTATTTGTCAATTTTTCAAATTTCCTTCTATTATAAATTTCTGATTTCTATTTATTATAGTTAGATGTCATACTTTATATAATTTCCATCCTCCTAAATTTATTGAGGCTTGTTTTATGGTCTAACAAATATTTTACCCTGAAGAATGTTCCATGTGCTCTTTAGAAAAATATGAATTTTGCTTTTGGCTAGAATGCTCAATGGATGTCTCTTAGGTCTAGTTGGTTTTTGTATTGTGTAGGTGTTCTATTTCTTTGTTGATATTATGCTCATTATTTAAATAGACTCATCAAAAATAGATATCTTATCCATTGTAGAAAGAATAGGATACTGAAGTTTCCAATGATTGTTGTTAAATTGTCTATTTCTCTCTTCAGTTCTCTGTTGCTTCATGTATTTTGGGGCTCATTTGTTACATTGTTATAGTTATCACACCTTATAGCTTCCTGATAGATTGTCCCTTTAATCATTACAAAATGTTTCTCTTTGTCTCTACTAACAATTTTTTTCTTTGAGTTTATTTTGCCTGATATTAGTATAAATATTCTAGCTCTCTTTTAGATACTGTTTATATGGTATTTTTTTTCCCTATCATTTTATTTCAAACTATTTGTGTCTTTGAATATGAAGTGTGTCTCTTTTACTCAGCATGTAGTTAGATAATTTTCCCCCATCCATTCTGCCAACTGCTGCCATTTTTATTGGATTCTGTTGTCTATTTAAATTTAATGTAGCTACTATGCCTGACCTTTTTAAGTGTCATTTCTCAATGTTCCCTTCATGTTCTTGTCTCTCTAATTACAGTATTTCATTTTAAAAACATTTTCATAAACTAGACATTGCCTCTTTGAGCTCAGTGACATCTTTGTAACCTCAGTGGCTATTCCCATGTCTTATATATAATAGGTACTCAATGTTTGACGAGTAAGTGGTGAAGTTTAGGGATTGAAAAAATTAATTAAACTTTTTGAGAATTTTCCAAAGGGGCATGATTCAGAAAAGGATAGAGAATTTTTCTGATAAGACATTCATATAATCTCCTTTCCATAAAAATGCATTGTTTACTACTAATGCCTGATCGTCTTGGGGAAACTGAGGCAATATACCACATTTATGAATGTGTTGCTGATATGAACCAGAAAGCACTGTAGAGGCAAGAATCAAATGCAGTTAGTCCCCCAGGGCTGACCTGACTCAACCACTCAGTTGCAGGAGGAGAAGCTTGGACAGAGAAAGCAGATTCTTGGCTAGATTTGTGATTCAACAGAGCAAGAGACAAGTGAAAATGAGAGACAAGCAATATTGCTATTTTAGTGTAGTGATGCTGTCTTCTGGTATACGTAGCTCAATGGATGTCAGGATTTACTGGTATCAGCAGTTAAGTTACTTCTCTTCTCAGACAGAGGATATGGATATAGGAATGGAGATAGAAATTGAATGAAATCATGCTATACTACCTCCTCCTCCTGGGGAGTGAAACAGAAGTTCCTTCCTTTCTTTCCTTCCGTCTTTCTTTCTTTCTTTCTTTCTTTCTTTCTTTCTTTCTTTCTTTCTTTCTTTCTTTCTTTCTTTCTTTTTAAAATTTCCCTTCAGAAGTTCCTTTTTGCATCAGGGCACTTTTAAAAAATATCTCCAAACTCAAACTGGCTTAAGTAAAGAGTTTATTGATCCATGTAACTGAAAAGCTCAGGAATTCTCTAAGAGCTAAGTTGACACCAAAAGAATTGAATTTCTCTCTAACCTTATCATGGTGGCTTCATTAAAAGTTCCAACAAAAGAATCATTGTACTTGAATGACTTTGATTGGGACAAATGTCCACCCCTGAACCAATAACAATGTCCAGAGCCATATAATGACCTTAGTAGCCATCTCTGGATCTGGCATAGCATCAACTCCATCTGAAATGTATAAGAGCTAAGTGGAGGACAGGTGACTCTGGAGAGGAAAATTAGAGTATCATTCAAGGAAAACAGTTGAAATGGAGAAGAAAAACAGATATTCACTTTACTTCTCCTCCATGGAAATGTAAGAACTGTGATGATTTTCCTATTAACATCCTTGTCTATTATGATAGCTTTAATCACATATGGCTATTGAATACTTAAAATGGGGCTGGTCCAAATTGATATATAAAATACAGTTGGGTTTTGAAACGCAGTAAAAAAAGGAATGTAAACTATCTCATTAATAATTTCTTATACTGATTACATGTTGAAATAAATTTGATATATTGGGTTAAACAAAATATATTTTTAAAATGAGATCCACCTGTTTATATTTTGTAATGTGATTACTAAAAAATTTAAAGTTGAATTTGTGGCTCACATTCTATTTCTATTGGACAGTGCTATTCTAGATGTTTTTAGATTCATCTTTCAGCTGCCATATTAGATGGAAATATTCTTGAGACCATGGACTGTGCCTTGTTTATTATTTCTTTAGTAGAAGGCCTTGCACATACTTTGTTCTTAGTAAATATTGCAGAATCAATAAACATTGTCTGTCTTAAATAATTACTCATTTTCAGTAGAATGAATGCAAGCTTCTGTAACAATCTAACTCCAACATTGTATCCCAAACTTATTGCCCATTGCAGGCTGGGCCATATTTCTCTGGCCACATTATGTTAAAAAAGTTCTCTGTGCTCTTTCTTTCCAGACCAGCCTGCAGAGACGATGGAGCCCAGGGCACAGAAAAAGAGGTAGATGAGAGGGTGTATGGAAACTCTTTATATGATGTCATATAAAGAGCTGTTCATCTCTTGATGTTTAAAGCCATGGCTAGAAAACTTTCATTCTCCAAAGCACTGCAGATTTTTAGGGAATGACCGGGGCATTTCCCCTTCTAATTCAGTCTTGGACTTCCTTAAAACTTTTCCTAAGATTCCCAGAGTCCTTAAATATCCTTGTTCCCCCTTTGGCTTAAACTAGTTCATCTGAATTTTGGCCACTTGTCTTCAATAAGAAGCATCATAGGAACACAGCCCTCACAGGACTGTGCATATTAAATGTTGACGGAACCACTGAAAGTTTCTGTGGCCTTAGTGCAGGGAGCAAGATAAAGCAGGAACTAGGTTCAAAATCCTTTGTCACTGTGCTTAGTGCCCTTTCTTCCTATCCCATACTGGACCACAAGAGAAATACTGAAGTGCTGTACACTGTTTATAAAAGGTGATGTCTGGTTTCCTTCCTCCGGCAGTTTTCTTGTGGAGGGAAGTGGGCACAGGGCCATGGCGTCTGTTGTGTCTGTACTTGTTCCATAAGGTTTGAGGTTGTTCCCCTAGGAAACCACATATGTGCTAATGTTTCCTGCAAGGGTTTTCCCTCTTTTTAGGAAAAATGTCTGGGAAGAGTACAATGCAGACACTATCCTTCCTAAGGGGAGCATACATCCCCAGGCTCAGACCTGGAGTGCTCTGTAGAACTGGCTGTGTCACAGAGGTCAGCAGGCACAATTGTAGCCTAATAGCTTAGAGTCCTAATGATGCACCTCCAATACTACAAAATTTGGAATCATAGGAACACGACCCTCACAGGACTGTGCACAAAAAATGTTGATTGAACAACTGAAAGGTTCTGTGGCCTTAGTTACTTAGTTACTAAGTTCAGAAATAGCTAGATCCAGATATTTATGTAATATTATCAGGAAGTTTCTTCTCTACATCTCTATCTTCCTTGGTGTTGATTTTATTTTTAAGATGGGGTGCGGGGGCGGGGCTTTAATCTTGAGGTGACCTCTGGCAATGACTTTTCCTTGATCATGCCAGCAACATTTGAATGACTTTTCCTTGATCATGCCAGCAACATTTCTAGGATTAGCTCTGATTGGACACACTTAAGTTACATTTTTACTGTTGAACCATTTCATTGTTTTATTGTTTGTTAAACCATTCAACCAAAACACATTGATTGCTTTCTATGTTCCAGCAGCATTTTAGGTTATAGGGGACATGGCATTAAAAAGACATACAAGATCCCTGCATTTATTCCAGCAATGGGAGATACACACACACACACACACACCCCACACTATACCACATCAACACACAGAAAAATGAGTAAATGTAAGAAAAGATACCAGATAATAAGAGCTGTGCAGAAAATTAAAATAGGGAGATATGATCTAAAGTGTTTTGGTTTCTATTTCAAATTTGGTGGTGAGGACAGGTCATCAATCACCATGGTCAACAAATAGCACAAACTAATTGTAATACTGTTGTTGCCTCTTGTGTTACAGAGGCAAGGTGAGGTGGGGGTGGGGGAGAATGAAAAAGAGAGAGAGACAGAGAGAGAGAGAGAGAGCGACTACACTAGCTTCTGATGGAAATTGGAGTGCTATTTCTAGAATCAGTGGGAATGGATGCTGGGCTGGGAAAAATCATAGTGGTAGACTATAAGAATCCTTTTTTATACAAAGATTAATGAAGAATTTTTTATGAGAAGACTTCAAGTATTAAAGAAATAACAGCAGTAACTTCTTAGGATGAATTCGTTTTGTAAATTCAATGTTATTGCAGTAAGCATGCTGAAGTCAGGCTGTGAGACCAACAAAGCTGTGTGGATGAACCTCATGTGAGGTCTATGGAGCTGGACCAAATGCAGCCCAACTCCTTCTCCTTGTCTCTTGTCTTCTGTGAGGGGCACAGAAGGGCACATTTGCTAGTTCCTCCCAAGCACTTGTCCATTTCAATTCTGTCCTTCTGCAAACAACTGTTAAAGAAAAAAACACCCATCTCCAAAAGAATAAAAAAGATTCACCTGTATGGTAGACAAATCCATATAGAAAAGAAACTTTTCTACATCAAAAAAAGCATTAGTGTCTGCAGAGACATTGCTCTGGGAAGCTTGGGGTTAACCAAACAGGCTATGCAGCTGGTTTATCTAAATTAGATGTATTTAATCTATTGGATTCCCATCTTTCTCCAAGATGTTCTTGCTTTACTTTTGCATATCTAAAACGATCATGGATACGGTTTTCTCAACAACAACAAAAACCTCCTAAAAAAATGGATTAGCCTATCCCACAGGAGAGATCATATTTTGGTCAGATTCTTAGCCTGACACATTCAGAGCCCTTCACTCA
>CM053503.1:9808919-9824893 GCA_028627145.1 Eidolon dupreanum
TATTTTTTGACTTTAGTTGGCCATGGGTAACTGAAACTATGGAAAGCAAAACCATGGATAATTATGTAACCTTTGTGTAATCTGACTGCTGTAATCTTTAATGGGGAACTGCGACACCTCTTAGCACACCCGCTATACACCAGACACTATTGGAGAAAATTTACATGCAAATTGCTTCTCCATCCTCAGAGCTACCTTGCTGGGGATGACAGAGCTGCTGAAGGGAATGAACTTTTTGTGCCTCTACGCAGCACACCTGTGTCCCTGCACCCAGTAGAGTGGTCCCTGCTCTGGACATTATGCTTTCTAATTTCAGGCTCAAGCTCAAGGCAAAGATTTCTGTGCACACACATCTTTGAGGCTGAGCTGGCAGAGACCCAGCCAGGAGGCAGCCCCTCAACGAAGGCAGTTTATCTTCTGTGCCCACCCACTTACATATCTGGGACATCTGCCTACCTCCTGGCTGTGTTCAGAGCACTAGTCCTGTTCATTCTCTTGGCTTTAGCCAAGACCTAAGGAGTCAACTGATGACTACAGTGTTCTCAGAAAAGAATGTAAGGTGTTATATATGAGGCAACATTAGAGAAGACGGGAAAAGGAAGGGAAGGCAGAGGTAGCTGGAGGCTGCTTGGGTTTGAGTTCTGATTCTGCCCTCTAATAACCATGGCGATGAAGAAGCCATTCAACCTCTCTGGTGATAATGGTGACGAAGCTCTTACCTCAGAGTGCAAGGAAAGGACCTAACACATGTCAAATATCCCTTCCCTCTCTCTATACCTTCCCCTGATAGGGCTACTTCAAAAAGGCTCAAGGAAACATTAGAATAAGCAGTAAAGAAGCTGATGCTGGCATACAGACCATGAGCAGACCATTAAAAAACAATTGTCTTGTCACATCATGCCATTTGAAAAGTCTACCTTTTCTACCTCCACTCAATGCTGCCCCTGACTTTGAGAGCCAGGTCAGAAGGGAGAACACTGAGAGAAACTCTTCTTCTCACAACTCTTCAGTACTCTGCACTGGGATGTTAGGGGGCCCAGAGATGCTCAGCATCTTAGACTCGCTACAGAGAATTATAGTGAATGGAATGGAATGGAATGGAATGGAATGGAATGGAATGGAATGGAATGGAATGGAAAATACAGTGACGTGAATTAAACCACACACCCATCATTTATCAACCACCACCTAGATGGCAGGCAGTGGGCTGTACCTGACAATGTGTTCTTTCATTTAGTCCTCACAGCAGCTTCTACAAGGTAAGTGTTATTATTAAAATAAGGAAACCGAGGCTTGGGCTCCTTAGATAAATTGACAGAGTCACTTGGCTGAGAAGTGGTGGAGTTGAACAAAGCCCACCACGATGCTGGAACCTGTGCCCTTCCACCGCCTCTGTGGGCTCTCGGTGTTCTCCCAGGTGGGACCGGCTACCTCCCAGGGCTCAGGGACAGCACATCTCTCATCACTCTGGAGACCGTCATGGGAGTCCTGCTTGCAGTGAACTCCAAGAGGCAGTTAATGGCACAGGTCCCTCTTCCAGACTTCGTGCAGTCCATCCTTCTCTCCTGAGAGTCATGGCAGGACTGGCTGTCCCCGAGGGCCGAGGACGCCCTGTGCTGTCAGAGACTGTGTCTACTGGGGAGAGAAGCAGCCGCGGGTGCCCTTCCTCCAACTCCTTCCTGCGACCCCACCCAGTGGCCGCCTCGCTGACCCTGCGAGACCTTGTCTCCTCTGACATGCCCTGTGCCCAGACCTGAAGATGTGGCCCTTGGGCTTGCATCAGAGAAACAGGACAAACACAGTGAACAGAGCTACTCCTCCCCCACCCCAAAAAGAGGCCTTTTGGAAACTACGACCATCTCTGTATTCTAAAGGGAGGATAAAACCTGGGTTTGGGAACGTTCTTTCTTTGGAAGAACTCACTTGAGGACCTATTTTGGTAAAGAATTTGACAAAAGGTTTAGAACTTAACCTGGAGTTGAGTTGTCATCCTAATGTCTGATCTTGGTGCTTCAGACTGAGCAGTGAAGTGACCTGCTTAATAATGCACGTGGGTGTCTTTGCCGTGGGCAGGAGGCAGATCTGGGACTTCCTCTGGTGGACTTAGAGAGGAAGATGGAGAAGATGGAAGAAAAGACTCCTCTTGAATCCAAGAATTTTCCCCTTCCCAGTTCAGAGACTGTCCTGCTCACAGTACTGAAAACAAAATTCTGAGTGATATTGAGAGGAGTCTACTACAACCGCATGCATTTTTACTAAACACGGATCCCATGCTAGAGTTTCTCGTAATTCAGAAAACAATCTTTCCCTGGAGTACAAGTTGCCAGTTTCCATTAAGTCCTTCTGTATGCTGAAACACCCAAGCATCTCTGCTTTTAAGAATCCTAGACTGTCTCCTAAATAGTTAGAACTTGAGCACCAAATCTCTGCACCTGTGTGCCCTTGGACACCTCCAATTATCTGTCTCCTGGGCCCTTCAAATTCAACCTACCCCAATTAATCTCATAATTTCCCCATTCACTCCTCACCTAAATATACTTACAGCCTTTGCTCCAGGCTCAATAAGCAACTTGAAAATCAGCAAACAATAACATAGGTTCATATCCTCTCTCTCTCTCTCTCTTTCCCTCTCTCTCTCCCTCTTTCTCTCTCTCTCTCATTCCCACCCTCCTCCCTTATCTCTTTTCCTCCCTCAATTTCTTCCTGCCTCTGGCTATGCATTGCTTCTTCTGCCTGGAACACTCATCCATTCTCTGTGTCCTTCAGATAGTATCAGTTCTTCCAAAAAGCTTTCCAAGATGCCAGCCACACCGCAGACTCAATTAGAAGCCCCTCTCTGTGCTCAGTAAGATCCTGTACTTATCTAATCTTGTTTATTTCACCATGTGGATATTGCCTGTCATCTTGTCTGCATCCCTGGTCTCTGCCCTCCAGCAAGCTCTAATAGGCAGAAATTGTTATCTATCTGAGTCATCTTTGTATCCCCAACCCCGAGAAGCGTATAATGGTACTCATCCTTCGAGACTCAGCTCAAGGGCCTCATCTAGTAAGAATTTTTTCCTAAGAGCCTCTCTACCATTGCCTCTACCACATTGTCATCAGCAGCAGCATCATTACTGCCATCCCCATGGCAAATCATTACCACCACCACCATGATCACCGTGTTCTCCCATCTCACCGTGATCAGCACCGTAATATCATCGCCGCCACCCTGGCTACAGCCATGACTACCACTATACTATCACACCATCACCTCGTCCGCCACCTTCACCTTCTTCTACCACGCTTACTACAGTTATTCCTACACTACCACGACCACGACCACCACCACACCCTCCCCATCATCGGCACTATCTCCGCCACCAACCCGACCATACACGTCATCAATACCACCATCGCCAACGCCTCCACCACCACCATTTCTACCAGCTGGCTGTAGTTGCTATGACTACTGTCATCACCATCAGCAGCAGCCCCGTCATTGATGCTGTCCTCACGGTAAATCATTGCCACCGCCACTACCACTCGCCACGACCACCGCAATCACCAGTCTCACTGTCACCATCATCATCACTCATGTCGTTACTACAATCGTTTCTACCGCCACCGTCACACGGTCACTGTAGCACCATCAGTGTGACCATCCTTATAACCGTTACCAACAGGACCATCATGACCATCACTACTGCTACCATTCCTACCACTACCGTCACCAGCATCACCACCATCACCTTGAGTTAGGTGTCCCTCTACTGTGCTCCCAAAGCCTGTTACACACGTTTCATATTGTTTTATAATCACCTATGTACGTATTTGTGTCTCCCACTGAGTGGTGGCCTCCTCAAGAGCAAGGATGAGGACTCATTCACTTATGTATCCCCGATGCTTCACGCAGCACCTGACACATAGAAAGCACTAAATTAATATCAGCTAAGTAAATGAAGGAATAAATGAATGAATGAATGAATGCTACTATAAATAATAATTACTAATGATCATGAACATTATTTCATTTAAGCCTCATGATAATCCTATGGAGTGTTTTTACTATCCTATTTTAACGGCGAGGAATTTGAGGTTAAGTAACTTGCCCAAGGTCACACGGTTAGGAAATGGCTGAGCCAGTACGTAAGCCCACACACGTCATCTGACTCCAGGGCCATTGTGACTAATTACAATATATTTTGCTCAGGTTTTCCTCTCCTATGAAATGAGATTACAGAAGGAAAGCATTCACCTCAGGGGACCTCAAAATCTTCAGAACGTGGAGAGTTGCTTCATCATCAGCCCCACATGGCCTAGGACTTGACTTGGCAGCTTAGCTGCTCCAGGTTGGGCTACGTCTGTGTTTCTGAGCATGAACGCCCTTAAGACATATCCCCAGTCCTCAGGGGACATTTTCAAGGCTGGGTTATAAGGTGATTGTTTATGCTTGTTTCTAATGAGCTTCTTATCTTAGAAAGGAAAAACAATGGCTATCTAATAAACACAGCTGACTTGTAAGGGCTGAAATACCCCAAACTCCTAAGAGAGGAAAAGCAATTGTGTGTGAGGGTGTGCAAACTCACACAAGGCAGGATAATTGAAGGAAGCCCTCAAGAAGTTGGCATCTTTCACAGGGATGTATCATCTGCTGCCACAAAGCTGGGTTCCTGGCACATCTCCCATGGCATTCGCCCCGACACTCACGGCTAGAAACCCACTGCTCCAGAATGGGACGTAACGGTCAATGGTGACAGGTTCAAAACATCCCCTCAGCATTCCAGGTACTGCAGGAGAGGGCGTGTGTGTGCATGGCATGCGTCCACTGCTTCAAGCCAAGAAATATCACCAAGGGCCCCACAATGGCCTGGCCCACCGGCCCAGCTTTGCTTCCTAAGAGGGGCTCCTGGAAGGCCATGTCCCTAGTGCTCTCTCCACTCAGAAAATCTGCTGCTGCTCAGCAGGCCATAGAAGCCACAGACAACAGTATCTTTTGTATCTGTTAGCATTTATTGAGTGTTTATTGTGTGCTAGGCACAACACTATTTTCCCACACCGTTCCAGGTGATACCTGTGACAACCCAATCAACCAGGTAGTATTTGCATCCCTATTTTATAGACGAGTAACCAAGACTGGAGAAGTAAAGACTCTACCAGAGGTGATACGTTGTTGTAAGTAGTGAAACCAGATATGAACACAGGTTTTCAGACTCCAAAGTTCGTGGGCTTAACCACTTGGCCACACTGCCTCCCCAAACATGAATTCTTATAGGGCCCTTCAAGAGAAAGCTCCAGGAACGCATGAAAAGGGGACTTTGGGAGGCTTCTGTTTTTCTGATTTGAGCAGGAGAACATTCACACACTAAAGAGAAGTGCAAACTTTACGAGTAGCTCTTATGCATTTCATTAAAGATTGCTGCATGTGTAGCATTTCTCCTTGGGGGGCCATAAGCTCTATAAGGGCAGGAATTGTGTGTTATATATTTTTGCCTCTCCCACACCAAGCAAAGTGCCTGGCATCCAGCAGGTGATGTGGAAATGTGTTTCAAAGAGGACAGTTAGGATAATGATAATAATGACACTGCATTCTTGGCCCACTTGATCTTTGCAGCCTGGCTCCCCATGGTTCTCCTTCAGGCGGTCTGTGCTCCAGCCAAGCTGGCCTTCTCTCCCAGTTGCAAAGACACACCATGTTTCCACACCTCTGGGCCTTCGCCCATGATGTGGCCTCCACTTGGAAGGCTGTCCTCTGCTGTCCCATGCTCCTATCAAGGCCCATCTCAAATGCCACCTCCTCGGTGAGGCCTCTCAGCTAGAAACCACCTCTCCTCTCTCAACTCCCTTAATTCCTGTGAGTTCCTTCCTCTCTTCCCCATTCTTCCTCTCAGAAGCTTAATGCGAGGCTGAAATGAGATAACACTCTAGAAAGTTCTTTGTAAGCAGGAGGCACTATCCAACCATGAGGAAGGCTCATCTCTCTTCAACTAAAGAATAAGATCATCAGTGACGTCAGATTCAACGTTGCCCAGCACAGGACCTCACACACCCAAGGCACACTTCTCTCCCTCTTCCCTGGAGCCATGTTTATGCCCTTCCAATCAGGCTGAGCTGACTTCCATCAGATCAAAGGAAAGTCTTATTAGGAATAGTCTGAAAAACAATGGGCAAGGGAAAAAATGGAACAATCTGCTGAACACCTCCCCTTAAGGACTTTCATACACCATGATGATCCTCGGCTCTATTATAAACAAGATCCCTTATTTTGCAAGAAATATTTTGTAACTCCCTTTCCTATGCATAATGAAATACATAGGTAATGTACACAACAGTGTTTGGTTAACTGCTCACCAGCCCCGGATCCTCCTCTTTCTGGGTGCACTACACTGGATTTCCCAGCCTCCCCTGCAGTGAGGTGCTGCCATGTGACTGAGTTTTAGTTAATGGATTGGGTGCAGCAACATCTCCCTCTAGCAAAATCTAGGTCTTTCCAGATGACCTTAATAAGCCAGCTTGAAGATGATAAAATCTGACTATGAATTTCAGCTGCTGGAAAACTTAACATAAGGGAGAAATCAACTTCTATTTCTTAAGCCACCGAGATTTGGCAGTTTATTTCTTAGAGTACTAGCATTGTCCTATTAAAATGACAATTAACACGTACATACAATAGTTGTGGATTTAACGCACTTCCTTGTAGCTATGGCTCCCAACCCTAAATAGATGGTGTATTTTAGTGGCGTTAGAGAGGAGTTGAGTAGAAGTGGGGGCCTACGATCGATAAACATGGGTTTCAGTCTGGGCTCTGCCACTAAATAGCTGAGTGACAGGAGTCAAGTTCATGCCAAGTTTTCTTGTCAAGTTCTCGCTGGGGCTCAGTTTTATGGCAGTAAAATAAAGGGTTGAAGAGATTATCTTTAAAGTTCCATCCAGTTCGAGTATTCCAGGACTCTACCGTCAGCTCCATAGAGCCAGAGGCCACAACTGCCTTGTTCCTTCTCTCTCCTCAGCATGAAACGCATTGTTTAGGACATACAAATGCTCCCAAAAAAACACTTTTTGAATGAGAGAATACTGCTGCGATTTATGCAACTCATGACTTTAAACCTTACCCACTTGCCAGATATCAGCAAGTTGTATGAACTAGCAAATTCTCTCTTCCTGTGTAACAGGAAGCATTCATGGTACACTCCCGGAACTGTATTCCACCCTTCCCTCTGCCAATCCCCTCTCCACTGGCACATACCCACATACATTCCCCTCCCACTAAATAGACCCCGGGCCCCAAGACCTTCTGCAAACTTCTATTCTTCTGCTCTTGTACATTCCGCTCCCATGCCCTCCAGCCCCTCCCTGTGAGCTGCCAAGCACTGTGAGTCCCCCAGCTCTGCTATGTCATTCCTCTCTCCAAGCACTAAAATGCTAACTATTTATTTTAAGATGGAAGGAAATTAGAGCCTGCAATTAGCACATTTTTCCAACACATTGCCTAAACCACTTCTGTGTAGTGGAGCCAGGAACAAGTGCTAGTAAAGTTAACACAGTTTATTAAGCAGGAGAAGCCATCCAGAGCTGAGCAAATACAGAAACCACATGGAAGGTTCACCCCTTTCCTGAGACAGCTCCTTCAATCAGCCTTTAATGAGGAATGGCGCTCTTCCTACAAAAGCCAAACTATATATATCACAAACAGAGGAGAACTCCAGCTCTAAGGTCTATGAGCTGTGTGACCTTGAGTTAGTCAAACAACCTCTCTGAGTCCTAGTTTCTCAACCATAAAATAATGAAAACCTTTCTGATATACATTACAACAGAGGTCCCCAACCCCTGGGCTGTGAACCAGTACTGGTTCATGGCCAGTTAGGAACTGGGCTGCAGAGCAGGAGGTGAGCAGTGGGAAAATTTCATCTGTATTTGTAGCCACTCCCTAGTACTAGTATCACTGCCTCAGCTCCACCTCAGACCATCAGGCATTAGATTCTCATAGAAGCACCAGTCTCTGGTGCCAAAAAGGTCGGGGACTGCTGCATTACAAGACTGTTATGATCACACTCACATGTATATAGGATCGATTGTGCTAATACATGTAAAAGTGTTTTCTAAATCAGAAAAATCTCTAGCCTTTTAGATTATTACTTGACATTTTTTTCCTTGCAGCTATTCTTTCTCACATTCTTTTCTTTCTTCTTTCTTCCTTCTATTCTTCCTTTTTCATTCATATATATATATATATATATATATATATATATATATATATATATTTTTAGTTTGTGGAAGAAGGCAAGGCCCTGGTCTGGTCCCTGTGGGTAAAAGAACAAATAAGATATGGTCCCTCCCTCACAAGCTCAGCGTCCAGCTGGAGATGCAGGCATTAAACAGAGCTCCAGTGCCTTGTGTCACTGCATGGCATTGTGTAAATGGTGCCTTGCACAGGCATTCAGTAGAGGGGAGGGTGTCCCAATGATTCTTATGCATTTCTCTTGCCAAGTCCTTGGTGCAGAGCTGTGTTGGACATGTAGAATGGGCACCTGTTTATAGTTCGAACAAAAGTGATACTGGTTTATTATCAGCCTTTTAAGTAAAGTTAATTAGAGTCAGCCTTTGAAAGTCACTCCTGCTGTGCTAATAAATCAGGTCTCTGAATACACAAGGCTGAAGGCCAGAGAGCAGAATGTGACAAATCCACAAAAGTTAATGCCTCCCTACGAAGTCTGCCTGTGGAGAACTTACCTGTCTTCCCTGATAAGAGCCTTCCACTGCCAAACACAGTGTCTAAACTAACACGAAAACACCAAGGCTGCCCTATAGGTCAACTCCCACCAAATTAGAATTATGAATGTTCTTGACTGAAATACACCTTAATTACAAAAAGTAAGCTTTCAAACCCAACATTTATTCTTAAAATTGTAGTTTTCCATATTCTTCATATATATTGTTGTTCTTATAAATTATTTGGAAAAAAAATGTGTATATATTGGTGTTCTTATAAATCATTTTTCAAAATGAAAAAGCTTTGGAACCTGTGCTCTAGAATAATCCGTCTCATTTGAATTCAGATCATATTCCCCAGAACTACGATGGTACAGCTCACGTGGAACTATATTATCATGTGTCTGTGCCCTCTTGGGAGTTCAAGCAACCTTAGCATGGGGCCCCATTCCTCCTTTCCAACAAAGAGTAGCACAGAAAGAGCACTTCATCACATGGTGAAAGAGACACTGTGGGGCATAACATTATACAAGCTAATAAGTTAGCACGTTACTGTTTCAGAGATGCTGGCAGAGGACACAAGACTCCTGGGTCAAAGACAAAAGATGTTATTACTCACAGCACAGCAAGCAGCATGAGTAGCAGCACATTTGCATCATTTTCTCTGGCCCCCAGGTTCCACGTGGCAACATAATAAGACCCAGATGGATGCTTCACATAGAGTGAGTCTGTATCATAGCTGAGGAACCCTGAGCTTGAGGGAATCTACCACTTTTATAGCAAGCAGCAAGCCCTCCTTCAATTTGTTCTAAAGGGAGATATTACTTCATCCCTCAAGGGTGCTCACTGCAAACACAACTCTGAGATTTGGCCCAGGTAAAGAGAGGTCAGGGCCTTGCATTCTTGGCACACCCAACAAGACATGTATGAGTGTAATGATTCCCAGATTTTTATTTCCCAGAGAAACAAACAGTATAGTGTTTAGAAAATGCATTAAAAGCAGCTCTTTAAAAAGTCTTTTTCTCCTGGATATTGCCCCTCATACTCCTGATTTGATTTGGATCTGCCTTCTCAGGGAATAGAATACTTCATCTCTTGATTAAGCTGTAATAGTCATCCTACTTACCCCTCCACAGCAACCCCTATCTACTAGCTCCATGGATGTACAAACTATGTCTCTGTGATTAGAGCACCTAACACAGTATCAGGGCTGTACCATAGCTTAACAATTGTCTGTTGAAAGAATTAATGATTTAGACTATCTTATTGGAACAGAGGTTCCTGAACCTTGGCAAACTCTACTCCTCCAGTTATATCAGAATTTAGGAAATTACCATGCTGGCACCCTATGCAGCTCTATAAGGACACCAGACTGGAAAGACGCAGCATGCATTTGGAGACCACTGAAGGCTTTTTCACCCTCCCTCAAAAGCCACTCCACTAACCAAATGCATACTCTCAGCCAGTACACACTATCTGTCCTGCTGATCTCTCTGCTGATTGAGAAGGCCACAGGGAGAGGTACCTTGGACAGAAAGGAAAATCAGTTACTGAATCTTTATCTCCAACACTGGCTATTTTCAGCTGGGAGAAACTGAGTTTCAGGATAGTCTGTTTGGAGGATATGTTTTTTTATGCATATGAAAAATCATCTGGTTATTTTTCTGGGGGTGGGGGAGGAGAAGGGAAAATTGTGGGCTAGAGTAAAGGACCTCATTTCCAGCAGAATGCCTTTCTATGTAACTACATCATTTCAGCCTTGGGATCCTATGTTATTAAATGCCCCCAATGTCATGTTCAAGAGAAAGAGGACTGTTTAAAGCTAGCCCTCCTGGCTTCCCGCAGCCACTCACTCTCCCAGGACATGACTCAGGGCCCTTTTCCCTCCCAGCAATATCTGTTCTCCCGATCTCACTAGGAAATCCAGGCCAGCTGGGGATTTCAAGCTCCTTTATCTGCCGCGATAATGAGTATCCCAGCATGCCACGAGGCCCCACTCTGCCAGCTCCCCAGGCTGCCACACCAAGTGGAATAATAAATAGTTGCCATGTGGGGCTGACACGACACCCTCAAAAAGGAAGGGCAAACACAATGGCTTACCAAAAATACTCACGTGCCTCAACCTGAGATTTCTCATTCCCAGGCCAGCCTACCAGATACACACAATTCCCTCTCCTTTCAAAAAAAAGGTGACGTTAGGTGAATGGTCTTTCAGGCCAAGTCCTTAATTGTTTCTTTAATATCAGTATTTTATTTTTATAATTGTAATGGATCTGGTGTCAACTTATTATGATAGGAAGGGACCTATTAGATAGAGAATAAAAAGCATGGATTTAGAATCAAAAGGCTTTGAGTTTTAATCTCCTTTCACATTCCTACTAGTTGGAGGACTTTGGCCAACGTGCCTTAACATTTCTGAGCTTCAGTTTTATTGCTATAAAATAAGACCAATAAATATATACCACAGGCCTATTGGGAAAATTAAAATGAATAACTTATGAAAGGTATTTAATAAATGTTTGTTCCTTTCTCTAATGTTCTGTGACTTGATAAGGGTCAGAAGTACCAGGGCCTACACAGTGTTCAAAACCTAGAAAGGTCAATAATAGAGTTGAATTTAGAGTGTGAAAAGAATAGGGAAAATATTTGCAAATCGTGATAAGGGACTAGAGTCTAGAACATATAAAACACCCTTACAAGTCAGCAATAAAAAGACATCCCAATTAAAGAACAGGCAAAGGATCTGAACATATATTTCTCCATAAAGGATATATCAATGGCCAATAAGCACATGAAAAGATGCTCAACACCATTACTCATCATGAAAATGCAAAATCAAAACTACAAGACACCACTTTACAACCACTTAATAAAAAAGATAGATGATAACAAGCGTTGGTGAGGATATGGAGAAATTGGAACCCTCAAATGTTGCTGGGGAGTATAATATGGTACAGCTGATGGAAAACAGTATGACAGGTCCTCAAAATGACCTAGCAATTTCATTCCAAGGGATATATCCGAGAGAAATGAAGACATATGTTCACTCGAAAATTCACTCACAAATGATCGGAGCAGCATTATTCATGATAGACAAAAAGTAGAAACAACCCAAATGTCCCTCAATTGATGAATGAGTAGATAAAATCTGGTATATCCATACAATGGAATATATTCAGCCAGAAAAAGGAACAAAGTACTGGTACATGCTACAACATGGACGAACCTTGAAAACATTATGCTAAATAAATGAAGCCAGACACAGAAGACCACATACTGTATTGCTCCATTTATATGAAATGTCCACAATAAGCAAAGTTACAGAGACAGAAAATAAATTAGTGGTTGCCTAGGGCTGCAGGGGGAGAAAGAGAGGATGGGGAGAGACTGTAAGAGAGTACAACATTTCTTTTGGGGGATGCTAAAAATGTTCTAAAATTGATAGTGGTAATGGATGCACAACTCTGTGAATATACTAAAAATCACTGAAACGTACATTTCGAACAGTTGAATGTTATGATATGTACATTATATCTCAATAAAACTATTTAAAAAAAAAAAAACTTATTCCAAAAGGATGTAAAGTACAGCATAGGGAATATAGTCAATAATATTGTAATAACTATTGCCAAGTGGGTATTAGGCTAATTGGGGGGAGTGCTTTGTAAATTATATAAATGTCTTACTACTATGTTGTATACCTGAAACTAACATAAAATAATATTGAATGTCAACTTTAATCAAAAAATTAAAAGATAATAAAGTATAAAAAATAAATAGAACTTACCCAATGGGACCAGGACTCAGTTCAACCCAAGACAGAGACCAGAACCACTGTTCAGAAAAAGATTTGCTATTCTTAAAACTGAGGAAAGTAACCTTAGTTCCCTTTGATTTGGACCCAAGGCAGCAACCAGGCCCTGGACCTGAACCCATGTTTGTAAAAATAAGAGAGGAGTCTATCAACTATAAATGAAGGTGATAGGGGAGAATGCGTCGGTCCATGTCAGATCACGTGACTCAACCACATGTGCTCCCAAGCCATTCCCAGCCAAGCTAGAGGCAGGAAGCCTGACTCTACAGGATTTTCAGTTACATCAATAACTACAGAGAAACACGATTATACCCTAATAATATGTTTTAGTCCATCATTATGAAGGTATATTGCCAAGGCAAGAGGAATGAAGTAATTTTATCTAAAAGTTTGTTAACTCGATTAAACATTTTAAATGTGTGGGGACTTCCATTTGTACTTTTGCCCCATCCCTGAAAATATTAAGGCAGACCCGGCCACTAGACACATGAGTGGCTGAGCTAGGCCTACAGCTCAAGGTTTGAGTCCCATTTGTCACTGCCCCGTGCAAGCTCCATACCCTAGATCAAGTCACCATGCTCTTCTAGAACCTAGATTTTAAAAATACCCTCCAAACTTGTCTATTTCTTCTTCCCGCCACCACCAACCCCCAATCTGTTTTCTGTCAGTGATTCTTTTAAAACATCAGCCAGATATGACTCCTTTTCTCAAAGATTTGTAATGGCTAAAAGTCAGTGTCTTCACTGTGGTGTCAAAAGTAGGGGCCTGGCCTTCCACAAGCCCTCCCATGACCTCTTGTCCTACACATCCTCACGCACTCACTCACCCACACTGGCCTCCCTGATAATCCTCAAACACCTGGGGCAGGCTCACTCTCAGAGCCTTGGAAAAAGCTGTTCCTTTTGCTTTTAATGCTCTTCCCCCAGGTATCTACATGGCGTGCCCCCTCACTGATTCCAAGTCCTTCCATAAATACCTTCTTAGTGAAAATCTCCCTGACCACCTATTTAGAATCAAATTCTAGTACCCTTTCCTCTTTTCCTGCTTTATTTTTCTTTATACTTCTAATGAGGTTTAGTTTATTATCTGTCTCCCCCTTTAGCCCGGAAGTTCCATAGAACCAAGTAATTCCACAAGAGCTGATTTGTTCACTGCTATATCCGTGGCACCTAGAACAATGCCTGGCATATAACAGATGTTCAAGAAATCTTCATTGAATGAATGAATGATTCTTTAACTCAAAGGTAGCAGCTGCAATATTTAAGGGCTGTGCAGAGATTAAAGAACCAGCTAAATTGAGACTAGTTTCAGGGCTGAACAAACAAGGAAAAGCTGAGATCTTGGAAGACAAATGTGCAAGGGGAGTGCCCAGCAGTTTCCAATGCCACAGAGAAGGGGCAGGGGGTAGGACGAGATAAAGACTAAAAAGATGAACACAAGTATCTGGCTTAAAGATTTCCCTACGAAAACATGCTACAAAAATATTGGGGTTTTTTTGGGGGGAGCATTGTGACTATTAATCACTCTATCATTAATTTTTTCCAAGAGAATGTCTGAGCAACCTAATAGTAATAATAGCAATGAGTGGTGTTACCTGTACATAACTTTTTTTTTTTAACCACCTATAGCACCTGATATTCCTAGGTAGTCTCCCATCCAAGTACTAACCAGACCTGACCCTGCTTAGCTTCTAAGATCAGACGAGATCAGGCATGTCCAGGGTGGCATGCCATAGACAACTTTTTCATCTTTCTATAAATGGTCTCAGAAACAAGCTCAGATCAAGGATGCACATCTTATTATGACGCCATGTAAATATTTATCTATTATGATCTCTGCAAAGTGTGACTGAGAACATTGAGAAATAATGATTGGGAAGCTCCAGTGTGTCAGCAATTAATCTAGCTGCTTTTTGCTTTCACACGATGGATAACGCAATCTTCAGAACGAGCTAGCAAGGAGATTATGATTCCATTGTATGGCAGGAGGTCAGGCCCTGAAGTCACGCAGTCTGGGTTTCCATTCCAGTCCTGCTTCTTACCAGCCACATGGCCTCGGACATGTTTTTAACCTCTCTGAGCCCTGTAATAACAGCATCTGCCTCAAAAGAATAGAGGGAAGATTAAATCAAAATAATATGTGTAAAGTTCTCAATGTAGTTAGTAGCCAACAATAAGCTCTCAGAAAATATTTTGTTCCAACAATTAGTGAAAATATGAACCTGGAAAAGCCTGGGTAAGTCGTCTATCTAGTAAGTGAGAGAGTCAAGACTTGAACCCAGTTCTTCCATGTTCTGACAATACTTTCCCCATCACATCACAGTTATCTCACCACATTTCTAGTGACAGGGATGTGTCCTTGTTGAATGTAAAACTTACACAGCAAGTTGAGAGGATTTTCTGCTCACGGTGATGTCAGGTAGAGCTGTAGTCCTCCAGGACCTCTAGTGAACTGGCAGATCCAAAGGGTTCACTCACATGTCTGGTACATTGGCAGGGATAGTGGAATGCCAGGCTTGCTAGGGACGCTGGGACAGCCACAAAATATAGCACTAAGTCACCAAACCACCAATTCTTTAGAAAAAGTCCTATGCACAGAAAACACTCACATTTCCACCACCATCTGTGTTTGCTTTATGGTAAGCACCTAAGATGTCATCTCCTTGAAATTAAGAATTAACCTGCCTTATTCATTGCTGGAGCCCCAGAACTATGCCTGGGACATGGCACAAACTTAATAAATATTTTTGAATAAAGGTAAGGAAGGGAGAGAGAGAAGGGAAGAATGAGTGGAGGAAAGAAGGCCTGAGGAAAGTCCTCCCAGGAGCATATGTTGGCACTGAAGAAGTAGAAGGAGGTCTTGATTTGGACTGTTGCATCCTACCTCCTGAGGGTCCATTTTCCATGGAAACACAACCCAAAGACCATCTCCTCCTTTGCCTACTTTCAGAGAAAAGCAAAAGACAGTATCTCCCCTTTGACTCACATTAACTGCCCTCTACCCTACCACCACCACTTTTCCATTTCGTCAATCAAAGCAGAGAGCACTGGAGCCTGGCCAATCACTGTACAGCTTGACCTTGCCCATCCCTATGGGATTCACTCCCTAGACACAGACCTGATTGCATCAGAATCTCTCGGGTAGAGCCTGTATCAGAAAGTCTTAAAGGTCATCAGCTGATTCCAAAGAGCAGCTAAGAAGCCTAGATTGATAATAACAGTCACTTGTCTGGAGGACAGAGAACTCAAGAAGCGTGCGCGCGCACACACACACACACAGACACACACACACCTAGTTCTTAGAGCCCACAGTGAAGATTGTAGTTCCACTTCATCTGAACTCCTCTTAGCATGCTGCAGCCATCCGCCTCCTTCTCTGCATTTTACTTTTAATTAGATTTGTACTTGTCACCTCTTCTGTCTGATTATAAATTCCTGGAGTTCCTGGAGGAAAAGACATCATCTTCTACCTC
>CM053503.1:9825393-9925751 GCA_028627145.1 Eidolon dupreanum
AAAACAATAGCAAGAAGGCTGAATTGTAGTTAAGTTTGATGCTATCTAATAATGTTGGACCTATTCCTACAACTTCCCTGCTTGTCCGTGTCTGAGTAAAAATGAAAGTGTGTTATCTAGGGTAGGGAGAAAGGCTTGCATTCCCATTATCACATCAGCAGATTAGCAAGACTCCAAGAGCAGGCTTGAAGGAGCAGAGACCCGATGTCCACATTTCAACTGGGGTGGGGGTGGGGGTGGGAAGAGTGGGGTAGTGAAGAGAGTCAGAATGGTCCCGACTGGGGGGAGTCGGACACCTCGGGGTGGGCTCTTCTGAAAACAGGGGACAACAAAGGGACAGTGGGTGGTAGGCTAGATGAGGAAGGGGCAAGACTGACCAAAAGTTCTGAGAGGGGAAATCCAGTCATGCCAGTCAGGTGGCACCTAGACCTCCATCTTATTTGGAACCAACCAACAGCCCAGTCCCTCAGACTGTCTCTGCCATATTCCCCTGTAATCATTGCTGTTGAAAGTAACCACTCTTGGGGTGGCTTGTTAAAAAGATGTTAACTTGTTGTCTCTTCATCAGAGATACTTTTCTTATTAATTATATATATACTCATAACACACATACACATATATATATGTGTACAGACACACACACACACACACACACACACACACACACACACACACACTCAAACACACACACACACACACATACACACATGGGATATTTAACCCAATAAGATCCTATAGAAAGATCTCTTTGAGTAGTTAAATGTTCATTCTGGTGCTTATGGGCTTCGACAGACTCCTGGGAGTTCTGATGTGAGTTTGCTGAGAGTTTTCATAAGGTTTTGCCAGGATTTTGCTTTCCTTCTATCAGGCATTTCCTACCTTGTGAATGGAAAAATCTTAGCTTCTGTATTTAGAAATTTAATACCAAAAAAAAAAAAAAAGGCCTTTCACATGTGAAATATCACATGTGAAATAAAAAAACAAAAACAGAAAACCACCCTCTAGCTGTACCTAAGCAATTTGGTCAGTCAGTAAGTAGGGTTTGTTGACCATGAGGCTTTCTCTCACCTACACTGAGCAAGGCACACACCGAGGAGCTGAAGGCTTGGCCCCTGAGCGTGACAAGCAAATTTCCTTCATTCAGCACAAATGCACTGAGTGCTCGCTCTGAGCAAGGCATTGCACTGTACTTTTCCAGAGGAAAAAGAAGTTCTGTTGGGCAAAGCCTCTCTTTTTAAAAATATACACAAATAATTACAGGAAATGGAAGAACATGGTAGGAGTTATAGGAGAGATTTAGAGAAAATGCTTGGAACTAAGACTTAAGGAAAGGATGGGCATTTAGCTGAGGTAACCAAAAGAGACTGCATGGAAGATATGGTAGTTGAGGTAAATATGGAAGAAGTGGCTCCTTGGAGTAGGTTTCACTCAGAAACAGGGCAGAAAGGTGAGGTGGTGAATAACGTGAGCTCTGGAGCCAGGATGCCTGGGTTTCAGCACAGGCTCCACCGCCAACCAACGAACTCTGTGAGACCCTTGAATGAGTTTACTTATGTTTCTGAGCCTCAGTTTTTCTCAATAATATCTACCTACCTCTTAGGGATAGTTGACAGGATTAAATGAGCTAACTCATGAAAAATAAAGTAAAAAAATGAAAAACGAGGTAATTAATGAAAAACTCTTGGTATAGAAAGTACTCAAGAAATGATACCCCATAATTCATTTTTTTTTTAAAGATGGGGTTTGTGAAGACTGTGAAGGATGATGGATGGGAAGTCTTGATCGAACAGTGGGGATATGCTGGGTCCGAGGTATGGAATGAGATCTGCTGCCAAAAGTTCCATGCTGAATGAGATGACTCAGAAGGACCATCTCACAGCATCCAAGTCAAATGGAGCTAAGCCATTGTCACGACATGCGGAGCCTCTCACAGGATAAACAGAAAGGTCCTTTGGCCTTTTTGAAATTTTTTAAGTGCTCTACTTGAAGTTAAGATTTGGAGAACCGAGTGTGCATGTATAAGAGCAATGAACACTATAGAATGAGACTGGGAGCACACACCACAAGACTGTCACTTGGTGAATTCCTTCAGGAAATGCACTAGTAAGTAGCCTGTGCCAAATTGGAGCCCAAGGCAAAAGAGAAAAATCAGTATCGCCAATTCTGTCTTTGTTTAAATTTTGACATTTTGTTCATCATGAGTTTTTTACCTTAATTTTGATTTTTTAAAAAAATATTGCATTAAAATTATTTTTTTTAATACCTGAGCTTCACAGCACCCCTTTACATTTTGTACCACCCTAGTCCCAGCCTCAGTGGTCGCCAGAGACGGCCCGTCGTTGACGACGACTCATCAGAAACTCAAATTCCATCATCCCTGTAGAAATGTCCATGCTACCAAGAGCCCAAAAGAAAACTTTGATTAATTAGACTTTCCAGACCCTTAATAATAACCCCAGCCTGCCCATGGACGTAGAGTTGATAAGGTACTTCCACGTAATCTCAGTTATCCTCACAGTAACTTGGAAGAAGGAGTGATATCGCACATTGCAGGTAAACTATGAGGCTTTTCCTCGGTAGGAAAATAACCTTTTCAAGACGATTTTGAGCAGGGCCACTGTAGAGCTAATCTCGCTATAACTCAGTATCTAACACAACAGTCAGGCCACAGACCTTCAAATCCTGGGTCCACTGTTTCCTGGAGGGCTGTGTGACTTTGAGCAAATTACTGAAATCTTACCTGCAAAATAGAAATAAGAATAATTGATTTGTTAAATAAGGTTATCTATGTAAAGCACTTAGTGTTTGGCATGGAATAAGTGCTTAATAAATGCTAACTATTGTTATTGCATATGTAGTACAGACTTGGAAATCTTTGCAAAGAGGAATGGGATGCCACAGCAGGCTTTCGGGATAAACTTTTGGTAGAGCGCACCTCTACCAAAAATCACCCCCGGAAGAGACTTCACCAGAATCCATTATCAGAAAAATTATCTGAATCCTTGAAATAGACAAAAGAGATTACTGAGTGTTCTCACTACAGTGCTGGCCTTGACTTTCTACTTCCTGGGCTGGTTTACAACTCTGTAAGTGCAGAGGTGGACTTGTAGAATTTTGTCTGGCAGGGATGCAAATAATTTAAGTCTGGGGGAGCAGATACCCCATAGATTGCTATGTATGGCCCTGTTGGACTTGAACCCAGCAATCTATTAAATTGCATATATATGCACAATTATATATAGTATAATATATAATTATATATAACATATAATTACATTATATATAATTATATCATTTTTCACATTATATATAATTTTTATATTTCATATTATATGTAATTATATTATATATTATATATATTTGTATGTATATGTATATAATTACATAGCTATTATATATAATTAAATATGTATGATTAATTATATATAATGTGTATGTGTATGTGTGTATCCCTAGCTTCTCAAATGCTCTTTGGACAGGTTTCAACATATTATTGGTTCTCTAATTAATTAATGAGTAGAATAAAATCTTTGACGTGTATTCTTGTATTTGCATGTCTTTTTTGTTTGTTTGTTTTTAGAGACATGCTTTTCTAACCTTTTGAAAAATCATACTTTTACACCATGCACAGAGACCATGCTTCCTCTGGGGGCCTAAACAAAGCCTTAAAGGAAGCCAGGTGATTTCTAGCTGAACAAAAACACCCCAGCAACAACACCTTTCAAACTGAAGCTGGCCACTGAGTGGCTCTGAGCCTGGTCGCCTGCCCCAGGCACAGACAGCATGGGGGTTTTAGGACTTCAATCCCAAGCCAGGCATGTGGGGCCACTGAGGAACTTTCCTCCCCTGCTTCCAGACAAGGTTCTGGGTCAGAGCAGAGGCTGACCCTGGGGTTGACCAATTATTTGGCAAAGTGCAGAGATAACATTCCTGCAAATTACCTCATATTGTCCTGCCTGGCTCTGAGTGCGCCCAGATGGGATAACGTAGACATAAGTGACAGGGGAAGGATGGTGTACCTGGGTCTCTCCCTACACACATCCCAGTCATTTTCACTATTACCTCTCAGCCACTCAAGATGGATGTGACCTTGTCTCACCTTCTCATTCTGCTACGTTCTGGCAAAAGCTAGAATTACAAAGTCTTTTACCTCCTCAGAATCCCAAATGGAAACCCCCTTTTACTGGGGTCAGAATAAAACCTCAGTGTTGCCCAGGTAGCTTGCAGCAATGAGCCACTGCCTTACAGTATGAACTCTCGTGGCTCCCAGGGCTAACCTTCAGAGGGGGGCCACATTCCTGTATCCTTTTCTCTCCGCCCAGCCCTCAACCTGCTGGTGGGGGTGAATGAGAGAGATTTAAGATATAGTTTGGGTAGAATTCTCAGGACTTGTTGATAAACTGGATATGTGGGATTAAAGAAAGGGAGAAATCAAGATTATAATAGTGAGGGTTCTCCAGAGAAACAGAACCAATAGGATAGATGTAGAGACAAACATGGACATATACACACATAGACACATACAGATATGTAGAAAGAGATGTATTATTGCTCCTGCGATTATGGAGGCTAAGAAATCCCACAATCTGCCATCACCAAGCTAGAGACCCAGGAAAGTTGGTGGTGTAGCTCAAAGGCCTGAGAGCCAGAGAGCCAGTGGTATAGATTCTAGTCCAAGTCTGAAGGCCTGAGAACCAGGAGTGCCGAGGGCAAGAGAAGGTCAGTGTTGCAGCTAAAGAAATCAGGCAGAGAACAAAGGCAATCTTTCTCCATCTCTCGTTCTCTTCAGACCCTCGATGGATTGGATGATGCCTACCCATACTAGGAAGGGCCATCTGCTTTACTCAGCCCACCAATTCAAATGTTGATCTCTTCCCAAAACACCTACACAGACACATACAGAAATCATATTTAACTAGATATCTTGGCATCCTTTGGCCCAGTCAAGCTGGCACATATAATTAACTATCACAAAGATGATACTAGGTTTTTAATTTAAATAACTGGATGCATGGTAGTGGCATTTACTGAGATGGAGAAGACAGGGGGAATAGATTTGGAGGTAAGAGAATTGAAAGAGAAGAAGAGGCAAATCCTGTTACATTTGGGAGTCTTTGGCACAATGTGGGTAGAATTATATAGAAGGCACATTAGATTCATCTCATCAACCCAGTTGTATTTAGTAGCCCTTTCTCAGCTACTAAAATCTTTGCATTTTGGAAGATCCATTTGCCTTTTCCTCACCTCACAGGCAGCTGAGTGTCTAAGTTGAGAATCACCATAGAGTCGCATTTACAATTGTACAGTTAGCACATGTTTCACCAAATTTCCTCTGGAATCCTGGTGGTTTGCTCATTTATAAAGGACACGATCTTGTGCCTTACACCTGGAGATATCGACCGCTTTGGATAGTGTAGTATAACACTTTGCTTTAATCAATTTCTTTTGTCCCTAGTGTTCTGTTTGAGTCTATTTATTTGTACTAAAAATTAAATTGTTTTAAACTTTAGTATCATGATTGTAATTCAAGAACAAAGTCTTTATAGCACTCTGTGTAATGAATTAATGAAAGCAATTAAACAGACATATTATGTAACATAATTGATGAAAGGCAATGCTTTGTTAGGCTAAGTCAGCAAATGAAGTGATTTTGTCTGTTTTGATGGGATTTGGTAATTGTTTTAGGGGTTTGGGTTTGTTTTTTTGTTGTTGGTTTTTTTTGTTTGGGGATTTTTTTTAACAGAATGAAGATCAATTTGAGGGCTTGCAATTAAAAAATTTTCCAACTAAAAGTAATAGTGTATTTCAACTTTGAATGATGTGCCCTATTATGAGGGCTTTTAAGAAAAGAATTGCTCTCATAAAGTGGAGAGAACAGTATTGGCTGTCAGAGGATGTCAGAAAGGGGAGCCTGTGGGTCAGGTGTCTTAGGTCTATCCCACACCCTTGTTCTCCCTACTTCATATTAAAGATGCCACTTTAAATCCCAAAATACTGAGCCTCATAACAGTTGTGCCTCATGAGCCATGACACCAACTCTGTCCCTAGACTCTTAGTTCCCAGGAGTTTCATGGCAAGGAATGGGGCTTCGTTCAATGGATCTTGCCAACACAGTGTCAGTGAACGCTTGCTGTTATCATTCAAAAGAAGGAGAGGAAAAGTTACATATTTAGATGCACATGTAGATATGGATGGCACAAATATTTATGAATAGAAAAAAAAAGACTGAAGGAAATAAAAACAAAATATTGACAAAAGTTATCTCTGTGTAATAGGCTGGCACTTCTTTTTTTCAAATTTTTTTTTTCAGTGTTTACTTTTCAATATTTCCTACAAACATTTATTCATTCACCGAATGTATTTGGCATGCTTTCCACATATCAGGCACCATTCTAGGCCCTGGAGTATCTAAAGGTAATAGAAAGGGTGTGAAGGCATCCCTGCCCCAAGAGCTGACATCCAAACTGGAAGACAGAGAAGGACAAAGGCAAGGTGCAGTGCACAACTTCAGGGCCATCATCAACATCATATACATCACAGACCTCTGTATTTAGTGGAGTTTCCCTGCAGTTGCAAGTATAGAGTCTTGAAAATAGGATGTTTTCAAATTCACATAAAACTGTCAAATGGGATATGAGTGACCATGAGCAATTACAATGCAGAATGATACGTGTAATGAGGGGAAAAAAACAGTATTGTGTAAGCACATCTGACGGTAGTCTCTATAAGAGAAAGCTTCTCATAGGAAGTAAGATTTTGGGCAAACAGGAAAGGCAAGATTCACTGTTACTTTTGTAACCAGAATAAAACAAAGTCGTGGAGAGCGGGTTGCAAACTGACAAGGTCCTTGCAATCTGTGAGGCCAACCAAGGGTTACCTCGCCTCCACAAATCCTCCTAAGAATGGGAAGTAGGAACTGATTAGAGAACAATGCGGGTGTTGAAATGCAAATGATTTTAGCAGGCTGTGTAGGGTGGGGATTACCCTATGGAAATGCAAATGATTATAGTAGGATGTGGAGGTTGGGTGGGGATTATCTCATTTTAGCCAGCAAATGTATGCTCTCCTATAAACGCAATTTGCAAAAATAAAATCATTCTCTATTCCATCGTCAGTGGATAGTAGACCTCCTGATCCCAGTTTTCTGTCTTCTTTCTTTTCTCAATCTCCCACCGTTCCCACTCAGGATTATTTTCCAGGGCTGCGCTGGACGCAGCACAAATGTTTTAAAAATAGTATTGGCTGTTATTGAATGATCAGCAATTGAATACTGAATGAGGAAGGAAGGAAGGAAGGAAGGAAGGAAGGAAGGAAGGAAGGAAGGAAGGAAGGAAGGAAGGAAGGAAAGAAGAAAGAAAGAAAAAAAGAAAGAAAGAAAGAAAGAAAGAAAGAAAGAAAGAAAGAAAGAAAGAAAGAAAGAAAGAAAGAAAGAAAGAAAGAAAAGAAAAGAAAAGAAAAAGGGTAGAGAGGAAGGGAAAGAAGGAGGAAGGAAGAAAACATGAACAACGGAATATTGGATTTAAAAAAAAAATAAAGATCAAATGATGACTGGTTCATTCTACCTCCACTTAGCGGAAGAATCGCAGGTGAAAAAAACAATTGCCTGACTCTCAGCCCATAGTTCTTCCTTTGGGCCCTTGCTGCTCAAAGTGTAGTCCATGGACCAGCAGCATCAGCTTGACCCAGAACTTGTTAGAAACTCAGAATTTCAGGCCCCACCACTGACCCACTGAATCAGACTCAGCATTCTAACCCAAACTAGCAATTTAACGCCCGTGATTTCTGCGCACGTTGAAGGTTGAGAAGTGCTATACTTGTGATTGACAATCTCAGCTGCACATTAGAATCACCAGGGAATTTATACAAATCTAATTGCCCCCCTCCCCCTATAGCTTGGTGGTTAAAAGCATAAGTCCCGAATCTAATTTCCAGGTTCTCCAGTTTAGTAACTGCACGACCTCGGGCTAGGTTCATGACCTTGTGATGCCTTGGTTTCCTCATCTGTGTGGTAGGCAGCTATTGACATGGTTCCCAGCGGTTCCTGTCTCCTGGTATTCACAAGCTTGTGTAATCCCTTCCCCCTTGACTGTGGGCTGAACCAGTGGTTTGCTTCTAATAAAGAGAATACAGCAGGAGAGATAGGAAGTCATTTCCAAGATGAGGTAAGAAAGGACTGTGACTTCCATCTTGCTCACAGCCTCTCTCTCTGACTCTTCTCATTTGGTTACTTTGATAAAGGAAACCACCATGACGTGAGCTGCCCTATAGAGACCTGCGTGCCAAGGAACTGAGGCTCTGAGTCCAACAGCCACAAGGAACTAAATCCTGCCAATAGCTAGTGACTTAACTCAGATACGAGTCTTCCTCGAGTCTAACCTTTAGATTACTGCAACCCTGGTTGAAGACTTGATTACAGACTTATGAGAGACCCTGAGTTCAAGGGCCAACTGAGCCACACCTGAATGCTTGATCCACAAAAACTCTGAGAAAATAAATATTGCTTTGAGCCACTGAATTTTGGCTGCACAGTAACAGAAAACTAATGCAATCTATAAAATAACCGTGATAGTATGGTCTGCTGCATAGAGTTATTGCAAGATTAAATAATTCCCCAAAAGTGCTTAGAATAGGACCTGGCGTATAATAAGCATTATTCACATTTTATTATTAGATATTATTAGAAAGCATTAATGCCCTTGGTACTTACTAAAGAATGTGAGTACCTTCTCTATTACCAAGTGGCCCCAGCCTCCTCTGCTTCCTGAAAGTTTCTCTACCTTCCTTGTCAATTGACTGCCACTCCAAGTTGGTTTCAGTGTGTCTGCTTCTGGAAGTTCCTCCTCATCCTCAAAAAAATATTTAAAAAATCACGTATTTCTAATCTGCTATAGACTGGGAACGTCGGGAAATAAACTTGTTTTAATTGTGACTAAAGTAAAAGTTGACATATATGTATGCATTTGATTTAGGGTCTCAGGAGTTCTCCAATGAGTACAATTAAAGGTTGTTTTTGTGTTCATCAACACAAGGGGTTTGTTACCATCTTTTTTGATGTTCAAAGGCCCTTGCTGATTCTAGTTTCTTGGCTATTTTCTACTCTGTTGAAGTCACTAGCTTTGGGAGACCTCTCTGAATTTCTACCATGCACTAAATATATTCTACATCAACTATGTCATTTATCACACCTCCGATTTTATTCACCCCTAAGCTCAAATTTCTCTTAGCTTCATCCAGAATTAATTTATTTCAGTCAAAAATATCCTTTGTTTTCAATGCTTCAGTTTCATGAAGTTTAATTTCTGTCATTTGCTACCAAGAGTCCTGATTTATACAGGGATTAAGGGAGACTAGCTTGAGGAAGGAAAGATTAAATGAAGATTAGATGATAAATTTCTATGTAAATGTGTGTGGGAATAGAAGGGGGATTGGAAGATGGTTTAAGGCAGAAGGAACATCTAGTGTGACTTCCCCAAGGTGGGAGGGAGCAAGGCAAGTTTGAGGAACAGAAGGAAAATCAGTGTGGCTGGAATGCGATGCATAAGGCAGAAAGTACACTGGAAGTGTCGAGGGCCATAGCATCCTGGCCTTACACACTGGCAAGGAGCTTGGGTTTCAGTCTAAGGGCAAAGGCACAACACTAATGGATTTTAAGTCAGAGCTTAGCAAACTACAGCCCTGAGCCAAATCTGACCCTCTGCCTGTTTTGGTGACTACATTTGTATTAGAACATAGTCACGGCAATTCATTTACACAATGGCAGAGGTAAGTAATTGAAACAGAGATCACAGTAAGCCTAGAATATTTACTATTGGAGCCTCTACAGAAAGAGTGGTGGACCCTTGCTTTGCACTGGTTTGGTTCCATGATCAGACATACCTTCTATGCAGATTCTGGCTACTGGTGGAGAACGCATAAGGGCAGCATCCTCCAACATGCTTCCCTTTCTTTACACCCAGCTAGGGCTAGAGCATAGTGAAATATCCTTGTGTAAGAAAGAGTGGGGGTGGGGAATGCAGTTAGCATTAATACGATGGCTAGGTGGAGGGCCAGGGGAGGGAGGGAGAAATTGGGGGGATCATTTTATGAACTATATAGATGTCTAACCAATGTACTGTATACTTGAAACTAATTTAAATAAATAAATTTTTAAAAAGAAAAAGAAAGAGTAGGGGGAAGACAATGGTCTGGATGATCCACAGACAGGTAAATTAGATGCTATAGGAGCTGGTCACATTTTTAACAAACAAAGAAGATTTTAGAGAATAAGAGAGAAGAAATAGAAACACATTTTTTTTTTCTCTCATTGGTATATCAGAAAATGTGGGAGCAAGTACATAAATTTAGATTGGGTTAGTAGTTTAAAACAAAACAAAGACATAAACAAAAAAAGCCACTCTTTCCAGCCTGACATCTGTATGACATCTCTGTCCACGGACAATTCCTGGAGTGGTAAAACCTGAGAACGTTATTCTTATGTAATCAAAGGGAGGAAAACACCAAAATGAGAAAAGACTACACTGGTTTCAAAATGCACAGTTGCTTAGATCTTTCTTGGGTTTACTTAGGAGCAGCATTTGCTAGTAAAACAATAATTATTCTCTAACTTTGGTTGGGAGTAGGGAGGGTAAGATAGAAAATATGAAGCCAAGGGAAGTTGCTGCTTCAGGATAGCTGGCAGAGACCCAAAGTACAAAGTTGTCTACACACTCTCGAATCAGTGTGAGACTTGAAAGAGAACTATGTGCTGGCAACACGGGCTGGCCCGCCTTGCCAGAGCGGAATTAAAACCATACCTCTACCTCATGCAGACATCACCCACTGGAAGGATGTTCTCATAAATCCCAGCCTTGGAGCCCATCTCCTGTGCAATCCCCTCCCTGTTCCCCTTCTCGTTCACTCCTCAAACCAGGGGAACTTAATAAAAACAGAAGGAACGCATCTCTCCTGAGCTTCTCTGAGCTGAAAGAAGAGGAAAAGAAAAATGCACAGAGGATGAAGAGGACCACTCTGGTCACTTCTGATCAGGTCCCAGGGGACTGCACCATTGTGGCCCATTTGATCTGGGCCACACTGTGGGGTACAAAGTCCACAGATTCTGGGGGGTAGACCCCACAGTACCTACAGCCACAGGAGACCCCAGATCTGACTGCCCTTTCCCTGAGCAACTCTTCCCAGTACGAAGCCAAGGAATTCCAGGTTGATTAATGAAACTCTGACCTCAATCCAGAGAAACTCCCAAATTAGCCCAGAGAGAACACAAATAACTATACCCTGTACTTGCATTGAAAATCAAGGATGAATCACAGCTACAGAAGTGCAGAAAGGACTTTTTGTCCTGGGACAGATCCCGCTGTTTCCTTTGGGAGGCCCTGAATTTGATATGCAAGGCTCTCCTTAAATTTGACTCAACTCTCCCAACTTTTTCCCTCTCACTCTGTACACAAATACTGCCAGACGGATTTGTCCTACCTTCATGCCATAGGCATCCCGGCTCCTATCACTGCACCAGCTAGAATGTACTTCACTTTCATCTGGTCCTGCCACATCCAGGAAAATACTTTAGTGGAAAGCAGAAAGTACTGATATACCTGAAAAGAGAAAGACCCTACATAAAGCTAGAACCAGCTTTCAAGCCAGCGAGTGACCAGATATTTCATTTAGTAAATATAGTGGGGTATTTTTTGCCAAAGTACTTTTGCCTCATGTGTTATCTCAAGAGAAGCATACTGTTAAGTCTTTTTTCTCAGTTCACCTATGATGGTAGAAATTGGTGGTCTTTTCTATACATTTTTTAATTTATCTTCTTCCTGGTAATTCTGCCACAAAGGTGGTAGAAGAAGAAGGTTGTTTCTAAAATGTAGCTGCGAGTCAAGATTTAGGACAGTATTTTAGTTCACTCCAAAGTTCAAGGATAAATTAACTTATTTAATAAAAATTAAACCTTAGTTGGGAAAATTCAGGTGATAAGCTATTTGGAGTGTCTCCACCAAAAGAAAGTAAAGAGTCCAGAAAATTTCTTTGTCGACACGTATGTATTCGTCGGATTGAACTTTCTATAAAGTTAACATTCCATTTGGAGTTCTGGTTAAAGTTCAACTGAGAAAAACAAAAGTAACTTTATAACACTAGCCCTGGATTGGCAACATTCACGACCAATAAGAAATGCTGCTTGAAGCAAGTACCGAGGCCTTCTTTGTGATTGGTTGTGAACACTGCTCCTTCCCTCCATCCCAAAATACGCTCTTCTCTTGAGTTCCACCTCCTAGAGTTCCTTCTACCATTCTGGCCTCTTCTTCTTATTCTACTGTGTAGATTCATCTGCTTCTACCCAACCATTAAACAACTCTCCTCTAGGCCAAGCCAAGGTTTGCCAGCAGCCACCAGAAGACGGAGAAGAGTCATGAAGTGGATTCTCTCTTGGAGCATCTAGAGGGAACCAACTCTGTCAACACCTGGATTTCGGAATTCCGGCCTCTAGAACTGTGAGAGAATACATTTCTGTTGTTTAAACTGCCAAGTTTGTGGTAATTTGTTATGGCAGCTCTAAAAAATTAATAAAGCGCCCGAATGTGTCTCTAAGCTCTCTGGCCCCTCTCTCTCGGTTCCAGACAAATATCTATAACTGCCAACTTTACATCTCAGAGGAACCTAAACTCAACACGTCCTTGAATTAATGCAACATCTTAGCTACCTGTATTAGTCTGGGCTCTCCAAAGAAACAGAACCAACAGAATGTGTGTGTATGTAGTTATATATATATATAATAAATGTCAGAAGACATTTTTTATAGGAATTGCCTCATGTGGTTTTGGAAGCTGAGAAGTCCCACAGTCTGCTCTCTGCAAGCTGGAGAATGAGGAAAGCTGATGGTATAAATTAGTCTGAATCCAGAGCCCTGAGAACTGTGGGGTCACTGGTGTAAGTGCCAGAGTCTGAAGGCACGAGAACCAGAAGTTTTGATGTTCAAGGTCAGGAGAAGATGGACATTCCAACCCAAGAAGAGAGAATTTGCCCTTCCTCACATTTTTGTTCTGCTTGGGCCTCCAACAGATTGGATGATGTCCACCCACATTGATGAAGACAGATCTCTTTATTCAGTCTACTGAAACAAATGCTAATCTTTTCCAGATACATCCTCAGAGACACACCCAGAAATAATGTTTTACTAGCTATCTGAGCATCCCTTAGTTCAGTCAAGTTGATACTTAAAATTAATCATCATAAGTCCACTCCTTGTCAACTCGACATCTCATGCATCTCTTTAACCCATACTTATTCTCCAAACAAGGACATGAACAAGGTCTTAATTCTGCCTAATATGATACAACTATCCTTTGTACAACCAAAAAGGCACTAACTCCTTCCTCAGAAGAGGAGGTAAGTCCTTGAGTGATGTTTACTCTGCTACTTGATGTCCTATCATTTAAATACTATGGTATAAAGTCAGTGCATCTTATGTTACATGACAAGGGGATAAGAGAAGAAAAAAAAAGTATTTGTTTAATATGTGTATATAGACACACAAATGTGTTTATAACAAAGTAAAGAGGAAAAATTCATGACAATCACAGTCCTTGTTTCTTAATGGTCACATAATCATAGCTGGCCTTTATACCTACTCTCTTCTACTATGCATTCTGTATTCTCTTTGCCTCCAACTGGTCATGTTTCCTTACCAGGTAGAGTGACCCAAACCTTCATTCCCAAAGAACATGGTCATTAAAAGTCATGCCTGAATTGGGTTGTTGTAGTTTTCTATTAACCTCAATCATAGAGGATGATAATTCTAGGAGATGGCCTAAGGGACCTCCTGTATTACAGGTACACTCTTCCTTACCTCCACTGTGGAGTAGCAGTCAATTTCTTCTTGGTAATTGGGATCAATCACCAAATCAGCATAGTAACTCCCTTCTCTGCCTGTTGATTCAGAGGTATGAGGAGCCCAAAGTGGCCAGGCAGCAGTCTTAGCTTCCAGTTCAATGGAATCATTGTTGTACATCTTGATGGAAGCATTTTTCCCTTTGCAACTATAGGCCTATAGACCTGCAGAGCATAAAGTCACAAGAACAAGAATCAAAAATTTTTCTAGTGGGTTACTCAGGGTAATAGTGAGTGGTGTCACTCCCATTTCCTTACCTTCACTGCTGGACCCATGAATCTAGGCTATAATAGAAACAGCACTATATATTCAATGCTGACTCAGAGCATGTGCAGCCTTCTGGAGAACCTGTCCCAGCCCTCCAAGGCATTGCCACCTAGCCTGCACTGTAACTACGTCTTCAAAAGGCTATTCCTCCATTCTACCAAGCCAGCTGCTTTGGAACAGTGGGGAACACAGTGAGACCAGTGGAGTCCATGAACATGGGCCCATTGCCGCACTTCTTTTGCTGTGAAAAGAGTTCCTTGAGCCAAAGCGATGCTGTGTGGAATGCTATGATGATGGCCAAGGCATTCTGCAAGTCCACAGATAGTAGTTTTGGCAGAAGCATTACGTGCAGGGAAGAAAAATCCTTATACAGAGTGTCTACTCCAGTAAGGACAAATGCAGCCCCTTCCATGATGGAAGCAGTCCAAGGTAACCGACCTGCCACAGGCAGCTGGCGATCACCCAGGGGACTGATGCCCTGCTGAGGGCTCATGCTTCCTGTCTACTCTCAGAAGGTCGTCTTACAACCAAAGACTCTGCCAATAAAATGGCAATAATGTTATGCTCTCCCTGACAGCAGTGACCGTATTTTTTTTTTCTGTATCTTAAGCTCTATTTTAGTGCCAATCTCATAGTAAAGGCTTGTAAGTGTTTATTGATGGAATGTTCGGATGTCTTTAAATACCAGTTAACAACACAGCTGTCCTGCAGAGAGCCCTCAAAAAGCATTGTCACTTGACAAAAATTTTAACTTAGGGCTTCAGTCAACATGTAATACTATTCCTATGTGGTATTTTGAGCTTCCAATAGCCAAATTTCCTGATTTGCCTCTAGAGAGTGTCTCCTTCCCCACTCTCTTTGTGCTTTGGATGGAATATGGGAATGGGTGTCCACCCCTGGCTATAATTTTGACCTGTGACCCATACCTGGCCAATCAAAACATCACACTCTACTGGACACATTGAGTGTCACTATGATCGGCGATGGGCATGTGATCCAACCCATGACAATCAGTTCAATGAAAGCTAATTGTGTGGCTCTGGTTTGAACAGCCATTAAAGAGTTGGCAAGAGCTGGACCTTTTTTTCCACTGGTCTTGGGGAAGCAAGGTTGCAAGCCAGGAGTGGCCTGACATCATCAGAGGAGAAAGACTCTGACAGTGACATGAACCCAAAGGAAGATGAACCAGGAGAAGGAAAAGACTAGGCCTTGATGACATTTTTGGAGCCTCTAGATCTAGCTATACTTAAACTCACCTTGCCCAGAACTTTTGCAATGTGACATTATAAACTCTTTTTCTTTTTTTAATTAAACTAACTTGAGTTGGGTTTTCTGTCCTTGACAGCAAAGAGGGCTGTGGTAAAACTCTGTCTTCTGAAAACATCTCAATTTTTTGATGTTTCGTGCCTGAGAATTCCAACCTCAGTTCATTACACTGAGCAATTAATGATGCAAGTCTCAGGACACTGAAGCAATGATAAACTTACAAAGGTCCCTAGCGTGACGTGAGGATCTAGACAGCTTTACAGTACAGGAACTATTGTGATATCTGTGAAACTTTTAAGGACTCAAATGGTTGAAATTAATTGTATCTTAAATTCAAACATCTTGAAAGAGAAGTCACATTTAATCGAAAGTAGAATGCATATAGTCACCCCTGCTTCCATTGTAACACCAAATTAGTCTCCATTAATTGGTCCCCATTAATTTTCAATCACTTGTTGCTATTAAATATCTGTACTGGCATTTTAGTCAGGAAGACATTATCTGAGCCTAATTGCTCAGACTCTATTGAGCAGACAGCCTGTGCTATGAGATAGCTCTGAAAAGTAAACAATAGAAGGCTTAACATGCAACCCTAGGAATGTCAGGTATGTAGTCATAAAATCTAATAATTTCAGCACAGGGAGTGCCTTAGATGAGCCGCCAATCTTCTCTGTGCCCTGAAACATAAAATGCCCTCAGACCCAACTAATGAAAGGCTAACCTCATTGCCAACTGTTAAAAAGTATTCTTGAAAAGACAAAAATCATGATTCTCATACAAATATAAAATGAACACGTCCAAGATTCCATTTTATTCATCAATTAATAAGGAACCCTAAGGTGTTCAAAGGAGAAGTCAAAGAACAGACACATATGTAGGCAATCAGAAGTGCTGATTGCATTTCAGAAATGCTGAAATGCGTTTGTTAATAGATGCAAGACTGGGTTCTTCCACCAAACATTCATTTGCACTGAATGTGGACCAGAATCCTTTACATGATTACGATTTTTTTTCAACTTACAGAGTTATGAAATAGTTCAAAGACAATAAAAGGTACAGAACACTAGAAAATTAAAGAACCCAAATTAAAGGAGACTGCCCAGCATTCCATATGATATCCAGTAATTTCTTTCTCTCTTCACCAAAGATTTATGCAATTTTTCCTCTCAGTATATAATGTTTTCACTAATCAAATATATATTACCCATGTTATTTGAGCATTTTTGTGGTTTTTGAAAAATCTCACAGAGCCTCAGTTTCCTTACTTGAAAAGAAGAAATTGTAATATTCATTTTGTAGGGTGCGGTGAAGATTAAATGCAATAATGTCTGGGAAATACCCTAGAACCGCACTAGACACCTAGTAGGTTAGGGAAGAATTTGTGCTTCAGTAGAAAACTATGCACTGTCTAGAGCACATCCTTCTGGGTCATATGATTCTGATTCTATGGTGGCTCTGCAACTTTCATTGCCTTTGAGTTTTTTTATGATTATAAATCGTAGGTAACTGATAGCAATGCAAGTAATTTTTGTCTATAGACATGCAAATAAATTCTGTCTGGCAGAGGGATAACCTGTCCCCTCCTTTAAAAAAGGTGGTTTTACAGTCATTTGCAAATTCATTATTTCTACTCTATGAAAGTCTGCATTTTGACTTCTCCTTTAAAGCAACTGTAACATCCATCAAAAACTGCCTCCGCGAATATCACCAACGCAATTCTTGGTAAGACAAAGATGAGTTTATTGTTTACTGCGATGAAGGAAAATACCACCTGGCAAAGCTGTCTGGGAGGGAAGAAGGGAAAGTCGGAATTTACTAAGAATGGGAAGCTTGATGTAGGTGGATTTTCAAAGAAGGGGTTTGATTAGGGTTGGGTAAGGATTATGTACCAAGTCAAGGATTGATGGACAGACTCATTATTTGCACAGTTTCTTTGCCACTGTGAAGGCATCAGCCTTGCAGCTGAGGAAGGCTTCTATCCATCCAGAAAGCATACATACAACAAGAACATATCGATCAGCCATACTGACAGTTGAATGAAGTCCAGCTTAAATGCACTATGGAGGATGAAGGGATGCAAAAACTGAAAAATGAGGTTTGCCAGGGAGCTTAGAAGAACAAAGAGGCCCTCTTAGGTTTCCCCTAGACCCCACTATTCATTTGATTTACAACCGTTGTTTACCAGTCTTAGTTTCTCTCATTTAGGAGCAGAGTGTCACCATGTTACAAAGGTATCAGGATGGTAAAAGTCTGGTAATGGGGGTCATCTTTGCAGAATGGACTTCATCCACATATGCTACAATCTTTGTAGATTTTGCTCCTGCCTTTGCATGAAAGTCAGCTAAGCCATTTCCCTTATAGGTAGTCCTTTCAGTGTGAGCTTCACTTTTGAGACCAGACAATATTTAATGCCAGGACATATCAGACTCCCAGGAATTTCATACAATTTCTAGAATACTTATAACATACATTTATACAGATACAACATAATGTTTGGTCATTTGGCTAAATAGAATCACAGATTATTATGAAATAATACTTAATTATCTTTTTGACCAAAGTAACAATAAAAGATTTCAAAGGCAAATACAGCAGAAGTTTAGCTCTTACTATTGAGAATATTCAGTTTTCTTAGTAATCAAAGACCTCAATGACATAAAACACAGAAAATTATTTTGATAAAACACAGAATCTTTGCTTTCTTGGCAGAAAACTTTTTACAATATCTTATAAGGAGTAGACTAACAGTCCAAGAAAACTTTGTCCTTTTAGCAGATGAAAGAATATTAAGTTTTAGTACACTATTGATATTAAAGCTTATGTAAAAAAACACACTTTTAACAAATTCATCCTATCTTATTCAACTTGATCACACACAAAAAATTTTTTCTCGACATTTCTTTTTCATAAACTTTCTACAATGTTCTGTGTCCATTTTAGTTCTTATTCTCTTGCCCATTCTGAAACAACCAGAACAAAATTAATTTGTTTCCCTTAACAAAAACACATATCCATACTTCACACTTTATACTTTTTTTTAAAGCCAAAACCCATTCTACTTTTCTTATATAAGTTGTTTCCCTTATTATTTTTTGTAGCTTTAATTACATATTTAGAATTCTTAACCTTTAGCACCTTTGATTTCTGGTAAAAACTAAGAAGTAAGCAATTGTGAACTGCCTGATACACTAGCATTCTTTAGATTGATAAACTTATAAATACATTCCATAATTTTTAGAAATATATGCTTTTCTATAGTAGAGTCTTTCAACGGGGCACAAGTCATGTTTACTAACATAAATTTATCTTTAGTTACTCTGTAATATAAAGGCAGAAGTAGATAAGCCTATGTTGAATAATTCATATTTTATTATTTTATCTTATTTGGAAATGATCTAACTATTCAATGACTATTCATCATTTAACTTAGCTAGCAAAAACCTTTAAAGTTTCAAGTTAGCAAAGAGATTTAGGAAATCATTTTCAAGTGCACATAAAATATAATTAACACGAACAAGTTCAACTAAAAAATTTATTTTCTTTATATCTATTTAATTGATCTTAACAATTATATCTAAATTACCTACAAAAACTTCATTAGGCATTAGATAATATCAGTCATCATCTTAAGTTATTTTTCTTGATGACAAACTTATTTAACCAATAAAGCCAGGTAAAATAAAAGTATTATATTTAATTATCATAACTTTAAAGACATGCCATTTTTAATTAGACCAGCAAACTTAAATTAGCTTTAATACTGAATATTTTCCTCAGATTCCATGAACCTGAAAAGCATTTGGATTAGTTTCTATTATATTTTTGAAAATTTGTATATAAGTACTTATTTATTTAAGCCAATTAAATAGAGTTCTTTTACAAATTAGCAATGCCACCCAGAAGTAGAAAATATCACACAACACATAGGAACATACAGACAGACACAAACAGAGATCTCCTTGCCTTCATTTAAAATTACTGCCATGAGACAGGTATGTTAATGTCAAAGTTCACTAGTTACAAAAGAACAGTTGGAATGAGTTAAGTTTGCATGTTCAGATAGTTAAAACTTTTTCTTATTAATATTTTTGGAGAAGACAATTAATATTTGTATTTGTCCTTGGCAAGGGAGCCTTTGAGCCAGAGCAGCTGTCTATACTTTCAAAAAAACTCTCATTTCCTATTTTTCTTCTTCAATCTTAGGAATTGGAGATGATAAACATAGGTGGGCTTTGAACTACTTCTGGAGCTGCAGTTATGGTTTTGCAAAGATTTGTAAGATAAGAACAACTGTTCTCAATTCCCAAAGAACTGGGTTGTAACTTAAGTGATATCATAGGTTACTCTACTCTGTCCAACTACATCATCCCTAATTTGCTTCTTTCCCTTTGGGTACCTAGTTCTATTTCTGACCATAGTTATTAAATCCTTTCAAGTATTTTGTCAGGTTTCAGCTGGGACAAACAGTAAATATTTCTGGCAGTATTAAACAATTCCGTGGACTCAAGAGGGTGCAAAGGTTACTAACTTCCAGAGGTATCCCCTCTGATAGCCAAAAGAGAAACTGACAGCCTGCCTGTCCTAGGCAGGCAGAAAGCCAAGAGCCAAGCCCTTAGGATGATAGGCAATAGCTATTCCTGAGGAGGGGAAAGGATCAGTCATAACCAACTGGTTTGCATTTGAGAAGGAAAGGACCATGAAATTTTATTTCCCTCTCTCACTGGGCTCAGGAGGTAATCCCTTTACAAAAACTGTTGAGGATCCTCCCTTGCTTGGATAAAGAACTTCTCTAATAGACCCCTAAGATTGGCCTTAGACCAGGGAGAGAGAGATATCTGAGGACAAGAGTCTCTAAGGGAGAACATCGGTCTTACAGTTTTCTATTTTGGTATCTTTTATCTCTTTAATTTTTCATTAGCCTTTTGCAGCAAATCTTTCAATGAAGCTCTTTTGGAATTTTCAAAGCCTTTCGTACCAATTAAAATTAGGTATCTCGTCCTGTTTATTTGATTTGTAAGCCCTTGCTCTTCAGTGCACTTTTAAATGATCTAATCTAACTGGAATGTTCCTCATCATTGCCATTGTAATTTTAGTTATAATTTCTTTGGAGGCTGACAGCATTTTGGTACGACCCTAGCCAGAAACGGAGGTCAGCTCACACTTCTGTCTGGTCTTATTTTGGAGCTTCCAACCTGATGGTCATAAAGTCAAGTTTTTAAGACATAAAATTTTTAGGTTGTCTTTAATAAAGTTTCGCCATTTTTTCCTTTTTTCTTAAGTGCAGAACAATTTTACTTCTAATGTCCTGATATTTTTATAATACCCACAAATATCTGAAGGTAAATAGGAAGGGGTGTGAGTGAACTTTGATTCTTGTTCTCATTTCTGTCCTTCCATCTTATTAAGGGAATCTTAATGACTAACCATTAAAACAAGCTGAGAGCGCTGTAAAAAAAGAAAATGTTTTCCTTCTTTTCAATTTAAAAGTTTTTCCAGTATAAAGGATCCATCATCTGGCCTTGACAAGTAGAATCTTAATAGTGACTCAGATCAATAAGCTTTTTTATGGTTTCACCAAAGACAAAACACAGACCTAGAAAATTCACTTCCAGAATTGGAAATAGCCGTTCCAAAATACAGAGAATTACGTGTCCTCCCCCGTCCCTTTTAAGCAGAATAGGGTATTTAGATCCCCTAAGCGTGGAGCCACAGCCTACTCGGCTGCCCACCAGATGCATATGTATTCTCCAGCTGGCAAAAAACAAGAACTAAGGAGCTCCGTTTTAACCATCTCTAGGAGAAAATGAATGGACGCAGAAAACTCTTGAGAGCTTGGCATTGTCAGACGTAAAAACAAAGAGGTACCACTTACCAGTCACAAGCTTCAGATAAAATCTTGTGTTTCTGTCCTACTAGATATAACCACCCAGAATCCCCAGTCTATTTGACTGCCCACCAAGGTGCACCCTGGCAAGTGTGCCCTTCAGACAGTGGAGGCCAGAGAGAAAATATTTTCACTGGTCACAAAGGCCAGGTTCTCAGGATATTTAACAAGACAAAATGGGGAGACACCAGACAGAGACAGAGAAAAAACAGAGACAGAGCAAAACAGAATTAACAACACCCGTGAGTACTCATACCAAATAACCAAAAGACACTAGTTCCACAAATATTTTATTCTGCTAATCTAAATTTAGAAAAGGAAAGAAAACCACTCTGCTTCTACCGAACTCTTCAGGCAGAGGTCCGGGAGACTGAATTTGCAAGAATTCTTACCTTTTTTCGTCGGCTCATGTTAGCGGGTCCAGGATCTTTCTAATGCAGCAGCTTCGAGGTGAGCAGTGTCTAGCCAGTGATGTATTGTGCTCACAGGAAGAATTGTTCCTCTACCCTTCTATGTTCTTTTGGCTGGTCTAGTAATTAAATTAACATGAGATAGATTAGCAAGAGAAAGTAACCAAGTTCAATTACATACCTACATATGGAGCCCCCCATAAATGAGAGGTTCAGAGACAGGAAGTTAAGATGAAGTATATGTGGCATTCAGAGCTAAGGATGAGGTAAAATGTCTTGGGGCTTCAGAGTTGGGGAAGGTCATTTACAGGATGATAAGAAATGTCCAGTAATTACAAGTTTGCCCTGCCCTATAGACAGGTCGTAAAAGTTTTTCTGGTGATGACTCTTAGTATGGGCAAGGTTCCAAATTTGAATTCTTTAAGGGAGAAGGAAAAGTTTCTCCTGAGGGCTAGATTGCCTTCAACTCAAAATAATTCACATGCCAAAGTGGCACATCTTAGGGAGGCCTGTTCTGAACCCTTTCACAGTATTCTATCTTACTTAGAAATTATCTAGCCATCCAATGAAAATTCATTAATTAACTCAATTTACTATCAGTCCTAAAGATCTTGGAAATGAATCTTTTAGCTGACATGCCACAAATATAGTAACTGTTGAAATTAAATTTATAGAATAAGTCAGCACAATTTTTTATTTTTCATAACTATAAACACTAAATATAAGAAATACTAGTTTATTTGATCAGTAAACCTGCATAAGTTTAAGAACATACCCAAGTAAGATAAAATCATTAGCTTCTATTATACTTTACTATACTAAATCAGAGAAGACATAATTTTTTTATTAAATCAAAAATAACAAACTAGTCTCATGTACAAAATTTTACCTAAAGTATCTGAACTTTGGACTCTTAAACCATCTGAGTTGTTTCTAGCAGAATATTTTTTTAACATATTGAAAGTATTAGTCTGATTTTCTTAATTTCTGAGATTTTTTGAATATTCAATGAATATAAACGTTTATTTGAAATAAATCAGAAGAGTTCCTTTAATCTTTAGAGAAATTTCTGCTCAACAGATCCCTCCTGGCACCTCATCAATCAATCATTTTACTTTTTACATAGTTCTGCTATTTTCTTAGCCAAGACAGGGCAGTTCTTTTCCATTGTCTTTTGTCTTTACAATACCTATAAGCTGTCTTTATAAAAGACTCCCTTCTTCGGAGTTGAATAACTGAGATGAGAGAGAGCATCTACATGTTTTATCTGCAAGGCCATAAATTCATTCAGATTTCTGCTTTGTCTTTATCCTAAGCTATTTCCAAATGCTCAGCAGGTGTTGGAGTTCTGACAGTAGGGTTATTTTCCTATTCTAATCTATGCTTATGTATTAAATACTCAATTTCTGGCTTAACACCATTTATCAAAAGAATGAGGGAAAAAGTCACATCCCTTCTACATCCCCTGAATGCTCTCTAAAGCTGTTAAAAGCCTATTCCTGAAGTCTATAAGATACTCATCCTTCTTTACTTGCGACTGAATTAGAAACTAATCTACTTTCGTATGGAAGACTTTGGGGATAGATTCCAGAAGATCTTATGCAGCATTTATAGCTATTCTAAACTCCTCTGATTTCCTATGAAATTCAGGGTCCTTTAAATCAGAGGTCCCCAAACTTGCCCCCCTCCCCAGCATGTGGCCTGATAGGAACTGGGCTGCACAGCAGGATGTGAGCGGTGGGCAAGCAAGCAAAGCTTCATCTGTATTTGCAGCTTATCCTGGGGGCTAGCATCACCGCCTCAGCTCCACCTCAGATCATCAGGCATGAGATTCTCATAGGAGCACCGGTCCCTGGTGACAAAAAGTTAGGGACCGCTGCTTTAAATCACCATTTAGAGCTTCCAGTTCTGCTTTCTCCATCTATTTCTTAGCTTCTGAGTTTCCCACTAACACTCATTAATAGAGACCTGTGAGTCCTGTATTAAACATTCGTAAAATTATTCTAAGTTCCCCTGCAAATTTTCCCCCATCCTGTCAGCTCTCAGCTGAGTGAAACCAAGGCTTGCAATCAATAGAAAGGGGTTTTGTCTATTCTGAGGGAGATTTGACTCTGAGGGCAACTGAGCTTAAGGGGATCTGGCAGGCCAGAACGGAAGAGGAGCAAATCAGAGGGAGTAACAGGGGCAGACAGAAACGGCACAGAATTGGGAGAAAATAATAAGATGAAAGCTATTATTAGGTTCAAATTGTGATTTCAGAGGCTCTAAAAGAGAGACAATTTTCAGTGTGTGTTTGTTTGTTTTGCTTTGCTTTGGCCAAGGAATCTCTTAAGGAAGAGATTTTGGGATCTGAATGTTTTTGAATGCTTCTTTATGCCAACTGAGAAATATGCAGCATTGGCGGTTTGAAGTTTGTTCCTTTTTTGAACTGAACTTCTCAGTCCCCAGAGCCAGCCTGAAGAAAGGACTTACTTCAAGGCCTACACCCATCTTCCTTATGAATTTTTCCTATTGGTAGACAACAAAAGTGACAAGGACAGAGAGATATATTTCCAACAAGGAAATTCAAGTCTTGTGTCTAGAGCAGGGATTCTTAACCTTTTTTTTTTTTTTTTTTTTTTTTGCCATGGATTCCCTTGAAAGTCCAGTGAAGTTTATGAGTATCTTCTCAAAATCCTGTTTTTAAATGCTTGGGGGAAAGCTATATGGAATAATTTTTTAAAACCAATTATATTGAAATATTATTAAAAATATTTTATAAAAACAAATTTGCAAAATAGTAATATAGGTGCATCTTTATTAACACGTTAAATAATATGTTCCAGTAGCAGACTCAATCATTATTGTAATATAAAGCATATAGGCTATTTTGAGATGTCTATAAAACTGCAATGTAATATGAAAATATCAGAAGTTCTCACTAAAACAACCATGGTTTATTGTCTATATTCTTAATGAAAAGACACACTAAATTTAAGTGATAATGAAGGTGTAATTTTTTTTCCCAACCAACTTTATGGACCTCCTGAATTCTACCCATGTGGACTTTAGGTGTTCACAAACCCTAGCTGAAAACGCCAATGAAAAAGTGAATAAATTTTTAAAAATTAATTTAATCCTAGTCAATCAGACAGCATGCTGCAGGGTAATATACACAATATAACCTCATTGCTATAAAAACAAAACCAGAAAGTGTCATGTTGTTTGTAAGAGGAAAGGAAGGTGTGGAGAGACACACACCCAACTGGTCCCCTGACTGGACAGGCAGAAGTTGGAGGGACCAATTTATATTTTCTTGTTATAGTTCAATATTGTTTAATGCTTTACAGTAAGTGTATGCTCTTGTAGTCATTATAGACTGAATTGTGTCCCCCTCCCCCTTCAAATTCACATGTCGAAGCCCTAACCCACAATGTGACTGTAGTTGGGACAGGGCCTTTAGGAAGATAATTAAGGTTAAGTGAGGTCATAGAGGCGGGGCCCTAATCCGATAGGACTTTCCTTATGAAAAGAGGAGGACACCCCCAGAGACCTCCCTCTAGCTCCACGTGAACAGAAAGGAGACCATGTGTGGACACAAAGAGAAGGTGGCCATCTGCAAGCCAGGAAGAGAGGTCTCCCCAGACACCAACCCTGCGGGCACCTTGATCTTGGACTTCTAGCTTCCAGAACTGTGAGAAAATAAAGGTCCATTTTTTTGAGCTGTGGCATTTTGTATGGTGGACAAGACACATTACAGTAGTGTAGGAGGGGAGACATACTTTTTTTAAATAGTCGGGTTTGAAATCCAAACACAGAGTATCGATTGGCAATAAAAAGTTAACTCCCTGTGATCAGGAATGCTTTGGTATCATAAGAGGAAGCTCCCAGAAGGGTAGTCTAACAGAATCAATAACCCTTCTACCCTAACCTCGTAGCCCATGTCAACGTCAGAATCTTACAAAGCTGTCTGATACCCCAGCAACTGTGGTTCCCAGCAGGATTCTGACTGGTATTTTCAGTCCCATCTCCCCATCAGCAGTAATAAGCCTTCTCTACTGTGCCACGGTAATTTCAAAAACAGCAGCCTATTTTTCCCAGCAAAGAGAATAGTGCAAAAACTATTCCCAGGAAAGAAAATAGTGGGGGGCGGGTGAGGGGAGGAGGAACAGATCTGCCAAAGAATTTCAAAAAGCCAAGAATCTATTGTGTGGTATCATTTAATCTTTGGGTGGTCTCCCCCTCCCCACCCAACTCCTAGCTTTCTGGTCCTAAGTACTCTTGACTTAAGATATCTTGAAGATCACCAGAAATGGAGTCTTGTAGATCATGCATGAAGCCTTATCTTTCCTGGTTTTGCTTTTATTTCAGAGGTCACCCATCCAAAGCGCTCCGGGAGGTTCACGGCGCTAATGAATCCCTCGCTGAATTCACAGTAGCAGCTCTCAGCCCACACATTAGTGCCACTTAGACAGAGATCAGATTTCCTTTTTAAGCAAAAACTTCAATAGCTCACAGATCAGCCAGCTGAAAACTCTCTCTCCAACTTACAGTTTGAACAGTGGGGGGTCTCAGGGAGCGGAAAATAAAAACCAAATTCCAACACAACACTTTACATTTTTAAATCTTCCCTAAGCGCATTTGCGAAATCATTTCTGTTTGCTTTACGAAGAAATGGGAGCTCTTTGCTCTAGGTTAAACAGAGAATGTTCTTAGGACAGTTGCAAAAGTGTTTGATCATTTACTTGCAATTAAATAATCATTTACAAGCAGAGAGAACTTAAGAGTTCATCTCTCAAAACATCAGTTTCTTCGTGTATAAAAAGGGAATAAAAGTACATGGTCAGATTACCTCCTAAGACTGTTGTAAAGATTAAATGAGATAATAATATATATAAAAGTTATTGTCAGTGCTGGTGATATTTGGGACTCAAGTAAAGCATTTCTTTGGTAAACTTAAAGCTGTTTAAGTGACCGTTTTAATAAGTTTTGGGAATTATGTCAAGTTAATTCTGGTTGAACGTGAGCCCAAGTCCCCTAAGTTTCTAATACAACTAGTACTGAGATTCTTTAAAATCAGATCTGTAAGAAGGTAATAAAGGTAAACAAACACGATTATGTAGATGGAAAAATGAACCCGGTCAGCTGCCTTTTCCCGAAAGAGGAGAGGAGAAAACATGGAGAAAAATGGCCCCTAAGAATATAACTGAGACCTTGTTACTGGTGACTCCAAAGCTTCCTGGGTCCTTCTGAAGCTCAGGGGTAGAAATATTTCATATTCCCAGGAGGCTGGAGAGGGCGTGACTTGAAAGCAATTCGAGAGAGGTAGACAGGAATGTTATCATGTGAATTTTGACTTTATTATTGTTGAGAGTTCGCAATGGTCCTTGGAAGGCTGTGTGTGTGAGTGTGAGTGTATGTGAGTGTGTATGTGTGTGTTGAACGTGTATGTGTGTGTATGTGTGAGTGTATGTGAGTGTGTATGTGTGTGTTGAACTGGTGTTTGAGGATAGGGGGAGGTCCCAACAAGAATGAAAGTGTCAAGGCTACAACCCACACCGGTCTGGAGACTTCTACCAGTACTTGGCTCGGGCGCCCAGGACTACCATGAACTTCACTGTGCGCTGAGACTTCAAGACTCCATCAGCCCTACCACATCCCACTCTTCCCCAGACGGAACCAGAAACACAGTAGCAAAGGACAACTGTGGACTGACCACTGCAGCTATACCTCAGGGCAATTCATCTCAGTGACTCAGATGTAGAAAATGACCCACTTGGAGAGGAGGGATTCATACTCTGGGTAGAAAGAGCTTTTCCAAAATTCAGACATATAGCACATGACAGAGGCAGAATGTACTCACAGAAAGGCTTCAACCTGAGCCCAAGGACTGATGTTAGGAAATAGGGATGCCCACAAGAGACCAATAGCATGTGATAAGTTTCAACTCCTTAGGCGCTTTGCCCTAGGATGGGAATATTCAGTTGTGGCAAAGGGATCAATGGTGGAGAAGAATTGGGAGAAGGGCTGTGTTTGCACAGAGTTCATGCTTATGCCACCACGGCACCACAGTCCTACCCTCGGAGGACTCGCGGTCCTCTAGGATATACAAGATGCATCACGACACCATCAGCATGCACCCCAAGGCATCAGCATCGCCCCAAACATTAGCTTTCTCCTACTGTCCCATTCCCACCTTGCCCTGCCTCCTCTTATCTGTCCTACACTGAGGACTGAAGAGTTGGCCCCAACCCTCAGTCTGAGCCATCCTGCCTCACTCTAGCCCACTTCCTGCCAAGAGCTCAGACTGCTGCTTCCCCAGAACTCAGATCCTCTGCCAAACGTTGAGGTAACAAGGAACAAGCAGTCCAGAGTGAGTGCTCACATGTAGGCTCCCTTCTCTGACACTCGGCTTCCTTATCAATGAAATGGAGGTAATATTAACTCCCCCTAAGGTTGAATGAAATAATCTATGTAAAGGGCTCGGTACAGGGCTTGTCTCCTGGGAGTCCTCATATGCCCGAGTCTCTCAAGATTGTGCTTTTGGCCAAGAAGATTAGACCACCCTCCCTGCAAAGCATTAAGAGAGCTTCACTGGGATTTGTACACTCTTCAGATGCTATGCACTGCCAGGTTCGGGGTCCCTCTCTGAAATCAAGCCAGTTTCCCAGCCCCCTCATATTGGCCAGGGGGACCGGGCTCCACTATCCTCCGATAGCTTTGGCTGAGGTCCCAGCATGCCAGCTCCCGTTGGCACACTCCAGAGCAGCACTGTTCAACAGAACTTTCTGGGGTGCTGGAACTGCTCTCTATCTGTGCTGTCCAAAATGGAAACCAGCAGCCACAAGTGGCTATTGAGAACTTAAAGTGTGGTTAGTACAACAAAGGAACAGACATTTTAATGGTTTTAATTACTTTTAATTTAAGTCATCACCACATGGGGCTGGGGCTAGTGACTATCATAGTAGACAGTGCATGTGTAATGCATGCGTACCCAGGTGTGTGCCCTGTCTCCTTGCTTCACCCCACGTGGGCTTGCTCAGCCACTCAAGGTAAAGTTCAGCCTCAGAGGTAACTCGCCACACAACCATTTTCTATAGATGAGCCGAGTGCATTCACCTCCGCCTCGAGAAATCCACCTCCCAGGTAACAACGCTTTTAGGGGTCACTGGAAGGTGAGGAGAAAACGGAGGAGCACTCCAGTGGTGGAACCACAGCAGCCAGAGCTGAGGAGGGGTGTATATAATTACACATCCCAGAGCTGGGGAGGATTAGAAGTGCTACAGAAGTGAATGTCAAGCAACATGATATTCCACAGGTGTGAAAGTTGCGTTTCTATAGAGTTGGCCAACACTCTCTAAATCTGTTGCCGGAAGAAAAAAAAAATGAGAGTGAAGTGCATCATAAACTAGAAAGGGATGGGAGAGACCGTACAGGGTCTCTGGGCCAGCAAACCACACCTCACAACCTGACTGCCCACACATTGCTCTAGAAACTGCATCCTTTATCTGGGATATCTGATTGAAATTGAAAATGGACATTGAAAAAAGCAAAACAGATTTTACAACTGAGGAAACGGAAGTTTAGAAATGTGAAATTGTTTACTCAAGTTCGTGCAGCTTATAAGACTTGTAACCAGGCTATGACATTCAGGTAGTGGGACCCCAAGCCTCCTCTTCAGTGACCCAGGATTCACATGGAGGCTGAGCTTGCACACAACAGAAGAGGTCGTGTTAATGATCTAGGCATCAAGTAAGAATGGAAAGGAATATAAACCGAATCAATTTTAGTACCTGATGGATGTCTAGGACCAACGTGAGGGATTCGAGAATGGTGATCAGATTTAAGGATCAAGACAATGAGTTGGGGTTATGATGTGTTGAACTGTAAGTCGCAGTGAGAGAATTAAATGAAAATGATGGAAAGTGAGTTGGAGACCTGGTACTAAACCCAAGGAGAGAGGCTGGGACCGGAGATATAAATACAGATTGGGAAATTGTTGTAAAGTGAACAATATCTCAAAAGAATAAAAAGAAAGCAACAACCGCCAAAGCATTGTCAGAGAGGAGACACTAAAAGAAAACGGGCACTAAGTGTCCAGCCAGCGTCACTCTGTCAGGGAGTTTTACCTGTCGTTATATCACCTCCTCATCCACTCCACAAACCCATTGGAGAAGTGATGTGAAAGCGAGCATTTGTCTTTTGCTTCCTAACATGTAGTCTCTCTTTTTCTAGCAACAGTCAACACTTTTGACTTGCGGATACTCTCTTCTCACCCTCCAAAGCAGGGGCCCCCAACTCCCAGACCTAGGGCCAAAACCAGTCTGGGGTCTGTTAGGAGCTGGGCCGCACAGCAGGAGGTGAGCGGCGGGTTAGAGAGCAAAATTCATCTGTATTCGCAGCCGCTCCCCAGCGCTAGCATCACCGCCTCAGCTCCACCTCAGATTATCAGGCATTAGATTCTCATAGCAGCATTGGTCCCTGATGCCAAAAAGGTTAGAGATCCATGGGAGTTCTACTTCCAGTGCAGGCAGGGGTCATGTGATCTAGCCTAAGCCAATCAACACATCCTATTCCCCCATCCATAGTGATTGATTCAGGGATAGGTGCAATCAGCTTCAGTAAGACCCAGTGAAACTTTTGCTGAAATTCTGGGACAGAGGCAGAGAGGTTTCCTTGGGGATCGAAGGTGGAGGAGTGGAGGGAATGGAGCACCTTCAGCCATCTTGCTGCCACTTGAAATCTGAGAGTGAAGTCAAAATTGAAGAATCAAAGGGAGAGGAAGAAATGGGATCCTAGGATGGACTTCGATTCATAAATCACAATATGCCTAAAATGGGAGCCCACAGCCTTTCCACTATGTGAGCTAGTAAATTCTGTTTGGAATGAGTTTTCTAGCATTTGCAACAGAAGTTTTCCTACCTGAATAAAAAACAATCCCCATTTTCTAGCTGAGGCAAACGAGGCTCCAAGAAATTAGCCAATTAGCCCAAATTCACATATTTCTTAAGTAACCAAGCCAAAATTTGAAGTTGCTTCCTCATTTCATCTTGCTAAAAGGAGCTGATGAGGGAAGACACACTGTATGTTTAACTGACTGCAATATGACAAGTAGAAAAAATAAAAACAGAAAGACGGGAGTAAAAAAAGGACAAAGAGTGAAGGACGTTGCAAATGAGATACAAGATGCAATGACTTCTGAAGATTCTGAAAATCTGAGATTTTCCTGGTTTTCCCATCTCCTCTGATGGCTCAGCAAGATGAGAGATCGTGGACAACCCTGACTGCCTGGTTGACTATTATAAACTCCAATTGTTTATAGGACACTAATTAGAAATGATTTCAAGCATAACATCTGTTCATTGAGTTGCTAGAACACTGAGATTGGCTATCTATAAGAATAATTTGCATTTCATTTCTAAAAGCAGCTGCTACTCTCAGGAAACCATGGAAAGCAAACCCAGGCCCACGAAGACCCTCAGTTTCAGAAAGCAAACCACTGTGAATTACTCTACTTATTCACACTCTTCCCACCAGAATAATCCAAAGTGAGCCCACAGTCCTTGGGGCTTGAAGTATCTCGCTCCTCATAGCCTTCAATAGGTTTTCAATTTTTGAAGCTCCATGTTTTCAAATTTATGCCAATTCTACATTATTCTCCATAATACATCTGTTTGTATATTTTTAAAAAAATGTTTTAGGTACTTATCAATTAAAGTATTTAATTTTTTTCAACAAAGTTTACTCGTGAAATTTATTCTCTGGTTTGATGGGCCACGTACATTTTGAAAGTTCTTACACACTTAGCTCACCCCTTTAGGCTTTTACAGATCAGAGAAGCTGGTTAACGATGCCTTAAAATGCTAGATTAGTGCTTACTGCTTTCCAGGTACCTGTTTAGGGTGCTTAACATGCATTAATTCATTTAGCTATCACAACCACCTGTGAATTAGGTACTATTCGTAGTCCCATTTTATCTTTGAGATAACCGAACCACAAGAGGTTAAGTGACTGGCCCAAATTCACATAAATTGTACAGAGTAGAATTGGAATTTGAATGCAATCTCTAGCTCTTGAGCACTAGGCTATACTGCCTCTTTAGTTCACCAGTTCTTAACATAGAACCTACCTGTCATCTGTGGACTACAATCAAGAGTCTGTTAGAAAGAGACAAAAATATGAAGAGGCATAGCCTTTGGAAGCAACTCAGCATTATCTGCGAAAATTTTTAATGCTCAACTCCTGTAACCTGGCAATTTTATTTGTAGGCATCCATCCTAGTGGAAGACTTGCAGATTTGGAAAACAAGACACCCAACAGGACAATCTTACAGTGCTGCTTTCGAAAGGAGGAAATTGGAAAGACTCTAAATGCCCATCGATACTAGATTTCTTGAATTAGCTCTGGCACATTCATATAATAATTACTATCAGACCATTATTTAAAAAAAAAAAAAAAAGGTCAGTTTTCACGTGTGGTGTGCAAAATTCTCTAAAGTATGGGAATAGTGAAAAAGGCCAAGTACAGAACATTATGTATAGAATGAGGTAGGAATTTAAGTATCTAGGTTGAAAACAACATAAAACAAAACTATATTTTTGTACATGAAACAAGGCCCCATGGCAAATAGCCATAGAGATTTCTGTGTTTTACAATGGTTTATGTTGGTCCCAAGAGACTCCAAGAGGCCAGATAATAGACATTACAATTAGTCACCAGGAGCAAAGAGAGCGACAGGCATGCTGGGAGTATAGGAAAATGTCCTCCTTTATGCAAAATGCTAGAAAAACTGGAACATCCTAACATCCTGCTGGAGAGCATGGGGCAAGTTGAGAAGGACTTTGGGGGTGATGTGGCATGGAATACAGAATAATAGCAATCCCCACCCTGGCCCTTTGCTCCAGACTGAAGGGTTGTCTGCATCCCACAGAGAGATGACCCCGTGGTCGTTTAAAGTCACCCAGCTAGTTAGGAACTAAGCTGTCATCAGACACCAGATGTCCTGTGAATAAGAAGCTGCTCCACTCTCAACTCAGCTCACTCTAGGTTGTTGATCTTTAAGTTGCATTCCAGGTGTTTTCAAAAACTGTCTTGACCCCTGGCACAAGCCGTACAAACAAGCTAGGGCCCAGGTCGCCAGATTCCAGAGGCCCCAAGATATGCCCAAAGAGAGCAAGTGTGACGTTTTCAACATGAAGCTTTTGTTTTACATGCTCACTTTAAGTAGTATGTGGGCTTTTAATTTTCAATTCTTGGTATTTTTCTCCATTCTGTTTCATAGCAGCCACCCATCAATAAATATTATTATTCTTTAATGCTGTCCATTTTCCTGTGCAATCTCATCTCTTTTAGTACATTCTATTCATTTGGCCACTCTGCTGCTCTTTGCATGCCTTTTTTTTTTTTTCCTGCCCTAACCATGAAAGGCCCAATTACTTCAGTCTAGGGTGGTCTGATTACTGCGAGGATGCTGCCCTCTGCAGGCCACTGCCATGCATGGCCCTTTAAAGGGGAGCTGGACTCTAGAATTCAGGCAAATAGTAGCAACTTTTAGATTCTGACTCCTTTACATGGGTTAGCTCATTTAATTCTCAAACAATCCCATGTGGTTAAGAATTATTATTATCCCCAGCAAACCCCTTGTACCTCTCATCTCTGTTTCTCAGAGGACCCAATTTGACCCTATTAGCAACTCAGACCATCCGAAGGGACCTTTTTCCTTCAGTGGAGCCATCGGCACTAATTATTGTTAATTCCTATATTCTCAGAAAAGAACAGTATCCGGAAAACGTCAAAATTCCATGCAAATGTTGGATCTCTCAATACTCACTGCAGAAGCTAGTGAGAGGCCCGTGGAGCATCCACAACCAGATCAATCACTCACACTAGGGGGTGGCCACTGTCTGGAGGTCCTAGCCCCGCCCCTCACTATCCCACATGAGATGGTCCTGGCAAAACTATGAAGAGAGCAGAGTCTTTTCCCATAATCTGCCTCTCCAGGAGCCCAGCTCCTTATGCTGGTCCCTTCTGATCGGTTTCCAGATGTGGAATTCTAAGTGGATCTGTCCACCTGACACAGGAATTTATCCTCCAGGATGTTCTCACCTCTCTTTTCATCACTAGATCTTATCTTCCATTCACCTACACGTGTAACGTGGATCAGATGCTCCAATGACCAGACATCAAGCTGGGCAATTTGGAGATCCACCTAGGTGAATCAGACGCTGATCTGACCCTCATGTGGCTTCCTTCGAGTGGAGATTAGTTGTGAACATCAGTGAGCATCTGGCAGGTTAAATGGCCATGAGGAGGAACAGCGTAGAGGGAAGAGCCTGGGATTTGTCACCAGAAAGACCAGACCAGCGTCCTGCACTGGCCAGTTTGGGCAACTTACTCGTCCTCCGTCCTCACTCAGCCTTGGTTTCCATATCTGCAAATAGAGACCAACAGAGTGGTATGTCCTCACCACAGGCTACATGCTGTGCGGCAGATAAGGAGGCTTTGAAGTCAGGCAGACCTGGGTTTGACTCCTAGCTGGATAAATGTGAGCAAGAGATCTAGCACCTCTGCGTCTCGGTTTCTTTCTCTGTAAAATGGGCACACCAGCACGCATCACATGGCATGGCTGCGACCGTGAAGAGCGACGTGTATATAAAGACTCTCTTCTTAGTGAATATGAAATGCATGGTAGCTGTTCTTAGTGAATATGAAATGCATGGCAGCTGTTCACCAAAACTGTTCAGTAAGGATAAGAAAAGGTCATATATGAGGAAGCAAGATACACTAGCCAGACAGAGGTTAGTTAATGCTATTATTATAAATGCCACGGAGGGAATGGAATTAAGGGTCTAGAATTCCAAGGAGAGGGAGACTTAGCTGAACCAGGAAGAGAGGAATCAGGCTTTGGACAGGCAGCAGAGCAGGTGAAGGCAATGCAGGTGCGGGGACCAGCAAAGGCAAGAAAGCACAGGGCAGGCATGGGAATCTGCCTGAAGTCCCATTCCCTCTGGGACGGTTAGGTGAGGACAAAAGAATCAGAGAAAGGAAGCCAGGACAAAAGGAGTGTGTGGAGGAGGCAAGAGAGGTCCCTCGGGAAGCTCAGGGCCCTGGCAGCTCAAAAGAGGAGTTTATAATAGCTCTGAGAAAGACACACGCTGTAGGCACAGTTCACACCCAAGAGAAAAGAATGGGAGTGTGGCTACCAGAGCTGGGAAATCACTTGCCTGGGGACAGAGGGACGAGAAGGACATTCCATTAGAGGGGAAGAAAGGGTGAGGCAGGCAGAGATACTCAAAGGCAAGGAGGCGGCCCGGCCCCAACCAGACAGCCCTCACAGCTGCATCACACTTTCCAGACATTCACATACATTCGCGTGACCTCCGCAAAGATGTCCATCCCTTCAGTCGGCTCTGCCTTCCCTACCCCTTCCCTCCCCACCCCTTCCCCACCAGCCTGGGTAGGGCTAATGTTGACTGTGCAGCTGGGACGGAACATAAGAGTAACACATTCCGTGACACCAGTGTTCCTATTTGGGAGCTATGGGGAAGGGCAGTTTCACGCTGAGCCCACCATCAGGATTTTTTTACAGTTCCCTGCCCAACTCCACATTCCTGACTATGCCACGTACAAATGCACATAACACTTTACTCCCTGCTTGGTGAACTTGGCTGGCTCCTTCCCTAGACTGCACGCTGCCTGGAGGAAGCCTTGCACTTACGAGGTACTCACGTGCAGGATAAATGAATAAATAAACCAACGAAGAAATCAATGAAAAGTATCGTTACTTCCAGCTGGTCAGTTAAGTTACTAGTGGACACTGTGTTCCTGGGTGCTGGGCTCCTAAGAGATACACAGTTCCAAGTAAATGAATAAACCGTCCTCACTTATGGCCATGTGGCCATGGTCAAGATACTTGGCAAAGTAGAGCTAATAACGTCTGCCTTACAGGCAGATGTGAGATAATGTAGGTGAACTTTGACCACCCCTCACCACCACCAAGTCTTGAGGAAATTCTACAAAAATTCACAAACAATTGGTATGTGGGGATCCCTTGTGAATGCCAAAAAGGGGGCTGTGTTTAGCTTTCTTGAGGAGACAAGAGGTAAAACAGAGAGAGCACATTTGGAAACAAACCATAAGAGTTTATGCCCTCCAAACTGGTGAAAATCTTGATATCAGCTGCCTATGTTCACAGATTTCTCTTCCACAGGCTCAGCTGCTGCAAAGGGGGTGCAGGCACACGTGGGGGCCTTTCGGTCTACTGAGGCAAGAGACAGCAGTGATGCCAAAGAAATGCAGAGAGCTTGGCAGCAATGAAGGGCACCTCTTTGCGGCCCCCTGCCTTTACCCACCCACGCCTATGAGGTCCGGGGCACCAGTGATGGCCAGGGACCAGATGCTGAGCACTGCTTGTTCTGACGGGGGTACTTCAACGTGGAAAGTTCTTCCAGGAGCTTCAGAAATCTGTGCTCTGATAGCCAATTAACTACAACAGGACACGAGGCCCAGAGCCCAGGCTATGCTCTTGGTTATGTGACAAGTGGAGCAGACAGACCCCAAGGACTCAGTTCCTGGCTGTGGACTGGACCCTTCTCAGATCCGGCTTTCTACATTTCTGATGTGCGAGGGTTAAATTTTGTGCATCAGTGTGGCTAGGCTATGGTACCCAATTGTTTGGTCAAACACTAGTCTAGATGTTGCCGTGAAAGTATTTCTAGATGTGATTGGCAGCTACAGTCAGTTGACTCTAAGTAAAAGAGATTACCTTTGATAATGCAGGGGGGCCTCGTCTAATCAGCCAAAGGCTTAAGAGCAAAAATGTGAGGTTTCTGGAAGAAGAAATTCTGCCTCAACAGTGTCACATAGAAATCCTGCCTGAATTTCCAGCCTGCCAGCCTGTCCTACAGACTTTGGATTTGTCACTCCATCAATTCCTTAAAAAACAAATCTCCTTGTATAGATAAACATATGTTCTTTTGCTTCTGTTTCTCTGGAGAACCCTGATAAATACATGGGGTAATTATTGACATTTTAGGTGTGACGTGAGCAGAGCAGCAAGGCGTCCATCAAAGTAGTGAAACCAAGAATACTGAGCTCACACAGAAGTGCCCTGGGGGATAGGTGAAGGCTAGAAAGAGCCCCATTTGACAGACGAGAAAACTGGCACTTGCAAGAATTTTGTCCCACATCTTATATCTTATCGATGGTAAAGCAGAAATCTAAATCCTCCTCCAGAATGCTTAGCTCTTTCTGCTACATCTCAGAACCACTGATAACCACTGTCTCTTAGTTTCACTCTTTCCTCCCAAAACATGTCTCCAGCCTCAGCTCTCAAGATGGAGTGGCCAGTCACAGCTCTCCATCTGCGGAACATGGGGGCCAGCTGCGAATGTAATATGTCTCCACTCTGTGTTTCATGGCATGTTAGTTCTCCAGTATACGATCTCAAAAATACTAAGTCATCTTTTAAGTTCATCTTTTCCTCACTCCCCACATCAAATTACTTAAGTTTTAGAGAGCCAGCCTTGAAAATGTCTCATATATCTGACCTCTTACTGTTCCTCCTCACAGAGGTCACATGTACTCATGCCCGTAGTCCTTCTTATCTGTGGGCAGGGCACCCAAACCAGATTTTTGAGAACAATTAAGCGTCTGTGACTTGTAAGAAACGAGTGGGAGAAACTCCAGGTACTGAAATTTGTGACCAAAATCTGGGAATCCTTGGACATTTTTAATGCCTTTACTCCAACAATTTCATTCTTACTGTCAAGCAACCAAAAGTCACTCATCTACCACGTTTAAGACAATAGTTAAGGTTGCAAGAGTTGTATCTCATTCAGAAGTACCTCAGCAGGAGGTATTTTGAGAATTCGTAGGGGCATATTTTTGGACCTAGTGCCGGGGGTGGAGGTGGGGTGGGACTAGAAATGAGTAAGTGAGGCATAGGACAGTTCTGTGCAATAAAACATTTGTCCCTGTCCCCTACAACTTTTAAATGTCCTGCTGAAGACACGTCGATGAAAAGCCTATTTAAAATCTTCTGATTATGATTTTGTTTCATGTAGAAATGCCAAGATACCTGTTGTACATTTTTAGTGAACACTCAGGTTTCTAGAAAAGTCACAAGTTTACTGCAGAGGGCGCTATGATGCACTTGCTTGTGAGTGGTGTCAGTGCACTCGGAAGAGCATGGGCTGCATCCCACCTGCGCACTGGTCCTCATTTGTGGCACACAGGGCAGACGTGCAGCCACGGTGCTCTGTCTCTGGGTAGTCCAGCCCCAGTGCTGCCGTTCTGAAAAACTACATACTCTTTAGTTACAACGGACTTTCCTAGTTTTCTTTTTTATAAAACAGTTGTGCTGGTGATATAAAATGCTGTAGCCACTATGGGAAACAGTATGAAGTTTCCTCAGAAAAGTAAACACAGAATCACCAATAATCCAGCAATTCCACTTCTGGGTATAGACTCAAAAGGAACTGAAAGCGGAGACTCCAATGGATTGTTTGTACACCCTTGTTCCCAGCAGTATTATTCCCAAAAACCAAAAGCCAGAAGCCACCCAAGTATCCATGGATAGATGAATGGATAACAAAATGGAGTATATTCATACAGTGGAATATTATTCAACCTTAAAAAGGAAGGAAATTCCGACACATGCTACAACATGGATGAACCTTGAGAACATTATGCTAAGTGAAATAAGCCAGTTACAAACAGACTAATATTGCATGATTCCACTTATAGGAACTATACCTAGAGCAGTCAAATTCACAGAGACAGAAAGTAGAGTGGTGGTTGCCATGGGCTGGGCAGGGAGGGAATAGGGAGTTATTGTTTAATAAGTACAGGGTTTCATTTTGGGGAGATGGAAAAAGTTCTGGAGATGGATGGTGGTGAAGGCAGCAGAACGATGTGAATGTATTCAATGCCACTGAACTGTATTTTTAAAAATGGTTAAAATGGTAAATTTTGTGTTATGTTTCTTTAACTACAATTTTAAAAAAAAGAGTTATACATTTTTTTTGTTGTTTTTATGTGTGTATCAGCAGGATAGTAAAGAGGGCATTTCAAAATATTTGTTTTTAAAAGGAAACATTACATGGAGAACAAGGTGTCTACAGTTTTATGCCCTTAGTGTTTTATGGCATATTTTATTTTGTCTGGAGACTTTCTGGCACCCCCTGAAATATGTGGAGACACCTAGGCATCACTAATGAAAGGCTGGGGATTGTTGGGGCACAGAATGGAAAACCCCAAGGGACTAAGAAAATATATATTTGAGCTTATGAGGATTGTGGCTGAGAGAAGAGCTACCCAGAGTCAATTTAAGTTGGATCAGAGTTAGCGTGTCTGGGACTGCAAACATTTTATATTTATGGAGCTTCTCACACTTTATGATGCAAAAGCACTCTGCATGTACAGTCCATTAACAGGAGGTACCCACGGCAGTGTGGAAGGGAAACAAACTAGGAGTCGGGTCTGACTTGGCCACTTAAAAACTGTAAGTGTGATTTAGCACAAAAATGTCTTAACTTCTGGGAGTCCCATTTGCCTCCGTCTGCAATACATGAATATTTACCCACCTTATTATGAATACCTCCTATTTATCGGTTACCTACCACGGGCCAGGCACTTGTCAGACATTGTGTCATTAATCACTTAGTCTTCACAACTGCCCTGTGAGATTTCTATCATTATTTCTATCATAAAAATTAGGAAACCAAAGCAGATACCATCAGACCCCCAGCCACGTCCTCCTGCTCACCAGAGGCATCTGTAAGGCTTCCTGTGTCTCTCTAGCCAGACTCTCTCTCTTGAGTCTCTTCTACCCAGATACAGGCAGCCAGGAGGGCCAGGGAGTTAAAACCCCAGAAGCACCCTCAGCCAGTGAGGAGTGGGCGTCGGTGGGTAAACACCCCAGCACCCTCACTCTGCAGTAGTATAATCCAAGGACATGTCCTCCATAGTCGCCAGGAGGCCCCCGTGGAGTTGACTCACCACGGGCTTTCCTCCCTTCCCTGCCTCACTCCCCACTCCCTCTCTATGCATCTTGGAATCAGTTCCCCCACAAACTACCTGCACTCAAATACTTGTCTCAGGATCTGCTCTGAGGGGAACGCAAAGAGCAGCTGAGGCTCAGAGTTAAATTACTTGCCCGTGACCCCACGGTCAGAGAGCTTGACCAAGCCATAAATGACAACTCACTCTTTCTGAATCCAAAGTCCCTCTGCGTGGTATCTGACCTGGTTGCTGGGGAATTGAGTGAAATCATGCAGATGATTACAAGGCTTCATTCGATCTTCATGACAGCCCTGTAAGGCGGATGAGCAGGTTAGTCTTATGCCCACTTTACAGGAAACTGGGGCTCAGTCTTACATGAAGTGACCAGCTAATAAGCCACAAATGACAAGATGATTCTCTTCTCCCCCAGATTTATTCTCCATTTTTCTCTGCCTTTCTCTGTGCCCAGGAGGTCAACATTCCTGGAGTTCATCACCCAGGCCCCTCGCCCTCTGGCTTCCTGTTGGCCAGTAGAAGTCATGGGCAGGAAGAGAGAGGAGGATGCTATTAGGCTCCCACTCTCCCTCCAATGGGCTGTCATTTTAGCAATGGCAGCATTCCTCTGCCTTAGCCATAGCTCCTGTCTAACCACCTTAATTTTTTAAAAGCTCTTGAATTTGCTTAGGTTTTATTAGGAATCTAGGATCCTGGGAAAGGGGAAGGAAATGAGTTATGTTTGCTGAGACCCCAGGACACCTCCCCAGTGTCAGTTTGCCTCAACCTGCATCTTGGCTCCAGCTCTCCGCAGGTGTGGGTGGCGCACTCCACCTCCCCCCAGCCTTGCCCTTTGGCACATGCCATGGTTTCTGGTTCTTGCTGGTCCCACGGCATTTCTCAACCCCTGCCCACACCTCTACGAACCTAGATATAATCCCTCCGTTACATTCTCTTTATTAAACCCATTTAAGGTGGCATTCTCTTTCTTGCTGAGACTCTGCCTGACCTGAAGGGCTTAACACTTAATAAGACCGGGAGCAAATAAAATACTTATAGAGCAAATGCCATTTTCCAGGCCCTATGCAAAGCCCTTTCTATTCACAACCCTCACAGTTATGCTGTGAGGTGGGCATCATTCTGATTCCCATTTCACAGATAAACAAACTGAGGCTCAGTAATGATACTCGGACCAAAATCCAGGTCAGTTAAGAATCGAAGTCCCTGTTCTCTCCCCTTCACCACAAAGACCACACTGTTCTCTAGCCTGACTTGCCCTCACTGTAAATAACTGTTAGGACCAGAGCCCTTCAACCTTGCCCTGGGCATGTCAGGAAACCAGAGAACACCCTGCCTGTGGTGAGGGTGTAGCATCTCTGTGGCAAATGAGCATTCCATGAATGGAAACAGCCTTTCCCTTTCGTGAGGAGAGGCAGGATTTCATGTGAATGTGTGATGACTGGCTGGGAGCCAAGAATAAGAGCAGGAAATGGGAGCCCAAGTGAGATAACTGCCCTGAACATTGAGGGGAGGGAGCAAGATAAACAGAGGAGTTTCAATTTTGCAAAGCATTCAAGAGCTCCTTGGCTTAAGGATGGCCCTTAGGGAGAGCCAGGAATATTAGGAAAGAGGGGGAGACAGTCTTGGCAAGCGGGGGAGACTAAGTGCTGGTGGAGCAATTAAAGGGTGGAGCAAATGAGTAGGAAACCACAGAATAATGCAAAACCCAAAAGCAGGCATCTGAAATGTGCAAAAAAAAAAAAAAAAAGAAAAAAGAAAAAAAAAAGAAACTATTATAAGGCAAAACAGAGCCGACTAAATTTGTGCTTAGTAGCTGAAAATATTCAAAACAATATTTTGGAATGAGAAACATATGGAATAAAAGGCAGCTGTCATTCGATTTAGCAGCTTGAGAAATGTGACTCGTCCCCATAGGGGTTAGGAGGCGGGAATGGCCAGAGAGAAAGAGTTCCAAATTCTAACGAAGATGGGGCACTGATTGGGCACACAGCGGTTTTCCCCAGTGATTGACAATTATGACTAAAATATGAAACACTAGACTTCACAAGTTCTGTTAGAACATACAAATTTTATTCCCCCTACTCTACACCAATCAACAACTTACCCATTATAAATAATTTCCAGCTATTTTGCACCTACATTCCAGGCACTTTACTTGTATTATTCCCAATTCTCCCAACAACTCTGCAAGTAGGACTGTTTTCTTATACAGATTTGGAAACTGAGGCACAAAGAGTTTGAGTAACTTGCCTAAGGTCACATACACAGTGCTTGTGAAAGGTCGAGCAAGGAAGTAAATCCAGGTCACTATTTCTCCAGGCATATTCCATTACTCCTTGGTGAATCCCCAAACTGAGGCTTACTGGATGGTCCAATCCTGTTTTCAGAAGGAAAAAAAATGAGGAATAGAGAGGAGGTCAACACATCTATGGAAGTGGTGGCCCTTGAATTTGAGTCGAGTTCTGTGGGTTCCGGTAAGAAAAATCTTTAAGATTACTGAACCCAACTCTTATTTTAATGTCATTTTGAACCTTCCAAGATCTCAAAGCAAGAGAGCAGGGTAGCACAGGTCTCAAGCACAGTAGCACAGATTCCTACCATTCATGTATTCATGTATTCATTCATTCATTCAAAAACATTTTTCGAGTGAAAGAACTATGTACTATGAAAATATTTTTCCAGTAAGCAACTGAAAGGTGCTGAATTTGTGTTTTCTTTTGATTGATTGATTGATTTCTTTTTCATTTTAGCACATTTCCACTCAATTCACAACATCAGGTCTTCAGATGTTCCTCCAGAAGCTCGGGTCAACTAATAATCAGCATACTGCTATCTTTAGCATATTTACGATCGAATAGCCGTCCTTGGTTTTTTGCAGTAGTGATTGTGTTTTCTGTTCAGTAACACTGGCAGCTCTGAAAGCATGTATTATTTTCTTTAGCAAATACGAATGGTAAAGGCCCCTTATAGTCCCTTTTCTGAGCTGAGAAGGGTAATTGAAAGGGTTCTTTGTAAAGGCTCTGAAAAAACATGGGTTTGGCTAGAGTTTTATTAGAAATCTAGAAACCTGGGAAGGGAAAATAAAATTATATAAGTTTGCAAAACTTCGAAACATTTTTTTTCTATTTGATCAGACCAAAGGCCAGGTTCATGTTGGCCTACTCATCAATAAGTTTTTGCTGTGTAACAAATGACCCCAGGAATTTAGTGGCTGAAAATAACAGACACCTATTATTTCTTGGGAGTTTGCTAGGTGGTCCATTGGGGTCTTTTTGGCCAGGCCTGGATGGGCTAGGATGCCACATTTTCATGGCTGGGACTCAGCTGGGATGAGTTGGGCCCCTTTTCTCTTCAAGGGGCTAGCCTGGGCTTCTTCACATGCTGGTGGAAGGGTTCTCAACAGCAAGAGAATAGCAACCCAATGGACAAGCTCTTTTCAAGACTCTCTTGTATCATGAATGCTACTGCCGCATTGGCCAAAGCTAGTCACAAGGTCAAGCCAAATTCAGGGGGAGGAAAAACAAACTCCACTTCTTCATAGGTGGATCTACAAATTAGTGTGGCCATTTTTGTCCTTATTCCCTCAGCTGCTAGGAGTTTTGCTGGCTGAGGGCCCTCAACTGTCAGCCATCTCAGAAATTGCTTTTTTTTCCTGAAGAAAGCCACCTCACTCAAGGACATTGCTCTTTTCCAGGGCAGCCTGTGCCATGGTAACTGGTCAATGCAGGGATACAAAGGCATAGCCTCTTGTCCAAACTTGAGACTAGTGTGAGGGGGTCATCCAACTTCAGAGTTTCCCCAACGGTCAGCTGAGGCCTTTGTTGAAGCTGAATGCAATCTAGCTCCTCTCTCTGCTTAATCCTTCTTCTTTCCCTTCCACCACAGGCATCCATCCTGAGCACGCTTTCCACTAGGCCTACTGCAGTCTCATCTCTGTGCCAGCAGCTACTTCCTGGGGACCTCGACCTGCCAGATGATACCAGGAGCAGCCTGCAAAAGCAGATGGCAAGATGGCAGCTGGGGCTGGATCACCCGCCAGTCAACAGGCAATGAGAACCCCATTACTGTTGATATGTGGGATTTATTTAGCCCCCAACACAAGATAGCAGTGAAATTGGTAAAACCACCAGTGGTGAAATGGAATAGGATAGCGGTGGAAGAAAAGGTCTTGGAGGATGTGACATAGCAGGCTTTTGAAGAAATGGAGGAAATAGTCATGACAAGGGCAATGGAATTGAATGGCTGTTGCTGGAGAACGATGTATGCTTTGGGAAAAGATAACAAAAGTCTGAGAGCGACTAATAGTCAATTAAAAACTAAATGCAAAAGCGCAAGGGCCTTCTTGGTCCCATATAGAGAAATGCTCATCTCCTGCAGCCAGAAAGATTAAATTCTCAACCAAAATAAGGGGCGGGGGGGAGGAGGTGGGGCTTCCGATACTTTTGTGAAGCAGAGCCACTATGCCAGCTCAGATTTTTATATGAGAAATAAATTTCTACCTAATTTAATATATCATTATTCGGGGATCTATTTCATATCTAGTCCAAGTTATACCATACTATAAACTAAATGTTTGTGTCCCCCAAAATTTATATGTTGAAGCCTACCCCCCGATGTGATGGTATTAGAAGGTGGGACTTTCAGGATAGGGGTTCAATCGTGATGGAGACCTCATGCGTGGGACCAGTGTCATTGTAAAAGAGGCTCCAGAGAACCCCCTTACTTCTTCCACCATGTGAGGACACAGCAAGAAGCTAGCAGTCTGCAGCCTAGAAGGGGACCCTCATCAGAATTTGACCGTGCAGGCGCCATGATCTTGGACTGCCAGCCTCCAGAACGGTGAGAAATAAATTTCTGTTGTTGATAAGCCACCCAGTTTATGGTTATTTGGTTACAGCAGCCCAAATGGGCTAAGACATACCCAACCCATCAGCCCTCAGCTAACTTAAAATCAACCTAAGATGAGCAGAAATGGGGCTTCCAGGATGACAGGTTTGTGGCACTAACGATCTCAAGGTCCATGTGCACACAAATGCTCCTGGCTGCCAGGCTGGCTGGAAAACACAGTATAAGTTGCACAAACAGTCTCCGGTTTCCCAAATCTAAAAGGTTCAGAAAGGGAAAAGCTCTCTTTGCTCCTTAATAGAGCACTTGCCTCAGCCACACCTGTTTAAGGAATGTGCTGGATAACTTGCTTACTGGGTTTAATACCTGACAGTCCTTCTTCTAGGTAGTATCTGCACATCAACAGGAGTCTCCTCTATTACCTTGGGCAAGGTTGGCCATGAGGAGGGATGGGACCTCAGCAGCCAATGGCTGGTGGGGAAAGGAAGGCATTTGGCGGCATTTCTAACGTGCTGATTTAGCATACTCCTTTTTCTTTTTTATGAAAAGCCATCTGAGAAACAGAAAGGGGAGTTTGATAAAGACCACTGTTATCAGGCTCCTGGATGCTGTGGATTAGAGAACACAGCTTAGGTATGAAGTCAAAAGCCGGACTCTACCCCTTCCCTCCTGAATCCAATTTACAGACTCAGTGTCAGTTAGGTGCAGCTGCAGATTTCCAGGCACTGCTCCCTCCCCCCATCAATCTCAGGCAACACCTTCCAATGCTAGACCTGCCCTGGCTGCCTGCCTCATGCGGGAGGCAGGTAATAAACTACACACAACATGTGGACAAAGTCCATCTCCGAGAAAGAGTGTTCAGAAGGCCTGTATGCTCACTTTCCCTCATCTCAACCTCACCAATGAGCTACGTCCCTCTCCCCCTGGGAGAGGGATTGGTAAGATGTAAGTGTATCAAAAGAGAAATAAGGGACTCCCCGCCCCACGTTCTCATACCAGAAGTCAAGGCTGGGTATTCGAGAAACCCAGTTGTAGTACTGGCCCAGGATGTGGAGGTTAAGATTTCTATTAAACAATCATAACAGTCACATCTACTATTTACCGAATACTCACTATGTGCCAGACATTGTGCCAAACGTACACATAGCTTAAAAAACCTGAGCTCAGTCTGGACTTGCATCAATATGCCAGGGTGATGGGGGGGTGGAGGGGGATTGTTAAAAGGACTTAGCAGCCAATTTGAAAAAGACTTCCACTGGCCAAATGTGAAACACTTTGAACATAAATAAATATAATAACTGAAATGGATCGAAACCTGTCAAGCATATTTAATTCTATGAATTTTAATGATACTTCTCAAAAACCATAATTGCTCACTGTTAGAGGATGCTAATGAACTAACTCCATATTCATAAAGCTAGTAAATAAAGAAAAAAATAAGCATTTATTCTGGTTTTTTCTATGCCATTGGGTGAGCAGTGAGATTTAGTTCCTTTTTAAAAAAAAAAAAAAAAAAAAAAAAAAAAGCATTCTGCCTAACAAGAAGAAATTATAGAATTCAAACCTAACCATTTTGCAAACCCTTGTAAATTAATAAATTTTAACATTGAGCATCGACAGCTGCTACACCCACAAAAAAAGTCATCCAGATATTTCATGCCTCTGGTGGAGAACACAGCATCACCTATGAAGTGATCTTGCCAAGAGAAATCAAATCTAAATATGATCAAGACTTTCTAATCAAATACTCGTGTACACAGGGATGTCCCATCAGCCAGTCCCAAGTGGGAAACTCTAGAAAACAACCCAATTTCTTTAAGAAATAAAACACAAGGGAAAAAATAGATATGGAGACAGACATCTAGGGATTTTATTAACAAATCACAATATGTGGACTTTATTTGGATGCTGACTCAAGCTGTTAGTGAAAAAAAAACTTCAAAGCACTAATGAGGCAGCTAGGAATATAAACACTGGCTGGATTATTTGATGATCTTAAGGAATCATTGTTAACATATTTAGGTGTGACCATTAGGATTCTGATTATGTTAAAAACAAACCCTTCTAATATTTCAGAGATGTACACTGAAATATTTACAGATGCAATGATACGATCTGGAATTTGCTTCAAACTAATATTGGGAGAGATTAGATGGAAGTATATAGATAAAACATCTGTGGCCGTGATTTGATCATTGTTGAAGCTGGATGATGGGTAAATGATTTATTATATGAGCCTCTCTATTTTCATGAATATTTGAAATTTTCCACAATAAAAGTTAAAAGAAAAATTTGCAAAGGGGCCTGATTTAATGGGTGGGTGGGTGGTTCTTTGCAGAAGGAGTTTGTGCCTCTGGAGCCTTATGTTTGGATTAAGACAGGAGCTCAGCTGGTGGTCAGGCCCCTAGGGATTGGGGAGGAAGTGCTAGGCAAATGGTCAGGCTCACTGAAGGGTCTCACAACAGCAGAAATACTGGAATACAATCCCAAGAACCAGGCAGAAACGTCATCAGAAAGACCTAGCCAAGAAGTGGGGGGAGACCACAGACACTTGCTACTTACAGTTGCCAGACTAACTTTCAGACCCCACCTCCTGGCAGATACAGGGCACTCGATGTACTGCCAACACTGCATAGATTGATTCCAGCACTGGGCGCAACAGAGGCTGCCAGTGAAGGTCCCCCACGCTAAGCAGGAAAAAGGCAGACAGTAACCCTGCAACGCCTTAACCCTCTGGAGAGAACACTGAGATGATTTTAGGATCGAATGGCGGGTGCATAGTAGAAAGGTTTGATTGCCTACCTTTCCTTTCTGAGAAAAGTCCTCAGCCTCTACGTGGTTCGGATTGCCATGTTGGAGCCACATGGCTCCACCCCTCTGGCCACAGCTGACTGATCCAAGAATGCACACCTAACCCAAGCGAGGGGGAAATTCATAGACTGAGCTCAGTCTATCAGAATCCTCAAGAATTTGAACTCGTAAACTAAGAAACCAAGATTAAGAACTGGGAATCACACCATCAGACAGTAGAGGCATTTAGAACTCATGGCAATGGACTGCATTGTTGTGTCCCCCTAGAAAAAGAGTCTTACCTTGAAACCTAAGCCCCAGTGTGATGGTGTTTGGATGCAGAGCTAGTCCTCAGATATGGGATTAGTGCCTTGAGAAAAGGGGTCGGAGAGGTCTCCCTCACCTTTTTCTGCCATGTGAAAACACAGTGAGAAGTCCGCGGCCCAGAAGACAGGCCTCACCAGAACCTGACCAAGCCGGTACCCTGATGTCAGGCTTTCAGCCCCCAGAACTGTGAGAAATAAACTTCTGTCGTTGGTAAACTACCCAGTCTGCGGTACGCTATGGCAGCTGCCTGGACAGAGAAAGACAGGCACGTGTTCCCACAGTGCGCATGTGAATTTGGCTCCAGTTTACCTGTGTGGCTTTAGGTGAATCACTTGGTCTCCTCGAACCTAAATTCCCTAATCCATAATGTGGGGATAAGAAAGGTCGCTCTATCAATGTAATTTTTACGAGGATAAAATGAAAATATTTATGAAATACTTATATAGTAAAAGTTCAGTAACTACTAAGGTTATTAAGACTACCCTTGGGTTTGGCGTTGTTTGGTCACATGAGAGCAAAGAAAGCCAGTGACAAGTGGCAGCTGATACTAGCATGGGTTGAGCGCCGCTCGGCACCGGGCACTGTGCAAAGGACTTGACAAGTGCTGAAACCTCACAGCGACCCCGGAGTCTGGCGATGCTCACTTTGCCAACGAGGAAACTCAGGAACAAACTGATCTGCCAAAAGTTTAGGAAGTGAAATAAGTTAGTCAGTCAGTCAGTCAGTCAGTTAGTTGGTTAAGCAAGTGGCAATGACAGGAATGATCAATATCCCGCTTCTGAGCCTGCACCCTTAACCTGTGACTCTGTGACTACCTCATTATGCAGATGAGAAAACGGAGGCTCAGAGGAGATCATGCAACCCCCAAAAGTCGGGGAAAAGGGGACCCTTGCACTGCCTGAAAGCCAGAGGGTGCGATGTGGCTCCATAGTCCAACTCCAGCTCCTAGGAGGCCCGAGCACCTTTGTCTTCCAGTGAAGTCACCTGTTGCAGCCCTTGAGTGAGTAGCCCGCATGTGAGTGAAGTTTTCTTGTTCTTAGTTATGATGAAAACAATGAGAATCTTGATGCGCTTCAGTCACCCGCACTAGAATCTGTGTACTAAACCTCTGCTTAAGTGGTTCTGGTGCCAGGAAAAATATCGTGTAATGGGTATTACAACAAACGTCTGCATATTCAAATGGCAGTTCATTCCATCCCTGCCCCATCTAATGGCTGCTTCTAGATGGCATCCCTGCTAACCAGAATAAATCGTCCACTCCCCTGAACCAAGACCTTGACTGAGAGACTGGTCAACACGTGGCCAGAACAAGATGTGGTGTGGATAATTCCTTTTTGAGAAAACATCCCTTCAGGCACGAGTCACAGAATAAACAGAGACAGGGCAAAACCACTAACGAGAAAAAAATTAGAAAGCCAAAATGCTAAGAACAGAGCAAAAAGAGGTTTTTAAATGAGACCAGACTAAAAAATAAAGATCTTTTCCTTCGCCCTGCCTGTTTTTCCACCCACAACCTCCAACCCTCACATTTTTTAAAAAGTTATTAAAAAAAACTATAAACTTTTCCATCTGAGACAAAAGTTGTTAAATGGAAAGAGAAAATGTAGCAGAGAATACCAGCTGTCAAATGTCTGCAGCTAACTGGTGGCCCTGAGTGGTCTCCAGTTTCATCCCAAGAGAAACCACCAGCCCCACGCCCACGCCGGAGAATCAACAACTGGGAAACTATATAATTGCCCATAAAACTTGGAAAGCCGATGTGGATTTTAAAAGACAAAGGAAAAGAAGATGATCTTCTTTAAATAAGGCAACAGCTAAAAGTAAAAAAAAGCATGCTGTTTGAGTGTTTAGACTGTAAGTCTAAAATCGGATAGCTCTGGGACCATGTCTGGACGCTGCCACGTAGCAGCGAGTGACCTTGAGCGAGTTAACCTCTCAGTGCCTCACTTTCTTCATCTGTATAATGAGGGTGATAAAAATAGAACCTACTTCAGAGGGTGGCTGTGAAGATTCACACACAGTGGCATATTGGACACATTCCATAGACATTCGCTGTTACTCTTTATTATAAATGTTATTGTATAATTATTATTATCATGATTGTTGTGACATGATTATAAGTAAGAAACACCAGTTTTGCCTGGAGCTTAAGCAGCATATGTGACCATGGGTTCTATGGAAATCTTATATACAAAATGGGGACATTCTCAGGCACGCAGATTCCAGAATGCGGGCATCATGAGGCGGAAGGAGTGAGCTTTCTGCTGCAGCTTCCTCGGGTGCTGTCAGAGGGCACCCCATTCCATGGGTGCTGGTGGAAGAAATGAGTGAAGGAGAAGGGGGAGGCCAAGAGGTAATGCTGAGAAGCAATTCCTCAGTGCCAGGGAGTGAGCTGAGCATCACACACACGTATGTGCGCACGTGCACACACATGGATATGCACACACTCACATGCGCACACGCACATGCACACACACATGCACGCACATGCACGCACATGCACACATGCACATGCACACATGCGTGCGCACATGTGTGCACATCCACGTGCGCACACGCACCCCTATGCACATGCATGCACATGCACACTCGTGCACATACATGTACACATGCACATGCAAGCGCATGCATGCACGCATACACATGCATGCACATGCCCGTACACGTGCATGCACATGCACGCACATGCACACACACGCTCGCATGCACGCACACACACACAATCTCATGCAGTCCCCTTGATGACTTCACAAGGCAGCTACTATCGCTACCATTCCTGCTTTACAGGCAAGGAGACTAAGATGTAGAGACATTCTGTGACTTGCTCAGGGACATATATCAAGTATGGGGAAGAACCTGAGTAGTTTTCATGATGACATGGCACTGTCTTCTAAAAACACACAGCCACCTCCCTTCTCTTGGCCTCAGTCTCCTCACCCATAAAATGGGATTTACACCAAAGGCCTTTGTGGCATTCACATTCCATGGTTTTAAATATTTTGACAATGTTTTTCAGCCAGAATCACCACTCTCCAGCCTAGGGAAAGAGGAGATGGGCAGCATGTCTTCCCTGGGCCCTTTCATAAGCATAATTTTGTCTCTTGGGCTGATTACAAGTAACACTGAATAGAGGATGGGGTTGTAGCCAGCACGACACAGGTGTCCCACAAGATGTCAGGTCCGTGTCACGCGCTTGGCTTCCTGAGCAAGTGGAGAAGGGAAGAGTGTCCCCAGGATGATGAACGCTGGTGTGGAGCTGCTGAGTCCTCAGATGCTGAGATAGACCCCGAAGCCTGTGAAGGACAAGGAGAAAACCGAAGACAAAGCACCTGGGTTCCACTGAAGCCCCGGCCTGCTCCCGGTCTGTGAGAACCGAGAGCCACAAGGAGCCTGAGCTGCTGGAACATATTCTCTCTGAGCTTTAAGACATGATGAGAATAAAGAAAATAAGATGTTTACATTAGGAAAAAGATGAAAACTAGATAGTATCTAGTTTTCTAGATACTGTCTATTAGGCTTAAATACATCATCTCGGTTACTCTGCACTACCAGCAGCGGGATAAGCATCATGATCTCCATTCCACAGATGGGATGACTAACGTTCAGAGACATTAAGCAACATGCCCAAGGATGCACAGTAAGTAGGGAGTGAAGCAGGAGAGCAACCAAGGGCCACCTGACCTGATTCCGTAGCCCTTCGCTTCGTAACACCACACCACCCTGCCTCTGGAAGAGGGGAGCTCGCTTTCTAAAAAGACGTACTTCCCGCTAGAGGATCTCAGCAGGGGCATGGATACGGAGGATGCACTTGAAACATTAAAAGAGAATGCCCTGTGCAGAGGAGCGAGTACTGGCAACATCCAGTGGGAGTGACGTACCCAGGACGCAGGGTGCTCTTGCAAGTAGAAATGGCCAGCCACCAGGATGATTATACCCAGGAGGCCAGGGTGGGGTGGAGAGCAGAAGAGCTGACTGGGATATCTGAGTAATGGTTTCATGTATGCACCCTCACCCCCAGACACACACACACAGGCACACATGCACACACACACAGTTGACACATCTCAAGAGGATGCAATGTATCAAGCCTCCTCGATATGGACTTTCCTGAAGAAAGGAATAATTTGTTGCATGACCTGTGCTTTTGTTGTCACTGAAGTCATGGTTGTAGTGATTAGTGTTTTAAGTTCTTCCAGGCGGGAAAGCAACGCTCGTTGTTGGATGACTTGCTAAAACAGGAGTCCCAGAAACCCTAGGTGGGGGCTTGGGCCAGTAGGTAGCCTCTGTTCCATCACCCTCAGCTTTCTAGATACTGTCCTAGCAGAAGGGTACTGGCACAGCAGGGGGGCCTTCTACAGTTGTGATTAAACGAATCAACTTTGAAATCCCATTGGCCTGGAGTCAATTCTCTCCCCATGCACTGAATAACTACATAACCTTGGATAAACCACTTCACCCATCAGAGCCTCAACACCCCATCTACAAAATGGCAGTAGTGGTCCTCAACCCCCCAGGCTGTGGAGGGCTCAGTGAGATAATGCAGATCTAGCACTTAGCTTAGTGCATGACCCAGAGCGAACACTAAGTAAACAGCAGCTTTTATTTTCATTAGAAGGCACAAGAGCATTCTAGCACAGAAACTACCAAGGCCGCCACAGCCCCCAAAACAAGAGAACATCAAAAGCAGAGACTTCAAGATCAGTTGGAGATTAGAACCTATGCACTCCTCACATAAAACTATGTCCAGATGTTGAGGCTAGGGTGAGACAAAAGTGCTGATCCTAACGGACATAATATTCCCAACCATCAAAAGTGAACAACTTAAGCAAACATTTCTGGGTGTTCATTAGAACTTAACAGGGTACTGCCGAAAATTCAGGGGGAAGGACAGAAGTTCATTGGAGTGCCCGCCAAGTCTACCAAAAGCCTTTTCCTACAGCTTGACGCTCAACCACACATCCTTATTTGAAAAAAAAAAAAAAAAACACCATTTAAAAAGCCATCTGAGAAAATGTTGGCCAGGAAAGTCACTTTCCATAGATCAGCAAAGAAGAATCTAGTTTCTACAGCCAAAGCCTCCCCACTACTTCTCTCACCAATTAGTAAAAATGCAACTTGATCTCAAAGCCAAAATAAACTGCGACCTCTATGCTTTTCAACTTTCTAGATATTATTATTGTCTTTGCTTCCTCCTGGTAGGGGTTCATTGATATGATTATCTAACTCGCTAATTCGTGTTTTCAGTTGTCTGAATTCTACTCTATCTCACCTATCTTAATCAATGATTTTAACCAATGTATTTTTCAAAGCTATTATTTCCATCTCATTCCATAGCATGATTTTCTCCTTCTTTTTCATTGCTATTCTAGGCCCTTATCTAAGTTGGGGTCTTCACTGTGTTTAACATCTCTGTTCTAATAATTTTGCTTCATATATATGTTTGGTTCAGTTTCTTTTTGAGATAATTGCACTCCTTAGCTTGTAGTCTCTAGGTGTCTTATTTTGGCCTGAGTGCATAGTCCCTCAAGGGTATCTGTTATGCTACCTAAGAAAGGGCAGAAGGTCGAACCCTAGTGTATCAGCCAGAGTATCAGCTCCTAGGAAAGAGAATGAGACAAGCCCTAGGATGGAGCTTGCGATCACTCCTTAGTCTTGCCCAGCAAGACATTCTTCTGGCCAAGACTTCACCTTTACGCCTTCAAAGGCAAACAACATTGGGAGGAGTTTGGGTGAAATGAACACCCGTAGAAAATCAATCACCCACTTACTTTCCTCAACTCTTCACCTCAACAGGGCCTTTGTTCTGTCATAATTTACACCTGTATCATGGCTGTCTCCACAGTTGCAGGGGACACAATGATTGTCCTAAATCAATGGTGGAGGAAGACAAGGACAGGGATTGAGCCAGTTTTATCTAATTTATCTGAGCATATGCCTCTCTGCCATAGGCTACAGCCACTTTCAACTCTGCTCACATTCTCTTACCCCCACCTTTTCCCACCCCAAACCTATAGCTCAAAGCAGCTTTCCATCTCCCCAGAGCTTTCTCACAGTGCCTTGATGTTTGTATGTTGAGCTGGTTGGTTGCTATTGCTCTGTTTCACTTTTCATTTTTTATTTCCTGTATTCATTCTTTCCTCTATAACTTTTCCAGAATTGATTGGGGGTCAGGCTACAGGTGGAGCTGGGAGCTCATGGTAATTCACCATCCTGGGAGGATATGGAAATCTCTTATAGAACTTTATATATACAATAAGATCTTACTTCTTGAATAACTCTGGAGAGTGTCAATCAGAAAAGATGGCTAAAGCAGGGAATTATTTTTTTAATGATTCATATGTACGCTGAGTATTTTAACTTAAGAACAAAAAAACACACATCGATTTCTGAAATATTCTGCTATTGCTACTGAGAAGCAACCAGTTCATTTCCTCCTCCTCCTCCTTCTTCTTCTCCTTTTTTTTTTTAAATAAAGAACAAAAAAAAATGGAAAATACTGTAATGTGATGTTTGGGCCAAGGATTTTTCTTTAAAAATTGATCTACTAATTGGAGTTCTACTTTATTATTCTGGCATAAATCACATTCATTTTGCACTATCTAAGATATCCTATTTTTTCTTTAAAATGGAATAAGAACCTAAAGATGCTTATAGATAAATTCAATTTCAGAATCATTCTAAACTTTTGATGCATTTTTCAATCTCACAACTATTGTGACAGCAGTATTTTTAAGCATCTCATTTTATTTTAGTCTAGCTTTTATATATTAAAAAAACCACCCTTTTTCTGCACTCACGTTTCATCAATTTTTGACATTTTAAAACATATTTTATTGGTGATTTAATTGCATTAACTATAATTGTCTGACTAGGTTTGAAAACAAATACAATTCCTTCTTGCTAAGAACATGGTGACTTGGGAGAAAAAGCATCAGGTTCTGAAGACTAGGACAACAGCTGTGACTACTCAGTGCAACTCAGGCATCGGTCAGCAAATTGGAGAGACAGAAAGGGAAGTGTGGACATACTCACACCGCCAGCCCCTCTGGCAAGAATGTTAAATGGACATTAGCTAGGAGAGAGTCTACGGTACCCCTAGGAAGGTGTTAATAGGTTGATCAGTTAATAGTTAGAGATCTCTATTCAAGACAGCCATGCCTATAATTTAAATACTTACCCCTACTACGATTCAAGTACTTCTGGGCGGGGGAAAAATGGTATATTAGGTGACTATCTTCTAGAAACAACTTATGTCAAACATCAGGGGCTGTCCCTGGGTGAGCACCAAAAGCCAAGTTCATCTCCTTCACAATGACGCCGAATCTACTCTTTCCACGCTGATCCTGCAGATTCCCATCAATTAAGACAGGATTCTCACCCTGGTTACTCAAGTAACACAATGCTGCTGCTAAACCACACTGGACACAATCGCTTCCTTGCTAAGAGCAGGCCTCAACAGAGGGAGCCTGCAGGGCAGCCTTCCCTTCTGAGAGGCAGTGATAAGAACGTGGGTTCCATGGTGGGTTAACAGGATGTTAGCAGGCCCTTCTCCATGGGCCTCTCACACTGGACCCATGCCAGAGTAACTGCAGCCTCAAACCATTGTCCAGCCCCTTGCCTGTGGGCTGTGAGCACTGAAGGGGGTTGTATAGTGTGGGGAGAAAAAAAAAAAAAAAGAACATGGGTTCCAACAGCAGGTGTACTGCTTACCAGATGTGTGATCACTACATGTCAGGCACTGTGTCAGCTCCGGGCAACCATAATGAACATCGATCGACCCTGCCATTGCTAAGCTTACGTCCTCAGAGGGGAGACATGTGTGATCCCGAATTGAGGCAAGTGCTCTAAGAGAAAGTTAGAGCATTACACGAGAGTATGGGAGAGACCAATAGCGTCTGAAGTGGTCATGGGTAATAATTACATTTACCTCAGAGATTCTCGTGAGGACTAGATGAGAGCGAGAGCCTGAGCAGTGTCCGGCTCAAACCCAGAGCTCCATAAAGGGTCTACTTCTGTTACTCAGCCCAGTAAGACGTCAGCCTTAGGGGGCTGACAAGTGTATGAATGCCATGTTTCCCGTTCGACGTGCCATTCCTGTCCCGTGTTTCTGTGATTCATTCTATCTTAGAGCCAACGAGGGTTAGGAAACCAGCTTTTCTGAGAGAGAAAATGGAGAGGACAGCAGAGAGGCCTCCTGGTATTTAAGGGGAGCCAATAAAGGAAGGCTTAAGGAAAATTCCTGCTACTGCTAATGAGAGGAAACCAGTCCACTTTCTTTTATATTAAAAAGGAGGAAAGAAAAAAGGAAGGGAAGAAAAGGAAAGGAAGAGAAAAGAAAAAGGAAAACTAATACTGAATTAATGGGCATATATGTCCTCAACCAAAGAACTCTTGGTGAGAAGAGCTCTTTGAGCAACTTGAATAAGAAGTAATATAAATGGAAATATCTCAATAATCTCCATTTACAGCCTTTCCAAAATTACTCTGGCAATTTCATCCCTGCCTCAGGCTCCAATGAATCTATGTATTTTCTAGAAAGGGACCTCTTCCCTGGCTTTACAGCCTAGGTAGTTAGTTGAAGAAAAAAAAGTTGTAGGGGGTGGGGAGGGTGGAGACTATCATTCCCTTCTCCATATTTTTCTTCTTTTTCTTTTTCCCATTCAATCTCGAGGAGGCTATTTAAACCTCAGAATTTCAAGGAGAAGAGAGCTCTGAGAGATCATCCAATAAAGCCATTTTCAAATAATTTATAGCAAGAGAACACTTCTGTCAAATGAAATTTTATCCAAAACCTTAATGCAGAAAGTGGAGACATAAAGTAATATTTTTCATATAAATGTATCATTTTAATTTCAAGTTACCCATCAGTGAGTTTGCCTGAGTTTCCTTTGATGGACCCAACAAATTATACTGTTGAATTCTGCATAATATTAGCAGATATTAACAGATTATGAATTCTGCATAATATTAGCCCCATATTAGCATCAATACCTGATTGTTGTTGTTGCTGCTATACACTTGCAGGAAAATCCTGATTTTCACAATCAGGCGATTTGCCAGTAATTACAAATTGCCGGTAATCTTTTATGTTGCAAATGAGAGAAACCCAATTTAACTTAGATTAAGGGGGTGAGGTTGGGGGGGAGTAGAGGAGAGCATTTATCAGCTCACATGAAGAAAAGTCAAGGGCTTCAGGCGCTTAGGCCGTGGCAATCTCTCCATCTGGCCCCTCCCCACCCCCCAGCCCTGCTCTCCCTAACTTGGCTTTACTCTCAGAGAGCCTCCCTGTACTGGAGGGAAGGATAGCCCCAGAAGCTCTAGGCTTATGTCACAGTTAAAGCTCATCATCCTAGAGGGAAAAGAATGCTCTTCATCTCCCTAAAGTCTGGAGAAAATTCCAGGGAAGATACCGATGGAGCAGTCTTAGGACATGTGACCTTCTCAGAAGGAAAGACTTCAAGTAAGGAAAATGGAGAAGTCTAACAACTAACAATCAGTCACATTTCTTAACTATTAAGTATCGCCTTAGTGGGGCGGGGCGGGGAGGGGGATGGATTCATGAACAAAGTCCTCATCTAATTTAGATTTTCCCTCTTTTGAAAAACCAGAACATTTTTCAAATGTATCTTGAAACATTCCATGACATTTGTAATTATTAGACATCTCAATTCCTGTTCTGTTAGATATTCATGAAAAACTTCAAAACTACCTAATTTATTTTGAATGTTGAGTCCAAAATGTAATTCTTTCAATTACTTAAAGAAGCTTTAGCTACCCGGTAGGCACAGAAATGTGAGCCCCACATTGCCATATTGAAACCATTCTGCTTACTAAAGTCAGAACTGTAACAAAAACTTAAGTACAGAAATGATCTATGACATTATATTGTCACAACTCAGCATGTTTTACGTTCTACTGTTACTACCCAGCTGATCTATTAAGTTATGACAGAGCCTCACCCAGCCTGTACTTGGGAATGGCCTGCACATGTGTGAAAAGAATTTATACATTTGTACAGTTTTAGGCAAGTAGATGAGTGCTGGCCTAAACGGTTTCTAAATATTAGTCTAACACCCTAGCCCCATACGTCAACGAGACTTCCACAAGAATTTTAAGTACATGCAGAGCTCTGGTCCAAAGTCTGCGCAAACCATACAACATACATTAAAAAGCAAAATGGTGGTGTTCTCAATTTGCTATATTGTAGTATGTAATACATTTGAGACTGTTGATTTTCTAGTTCTTTTTAATCAATTGTATTGAGGTATAATTAACATGTAGTAAAATGTGCCCATTTTAAGGGTATACTTCAGTGGGCTTTCTAAATAATTAAAATTTATTTTTTAAATGATATTCTAGATGATAATCTTCCCTGGGATTAATGCGACCAGGTATTTTTAAATATATGAAGTTATAAGAATTAGAACAGTTTTGTACTGGAGCATCCTATCAGTTTGCTAGGGCTGGTTTACACAGCACCACACCAGGTAAATATTTATCGTCTCAGTCCTGGAGACTAGAAGTCTGAAATCAGCTGTTGAGAGGACCATGCTCCCCCAGAAGCTTGTTGGAAAAGAATCCTTCCTTGCCTCTTCCTGGCTTCTGATGTTTTGTGGACAATCTTTGGCATTCCTTGGCTTATAGATGCATCCAATCTTTTTTGTATAGCTGTCTTCCCTCTATTCATGTGTCTATGTCTGAATTTTCCCTTTTTATAAGGATACCAGTTACATTGGATTAAGACCCACCCTAATGACCTCATTTTAACTTGACTACCTCTGGAAAACCCTATTTCTAAATAAATAGGGTTAGGACATCAACATTATCTCTTTGGGGGGTGGGAGCACAATTCAATCAATAACCACTATGAATAAAAGATGGTGTAGAATTTTATCAGAAGTTGACCCAAACACATGGAAAAAAAAAATAGAATATGATAAATGTGGCCTTCCAAACAAGTCGAGAAAAGATGGATTACTCCATACATGGTATTTGACCAACTGGATAACCATCTGTAGTAGCAATAACTAAGTTGTATCAATCCTTCACACCTTGGCCTTGATCGCTTTCCAGTACCTGGTTCTAGTCCTTGGAGAGGCCTCACTGTCCTGGAGTTCCATAAAATACTTCAGTATTCTTTCAAATAAATTCACATTTTTATAAGGATTGGCTTGAGTTGGTTTCTGTAGCTTACAATCATTTCAGAGGCCATTGGCCTCATAATTGGAGATTCCTTGTCACAGTGAGAAGTTTACATGTTCTTCATAAAAAATAAAATAAAAATAAAAAAACCGTCTTCTCTGTCACCCTGCCTCCTTCCCAATTACATCTTGTTTCTCGCCTCTGGAAGGAGGCTACTGGACGTCAATCTGTTCCTTTGGCATCATCCTTCATTCTGGGCTGCCCAGGAGAAGTGATCGGTCAGAGAAGAAGCTGTCCCTTGAGGCCACTAGGAAGTCTGCAAAGCTACCTAACATCGCAATATTTTACAACCCAGACATCAAAGTATTTGGATGGCATCCAGTTTCCCACTTCCCTGCGACCTCTTTCCAGAAAACAATCAAATTGTGGGCAAGAGGGAAAACCACCTTAATTGGACCACCAATTCCCAAAACTGCTATTGGTCCTTACTCAGAAAGGGGGCTCCTTGGAAGCTGGCGTATTCAAGTTATTTTTCTGAAAGTTGGTGAACTGGCGGGCAGTGCTAAAACCAGACAAAGCATACTTGAAGCCAGAGGCTCTCTCTCTTCCAGGTTTTCTCTTACATTACCTGGTTTTGCTTTTCAAATGGTTAACAATAGCTCCCATTTACTGGGCCTTATAATATGCCTTGCATGTGTACAAAAAGACTCACATGATTACATTATTGAATTCTCATCACATCCTCATAAGATAGGTTCTATTATTGTTCCCGTTTTACAAATGAGGAAACTGAGGCTCAGGAAAGTTTAGTAAATTGCCCATGAGCACAAATTTGGGGGATGACCGAGCTCAGATTTGAACCCAGGCTTGTCTGATTCGAGTCTGTGCTCTTAACCACTACTCTGGGAATCCCAAACCAAAATGTCTAAGGTTGATAGGTGAAAACAGAAATGAGTGGCACGGATCAGGGATAAGACATGGGGAGTGGTGGGCAGAATGGTGAGCTGGAGAGCCAGCGTTCCATCTCAAAGAGGCACCAGCCCCTGCAGCAACAGCCAGTCATAGCTCTGCAGAAGCGTGACCCAGTGTGGCCAGATTTTCCATTTTCAAAGAGAAACTTGAAATCTAGATTTCATATGAAATCTCCCAACTTTTAAATGTTGGGAACTGATTCAAACATTTTTAGAAAAACACTGTGCCGGCAAAAATTGGCATCTGTAGTCCATTGTCAAGCAGGAACTCTTGCTGCCCACTCCTCATGTTTCCTATGGGAGGAACTTTAGGTAGACTTCCCCCAAGCTCCTGTCTTTCTCCTTTGATTGGTGAGTTTGGAGAAGGAACTGGCTGTGCTCAGCTAATCTCCTTACCACTCTGGAGCCAGCCTGCCCAGGCCATGGGAAATGCTTCATAGGCTAGGTGGGAAAGTCCATCTATCCAGAGATGAAGCACCCACAAACCCACTTCCTTGCAAGTGGAAATGCATGTTTCCATACTGTCTTACTGGTGTATTAATTTCTCGTGGCTGCTGTAACAAAGTACCATAAAATGGGTGGCTTAAACCAGTAGAAATGTATGCTCTCATAGTGCTGGAGGTTTGACACCCACAATCAGGGTTTAAACAGAGCCATACTTCTTCTGAAGGTTTTAGGAGAGAACCCTTCCTTGCCTCTTCTAGCTTCTGGTGCCTTCCAGCAATCCTTGGCATCCCTTGGCTTACGACTGCGTCACTCCAATCTCTGCCTCTGTCTTCACATGGCATTCTCTCTGTGTGTGTCTGTGTCACTGTTTTCTTTTCTAAGGATGCCAGTCATATTGGGTTTAGGGCTCACTTAATCCTGTATGACTTCATCTGAATTAATTACATCTCCAAAGACCCCATTGTTAGTGTTTCCACTTTACAAATTAGGAAACTGAGACAAAGAGACAAAACTGCGACAAAATTGCTTAAGATACATAAGTAGTAAGTATGAATAATAATAATTATAAAGTAATAATCCACGATACAAACTCCCTATTATTGTGCATAAACTGCTGAAGAATTCTGGATTCCATGAATATATTAAAGAAATTACTCCCACTAGCGACAAAGGAAAAATAAAGCTGCTATTAGAAGCTACTTCCACTAGAGGTCAGTAGACGCACATGTTACATAGGCATGATGCTAGTCCATAGAATTTTTTAAGTTGTTAAACACTGAAAGTTTTATTGCATATTTTATGCCGTTAAAAAAGAGATTAATCCAAACTACTTTCCTATTTCCTACTACCTTAAAATGGAGAAGATTTCTGTGAGGATTAAACATATGTAAAAGTGTCTGGTAAACTGTCAAGCAAATGAAAGGACTTCATTCCATCAACAGTCAATAAACCGCTATTATGCCCTCCTGTGAGCCTGACACTGCAGCATTGCTGGGGGTCAGGGTGATGTTCACTGAACAAGAAACAAGGACCCACCACACCACTGTACTATACTTGGCTCACCCTTATTCTGAGTGAAAAGGTCATAGCGATGATCCAGGCACAAAACAGTGATGACTTGGTCTAGGGTGGAAGCAATAGGGAGAAAAAGAAGTGGATCAGTTCAGTACATATGTGGAGAAATTGAATAAAACTGAATTTGGACAACGGTGTAATGAGTGCTGCATTAGAGCCAATATGCCAAGCGATGTAGGAGTGCAGAAGGAATGACCGATTCTGCCTGGAGGGGACACTGGAATTCAGCTTTAAGATGAAAAAGAGCTTTCAAGGGAGATAGAGAGAAATGAAAAAATGTCTCAAGAAGAAGAAATGCTCTGAACAAAGGTTCCAGAGCATGGAAGGTCCCTTGCCTTTGGAGAATGACAAGAAGATATCCAGGAAGGCTTGTGGAATGAGCTGGAGGAGGAGAGAGATCTATCTCCTCACTCCCAGGTAAGAATATTAAACACTCAAGACCGGGGGGAGAATAATTTTCCCCTAAAGGACACAACGTCCTTCAATCACTCCTTCTCAATACACAACCCTTATGTTTGGAATTAGGAAATCCCGAGTTATGAAATCTATTCTTTAGCTCCAAATGGAACATACATCAGTTGAAAATATACCCAAGCCAAAAATTATAATAGACCTAAGTAAGATTTTTTAATAGACCATCTGCATAAAACAACATCAGTATCTCCAGACTCTCTTCTCTGTTCCTACTGGCTTTGTTCCTATGGGAATCTGTGCTTGCGAGAATATAGTTACCCTGACCAAATCCTACTGTATGGCATTTCTAATACAGCACCTCATTTGGGGGTCTCTTCATGTGGTTTCTAGGACATCAGTCAGTCCTGGTTTTCCTTCCCTTCTCTCTCTCTTCCTCTTTCTCTCTGGCTGCTCCGAATCACTCTCCTTTACTAGTCCTTCCTCATCTTCTGGACTCCAAACACTGAGTAGCCAGGACTTAGCCCTTCAACTTCTTCACCATCTACTCACTCTGCTGATGATCCCATCACCCTATCTGTAAATACCATCTGCACACCTAACTTTATATAGACATACCAAATTTATATCTTCAGCTGACCTCCTTCCTGATATCTTCCTATTCTATGTTTCCACTTTGAAGTTGAAGAGGCATCTCAGAGTTAATGTATCTAATCACCTGATTATCCCTCAAATCTGACCCTCTCACAGTCTTTTTCTTTTCAGCAAATGGCAACTCCATTCTCCCAGTTTCTCAGCCAATATCCTTGTAGATTAAGAATTACTTCTTAATTCTTTTATTTTTTACCCCATATCTGATACATTAGCAAATTCTACTCACTCTATCTTCAAAATATATCCAGTCTGATCACTTCTAATGCTATCACCCTGTTTCAAACTATCATCTCTCTCCTAGATTATCGCAACCACTTCCCAAATGATGTCCCTGCCTTCATCCTCACCACAGACTACAGCTAGTAATCCCATTTAAACTTAGATCACATGACTCCTCTACTCCAAACCACCCGAGTGCTTCTCACTTCACAGAGTGAAAGCCAACAGTCTACGCACAGGCAACAAAAAGAAAAATAGACACATGGGACTGCATCAATATAAAAAGCTTCTGCACAGAAAAGGAAATAATCATCAGAATGAAGAGAGAACCCACAGAATGGGAAAAGTTATTTGCAAACATACATCTGATAAGGGGTTAATATCTAAAATATATAGGGAATTCAAAGAACACAATAACAAGAAAAATAAACCAATTAAAAAAATGGGCAAGGAGGCTTCTTCTGGTCAAGATGGCAGAATAGGTAAACACTGTGCTGGTTTCCTCTCACAATTACATCAAAATTACAACTACAGAACAGCCTTCATTGGGAGTCACCTGACATCTAGGTGAACAGAAGTCCTACAACTGGGGACATAGAGAAGAGGCCACCTCGAGACTGGTAGGAGGGGCAGAAATGTAAACCAAGCTGCGGAGGTTCCCCCCCCCCCCGCCCCCCCGCCGAGGAGCGAGGGGTCCCAGCCCCATACCAGGCTCCCTAGCTCGGAGTACCAGTGCTGGGAAGAAAAGTCTGCACGACTTTTGGCTGTGAAAAGTAGCAAAGATTGTAGCTGAGTGAGACAGAGGGCAGCTGGAGTCCCAGGCATTCTTCTTAAAGGGCCCACACACAGACTTACCCACTGACTAACTCACTCATTCTGAGTTCCTGCACTGGGGTAGCAGCTTGAAAGGCACTAGGGACATGCAGAGAGGAATTGAATAGTCTGGCTTCAGGGATAGGACTGGAGAGGCAGCTTTCTCCCAGACAGAAGTGCTGCCAGAAGTCATTGTCTCTTTGTTGAGCTCTACCTGCTCCTTGCATCCAGACGCAGGTGGCCACCATGTCTGAGTCTCCATCAAACTGCCTAACATTGTTAGCCCCGCCCTAGTGGTTCTCTGAAACTCCACCCCCCTAACTTACCAGCCCACCAACCTGCTTCCAGTGATGTTTCCATAGGAACAGCCTGTCTTGGCCATGCAGCAGACTTTTCTAAAATTTCTCAAAGGTTCTCAAACCCCAAACAAGCACCATTGGCCTCAGCGTATCCTGTACCTCTTTCTGAGCAGCTCCAAGCCCGGCACTAGTGGCAGTCAGCCTCAGTTATCCTCAGTTCACAGCTTGGCCTCTCAAGGCACCTCCAAGCCCAGCACAGGTTGCAGCCATTTGCAGAGTGCTTAGTGACTCTTGCCAGGTGGCCCTGGGCAGGGCACAGGCTGCGGCTGAACCTGGCCTGTGGCAGGGACCCACTAAGGAGGCCCCAGGGGACTACACACCTAGTGGCCGGCTTCAGACCAAGCTGGAGCACCACCTGGGGCCACATCCGAGGACAACACACCCAAAGGACAGACTGAGCAGACACCAGAGCCCTGCTAAAGTGAATCCTGCTCCGTAAGGTCAGCCCCTCACTGGCCAGTCCTTACAACCAATCAGCCCAAGGGTGGATCCCTCCCACTGATGTGCAAACAACTAAGGCTCAACTACAACAAGAGGGCACACACAACCCACACAAGTGATGCACCTGAGCACCCAGCACAGGTGACCAAGGAAGACTGTACCACTGGACACCTCTACCTAAGGCCACTCTACTAAGACTAGGAGACCTAGCAGCTCCACCTAGAAACAAACACAGGAAGGCAGCCAAAATGGGAAGACAAAAAAAATGTCCCAAATGAAAGAACAGAACAAAGCACCAGAAAAAGAACTAAACAAAATGGAGATAAGCAATCTATCAGAGGCAGAGTTCAAAACATTGGTTATAAGGATACTCAATGAACTAGTGGGAAGAGTAGGTGAACTCAGTAAGAACTTTAACAAAGAGCTAGGGAACATATAAATGGAGATAGAAGACATGAAAAAGGACCAGTAGGAAATAAAAAATACAATAACTGAAGTGAAGACTACATTAGAGGGAATCAACAGATTAGATGAAACAGAGAATCGAATTAGCAATTTACAAGATAAGGTAGCAGAAAACACCCAATCAAAACAGCAATATGATCCAGCGATCCTACTTCTGGGTGTATAGCTGATGGAAATGAAATCAATATCTCAAAGAGATATTTGCGTTCCCATGTTCATTGTAGCATTATTCATAGTAGCCAAGATATGGAAACAATCCAAGTATCCATAAAAGAAGATACATAATAATATATTATATGTAATATATAGTACATATATTTCATTATTCTGAAAAAGGAAATCCTGGCATTCGCAAAAATGTAAATGAAACTAGAAGAGATTTCGCTAAGTAAAATAAGCCACAGAAACACAAATACTGTATGGTATCACTTAATGTGTGGAATCTTTTTTAAAAAAAAAACTCAGGCAAACAGCAGAACTGTGGTTGTCAAGGGCTGGGAAAGTGGGGGAAATGGGGAGATGTTGGTCAAAAGATACAAACTTGCAGTTGTGTAGGCTGAGTAAGTCTGGAGATGGAATGCACAGCATGGTGACTAGAGTTAATAATAGTGTACTGAATATCGGAAATTGCTGAGTAGATCTCAAGTGATCCCATCACACACCAAAAAGTAACTATGTGAGATGATGCAACGATTAGCTTGACAGTAGTAATCATGTCACTGTGTATGTTTATCAGATCATCATGTTGTATATTTTAAATGTATACAATTTTTATTTTAAAGTATGGAAATTAATTAAGAAGCCAACAGTCAATGGGAGACTTAATCCTCCTCCAAAATACTCAGGACATTTGTAGAGTCTCAAAGTATCTCTCCCAAAATATTTATTAATGACTGTGGCTTTTAACAAATATCCAAAAATTCCCTGATACTCTTTTCACCAGGAAGCGGATCTTCCTTCTCCTCTCCTTTGAGTGTGGTCTAAACCTACTGACTCACTTATAGGGAACAGAAGATGGGAAAGAAAAACAAGAAACCTCATGGTGGAGAAATCTGACAGATGCTCCCCCACAACCATGTTGAAATCGAGATCGTGAGATATTATATGAGCTGAGGACAGGGACCACGTCGCCTCTGTAGTATTCTTCCCAGTCTAGTCATAAGAAAACATCAAATTCAAATTGAGGGAAATACTGCAAATACCAAGCTGTAGGCTTCCAAAGTATCAAGATCACGAAAAGCAAGGAGATAGGATGATCAAATGCAACAAAGAAATAGAATCTTGGATTGGATTCTACAACAGAAAAAGGACATTAATGGAAAAACTAATAGAATCCAATTAAAGGTTGTAGGTTAGTTTGTAGCATTACACAAATGCTTAATTTCTTAGTTTTGACAAATGCTCTATGTTTATGGAAGATGTTAACATTAATGGAAGCTGCGTAAGGGTGTATTGGAACTCTGTACTACCTTTGCACTCTTCTGTAAATCTAAAATTATTTCAAAATTAAAAGTTTTCCAAAAGTGACTCTATCTGTTATCACTACTGAGATAAATTGCTGATGATCAGCCTAAATACTATTATGGACTTGTGGATATGGGACAGGAATATGTGTTTCATATCATTTCTTAGTGATTCTTACCTTCTGATATTTTTTATCAGTGTGGTATCCCTATGGTTGTCATAGAGACCTAATATATAAGATAATGCGTTTCTTATGAAAAATTTTGGTTTTTCATGGTAATCTATTTATACACATTGATATATTGTATCTATATATCACAATGCCATGTACAACTTACTTCAAAGTGTTCTTCTGAAAAATAATTAAGAAATCCAGGTAAAGAGGGATAAAAATATTTTAATTGTTGAAAGACATTGGTAAATTGTGTCATTTACATTGAAATACTAGGTGGATATACATGGTCATTATCAAATTAAGAACGTTCCAAATATCCCACTAACCATCAGTCACAAGTCCTTAAAAAATAGTATCGAATTCACATGATGAGATGCTGTGATCAATCAAAGGAAGAATGGGAGACCCAATGGATATAAAGTATTTGTAGTTACAGAGCCTTAGACTAAAGAAAAAAGGAAGTTAATCAAAATGTATACATGGCATGTAAATTTCAGTGATTTATTTTTAAATATTGCAATGTAGTCCATTGTTCCTAATAAAGGAAATTCTGACATTTAAATAAAGCTGAAAACCAAATAGTAAAAAAGGGAAAGAGATTAGAGTAAGAATCAATTTTGACAATTTTACAGCTGAAAATTAATGTGAAGTAGAAAGAGTGAAAGATAACCAACAAATATATTACTTTAGGTAATTCATTTTTAAGGCCTTATTATCTTAAGTTATAAATAGGATAAGGATTTGGTTATATAAAAACTATCAAAAAAAGGAATCAGTGAAAAGACATGATCTTCACGAATGGTGTTGAATGGCCAGGGCGAAAGTCCTGCTGGAGGCCTGAGCAGGCTGGCTGGGCAGCGGTGGTTTGTTAGCTTGTCTATCACAGGTGACCGCAGAAAGTCCCACACACAAGGTACTGTTTAACCAATTCCTTTCTAGGACCACATCATTCAACATGCACCCATGGTTTTAACTATAGACTCAAAAAAAAAAAAATTATTTTTTTTTGGGGGGGGCAGGTAACTGTTTAGAATTTCCTTGGAAATATGTGCAACATGATAATGTTCCATGGAGCGAAATTCCTTCTAAATCTCGATGAGCAAGCTATGAAAACAACAAACCAAAAAAAAAAGGGAAAAGAGTTAGCAACCTTGGAAAGGTACAACTTAAATAAAAATATATAAGCTTTAAGCCCATAAATTATTTGCTGGTTTTCTTTTAAGTAAAGTACACATTCAACATTCGCTTAATATTTATTTAAGATTTAATATGTGGTCAACATAGTGCTAACCACGGATGATACTTACATAAAGAGACAAAGTCAGGTGGAGAAAGAGACTGATAAACTTACAATTGATAATGCGCAAACCTAGCTGCATGTCAACATCACCCAAAGTAAAGGTACAGTCTGCTCAAGCACAAGCCCATTCCTTCCCACCTTGAGCAGACCCTACTGGGAGAGGTCTAGCCATCCATACTACATTGAGCTTCCCTGGGAAAAGGGGTTTCTGATGTAGCTAGTCCATCCAGTGGCATATGAGAGCCATCACTAAAGCTCGCTGTGCTGCCGGTACTCCACACATCTAAATGGGTATACCTTTCACCCTCGAGTCATCTGTAGAAGAAACTACACATTTGTATCGTGATGTAAGGATTTTTAAAAGATTCTGAAATAACTCCTCAATTTGCTTCAAAAAGTAATCAAGTCAACTTTGGACTTTGGTCACTGCGTGAGTTCAGTGGCTTTATTTCAAAAGAGATTTTAATGTTACGTCAAAAAAAGTGTTTCCAATTCTTTCCATAACACATCTTCCTCTCCAAAGGAGTGTCCTCCTATCAGTGTTCCTGCCCAATAATCTACGCCCCAAAAGCCACGAGTTCAGAAGTTTTACGAATAAATACCACAATAGATGTTCAGCAACTAGAGAAAAGACATCCTTTCAACTTAGAAAGCTTTTCAGATAATCCAAAGGAGGCAAAAGAAGGATCAGGATCAAATTCATTGTATAGAAATAGGGAAAACTGAGAAAAGAGAAGGATGGCAATAAAATACGTATTTATAACCATGAGCAGTAAGAAAATATTCTAGCGAGCTGTCTAAAGTTATCTGGGCTGGCTTACTAGCAACAATGCTAAATTGTTATCAGGGAATTTTAGATCCACACACAAAATTAGCAATCATCTTGTCTCCCATGAGAAAACTAAAATAGAGAAGTTAGGGAAAGGATAGGATTCAACTATGGCCCTGTGTTAATACAGCTATCAAGTCTCAGGACCTCATCGACAGGGCACCTTTTTCCATTCTATTCTCATGCTTTTTGAAATACACCCTGTTTTCAGGAGGGTAAACTGTAACATATGCTTCCTTTCAACTAGATTATATTTCCTCTTTAACGCAACTAATAAAAGTTCCCTGCATAGGAAAAAACTGGCAGGGAACTTAGAAAATCCCCAGCAGATTTCCAAAGAGAAACTCAACACCTAACGTGGCTGTAGGCGCTAGGGAATAAAGCTCCGTGATGGTGTCGCCTTGATGGGAAAGCCTTCGAAGAAGTGGCTACCCAAGGTCGTTACATTTCTTGTCAGGAAGGAACTGGTTACAGTCTCTGTGTTTCCATTCCCTGGTGAGAAAGCTTATTTATCTTCACCTGTGAGCTTATTTTGTGACTCTGCCCCATCCCAAACTCCAGTGGCATCCCTCGGTAAGAAGTGGATTTAATAGCAAATCAGTCCTGCTTTGAGTCTGCCGATGGCTGGATGCTGGTTACGAAAACGAACGATATTCTAATGATGATGACAACAGTGATGATGGTGATGACACTGCTGACAGCAAAAGCTACCATTTATTTCCTATTTAATCCTAACAACAATCTTAAATTCTTGTTTATCTTATTGTAATTCTAACTCCAAGCTCTTCACTAGGATCCCAGGGCCACAGTGCTTCATCTTTCAGACCATGGTTTCCTCTGTCCATATTGAGCATATTTTATGATACCAACCAGTAAACTTGGCCTATGGTTTTACTATCCTTTCCTGTATAACTGCGTCTTTCTACACTGATAATTGCCCATCTCTAGCAGTGTTTTGATATTAATATATCTCCTCTCTGTATACTAATGAACACCTGGCTATCGTCAAACACTTCATGTTGATCCTAATCTAATTCCCAGCCCCAGGCTCTTCATTCTCTCTCTGTCATTTCCAAGGTCCTAGCCCCTCAAAGTTTTTGTCAATAAAAAATAAAACCTCAGGGTTTCTGGTAAACACTGGGCTTGTTCTTGTTAAATGAATTAAGCTGCACTTGAAAGAAAATTTAAAATTTTTTAAACTGCTAAGACAACTGATCTAATCATTAAAGACCTCCTTACAATAAACTATCTTTGGTTCCACAGATTAAACCACAAGGTGAAATCCCCTCCTAATCTTGAAGTCTAAGATTTCTTAGAAATACATAGCAATATCTACAGTTCAATCATCATGAAGGATAAATATACACAATTATTTAGGAAAGTATACAGTACCTCTTGATTACTGAGTCACGATATTTTCTTCTAATCTTAAAGAGAAAATTAAGAAAAGTTAAATGTTCAGATTATAAAGAATATATGCTAGTTTTCTATAAAACTACAAATACTTGTGACATACACATATTTGCTAGTCTAAATCATAGAGAAATAGCAATGAGGAACAAATCGCTAGAGTATGTTAAAATTGATGTAACACATCCTGGTGTGCAAATTAAACATATTAATAGTCTTCTAAAACTATACATGAGATGACTGTATAGCCTGTGGTAAATCAACGTTCTTTACCACAAGCCTCACTTAAAAATGTATGTAAGCAAGAAGTTACAAGGCTGTAGTCAAAAGGACTTCATTCATCCCACAATGACTATTATGACTCAGAAAAAGGAGACTTACTTCATTTAATTATACAATAGTTATTTTTCCTCTAATCACCAGGGTGATTGTCATCTAGTCGTCTTTCTAATGCACCACAAGAATTTACCTTTGTATTCTGCAAAAACTCCAAAACCGAAACATTAGCTTTCATTTTCATACTGACCATCACTGAAACTAGCAAGAAATTAAAAATACCCACACAGCACAAGCATAACCACAAATAGAAGCTAGATTTTGCTGTGGAATGACAATCTCATCAAATAGGCGGCAATTTTAATAAATGATTACAACGAACAGATACATGGTTCATATATATGGTTCACTGCCACTCAATAATATGTAGGTTGAGTCAAGTAAGCTGAAATATAAATTTCACATTTTTTCACAAAACATAAAATAGAGAAAAAATATATCATGCGATTTTACTTACTTTTTCGAACAGTCTTCGTTTGATTGGATACCATACTGACAGCTTCAGATGGGAGACCAACATATACTCCCCCATAGTTTCTTAATAAAAAGAAGCAGATATAGAAAAAACAGACCAATTTAAATGGTACATTATTTGCAGAAAGTGATAGAAATATAGAATACTTCAAACAATTATAAGTTTATTAAAATAATTGATAATTTTTCAAAAGTAGAATTCAGAATATTATCACTCTATGAAATATAGTTGTTTTTTCCTGTTAAAAAGGAGCTATGTATGAAAATAGAAAGCTGTGTTGAGCTAGGATTTTTAGACATTTTACTTGCAGTAAGAAAGAAGAAGTTGGGACGTTATAATTTAGTATAGTAATAAATATCAGTTGGAGTGACAAGTAAAATTTACAAGAATTCAGGCACCAAGGTGGTATTCAATGCTATCGATACACAAAAATATTTCATCTGTAGATAGACATAAACATAAAATTAGGAGAGAGAGAGATAAGAAGTTATGAGAGTAGAGTGCAGTTAACCAGAGGAGGGATGGGAGGACAGAGAAGGCTGAGAGAATGAAGGGAAGTCATCCAGTTAGGGAGAATGACACATCCAAAGGCCACAAGATGGAAACTACTGCAGGCTATGTGCACAGGACAAAAACTGAACTTGCTTGAAAGAAGCAAACATAATAAGTCCTGGGAATTTTTCAGATCATGCATTCTGTGCCAAAAGTCTTCCTAGTGGAATCAGTATTATTGGTAGTGTGCTACAAGTGTTAAATTAAATCTGTGAATTAATGCAGGTTAAATTAAATCCATGAGGTGTGGCCAAAATTATTCAAATTAAGACCAGCTTCAATATCAAACATACCTCCTCTTGTCATCTTCTGTTATCGATTCTTCTGTTCTAAAAGGTCAAAGACATTTGCCATTTGGTTACATAGTCAGAGACTTCATTTTCGGTTATGAGAAAATAGACTCTGAGTTAAAGTCTATTTTACTTCGAGTTCTCCCATCAAGTATTTCTGTAACACAGCATTCTGTCTCCACCTCGATCATTCATACACTAAAAAATTTTCTACTTATCAAAATGTACAGACCCAGCAAATGTCAAAAAACCCAACTGCCAAACAAAATAAAAAATTGAGGACAGCCGAAATTGGAAAGAGCAAGTAAATGAGGTGCCAGGAAGCTTGGGTTCTTGTCCTGGCTATGCCACCCGCTCCCTATGTGACACAGGCTATGGGCAAGTTGCCTCCCTATATCTCATTTGTAAAAATGGGGGTCAACCAGATGACTCCGAAGATCCCTTCCAGTCTTAATACATTATGATTTTTCTGTTTTTCAGGCCAAGCCAGGGGAATAACTCTGGGTATAAACAATTTCTTTAGCACAAAAAAGTTCATATCAATTAGGTTTTTTTTTTTTTTTTTATCTTAAAAGAAAACTCCAGCCATTTTACACATGATCTGCAAAGAGAAGGAGGAAGGTTTAAAAGGAAATTTGCAGAATCTCTTTCCTTGCATAAGAGAAATCCGTATTCTACTAGAATTCCTTGGCATATTTCTGAAAGAATCAGAACACTTTCCTTGAAGCACTAGTTAACATACATAAATTACTTCTCTGAAAGAAAATAAAAACTGAATAAGATCCAAATGTAGCTGGCTGAACTCAACACGTAATTAATTCTAAGGGGCTTCAGTCAAGAAGAGAGCAAGCTGAAAACATCCAAGCAGCTTACTGAACCTTCTAATTCTAAGACTAATTGTGGTTTCGCCCATTTAAAAGTTCTAAATATCTCAAATGTATATGCATATGAGATTTTGCTTTGCTGCAACAGCAATTTCCAAGTTACAAAGAAGGGGAGAATAAATGTGGCAATTATCTGTTGAACACTGGCCGTGTTCACACAGCCAATACTCCAATAGAGTGCAAAATCCACCTCGAGATCCAATTGATCCAAACTGAGCACATAACCTAAACTCACCAGATAATTATCAACTTCATTTATCTCTTGCTAAAGTTGGATCGTTTTTTAATTGAAAGGTGTCAAAGTCATACTGAATTAGAAATGGTGTTATGCTCATTATAACAAAGTTTTGTTTACTACTTGTAATTAAAATGGATTTATAATCCATTAGTATAGATAATAGGAAAATGATGGTAATAAACTCATTCAAGTTTATAAGAACTGTTTACTTCAGTCTTATGTGACTACTGTTATCATGAAATTGTTTTTGAAATTATAAAGAAGTAGTAGATTTGGACATATACAATGTCTCATAGTTTCTGCCATGGGCAATCTTTTCATATCCAATTACATATCTGTTTATTTTAACTTTTTCCCTTTTTGCCTAATTCCACTTAAGGATATATAGTCAAGGTTTTGAAATATATTTTAGCTTCCCCAAATGTAAAAATATAGTAAATAAGTTTTAATTTATTATTTCTTATAAATTATTCAACATTCTAAAACCCAATCTGTACTCTATTATGAAATCAGTCAACATTCTTACACATCTAACTGGCAGGAAATGATAATGTGGCTGCCACATTTGCTGGATAATAAATTAAGCTTCAGATATGATTCAAAACGTTTTTAAAAATACCATTTATAAAGACATATCTATTCTTTTAAACCATCAAATAATTTATAAAGTCTGCCTCTGAATATGTGATCCCATTTATGAGACTGCTGCTTCATCCATGCCTCCTACAAATAATTATTCTACACCATGAAGATGAGATGGGTAAAAATGGCATCAGTGAGTCCCTCCTATGTATCAGATACAGTGCAAGGGCACTTCACATGCATGAATGCTGTTCCTCCCCGCAGCTCTGAGAGTTCAGGCCTGAGGAAATAGGTTCAGAGAGCCATGTAAATAATAAACATGCAAAAGCTACATATAAGCCCCGTTTATCTGACACCATAGTCATGCTCCACATCCTAATTCACCACTCTACATTTCAAATAGGAAGATGTAAAAGTCAAAGGCATTTCCAGTGACAAACCAACATGGTGGCTTCTGCTAAAGTGAGAGCTCCCTCCACACCACTCTTAGAAAAGTTTTGAGTATCAGCCCCAGGTCACCACCCGCTTGTGAACTGTACCTGGCACATTTTTTTTTTTAGTGCTATTATATTATTTCCTCATCACAATCCTACAAGATGGGTAATCACCACATTTTAAAGATGAAAAACTGAGGCTCTGAAAGGTTGACTGCATGACCAAGGTTACAGGGCCAGGCGATAGAGCCAGAATTCAAGTCCAATTTGTGTGATTCCAACTCGCACTTCATCAACTGTGAGCCCATGCTAATTTGAATCAGAGAAACACCCCACCTCCCAAGCTGAATCTCTCCTAGTTTTATCATCCCACTTAGGGAAAGAGGAAACCAAGATGGTAGAAGAGTGTAAATCAATGTTTCGTTAGGATTAGAAGAAACCCCTAACATGTGCCAGGGACAATCAACCTTTGTAGAACCTGTCAAATCGCTATGGAACTAACTCGTTTTTTTATCCGAGCATCAAAGCTATCTTAATCAGAGGTTACATTAGAATCTATTTGTCTGGAAAACCAGGTCTACACTAAGATGAAATCAGAAAATGGTGGTTGGTCTAAATGGAATCTCTTTGGGGACAGAGAGGTCTAAGCCACTGTGTTTAGCTTCCTGGGGACCAAATGCTGCCCTTCCCATGTCCAAGAGAACAGCATCCGACCAGCTGGGGTGACGTGGTCCTGCCCCGCCTGCACAGACTGTAGGAGAAGAAGAAGAAATGGTTCATCAAGCGGTAACGAAGCTTCTGGGAAAAGGAAGGCTGGAGATGTTAAGCCGAAGGCCCTGAGCAGCTGGTGGGATGGCCTCATGGTCACTACTCTCTCCAGACGAGAGTCTAAAACACCAACCTTCTGGCCTGGGGCACTGCTTCCCTGAAGGGTCATTCTTTGCTGATAAGAGAAGTGGACATTAACTTGAGGCCGTTCAAAACTGGCGTGTGGAATTTACCTTAGCACTAAGCACCTTAGCAAGAAACTTGAGTCCCTGGGATGCTAACCCTTGGGGAGAGAGTCTCAAGTTTTGAATAATGCCCTGGCTGTCCGAACGTCGGGGCCGCCCCATCTGTGCACTATTTTAAGAAATCGTTGCTCTCTGTTTCCCCTCACAAAACATATTCAGAAAGATTTTGTTATCGACTGGACTTAATAATTCACTTGCTGATATTTTCTCAGACATACGAGTGTCACGAGGAGCCTCTGATGCACAAGGGATAACCGAGGTTTCCGCAGGGAACTTACGTAATGTGACTCGGAGGCAAGTAAATTTTATCCATATTGGTCAGCCTGTGCCGCCTTGTGTAGGCATGTGCAGATTTCTGTTCCGTTTCTGAAGTGAGGAAAGTAGTCTGTGGTCCTTCGACCTCGCAGATGCAGAATGGCAGGCTAGACCCACACTCAGGCCATTGCTGTCCGCCGCCCCCCCTCCCCCACCCCCGCCACCTACTATGGAGCTCTTGCATGAGCCATTCTGAGTTTCACTTTGAACTCGATTATTTTTCTTTTCTTGTCACTACAGCTTAAGTGGGAGAAGGGTAGCTATTGTGTGGCCTGAAGCTGTGATGGCTGATGGATTATAAAATGCGTCCCCAAAACCAGTGAAGGGAATGGGGAGGGAGAACAAACACAAAGCCACACCTTCCCCTGGCTTTGTGAGAGCAACAACCTCCCCACAACTTTGAAAAAGTCTAGAAGGTCCCCAGAAATAGGCATCACTGTCCTGTTTTCTGCCAGTGCTGGGGCAGATCAGTGAGGGCAAAGAATGTGACGTCACCCTAGCATCTTTCCTTAGAGAGGAGAGAGCCTGAAGACTGAATTATTCCATGCTGGAAAAGATATCGTGGAAAGGAGGCCAGCTCACTGTAGATACACTGGAAAACTGGTCAAACTGCTCTGCTGCACTTGACACCACTCCCAAGGGGTCAACTGGCCCAAGCGGCTTTACAGACCCAGCCTACCCGCAAGCTGGCTCCCTCAGAAAAGGAGCAAGTGGACATACCTCAGCCCGGATGCATCTTCTGGAAGTAATACACTTCTAAACGAAAGCTCTAAAACAGAGTCCAGGAGTCAAGGCCCAGACGGGATATGTGAGAGAATGGATTCGGGGAAACAAGAGCACCCCTTAATCTACCAAGTTAACTAGACTGTTGGAGTCCCAGCTATGCACCTAAATTATGAAATACTGAATCTCTGTTGAATAAAACAATAAATTCGGTCTGATCCAGCATATGCACCTTGCTCCTTGGTCTCTCTCACGCCCTTAGAATCCACTGCCGCACACATTCCCTAGGTTTCTGGTAATATAAACTACGCAATCCTGCCATTATTTTACAGTACAAGCTCTTCTCTTGGGTCGGACTGTGCACCTGTCCCTTTGGGGCACACTGAGATCTGACTCTGTTTGTGGGTCTAGTGGCAATCAAGGGTGATCAGGTCTGGAGTAGGTCTCAAGGAGGACAAGCATTCCCTAATGAGGCAACCACCCCAGAAGAGGGGACCCAGTTCCGTGCCTCCCCATCTCGGTGGCCTACTTCCTTCTCAAAGGCACTGCTCGGAAAAGAGAAAGCTTCTAGCTGGCAAAGATGGGAAAAGAAAGTCAGCTCTCCATCATTAGTTTCAACTCAATTTAATTTAGGCCACACCAGTGCTCTTGAGAGGGGCGATGGGAAATAGAAGAGGCTACAACTTCTGTCTCTAATCTAACCAAGGACTAAACAGCCACTAAATTTTCCCTGCAGTATGGAACTGAATCTAAAACAGGTAACAGAAGCTCCTCTGTTTAACACAGTTCTAATGCCCTCGAAGCATGACCAAATGCGGCAAGACAAGGAAGTCATGGCCCACCTTGACTTCTGGCCTCCCAACTAAGTAAAGGCTAAAGAGAGGGAGGGAGAGGTGTAAAGAGGCAGGTAGACTGGTTTTTCTTTTAATCAGTTATGTAATCGACTACCTTGTTGGATGATTTTAAGGGTCTAGAAAGGCCATGATTTAAACATCGGAAAAGAGATGTGCCTGTTGGCTAAAGTTACAAGTTCAAGTCTATCGGCTACATGTGCCTCAGTGCCGTTGAAGGGAAAGGTATGAGAAAGAGAGAGGAGGGGAAGATGCCAGGGAAGGCGCTGGAACTAAGGCCCCTGGGGTCCAGGTAGCAACATCGTCCATTTCACAGTTGTGCCCAGAATCAATCTTGGAAGACTTACTTCTGTAGTCCAGAGAGTAAAGGAGCAAAGTAGTACTAAAAACTTACATTGATTTTCATGAGTAGTTATTTCATTTTCTGCTTATGTGTAAGCCACCACTCTACAGGGTAAGCTTATGCGATAAACATTTTTTTTCAGAGGGAGCATGACTGAAAGCCTAATGGTAAAGTGCTTTCTCTGATATCACAATAGTGTTTTATTGCTGACCATATACATCATTTGAAACGTTGTGGAAAGTGATGTGATACTTGAAAAAAATGTAATAGCGCAATTCTATCTTAATCACAAGCTCACATCCCATCTTTTGAAGAAAACCTTTGAAATCAGAAGAACGTTTCCTAAGAACCATGGAACATGTATTAACAGTTTCAGACTGGGTTTAAAAAATACACCGGGCATTTAATTAAAATTGGATCTCTTTTTGTTGGCAAAGATTTAGCTTCTTTTATCAAAGAACAGATGTTCAAAGAGAAAGAATGTGTCGAGGGCAAAGCCACCCACTGAGTATCCTGATAACTCTTCTTGAGTGAGATCATATATATGCTTGCAGGATCTAATTCAAATTCTTGGCGATAGCATCAGTAAAAATGTTTGCAAAGAGGTGTTATTGAGGGTGGACCACCAGTTACTCATATTTCCCCCACCTGTTAAAAGATTGTTAAAAAGATAAATCCTCAGTTGATAGTTTAAAAATGACACGCCCTTGCAAAGTAGTATACTGGTGAGTGATATCTATCTTGCCAATGTTGGCCCAACACCTGGCACTCCCACAGGTACATCAGAAAAAGAAAAAAAAGAAAAGAAAAAGGCAACCAACTGTCAGCAACCACAACTAAGCTTAGACTTGGATAACTTCAGGTTTCAAAACTGCTTTCTCATAGCTCAGAGTTTCCACCAAATACTTCTGGCCTACTTCCTGTGAACTTGCTAATGTCAGCACAGTACTCTTCTTACCCTGCTCGGATCGAATGGCTATCCTGATCCTGAGTCTCTGGGTAATCGCACACCCATCTACTTCATACCAGCTTTGCAGACCTTTCCCAGATGAACTCGAGAGACTGAATTCCTCTCTAGCCATAAATAAGCTCTGACTTCTAAGTCACAGTTCCAGAAGGTGAGCTGTCTCGAAACCAGCTAGGTGTCTGGGGCAGGATGGCTTTCCTCTGCCTGTCCTATTTTTCATCGTATTTTGTACATACCTATTTAAAACCAAATACCCGGGTAGAACACTTAAACCTTTCAATCAGTTTATTACAACTAGATTTCCTCTTATCAATAACTATCACTTTAATTAAGAGAAGCCTTATCCAGAGTTACGATATCAAATATAAACCACCACTTTTTTCTTCCTCAGTAATACATGGTGGTCAAAATATCTTCTTCACTATTATTTGCTTAGTTTCTAGGTTGGATAAAATAGCTATCCAAAGAGACCAAAAAAAAAAAAATGTTTCAAAAGTAAAATAATGGAACCACAGCATGGATACACGATGTGCCCTCCCAAGAACAAATACAGATGATAAATATTAGCAACCAGCCACTCCAATTAGCATCTCCTAACTCATCCTGGCTACAGCCTGCCTTAAAATTCACAAAGTGCTCATATCTCTAACCTTCCAGAATGAACATAGTCATGTGGCAAAAAAAAAAAAAAATTTATTTTTATTTTTTTATTTATTCATCATGAAAAATGTTCTAAATATAGAGCTATTCTTATTAGCGATGACCTAAGAAGCAGAAAAACAGCCTGCAGTCTCTTCTTTCTCCATATTTGCAGTGCCACTAAAGAGGCCAAACTTATTTTGACTTGTTAACAGCACATTTTTAATATGGAAACCTCTGGAGACCTTGTGTGTAGCTCTAATTATCTACTTTTTTTACCATTCATGATAAGCTTTTGGAATAGGTTTATTAATTGACAATGTTTACTTCCATTTATACCACGGTTCTCTAATAAAGTATAATTATTTAATTTTCTTTATGTTTTTATGATGGCTTCTGCTTTTTAAATGGTTCCGATCAATTCTATCAGACAACTAAATACATGTGATTTAGACAGAATTCATGTTTTATCATGGACTGTTTTGGTCTATATGTAATCTCATTCATTTCTCCACAATTTCAAAACTTCTTTGGACAGTTATCTTTAAACCTCTCTCCTTGGATGAGCCTGTTGGCCAGTATTGGTCCCTTTCTTTCTTCCAGAATGTATTACTAGAAAACATAAGAAACACTGACGCCTTGTGTGGGGGTGATGGACGAGAGCTAAGCTGTGATCTCCCTGCCCCTCTCTGCTCTCCTTTTAAGAAGTACCCGGTGTTAGGGGTTGTTTCATCACAGGCTGTAGAAGTGTCATTTGCTGTAAGTGAGTCAAGAATGTTCTCTCCACCTCTTTACCTAAAGACACCTGGCTTTTCCCTGATGCTATGTATCACTTTTCTCAAAACCTGGGGCATGGGCAGCTTGTTTTCCCAGATCCCAGTGTCTCCAAACAGGAGAGGGAGCCAGCGTGCTCCCTACCTCCCCACGGAGCTCTTTCAGATGGAGCCAACTTCACCTTCACCCAAAAACTCTCCCCTTTGGCATTGGAACCCTGCTGTAACAACCCCAAAGCACTAAAATTTTGGCTTTCCTCCTAACCATCATCATCTTGGACAATTTAAAAATCCATGAAAATCACCCAATCCATCGACCTCCTGCTTCGTATTTTACTGACTTCTTCTAACCCAATGACCTTTATTGCTGCTCTAATAACTTAACTCCCATAGCTGCTCAGTGGAGCTTAGTTCCTGAAACTGCTTCACCTCTGACATTTTACAGTAGACAATCCCACACCCTGGGCGGGGCAGGGAGGAGGGATGCGGGGGCGGGAGGAGAAATCTTCCTTCTGAAGTTCCCATTCCCAAAAAGCCTGCTTTCTGGTTGTGCCATCACCTCTGGTCCATCCACCCTTCCCCTCTCCCCATTCGTCAGCCCCTATGGGTGTCCCACCCACCCCTCTCTAATGAGTGCCTTGCAGTCGAGCATTTTAGCAACGCTTGCTGGTCACACTTCTCCCTCTCGATCCCTGGATGAACCCACCCATCTGCTTTCCCTTCTCTTGTTTCTCTTCCACTGGGCTCTTCCCGAGGAAAATTTAACTGTGTATCGATGGGCAACCAATGGGACTGTGTGATGTGTAACTACAGCAAGGCCTTCAATACTCTAGGTTTTCTGCCATCAGCTATTCATCACAGAGACCCTGCTGAATCTTTTCAATAACGCTTAAACCACCAAATAATTCTATACCATTTACTGACGTACAGCAAGGCATAATGCCAAGCGTAATCCTAGGTACTGAATCTGCTGTACCAATAACCGTCACAACCCTTGAGCAGTTACTTAACTGCTCTATGCCTCATCTCATTTATAAAATGAAAGAGCATTACCGTCTCCATCAGCATCATGGGTACGGAATGAGATAATGTACATGAAGTGCTAGAAATCACTACATGGCACATAATCCTCAATCAAGAGGAGCTTCTAACTGAGAATGATGATGATAAGAACAAAGATGGTTACCCTGCGCAGTTATTACTATTCCAAATTTATAGATACGAATATTAAGGACACGAGGTCACACAGCTAGTAAATGGTAGCAGGAAGTTTAAATGCAGGTCTCTCTGCTTCCAAAATGCAAGCTTTTACAATGCTACTTTCACCCCGTCCTCCTCACCCTGCTTGCTACTTCACAGAGGAGCTATGAGTCCATCAGACACCCTCAGGTTTGTAACAAGGAGTGGAAAGAGCTCAGCTGATACAGGTGCTGTAGACCTGGGGAATTAATAAAGGATTCCAAGAAAACACAAGATTAGAGATTCATAATTTCATTTTTAAAAGACAGAGCTTCAATGTTTTAATGCGAATTCATTCCAAGGTATTTTTCTCTACAGTTGTCACCTTCCATAACAATAAAACTGCTTTGTCAAGAACGGGATCTTAATAAAATGTCACACTACAAGTTTTAAGTGAAAGAAGTTTTTTAATTATCTTGCTTAAATTGAGTGGCTATGATCTTTTATTTTTAACAGCAAACATTAAATTTGAGTCACACTGTTTCATACTGTCTCTTATTTGAAATAGATTTCTAATATCCATATAAATACTGCTTAAAATTTTAAATCAATTTGAAATAACACAAAAATTGACCTACATGGAGAACATGCTTCGTTTCTGCCTACCCAGACATAACTGCCCCCCATCCCAATTTTAATTTAGTGTGGAAACCACTACTCTCCCACTATTTGGCCCTGTGGTCAGGTGGAACTAATGGCACTGATTGGCTCCAGCAGTGGGCACATGACCTAGGCCTAGCCAATGAGAAGTTCACGTACCCTTGGCTCCTTAACTAAAGGAGAGAGAGGCACATAACCCCATGTCCTGGCCAGGGAGAGCCTAGCCCTGGGACTGTTAATCAAACCGCAGGAAAAGGGAAGCCCTTTTCCACAGGAAATATTAAGCTGATCTCCATCACCACTTGGGGAAAGTTGCTTAAGAATGGAGCCAAAAACAGGAAGGCAGAGATGAAAGTTTCTTCCTGTCCTTCCATCACCTGGATCCAGCTGTGACTAAGGCCAGACCCCTGAAGCTTTTCCGTTACACATGCCAATAAATTCCTTTTTGTTTGTTTGTTTAGGCCAGTTTAAGTTGGGTTTCCGCCATTTCCAACCAAAAATATCCCAACACGACCCATTTGTGCCAAAGAGCTAAGATCATTTGCTAAAAAAAAAAAAAAAAAAAGCATAGCTGATTTTTGCAGGTTTGTGAAAGCAGCCAAAAGTCATCACGTTGAATTCACTTCTATTTTGTTCTGCATGTTACTGCACTGTGATTTAATTTAAAAAAGACAGAGGGAAAGAGAAAAAGGCTCACTCCCTGATGTGCATGTGAGTCTGCCTGAAGGCAATTAAATTTCTATTTATCTTCACTGTGTTCTCCTCCTGATCTCAGATTTCTAAAGTTAACTTACTAAGTTTTTAATCATTGTTGCCTGTTCTAGGATCTACTTCCATCAATTATTTTCTCCCTCACTACTGATAACACCCTCCCAAAACCACCCTTAGCTTTTCTTACTGGTTCCTACCCTTTAGCCTATAAGTACACCTAAGTCTCCTTCACACAAAAATTAAATCAAAAAACAGAAAGAGATTACAATATACAAAATCATACACACATGCAATCAGGCAGAAGTAATCAGAAAGAAATAAAAGAAAATAGTGTAAAATATTAAAGATGGTTGTCTCTGGTGGTAGGAATAGCTGATTTTAACTTTCTTGAAAAAAATACTTTTCCGTACTTTTGAAATTTTCTTGGTCTTGCTTTTATAACAGAAATATATATTTTTTAAAATACATTTCTTCTTTCAGCTACCAACACCTCTCCATCCTTTACGGCAGACATTAAATGAAAGACTACGCATACTTCCTTGCTCCTTGCTCACTTCCACTTGGACCCGATTATTACACCACTCAACTGAAAATATAGCCACTCCCCACCCCAGGTGACCAGTGTGGCCATCACAGCACAGCCAATGGCTTCTCTTCTCCCTTTAGCCCATTTGATAATCCTTTATGGATTATCAGCCATCCCTTCCCTTGGCTCAAGTTTGAAACTATAACATTATCCTCAGATTTTCCTTTCCTTTGCTTCCCCATTGTAACCAGGAGTTTGGAGAAATCTATACTGCTCCTTTTGTACCTGAAGTCCCATATAAAATGCACATTTAACTCCCAAAAGACTTTACATTCCCATTACAGTCTTCTCTGAATTCTTCCTTATAATAAAAATGTCTGACTCCATTTTTGATGCTTAACCGCTGACAGCTTTCAAGTCCCACCACTCTCCTTTTGCCCCACATCTGTGTGAGCTGATAAAAAAGCTAGAGAACCTCTTCCTTTGTGCTGGTAGAGAAGATCGAACCATTTAAAACTCTGCCCATGCTTAGGAGTCCTCGTCCCCGCCCACATTCCACCCTTAATAAGAACCAAAGCCACCCACCCCTTCCTTCACTCAAGCTGATGGACCAGTTTGGGTGCCTCCTCTGCTTGTCCCAGAAAGCCTCATTATGTGATCAATCTTTTCATACTCTCTTGGTGTGTGTGTGGGGGGGGGAGGCACCATCAGTCTTGACACCAAAACAGTTTGGGGTGAGTGGGGCAGTTGATCTCACGTCCACAGAGTAACCACAAATGCACTTAAATAGTGACCTACTGCGAAGTCCTTACTATACCTAGATTGGAGGTAGGGAGATGCAGAGAAGGGGCATATGGAAATACTGAAAGACTCTGTGAGCTCCAGAAACTTCTCATAAAGAGAGGGCCCTTTATTGAACGTCCTGTGGTCTAAAGATGAACTTGATATTGACTGGCTATGCTGCGTGGTCAGATATTCACTCAAATATCTAGTTATTAACTTTAAAGCAACTGTGTATTTAGTAAATATTTAGCTCCAGCCTCTCCCTACGGGCTAACTGTAAGACACTGCACAGTCACAGGAGCTACGTGCTTAATTCTCTCATAGTCAGTCCCTTGCTCTTACCTAGAAGAAATCAGTAGAGATTGGGGCAGAAACACAAATATTTCCCTTTCTTAACATTCTGAGTTAAAGGAATAGGGCAACTGAAAGGCTAAAATGAAAAATCACAAATAACATCACTCTTTAAATAGCACTTTAGTGATAAACCAAATGATAATCTTGATTTGTGCTTAGTACAGAAAGTATTTCCATGTCTTTTCAGCCATACCTACATATAGCTAAAGGTCACAATCATGAAAAATAGTGTCTTCCTCAGAAAGAGTTTAGAAAATCATATTAAGTACTTACACATCTTTAGCTGCTCCTGCAGGGCCTAGGGGGAAAAAAAGGAGAGATAAGTTTGCATCAGTGTGATAGCTACAAAAATTTTAAGCCCAATTCCAACTAAAATAATATTCCAGAAGAGGCAAATTGAGAATATAGTTTTTTAAAAAGATTATTTCAAAAAAGAAAAAAGGCAACACAACAGTAAAATCCAAATCTTAAATTTAGAATTTATTCTGCCACTTTTAACAATTCCTATAAATTACAAAGTGTTGGTTCTGAAAGGGATTTTACAGATCACCTACCTAATCCAACCTCCTCATTTTACAGATAATGAAACTGATGGATTTGAGAAATATTTTCTTCTCTAAGCCACACCTCTTCTATGCTGGTGTCTACATGGCATTGTTACAAGTTACACTCTGCACTGGTCACAAAGTAAAGCAAAGTCACAAAACAAAATGGAGGTGATGTCCTAAATGAATTAAGAAGTGTCAAGAACACCAGCCTAGCTCTAAAAGGAGGTGCATACATTAATAACTCTGCCTCTATTTGCTATTGAACCCTCTTATTTCTACTCATCACATACCAGAAACAGCCCATCTCTTTTGGAAGCCATTCCTATCACTGATCACAGATTCTTCACCTACCACATGTTCCCATCTCCACTCTCCCTCCTCCAAATATCCTTATCTAGTGCCCTAGAATTTGGTTCCAACTTTACTACATACATGGCATTAAATGTCCTTTAACCTCGTAAAACCTCGCTTTTCTCATGTGTCAAATAAGGGTAATAGGAGAACCTTTCTCAAAGGTTATTTTGAAGATTTTTTTTTTTAATGTGTAAACACAGCACAAAGTCGGGCACACAAAAATAGCTAAATTATTATTAACAGTCACATTTAACTTAATTTCTCCATACCTATGATGGAAATCAAAATGACCTCTGCACAAGTCATAGAAATGTGAAAATAAAGGAAGATGTGCTAAAAAGTAAGCAAGTAAGTTTGCAGGGAAAGTTATTGTCAAGGTTCTAAGAACTACACCTCACTGACACTAATTCAGGATTTGTAATACCGCAAATTCAAAGCAGAGCATAAAGATAATCAAGACTGTCTCAAACAAATACTTTCAAGGCATTGCCCAAACCTTGATTTTATACAAACTCAGCTCCTTTCTTCAGGGAAGAGTAATATTTCTGTGCCACAATCATCATTTAAATTATGTAAATAAAAAAACTGCTTTGGAATCTGAGATCATAAAACCAAAAAATCCTAAAATTTAAAAAATGTTGACATAATACACTGCCAACAGTGTAGTATTTTGATAGAAAAAAAAAAATAAACAAAGGATTAGTGCCACCAAAAATCCATGACAATGAACATCTTACTTCAGAGTCAAAACGAGCATGAGAATCTGGAAGAAAATCTAGAATAAAAATAAAAATTTTCTAATTTTATTTTCACAGAAAAGGATAGGGAATGTTTTGGTGTTTGGGGGGAGGGGAGGACCAGAGGTGTCAGAAACTTGTGGTCTGTGAAGTCTAACAGAGAGAACAGGAGATTATAATGTGGACCATGAGTCCATTTAGAGATGACAGACCATCTATCATCTGCCATAGGCAGAGCAGAGAGACAGAAGCCATCCCGCTCCAAGGGTGAAGCAGGGTGGCAGGCAAAGGATGCCATGGAATTGGACAGCAAAAAACCTAAGTCCTTGTTCCAATATTTGTCTAAGTCAATAAATCACTTTGCTTCCATTTCTAATACTGGGCTGATAAAGGCAGCTGAGAAGACAAAGCACAATAATGTGTGTGAAATTAGTTTCAAAACAGCACCATGTTATCCAATCAGTACTTAATTTTAAGGTCACCAGGAGCCCTCCAGCCACTTCACCTCGATTGCACCAGCTGCGTGCACCCAGTTCGATTCACCATCTAACATCCCGGCAAGCCCAAGGCAGATACCTGGTGTTGTCTTCCAAAAGGAAGTCAGAGGTCATTTTTCTCAAATGTTCCTCATTTAAAGGGCACCATCTCTTTAATAATTGCAACGGTGGGAATGGCAAAGAAGTCCAAAATGCTACATCAAGTATATACGTATGATTGTAGTATATGCTCCATTTTTTTTTTAAGGGCAGAAAATGTGCATCTTCGAAGCATGGTAACATGGTATTAATGATGTTTATAAACCCAAGGCAGCACACAATTTGAGTAAAAAAAAAAAATGTAATTGTTGGAAACCCTGGGCAAAACTATCAGAATATCTAGGTATGTAAAATGTGAAATCTCTCTTCATTCTTCAAAAGTGTAAAATCATAAAATTATTAGGAGTAGAAGAAAATTATCATTACTCCCACTGCAACATTTTAATCACATTTTACCTATATATTGATTATAATTAACCAGATGGAGGTCTCTACTCTAATTTATGCAAAAAATACTTTAACTAGAACTATTCAGATAGTGGCAAAATCCTATTTGCATTAAAGTGTTTATGGTTCATGTGATTTGTCATTTATTAAACAAGCACAGTGGTGTGTCTAATTCTTTCCAGGCCGGGGGATAGAGCAATCATCCCTGTTAGCAACACCTCATTTCCTGCCAAAATGACTCTTTACTGTTTAAACACAGTCTTGGTGCATTATTATAATGGCCTTAAGAGAAATAGAGATGAGGGAAGGTAACAATGTTTCTTGTGGAATAAAAGTACCACAAAACATATGGAAAGTTAGAATTTCTGTAGGTCAAAAGATTTAATGACTGTTTTCCAACTGTATAAATGGTCATTTTAAACATCTTCCTAAAAAACAGAAAGGGGGGAGGGGAGGCTTGCTTTGGGGAAAGTATAATATGCAGTTCTAGTGACAAAAAGGAACTGTAAATGGTTAGGGTATATAAGGAAGAACATCTCCTTCTGAAAGTAACTGTTTAACATGTAAACATTGATTGTTCACAATATTGCTTCATTGCACAGTGATTGTGTACACCTTTTACTTTATGCACTTCAAAAGATTTTAATATTTTATTCATGAATCTCAAGGCCAAAGTCTCAGTTACTTAAAAATGCATAGCAAATTCAATGTATTCAAACATTCAATAAACTTAATCTGATATTGTGGATTCATACAAAGATAGTCAGTCTTTGTCCCTTCCTGGCACAGGGCTGCTAAAAAACTTGGAACTTCCTCAACGATAAAGATGATAGGAGCCTTCTAATGAGGTGGCTCTTGGCAGGACCCTAGCTAGCTCTAGGATGGCGGCTGGTCACCGGAAAAGCCAACCCTTGATTAAAAGCTTGGAACTTTCAGCCCCACTCCCCAATCTCCAGGAGGTGGAGTTAATCAACAATGGCCAAAGATTTAGTTAACCATCTCTGCATAATGAGATTTCCATAAAACCTCTAAATGATGGGGTTCAAAGAGCTTCCCAGTTGGCAAGCTCATCCATGTGCCAGGAGAGTGGTGCGCCCCAACTACATGGGAACAGATGCACCCAAGATGCAGACACCTCCCTATGTCTCTCTCCATCTGGCTGTCCACTCGTGACCTTTTAAATAAACCAGTAAATTTAAACCAGTAAGTAACGTACCTTCCTGAGTTCTGTGAACCATGGAAAACTATCAAATCTGAGAGAGGGGGCTGTGGGAACCCCCAAATTTGTAGCGAAGATACAAACGCAAGAAACTTGGGAACCCAATACTTGCAACTGGTGTCTGAAGCAATGTCCTCTTGTGGGACTGAGTCTTCAACCAGTGGTGACTGACACTAACTCCAAGTAGTATGGGAATTCAGTTTACTATCAGGCACCCGTCTGATGTTGCAGAATTGGAGAACTGGATGGTGCCAGGAGGAAAAAAATACTCAGATATTCTTCATGTTTTATAATATGTTTTATACAAATTTGGTATCCTAATAAGTAACTGAGGCTCTGAAAAATCTTGAAGTGCTTAATGAGTCACACCGAGATTAAACTGTGCTGTATTTAGTTTAAGAAATAATTATTTACACTCCAGGAATAGAGTTTTTAACAACATTTTCTTATTTTTTAATTTTGGCCCATTCACGGACGATGGCAGAAAAACCTTCTGTTTTAGTTTCCTCTGGTCGCTGTAACGAATCACCATAAAATGGGCGGCTGAAAACAAGAGCAATATGTGTTCTCCAAGCTGTGGCGGCCGGAAGTGCACATCAAGGTGTCAGCAGGTCCATCCACTCTCCCTAGAGGCTCCAGGGACGAATCCACCCACGCCCCTCTCGGCATCTGGTGGCAGCGAGCGTCTCTTGGCATCCTTTGATTTGTAGCACTTCTCTCTCTGTCCCGTCTTTACATCACCTCCTCTCTGTATCTCTGTCTTTGGTTTCTTTTTTTTTTTATTATTATTGTTTATTGGGGTAACATTGGTTAATACAATTATATAATTTTCCAGTGTACATTACCATTTGACATCTATATATTCTATTGTGTGATTACCATCCACAGTCCAGTTTTCTTCAGCTACCATGTATTTGATCCCCTTTACCCCGTCTACCTCTCCCCTCCTCTCCCACCTCATTACTAACCACACTATTCTATAGTCCTCTGGTAACCACTAGTTTATTGTCCATGTCCATGAGTCTCTGTTTGTTTGTCCCGCTCATTTGTTGCTTTTAGGTTTATATCCCACATGTAAGTGACATCACGTGATTTTCAACTTTTTCTGTCTGGCTTATTTTGCTTAGGACGATTATCTCAAGGTCCATCCATATTGTCGCAAATGGCAGTATTTCATCTCTTCTTATGGCTAAGCAATATTCCATTGTATATATATACCATAGCTTCTTTAGCCAATCATCTATCATGGGACACTTGAGTTGTTTCCATGTCCTGGCCACTGTGAATAATGCTGCTATGAACGTCGGTATGCAAATATCTTTTCGGATATGGGTTTTTAAGTCTTCGGGGTAAATCCTCAGTAGAGGGATTGCTGGATCATATGGTAGATCCATTCTTGGTTTTCTGAGGAACCTCCATACCATTTTCCATAGTGGCTGTACCAATGCGCAGTTCCACCAGCAGTGTATGTGGGTTCCTTTTTCTCCACATCCTCTCTAACATTTATTACTTGTCCTGTTGATTATAGCTATTCTAACGGGTTTGTTTCCTATAAGGACACTTATTATTGAATTCAGGGCCTACCCAGATAATCTAAGATAATCTCCTCAGAATCCTTAACTTAATTATATTTGCAAAGGCCCCTTTTTTCCAAATAACATTTATACATTCCAGAAATTAGGACATGGACATAATCTTTTAGAGATCACTATTCAATATTTTCTTATCCTTGTCCACCCCAGCCCTCCAAATACAGAAATGCTCTTTTGAAAAGAAATATATAACAAAATTAATATTTGAGGGAGAATTAAATTTTATATATCATACATTCCACAAACTCAGACAAAATTTTATTCCTAACGAATGATAAAGTAAGCCAGCTGAAAGGTACCATATCAGTTCAGTAATTTTAAGTAAATATACATATAACATCTGGGTTCCTATTGAGAAGTCTTTCTTTGCAATCTAATCAGTCTTATGAGTTCAGTAGAGTGAGCCATACTTCCTAGTATGATTTTAATATTTTTCAGATTCATATATTTATTGTTATGAGTTCCTCACACATGCCAAATTCTAATATAAAAAATTTTACCTATTTTAAGGAAAGGTCATGTACATTTTTACATTTAAAAGTCTATTAATGACTTTTTTCATCATCATTTTATATGCACTTTATAGAGAGTTTATGTAATATACTGGAAATAGTCACACAAGTAAATGAATTGCTAAATTATATGTTAAATCATATTTCTTTTTTTCAGGCTGAGTGGTGATTATTTAAACACACACACGCTAAAAAGAAACAATTATATACATGAAGAATTTCTAAAAAGTATTCAAGATTTGCAAATCACTCTTCTTTTTGCTTAAGTAATCAAACAAATCATTATAGCTCTTATGGGAAATAACAAAAATATGCAGGAATGTTTTTCTCTTTATTTGCTTTATTTAACGGCTCCTCTGAGAACTGCATAAGCATAACTACAGAAAAATAAACAAAATTCTCTTTGATTTTGACAGCGTGCTATGTCTCCTCCAACCCACAACAGTTATAAAATGTTGTCATCGTCTTAGTTTGGCCCAAAGAAATAGAACAATAGCTCTTCAGTTCATCCAAAACAATGTTTATTTTTCAAGAAGCCAACAAAAGACACAGATTCATAAGTCACCTCTTCAATAATGGAGAAAAAAAATCAGGTCAGTGTGTCCTAGAAATACAAAATTACGTTAATGAATGTGGCAGCTCTTGCAGAAAATCTCTTTGCTTACAGGTTTTCATTCCTGAGTAGCTACACCTTAGGTGTGTGAAAATTAATAAACAAAGGCAGCCACATAAGTACAGATCTAAGGTAATGAAACGCATTGACATTTAGCCACTATACTCTAAGCCATGTCTACATTGAGCTATAAGTGGCTCATGGTGGAACAAAATAATACACTTAGGTCACCATCACGAACCATTCAGGTGGTTGCAAGGTCAATTCTGGGGAGCTGGAACAGGGGAAGTTCCTGATTCTGTCCCACCATTGGTGATGCTTGAGCAGAGGTATTTCTAACAACCCCTGTCATTCGCCATCACTTTGAACACGGCATAGCCAAGGAGGTACTGATCACCTGCATCTGCCTACCTTCCCCTCAAAGGGAGTAGCATCTCCTTGCAGTTACCCAGGCTTTAACAGTTTGGGTTCATGTTCACTTCTCACCCCTTCCTCCCTCACATACAGTCCATCCTCAGCCTGGCTGTCTCCCAGGGGTCTCTGACATCAATGCCTCCATCATTCTGGCAGCTTTAATTCATGCCACCCTACATGCTCATTCTTTCCTTCTACACAAGTTATAACTGTCTTTCCCTATTTTAATAATAAATAATATATTGAATTCTTAACAATATACAAAGCACTGTTTTAAGCACTTTATATACATTTACTCAGTTCATCTTGAGTAGGTTCTATAATTACTCCCCCATCTTACAGGAAACTAAGGTCCAGACAGTTTAAGCAAGTTGCCCAAGGTCATGCAGCTGACAAATGACAAAAGCAAGACTCCAACTGGGGCCTTTTGGCCTTGGAGCCCACTCGCAACTCTGCTGCTTTTCTCCCATTCCCCCACCCCAATCATAACCATTCTCACCTCCTTCCCAACACCCCAAAACCAACTATTAAAGCCAGTCAGGCCAGACTTCTCACTGCCCAGAAATGCACGAAGAACGTATCTCTTCCCTGGAATTTCATACAGCACTAAAAATGCCCTCCTTCTGTTTTCTGATTATCCAAATCTTACCTATTCTTCAAAGTGAAATCAATTCTCACTTCTTCCAAGCAGGCTTCCTGACTGCTTGAGATTTTATTTCCTTCTCTCAATTGCTACGTCAGTCACAGTGTGTCCACACAATTTAGGACTTGATTTTGTACTATCCTTGTTTCTAAAACATACTCATTCGCTCAATGAAAAAGTTGAGGGCCAAAAAATTCCATTGAAAGTTTGGATATTGGTCTAGACACTGAGGGTACACTGAAGGTACGGCAATGAACAAGATGCGTGAGGCTCTTATAAGACCTACATTTGGGGGAGGGGAACAAAACAGACACTAAATAAACAAAATAACAGCTCTCCAGCAGTATTTCAAATAGAGAGAAAATAAGAGTGGGTTCAGCATGTTTAAAAAACAGAAGGATGATGGGGCTGGGGCCTAAGCGAGCTAAGTAGTACAAGATACAAATGACTTCTTGATGATAACAAAATTTTACCTTATTTACCCCATTAGGCCTAGACTAAAGCCAAGCACGGTGGCGGCATTTCAGTACTACCAAAGCATTTGTAGATGTATTAAGCCTGGACCATACAGCTACATTGAAAGAAGATGCAATTATCTATCTTACTGAGGATGAGAAGATAACTAATCTAAATAATTGGACCCAAAAGAATTATTTTAAGTCCCTGGGTACACTGATAAAATAAGACAAATAATTAGTAAACTCTTCCTCCTTAGACTACTGTTATAGAAATAGCAGAAGAACCCCGAGAGACACATTCTAATAAAAAACTGCCCAAAAGGTAAGGTCAGATAGTTGGCAGTTACACAACTCTGGGAGAAAACTAGAATTAACCAACTGAACTATCATGAGCTGAATACTTCTGAAATAATTCTGCTGCCGCAAATAATTTTACAGCCTTAGTTGGCCTTGAAATAGGCTACTGTAGATATTTGGAACCATTCAAACTTTTAAGTTTTCTGGTCTACATTACAGACTCACTTAACAATCTATATGTATGACTGTATCAGAGGGAATGACTGACCTGTCGCATGCAGATCATTAGCTCCAATGCAGACTCATTCATTCCAATGCCTAGTTAGGGAAAATGTTCAAAAGAAAAACAAAGGGATAGAGAATCTGATTGCTGAGACAGAGAGGTGGGGGCGGGGGACAGAGAGCAAAAGCTTCCTACCTTATATTAAATGTAACCCTTTAAAAATGGACTATTTATTTCAGATGTTTCTCTGTAGTTTAGGGTCTAGACTCTAGACTACACAGGAAAAATGTACTGAGTTGTCGCTGAATGGAAAATACAAGATGTCCTCCTACTATAGCTCTTGATTGGGAAAAATCAAATTCCTACAAGAGTGATCTTACTAAAACATTAAAATGCAGAAAGTTCTCAGTTCTCATGATCCCATCTAAATTGATAGCTCAACGCCTCCCGGAAGCTTTCCCCAATTAAACTATATTATTTAACATCTCCTGGGTATGTGGATGTTCAATGTATATTCTATTTACTTCGCTTTGCAATGGTCCTCATATAGTTAATCTTCCTATCTAGATTATCAACTACTCAAGAGCAAGAAAGTTTGATTTCTCTCTACAACCATCCATTGCTGGCTGCCCTGACCCCTGCCCTAAATTCCTAGGAGAGCACAGTGCTCCACACATGTTTTTAAGTTCATGGTTAGAAATCTCCTGTAAAGGAAATTTAACCTGAATGATCTAGGGCCTGACTGATCGAGAGGCTGATTCCTTCTGGCTGATTCTTTCTGGCCGTTTGACCATTTCACTGCATATCAATTTCTCCTCCACATAAATGACATATGGAATCAAATTCACTCAAGTACACTACTAAATACCAATGTGTCATATTAACTAGTTCCACAAGACAAAAGCCAAGAAAGGCAGTTGTCCAGATAGTCAGGGGAAAGGAAAAACAATTATCTGGTTTTACCTGCATTATTTAGGGAGTTAAAGCAGGGCTTATAATGGAGACTTCAAGTTGAGGAGCATTATTACAAAGTGCTAATGCATCCTTTAAAAGTGGATTTGCCATGCATGTTCTTCAAGAAAAAATATTCAGGGACAGTCATTTCACTTTGAACATGGTGATATTCCACTCTATAATTATTTCAGCACAGAGAGCTTTCACTCTGGAACTCAAAACAGTGAAATGAAATGCCTACAGTAATGCAACCAGCACAGTGCCAAAGTCAAGCTTAAGTCTCACTCTCCAGGCTCAAGATAGCACCCTTCCCAACATCTTTCTCTTTTTTTTTTTTTTTTTCTTGAAAATCTTAAGTGCAGCTATAGAATTGTACGATCTCTGGGACATTTCAGAAGTTGTGCCCAGGGACACCATCCATTTAATGCATTTCATTGTGCTTGAGAGTTCAGTACCATAAGTTTGCAGCTTGGTTGACAGCATATTTGATGCCGATTTCAAAGTTTCCAATTGAAAGAAATTTGAGTACCTTTGCACTCTGATTTATTTTCCTTAACCTTCCATCTCTTATCCTGATGCATTTCCTTTCTGAAACTGAATCCTACCACCAGCTACGAGAAAATTTCAAAATAACGATGACCAAATCCCCAAGCTAGCCAGCTGGACTCACCAGCAGGGAAATGTTGGGGGAATTACTTCTCAAAGACAAGGGCAGATCCTGCAAAGAGGTAATGAAATAACTCCCTCCTCGTGATGTTTTCTTCTCCTTAATGTTTTACAGTCTGCATTCGCTATCTTGCTCTCCTCTGAACATAGAGTAATTTTTAGCAAAGAGCAAGCGAGAGGAGAGAACAAGATGCTCTTGCATGAGCTGTCCTTCATAAACAAAAATGAGGCTACTTATCAAGAAGACATGAGCTTCGAGTGGTTTTTCAACATAACAATATCTCTTTATGTAATAAGGAATGTGCTCCTGGGGGGGCAAAAGAGATCAACCAAATATCTGTAAGGAGAATATTTTCCCATTTCCTTACATTACCATTTCAGAGCTACTTTATCATCATTCCAATTTTAGCAATGTGGCTCCTCCCTCTATCCCCAAACCTGACAAGCAGTTCATTAATGAATAAAAATGGAAATGAACTAAACCAGCTCGACTTTAAAGGAAATCCGTTATGAATCCTTCCTGTTTTTTTTATGTGGATAATTGTCCTTAAACTTTTGTAAAGTAGGGTGCACATGCAGTAGATCGCACTGAGCCTCAGGGCACGTTAGGCTGAAAGATGTAATTTGTGGTGGGTGATGCGGCCTTGACATTGTTTCAGGTTTCCATGTGGAGCTCTTCAGCTACTTTCAGGTGAGAATCCTGTTCTCATCCTCCTTAGCAGAAGGCACTAACTAACCTGTGTTACCGTTACATGACTAGAAAAGATTTATTCCCCAGTGACTCTCTGCATGTCATAAGGATGAGAATTTAATTCAAGACAATAAAGATTATCTGTAAGGGATGAACTTTTCAATGAATCATTACTTGGGTTCATTCTAGAACTAGAATCTCAAATATTTTAGTGCCTTCTCTTAAACTATTCCATATGTGTGGTCACGGGCAGCCACAGAGGAAAAACAAACCTGGCCAATTAACTGAGCACATTTCCATATCTGATCCCATTATGTGAACATCAAAATAAACTTTAAAATAAATAAAGCTTGATTTTTAAACTGCATCTTCCACCAACGTCTGGGTTAAGGGAAGTGACAGGCCCAAGGTCACAAAGTCATTGGCAGGGCATCCACTCCGGTCTAGGAAATTCTGCAGTATCAGACCACTGTTTATATATTTGCTGGCTGGGATAGGAAGTGGCACCTGATTGATCTCAGCTAGAGGAATAAAAGACACTAAAATAGGTCAGCAGATTATTACTCAAAACAGACTCAGACTCTTAAATCAAGAGGAACTAGCTGGGTTAATGAGAAAGGTTGAACTGTAGAATAAGTCACTTGATACAAAGCCCGGGGGCTGGGGGAATCTAGAAGACCTCGCCTGCCAATCAACAAAACGAAGTGGTGTAAAAGAAGTTTCAAAATGTTTTTATCTCTTAATGAAAAATACAGGAACGGATCACTGCTAATATTAAAACTCTATCACACGTATCCAAAGCTTCCTTTATACTGCAGCCTCTCAGAGAAGTCCTACCAACAGTCCAGCAGGTCTTAAGCATCAAGACCGACTCGGATGAATATTTAGAGCCCTGTTTGCAGTTCTTCTCAACCCCACTCAATCCCCCCAGCACCCCCACCAAAAAAACTCCTGAACTGCTCTGCTGCACTTTTCCAGGGCAGCGTCTGGGTTCCGAGGGGCTGGAGGCGAGGCCTGGGGGAGGGGGGCCGAGTGTGCAAGAGGAGGGCTTGGACTCTGGACCGCTGGGAACGACCCTCCCCCAGGAGGACGCCAGCCTCCCAGCCGCAGGGGAGCCCCGAGGCCAGTCCTCCCCGCACGATCGCTCTGCAGGCTCTCCTCGTCCAGGTGTGACCGCCCCCGCGCGGGGGAAATGCCCCGCTTTCGGTCGTTCCAAAAGCCGGTGAACTGCTTCTGTCCGAAAAATGCGGACAGGGGGAGAGGGGCTGCACGCCCTCCCTCCCCAGGCCCCCGCACCCCTCTTTCCCGCCGCCTCGGGGCCGGCCTCGCTCGCTCCGCAGACCTCCCCGCCGCGCCCGTGTCGCCGTCCCCGCGCCCCCGGCCGCCCGTCGCACTCACCTCGGCCCGCGCCCGCGCTGGTGGCGGTGGAGTTCCCGCAGCCCATCGCGCCGCTGCCGGGGAAAGCGGCGCTCGGAGCCGGCGGCCGCAGGTCCTGAGGGCGGAGACGGAGGGGGAGGGCGGTGCGCCCCGCACTGGAGGCCCGCGGGGGGGCGCGCGGGGGCCGCCCCCTCCCACCGCGGACGGGCGTGGGCCAGGGCGCGGCGGGCCAGGGCGGAAGCCGCCGGGCACCCCTAACCCGCGCGGGGCTCCGGGACCCCGCCTGGCCCGCCCGTCGCCTCGGCAACCCCGGCGCCGGCCAATCTGCAGCCTCCTGCGGGCTCCTCGGCCGGGCATTGGTCGTCGTTCAGAGGGGGCGGGAATTTAAAGTGGGTTTGGGGGCGAGGGCGAGGCTGAGGGGCGTGGCCGTCCGGACGCGGGGCTGTGGCGGAGGAGCCGGGCATGCACACCTGCCCACCCTCCACGTCCTCTTTGCCTTCTCTTTTCTTTTCCCACTTCTCTTCTCTGCTCCAGGATGCAGGGAACTGAAGAAGTGGCGGGGAACTCCTGTTTTGCGAACAGTGGGCGCCCAATAAATGTTACTGACTAAATGGTGCTCAGGTTTGAAGTCAAACCGAAGTTCATTTCTGCTTTAACAGAAAGCTAATTCAGCTCTGTTCCCCATCTACACTGGCTAACAAAGGGCGTACATTTTTCGCCACGTTAGTCATATTAACCCTCTTCCCTTTAAGTGCCACAATTTCAATGATCTGGATACAGGACCCGACCTCTGAGTAATGACAGAACTGTGAATTTACATGGCACCTTTCAACCTGAGAGTTGGACAAGTGATACTGGAGTCCGACGGTTGGACTTGCAATTCCTGCTCTGCTCCTGCGACCTCAGCAAAGTTACTTGACCTGTTAGTGTATCGATTTTTTTACCTGTAAAATGGTCATAATAATTCAAATACACATGCAAAGCACCTAACACAGTGCCTAAATAGATGCCAGTTATTCCTCTTTTTCTTAAGTCTATTAGAAATGAATACTAATTCCCTGGAGGTAAGGACTAGCTGATTTATCATAATGTCCTCCTGGCTCATAGTACAGACTCAATAAATGTTTTGTGAGATAAATTCAAGCCAGGAATTAAATCTTCGTTTTAAATCCATCTAATATTTATAGAGAGCCTAGCTCGTGCCAATCCCTTTATTAAAATTAAGTTCCTAGGATACGAACATGTGGCAGCCAGTCTAACCAGGCAGACTGATTATAAACAAATTAATTACAATATAGCAGGGATGTTAACAGAAGAATAAGGATGTTATGAAAGCTCAGAAGATGCTGGGATCTGGTTAAAAGACTCTCCTAAAACCATACAATTGTGTTTAGAGAAAATCATGAATCAGAATGAAGGCCCTGGTGGACAGTTCAGTAGACCTTCAAGGTAATGGTGAGGACCGGGTAATTCTGTTGCTCAGGATACAAAAGATACACCATCCACCATATGAAAATTAGATAATACCTGGGCAGGTACTGAGATGATAATTAATTCTTGGTCAAATAAGGGTGTTTTTGAGTTGTTTGAGAAGCAGTTTCTCTACCTTGACCTCCACTATCTTGGTTCAGTGGCTACCCCCACACAAATCCAGAATTAGCAGGTAAGAAGAGGGGACTATTGAACAGCCTAAAGAAATACTCTTGCTTACTTCTGGACTGTCTGGCACTTGGCTCCACTTTTAAGAAAGAGAATAGACCCTGACATCCCCAAACTGGCCTGACACTAACAGCTAGGCCTTTGTGTTCTTCCATTAAACACAATTGCACAGAACACCAGTATCAGACAAGGCCATTCAATAACTGAAGTGAGAGCAAAAATAAGACCACTCAGTAATCTTGTCTAAGTATGACTAAAACAAGGTCACTGGCAAACCACAAAAACACCAAACATCACCTAATCCTGGCTAACATGAATGACGGCTACTTTTTTGCCAGTTACAGTTTTAGCCTCATTTCAGTCTTCCTGCCTTAGAGGTGAGATTTAGTAAGAACATCCCATCACAGAATTGTTTCTGCTTCCTGACAACACCCAATCCAGAAAAAAATCCTGCTTTCTTAAATTCTAACCAAAATCACCTCCCTCAAATCCAAATCCTGTAAGTTCCTTTCTATCACCCTGTTACCAACTGAGATACCTCATGGTTCCCCATGGTGTCTGTTCTATTTCACTCTGCAATGAGAATAAACCCAATTTGTTCAACTACCGATATGTTCTTGGTGGTCTTTGGCAGCGAGATGTTGACCCTTGTAAATAATATGTACTCTGCCTTGTAAGGTATAGAGTATGTTATCTCTCCATTCTTTCAAAAAAACACTACTGAGCATCTCCTTTGTGCCAGCCACTTTTCTAAATGCTTGAGATACAGCAGTGTACAGGGCACAGAGGAAAAATCTAATCAGAGGCAACAGATCGAAATCAGACAAAAGATCATTTCAGATATTATAAGAAATTCAATGGAAAAAAAAGTAAGAGTACTGGAATCAGTGACTAAGAGTAAAGGGACAGATGCTATTTTAGATGGGATGGTCAAGGAAGGCCTCTCTGAGGAAGGGATATTTTAGCTGGGCCTGACTGATGAGAAGGATTCAGACATGTGAAGACCAAGGAAAGAGCATTCTAGACAGAGGAAATGGCAAGTATAAGAGCCCTGAGGCAGGAACATGCTGGGTATGTTTCATAAACAGAAAAAAGACTAGGATAGCTATACTAGAGCAGAGGGGGAGGGGGATGGTTGGAGAGAGGCTAGATCACACTGGGTGTGTTGGGCTTTGTATGGAGCTAAAACTCTATGCAAAGGGAAATGCAAAGTCATTCGTTGAAACAATATGAGTTCCTAATAAAGTGTCAGGCTTATAATAAGTGCCACATAAATGTCAGTCCTCTCCCTAATGTAGAGTAAAAAATGTAGCCTAGTGTTTTCTTTTTCCTTTATTAGGAATTTATTTTATTTGATAGACAACAGTTCATTGCATTTGGATGTTTTCAAAAACAATGAGTCAAAAGAAAATTATTAATGCATGCCTCATTTCCTGACTGGTCAATTCTAGCTTCTTTTTCTGTGCCAGTTAAATCACGCTGTGTAGCTGTTGTTTTCATTCTTCAAATAAGAACTAATGTGGTGTGAAGGAGAGAGAAGAGATGTGTGATTGAAATTGATCTGATAAGAAAATGAAATCAAGAAGTAGGAGAACATAGAGCTAAATGAGCCTCAATTTTCATGCTTTTTCTTCCATAAAAAGCTCCCCACAAAAGTTTGCCAGCCTGAGTTTTATTTTTGTTTTCCTCTTTCCCCCCCAGTTGACAAGCTCCAAGATGGCTGCCTCAGCTCTGAGTGGTGCACCCACACACAACAATCTCAGCAATAACAATTTTCCTTTTTAAAGCCAGGACACTTCTCCTACTTCATTGGTCAGAATTGGATCACATGCTCCTTCCTGACCCAACCACTGAGGAGGTAAATAGAATGGTTGTAACTGGCTCTGGTAAGCTATGATTTACCCCTGAGTCATGACAGGGAGTACAGGAGAGACACCTGAACAAAACTGGGGCTTTGCTGGCAAAATGAAAGAAAGAAAGGAAGAAGAAGAAAGGAAAAAAGAAGGGGGGATGATTAATAGTTGTTTAATCAGTAGTTGTGATAGATATTACAAATGTGACCTAATATCTAGCTGTGTTCTAGAAATGGCTTCTTACCCCCTTGAAGACAGGCATGGACATATGACAAGTTCTGGCCAATGAAATGTGAGTAAAATTGAAATATGACTTATAAACCTTATGAATTCTGGTCTGCTGGGAGTCAGGAGTTAGGAATGCCAGAGATTTGTTATGGGTAATACTTGAAATATATAGGGGAAAGGGATCATAAGTAGGCAGGGAAAGTCTTCAGGCTGCATTGCAGGTCTGACACCCATGGGGGAAATAAGAAGAGAGATACAGAAGGAAAATTGGGTAGGAAGAAGCTCTGACTATGACACATCTCTGAGAAAGTTTTGGCCAAGGCCAACAGGAACTTCAAATTGCCTATAAGGGTAAGGGTAATCCCGGGTTGGCAGAGATGGACAGGCCCTAGTAACCACTCTGGGCTGTGAGCCACCCAAAGAGATCTTGACCTCAGCTTGAACACAGCAGCAGAGCCAGAAGATGTCAAGAGCTGAGGGCTGTCAGCCAACTTCACTGCAGGTCCTCTCTTGAAGGGAAATCTGAGCAGCACGTCTCCAAGCCTGCTGCACAAGAAGCTGATGATGAGTGCTAGATTCACCAGCTATGAGGACCCTGGAAGTCTTCCTGGAGGAGCTGCATCCTCCATTGGCCTGGATTCCTAAATCACTACATCAGGAAGGTCCCCACCCACATCCACGCTGGTCCTGCAGCATGAACAAAACAGGATCTTTTATTGTGTTTAAGCCACTGAGATGTTAGGGTTGCGCTATCATTACAAATCAGAGCATAGCATTTCATAATGTATCATAACACAGATACAGCAATTACATGTGTCTGTTACAGTATATATTTTCAAAAGTACTGGCATAAAAGTGATTACAGTATTT